>CAWUFW010008451.1:0-600000 GCA_963921515.1 Calotriton arnoldi | reverse complement strand
AATATTCTCCCAATAATTGAAAAGGCGAAAGCAACCCTAGAAAGTTTAGATCATCTTCATTTATCATTACATGGCAGGAATAGTGTGTTGAAGATGTTGATACTTCCAAAATTTTTATATATCTTTAGAACTATTCCATTAGAGTTTTCGGCATCATTCTTTGTTAAAATAGAAAGAATTTGCTCTCGGTTTTTATGGGGATATCGGAAACAGCGAAGGGCATATAGGAAAATGATTTTACCAAGACAAGTAGGTAGGTGGGGCATCCCCCATATTATTATGTATTATTGGGCAGCAATGTTGCAATATATACAACCATTGGTGATAGGGGCTAAAGCTGAGATTCCATTGTTCCAGAGACCTTCTATTTATGAGTTTGGTTTGGGTGAGGAAATGAATGGTTTTTTAGCTAAAATATTGAACCTAGTTACTTCAAAAAAACTAAATTTAAGATACTCAAGGCAGCATATAAAGGTTGGAAACAAATTAAACGGAGTCTTCAGATTGCGAATCTTAATGCCTACACCCCGTTGCTGGCTCCCGGGGCATTACCTCTAATTTTTCAAGATCTGGTAACAATTAGGTGGGGCCAAAAGGGCATACATAATTTAGGTGATCTGTTTAGTAAAGACCAACTTTTAACTTTCTCAGATTTACAGGAGATGTATGGTATAGGCAAGCAAGATTTTTTAAGTATCTTCAGATACGTAGCTTTTTGACTAGTCGGGGTTCAGGCTCGCTGCATCAATTCGGGTTGATCCCCTAATCGAAAAAATGAAGAAAAAAACACCAATTGGCCAGTTTTATCAGCTACTTTTGGAAACACTCCCGGATGACTTAGATGCACGTAAAATAAAATGGGAACAGATATTAGGTCTAGAAGATTTAAATATATTAAAGTCTATTAAACTGGCTAATCAAGTTTTAATGACAGGAAGACTACGAAGCCAACATTATATGGCTCTATATGATCTTTATCATACACCCAGTAAGTTGGCTCGTTGGGGTGCAATTGTAGGGACCAAATGTAACCGATGTGGACTGGTGTCGGCTGACTCAAGCCATATGTTTTTTTCTTGTCCAAAATTGGGGGAATTTTTTCAAAGTATAGAGAAGTTTTTGTATATAATATTTGGGCTCTCTATCAAAACTAGTGCGGGATTGACTATTATTGGTGTAAGTTCGGATAGTGAGGCTAGCATAAGATCGGAAGATATAAACACACTTTTATTTATTATCATGGCAGTAGTAAGGGCTTGTATTACTAATGAATGGATTAGTCCTGATCCACCCACCTTTATTAATTTTCGCATGAGATTGCTCACTATGTATAATTTTGAATCTTCTATCTATAAGACCAAAGGTAGAAGGAAAAGAATAAAGGGTGCTAAAATCTGGGCGCCTATATCAGATTGGGCTGTATGAATGAAATTTGAGTTGGGTTAAATAGTTGGACTTAGGTGGAGTTAGTGGGGTTTAGGGGCATCAATTCCGTATAATATGTTTAATTAATTTTTGATTGTATCTCCATAGGTACTCTACTCTTATAATGTGAAGGTCAAATTGTATTTTCTCATGTAATTTTCTATGCCCGCTTGCCCGTTTCTTTTGTGTCTAAAGGAGTATTTCGTTTTGTGTACTTTCTTTTTCTTTAATGGTATGGTATTGATCTCGCAGTGATAATCATGTAATTGGTGAAATCTTATTTTTTTGGGCTTTTAAGTACAGCCTTGGTTATAAAGGAGTATAATGTGTAAAAAAAAAAAAAAAACTCAATAAAAAAAGGAGAGCACTTGTTGCATACTGTGCCCAGGGTGGAGGATTTGGCTGACCTTTCAAAGCGTGTTGCCACATCACCCACAATTGGCCGTGTGCCCACCCTGCTGCCCTGAGAAAGATTGCAAATGTTAAAACATATAGCTAAAAAAAGCTTACCTATTTCAAGCTACACATGCATCAACAATTAGGATAGATCTTGAATTTAAAACAATAAAATAAAGTCAGTGAAAGTTATAGACAATTGCATCTTTCCATTTAGCTGCACTTAGGCTGCATTGCTGATTCCACCAGATGACTCTGGGCAAAACTTTCAACCATACTCATTGTAGGCCCTTAAATAGACTGACTAATTGCAGAAGAAAACAAAAGGCAGCTTTCATCTGTTGAAAGACTTTGACTAACTAGAATACATTTTCTTACTGAAGCAGCAGGAGGTCTGCATTCAATGCATAGTGTGGGGGGCACTCATTGTGATGGGGGTGTTGTCAGTGAATGTTTTGTAGGATCCCAGTGACAAGCATGCACTGACCTGTGGACTGAGGGAAAACTGCAACTGGGGGAAAAGGAACCTTATGCAAAGGGACCCTCCTAGGAGCCGGCAAAGGGACTGGAGAGCTCACTCAGAAGCAAGGAACCAGGGTTCACCATCAACAATCACCCAAAAGAACTGACAGGGTGTGGAGTGCCTGGGAGCAAGAGTGGGTGCCCAAGTGGCCAGTAGGACAGGGGTCACCAGCAGTGCTTGGGGAGGCGGAAGTGACCAACACCAAAGAGAAGGGGTGGGTTGGTGGTGTGGACAGCGAGGCGGGCAGAATGCCCATCACCAAAGACAGGTGAGGGCACAATCACCTGCATCAAAGAGTTTGTAAGGGGAGCAAAGCAACTGACAGCAAGGAGAGAAAGACAGCTGTGGATGAAATAACCAGCTAGAACTTGGAGAGAGGGTTTACTAGCACCACTGAGAACAAGGCTCAATCCAAGCAACCATTATTTGACCATGGACGAAGCCACATTGGTCCTCATGTACTAATGCCCCAGCATAGGCAATAGTCTTGAAGCCAACACCCAGAAGAGCACTTTCATGTCATTCAGCATTGACCGGGGCCTATATGACGCCAGTTCTTCAGGGTCCTTATCTGCTTTGGGTATCATAATTATCTAGACTTCCTTCATGGTGATGGGAAGGGCCCCCACTTTGTAAGCTTCCATATACACTGCCAATAGCCTATTCACCAGGATGTCAGAAAACGTTTGAAAAAACTTCGATGGAAACAAATCTCCCCTGGTGCTTTCCTCTTCATCTGTCCGCTTATGGTTGCAACTACTTCCGCCTGTGTAATCGCTTACTGTAGTTCCAATCAATCCTTCTGTGATATCACCGGAAGATTAAGCTGTTCCATGAAGGTCCCAATGTAATTTCCACCATCCTCCCGTGGTTTCATATAGAGCTGAGCCAAATAATCAGCCAGTAGCGTGTTTAAATAGGCTTGTGTCACCACCCTGGTCCCATCAGTCCCCTTCAGGGAGAGTATTAGGAGAGACAGAGCCTCCCTCTTCCGCAGCCATGTCAGCAGATGCCTTGATTCATCCCCTGCAATGTGGAGCCTTTAACAATAGTCTTGGAACATGTGCTTATCTAGTGTGTGGAACCACACTAACCCCTGGAAAATCCTGGGGAAGGGAACTAGAGGCATGGGGCGCTAGGAGCAGGCCAGCCTCCAACATAAACTATTCAACACAAATGGGGCCACTCCCAGTGTAGTGACCGAAGGTGCCCTAAGACTAAATTGTGAGTGTGGACATCTCACAAAAAGTGAAGGACTGGCCTCACACACCACCAGGTGTCATGCTTCATCATCAGCAGTCCTCGCCCTCTAGAAACTCGGTTTGGTAGAGGGCGGGCATACACCTGACGACAGGGATGCACTTCTAAACTAAGTGGGGGCCCATGAAAAGTGAGTGAAATTTAAAAACCATTATAGTTACCAAATTACATTTTTAATGTGGCCGGCAGCTGTATGGTATTAAAAAGAGTGAACAGTGAAATGGGGGAATTTTATTGTCCCCTCACCGCAGTAGGTGTAGTCAACATGTTTCTGCCGTTTGGCCCAGAAGGGTCTGTGGCATTCATCACGACCTAAAACAAGGGGGCTCTATTCTTACCAACTTGGTGGTGAGAAGGTACCACTTGGTGGGATGGCCTGTGTCACACTCCACAGTGCAAGGCGGGGCACTCAGTAGGCCTGTAAAACAAAAGTATACAACAAAGTACCATGAGAAGAGAACTCGGTCACTTGTAGAGTCATACAGAACCACATACACAAACGACAGAAACATGTTGACCACACCTACTGCGGTGAGGGGACAATAAAATTGCCCCATTTCACCGTTCACTCTTTTTAATACCATATAGCTGCCGGCCACATTAAAAATTTAATTTGGTAACTATAATGGTTTTTAAATTTCACTCACTTTTCACGGGCCCCCACTTAGTTTAGAAGTGCATCCCTGTCGTCGGGTGTATGCCCGCCCTCTACCAAACCGAGTTTCTAGAGGGAGAGGACTGCCGATGATGAAGCATGACACCTGGTGGTGTCTTATCTAGTGTGTCCCATAGAGTAGCTATCTCTTGGTACAAATCTAGAAAGCACCCCATCAGTGCAGGTTCATCGCCATCTCATGCTTGTAGCTGAGCCTGTATGGTCTCCTTGTGTGTGAGGTGATGGTTGATGCCATCCTGGAGAGGCACTCCCCTCTTATCACCACTTTCAGTTCCTCCCACTTCATTGCTTGCATGTCAGTGGACAGCCCTTACGCTCAAGGTAAGATTCTAGGGCCTCCTTAACTTCTGAGCAGAAGATCACATCAGCCAGGGCCTCCGGGTTTAACCTCCAAGAGAATGGCTGCTCTTGTCACCGGTTGTCAGCATAGGTCACAAGCAGCAGGGAATGGTCACACAGAAATTATTAGTTTAAGGATATTTAATCGCTCCTAATATTTGATTAGGAGCAATTTGTTTCTGTAAAATAGCCCACAGCATAGACCTTGGAGAACACTAAAAAATGCTCATTTTATAAGGAAAAAATGTGACAAAAAGGATTATTTTGTCAAGGAAACATACCTGCCAATTAGTAAATTTAATGTAAACACCTGATCAATAGTGCTCACCTTCTCTCAGAATCCAGTTTTAAAAGTATGATTATGTTGTTAGAGTTTATCAATCCACTAACCAGCTTAAAAGCATTGAGCTATTGAGTTGACCAACTTTAACATAAGGACCCACATCTCAACTTTGGATTTGAATGGATCTACTTTATCAAGACCAGGGGCAATTTGACTCTTCT
Organism: Calotriton arnoldi; assembly: GCA_963921515.1. Taxonomy (NCBI): domain Eukaryota; kingdom Metazoa; phylum Chordata; class Amphibia; order Caudata; family Salamandridae; genus Calotriton; species Calotriton arnoldi. The sequence continues at coordinate 594,877 of CAWUFW010008451.1, read as the reverse complement.
ATAAATCTATAGCCCTTATTACTTCATTTAATTAAAAAAGGGGCTTGCGCTTGCAGATACCATTGTTAAACTAGTTAGAAATTGTTAAGCTAGCAGTGGGCCATTCAATTGGTAGGAGATTAGGGTGGGAGTTTTAAAATAAATAAATATTGGTTTAACTTATAATTCATTTTTTATTTATTGTATTTTTTGATTAGTAATTAAATATGTTAACTAAGTGATTAGTTTAATTATTTTCTGATTTGTAATTCATTGTTAATTTATTAGGTTATCTAATTATGAAATTGTGTTGTATAATTTTGGATGTAGTAATTATTTTAATTACTTTATTTAGTAAATATTTTATTAATTAATCCTATTTTTTATTTTAATAGTTTTTATTCATTTTTGATGTTTGTTGGTGTTCAATTCTTAGGGTGCTAGGAAAGGGAGCATTTTATTTATCTATTATTTGTCAATTATATTCTTGTTTTTGACATGTATTTTTTGTTTGGTTTATATTAAATATTTTTTTATTTTAAATACTTTACATTTTTCTGGTCCATCTTTTTTTTTTTTTTTTGTTTTGTTTAAATAAAACTGTCTTGGGAATAATTAATCTGACCACTCCAAAGTCCTACACTTTTCCTATGTTTGCTAACAGTAGCCTGTAAATAGTAAATCATACCCCTACATATATATATATATATATATATCTACTGGCGGTCGCCAGTAGATAGTTATAGTTAGGACCTATTTTCCATAGGAAATCCGCAACATTCTATTTGAAATAACTTTGGCGCCGGTTGACGAATCTTCGCAAAATTTTCAAAGCTTATGGCCCGCTCCGGTCCGCTCCTATCTTGAAAGTTTCGGGGTGATTTGGCAACCGGGGGCCGAGAAAAAAGGGGGTCCCAAAACATGTTTTCGCCATGCAATTTTCCATAGGAACCTTTCATTGCAGCTACAGCCCAAACTGCTGAACGGAATTACACCAGATTTGGCAAAAAGCTAGCCCTTGGTTCAGAGTCGTGCCTTTTGGTAAAATGGTGTAAATCCGTTCAGTAGTTCCTGAGAAATTTGAAAAAGAAAACACATATATATCTGGGCGGAGCCTAACCACACATGTCATCGTGAGATCTTATTGGCTGTCAGCAATTCATCCTGGAATTGCTGGCAGCCATCTTGGGACCAATATAAATGATAGTACCCCATTGAAATGCATTGTAGTGAATCGAAGATTTTGAGGGTTACCAAAAGGAGAACTATAAAGGGTGATAACAGACTTTAGTTACATTAGAATTCATTTGTTGATGGTACCATACTAATTTCAGGAATTGTGGTGTGTTCTAAGGTGATTTTACCCTGTGAAAAACCTTCTGCTGGGATATCATGAATCATGTTTGAGAGAAAACTATTTTCACATGCTTGTCCCATACAGTTTTGGAAGGTGCTCCAGAAGCTAAAATGAGAGCATATTTTCTGTAAATTCACATTATCTTTCTCAGTCATGTGAGAATGAAGTCTGACATTCTCAGTAAAACATGTACATCCAACAAGGGCAGAGACTGTCAGTTGATTCCTTTGTGTTCTACTGCAGCTTCCCAGAGTGTTCTAAAGAACAACTAGAGTGCTAACAGCCTTACTTATGACAAAAGTATGGCACACCTGAAGCCATCTTGATTGGAATAAACTGATAACACTTAAAACATTTAATTTAAAAAGGAACAAAATGATGGGGTTCATTTTGTCATAGAAATTATGGTTAGTGCTGTAGAAAGAAAAATTAGGACATGTTTCAAGTGTGATCTCAAATATCTTCCTGTTATATATCAACAGGAGCAGCCTGTCAGTTGATGCCTTTGTGTTATACTGCAGCTTCCCAGAGTGTCCTAAAGAACAACTAGAGCGATAACAGTCTTACTTATGACAAAATTATGGCACACCTGAAGCCATCTTGATTGGAATAAACTGGTAACTCTTAAAACATTTAATTTAAAAAGGAACAAAATGAGGGGGTTCATTTTGTCATAGAAATTATGGTTAGTGCTGTAGAAAGAAAAATTAGGACATGTTTTAAGTGAGATCTCAAATATCTTCCTGTTATATTTCAACAGGAGCAGCCTGTCAGTTGATGCCTTTGTGTTCTACTGCAGCTTCCCAGAGTGTTCTAAAGAACAACTAGAGCGCTAACAGTCTTACTTATGACAAACGTATGGCACACCTGAAGCCATCTTGATTGGAATAAACTGGTAACACTTAAAACATTTAATTTAAAAAGGAACAAAATGAGGGGTTCATTTTGCCATAGAAATTATGGTTAGTGCTGTAGAAAGAAAAATTAGGACATGTTTCAAGTGTGATCTCAAATATCTTCCTGTTATATTTCAACAGGAGCAGCCTGTCAGTTGATGCCTTTGTGTTCTACTGCAGCTTCCCAGAGTGTTCTAAAGAACAACTAGAGCGCTAACAGTCTTACTTATGACAAAATTATGGCACACCTGAAGCCATCTTGATTGGAATAAAATGGTAACTCTTAAAACATTTAATTTAAAAAGGAACAAAATGAGGGGGTTCATTTTGTCATAGAAATTATGGTTAGTGCTGTAGAAAGAAAAATTAGTGCTAAAACACTACCCCCAGCACGACATCCTACACTACCCAAACATAACTGCACTACCCTAAACCCTAAAACACTACCACCAGCACGACTCCCTACACTACCCAAACACCACTGCACTACCCTAAACCCTAAAACACTACCCCCAGCATGACTCCCTACACTACCCAAACCCCACTGCACTACACTAAACCCTAAATATACCCCCAGCATGACCTCCCACACTACACAAACACCACTGCACTACCCTAAACCCTAAAACACTACCCCCAGCATGGCCCCCTACACTACCCAAACACCACTGCACTACCCTAAACCCTAAAACACTAACCCCAGCATGACCCCTACACTACCCAAACACCACTGCACTACCCTATACCCTAAAACACGACCCCCTACACTACACAAACACGACTGCACTACCCTAAACCCTAAAACACTACCCACAGCATGACCCCTTCACTACACAAACACCACTGCACTGCCCTAAACCCTAAAACACTACCCCAGCACTACCCCCTACACTACCCAAACACCACTGCACTAACATAAACCCTAAAACACTACCCCCAGCACAACCCCTACACTACACAAACACCACTGCACTACCCTAAACCCTAAAACACTACCCCCAGCATGACTCCCTACACTACCCAAACACCACTGCACTACCCTAAACCCTAAATATACCCCCAGCACAACCCCTACACTACCCAAACACCACTGCACTACCCTAAACCATAAAACACTACCCCCAGCATGACCCCCTACACTACACAAACACCACTGCACTACCCTAAACCCTAAAACACTACCACCAGCATGACCCCCTACACTACTCAAACACCACTGCACTACCCTAAACCCTAAAACACTACCCCAGCACGACCCCCTACACTACCCATACACCACTGCACTACCTTAAACCCTAAAACACTACCCCCAGCACGACCCCCTACACTACTGCACTACCCTAAACCCTAAAACACTACCCCCAGCATGACCCCCTACACTACCCAAACACCACTGCACTACCCTAAACCCTAAAACACCACCCCCAGCACGACCCCCTACACCACCCAAACACCACTGCACTACCCTAAACCCTAGAAAAGAAACCCCCACCCCATGCCCAATCCCCTTACCTCTCACTCCTCATGGTTCCTCTCTCCTCGTGGTTCCTGCTTCACGTCATCTCTGAGGGGCGGTGCACGTCGTTGTGAGGAAACGGAACAGCCTCTGTTTCCTTACAACGACATGGATCGTCTACATGTTTTTAGAATGCATGGTCATTTACCATACATACCTTTACAACAAAATTCGTTGTAAAGGCATGCGTGGTAAATGACCATGCGTTCTAAAAAATGCGTAGTAATGACTTCGTGATGTACAATGCATGCGTGGTAATGCATGCGTTGTAATGGTATTGCAAAGTAAAAAGTCGTTGTAACGGCTGTTTACCGATCGAAGCTGGCCCCTGTTCTTCAGTGAGACGTTTATTTGATTAATTAGGAGGAAGGAATGTGTTTTTATTTACCAAAAAGTGCATTCCCGGCTGTTGTATTGTGAAAGTGTGCGCATGGCCTGGTTTCACTTCCGGTGAGAGAGTGGAAGAGTCTGTTTGGATCTAAAGGAGTTCTGTTGTTGGACGGGGCCGGCGCGACATGTCATCAGAAAACATAGCTAATGGAAAGCGTCCTCCCTGAAGTGTGGAGCAGTGCCATGAGAGGTCAACGAGTGTGCGTCCCACCGCAGTATGACTGTACCGCGTGACCCATGTGCTGCCTCCAGGGTACGGGAGGCAGAAGCGGCATCGCAGGTCCTCTTGAAGACCGTTGTAGCACTAATTCTACATTTTGGTACTAGGGCATTTTAACTTCGTTGTTCCTGCCAGATACAAAGAGAAGATCCTGTGTTATTCAGTGCCCTTGTTACCTTTTTTGTGGGTTGTGGTGCTTGTCACTTCGCTGCCCCGCCGGTGCACACGACTGGGCACCCCACCTCGTGTGCCATCTGCAGGGCCTCTGCCCTCGGATCACTGGTTTCGGTTTCTGGAGTGGCAACATAAACAGTTGCTCCCAAAGGACTAGCCTGCACACTTAGGTGAATATCCCCTGCACCAGCATTCCAAGGAAATTCTTTCCTTGCTCTCGCACGTCAACGAGCACGGCTCCGCTCGCGACACCGTATGACGTCATCGGAGCCATAAGAGGACCTCGTCGGCGTGCTGACGTCAGTTCCACCCATTTTTTCCGTGCCACCGAGGCAAACAGGGGACCGAGACATTTTCACATGTATACATAGTATAATAAATATATATATATTCACTGAAAAAACCATAGGTTTCAGGCACGTTATAGTTAGAAATTAGCATTTAAAAAACCTTAGAAATTCACTGAAAAACCCATAGGTTTCAGGCACGTTATAGTTAGAAATTAGCATTTAAAAAACCTTAGAAATTCACTGAAAAAACCATAGGTTTCAGGGGCGTTATAGTTAGTTGGACATTTCACTCGTAGAAAACCATAGAAATTCCCCCGTTATAGTTAGTTCAGCTAACTATAACTCACACGCCTGCAATGCACTGCTGATGACGTCACATATTACATCACTCATGACATGGTCAGTGACATCACTCATGACATCACTGATGACATCTCAAATGACATCACTGATGACATCATCCAGTGAATGTGTGTTTTTCTGAAAATTAAATATGTTTTATATATGTATATCTCAAGGTAGATGGAAGAATAAATGGGTATATAAGTGTCTAAATGGATGATTTTTTTTTGTAAAATTGATTGTATAACTGACTAAGTGTATCTTAGTAAATACATGGGTTAGTGAGTAATGTTTAAATATGAAAATATCTGTATCAGTCTCTCACTTTGTGTATAAGTGGCTGCATGGGTTGGTGAGTAGCTACATGAGTGTCTATATGGGTTATTAGTTGGTTTTTTGAGTATCAGTATGAGTGTCTGAGTGTCTGTATGGTTCGGTGGGGGGTATTACTTAGTGCATAGATGCATGAATGAGTGACTCACTGTTTGTATGTGTTGAAGACAGCATGTGTGCAGGACTGTATAGGTGGATGAGTATGTGTATGGGTGTGTTAGTGAGTGAATGACTGTCTCAATAGTGTCTTTATGAGTAACTACATATGTTTTAAACTAGTATATGTGAGTATTGGTGTATATAAGTGAGTATATGTGAGAGTGAGAGATTGGAAGAGTTCCTGTACAAATAAGTAGGTGTTTCTATAAGTGATTGTTTAAGAAAGTAAGTATGTGTAAGTTTCTGTAGAAGTAAGTGTGGTAGTGTGTGTATAACTGTATATGCAAGTAAATGGATGTTTGATACTTTGTTTGCATGTGTGACTATGTGTGTGAGTAACTCTATGGATGAGTGGCGGTGTGTAACAGGATGTATAGGTGTATGAGTACATATGATGAGTGAGTACATGTATGAGTGACTGTATAGGGATTGTTGGTGAATGAGTGGATGTGTGTGTAGATCTTGGAATTACTGAATAGGTGTGTTGTAACTGGTATTGGTATGTCCATTGTTTTGAAAATGTTAGTTTGTATTTTTGAGTGTGTGTATCAAAGGTTATATTAGGGTGAGAGGAGGTCTGCCACTCTATCACAAGGATGATGTCATCAGTGATGTCATCAGTGATGTCATTTGAGATGTCATCAGTGATGTCATGAGTGATGTCACTGACCATGTCATGAGTGATGTAATATGTGACGTCATCAGCAGTGCATTGCGGGCGCGCGAGTTATAGTTAGCTGAACAAACTATAACGGGGGAATTTCTATGGTTTTCTACGAGTGAAATGTCCAACTAACTATAACGCCCCTGAAACCTATGGTTTTTTCAGTGAATATATATATATATATATATATATATATATACAATCACCAGAGTTGCCTCCAAAGAAGAAACCTCACTCAGGTACGTATTTGCTTGTAACTTTATTCAGCGAAGGCTGCACCAGAAAGAGTCCAACACGGAAAGCACAGCGTGCGAGCCTGACGCGTTTCGTGATTATATCACTTCTTCAGAGGCTCGTTAGACATCACGCTACCACAGGTGCCACTACCTTTATAAAGATGTCCAGTCCTCAGTGGGCATGGCCGCTCGCACGGCCTCCTGGAATCTGTAGTTAAGCAAAATCTTGCTTCAGTGAGCTGGCGCACGATTCTGTCCATATTAAACATTTACCACAGTGGGTTGCTTTCACATAGCTGCCTCTTATTCTGCTGCACCTCATTGCATTCGTTTAGCAAGCGCCTGGCCCATAGGAGCATGTCGTTGTGGCAAGACAAGGGTCCGTTTTGACACGGCGGGTTTCCTCCTACGGCTAGGCACAGTCGTTTCAAATCCAATCACCAGAGTTGCCTCCAAAGAAGAAACCTCACTCTGGTACATATTTGCTTGTAACTTTATTCAGCGAAGGCTGCACCAGAAAGAGTCCAACACGGAAAGCACAGCGTGCGAGCCTGACGCGTTTCGTGATTATCTCACTTCTTCAGAGGCTCGTTAGACATCACGCTACCACAGGTGCCACTACCTTTATAAAGATGTCCAGTCCTCAGTGGGCATGGCCGCTCGCACGGCCTCCTGGAATCTGTAGTTAAGCACAATCTTGCTTCAGTGAGCTGGCGCACGATTCTGTCCATATTAAACATTTACCACAGTGGGTTGCTTTCACATAGCTGCCTCTTATTCTGCTGCACCTCATTGCCTTCGTTTAGCAAGCGCATGTCGTTGTGGCAAGACAAGGGTCCGTTTTGACACGGCGGGTTTCCTCCTACGGCTAGGCACAGCCGTTTCAAATCCAATCACCAGAGTTGCCTCCAAAGAAGAAACCTCACTCAGGTACGTATTTGCTTGTAACTTTATTCAGCAAAGGCTGCACCAGAAAGAGTCCAACACGGAAAGTACAGCGTGCGAGCCTGACGCGTTTCGTGATAATCTCACTTCTTCAGAGGCTCGTTAGACATCACACTACCACAGGTGCCACTACCTTTATAAAGATGTCCAGTTCTCAGTGGGCGTGGCCGCTCGCACGGCCTCCTGGAATCTGTAGTTAAGCACAATCTTGCTTCAGTGAGCTGGCGCACGATTCTGTCCATATTAAACATTTACCACAGTGGGTTGCTTTCACATAGCTGCCTCTTATTCTGCTGCACCTCATTGCCTTCGTTTAGCAAGCGCCTGGCCCATAAGCGCATGTCGTTGTGGCAAGACAAGGGTCCGTTTTGACACTGCGGGTTTCCTCCTACGGCTAGGCACAGCCGTTTCAAATCCAATCACCAGAGTTGCCTCCAAAGAAGAAACCTCACTCAGGTACGTATTTGCTTGTAACTTTATTCAGCGAAGGCTGCACCAGAAAGAGTCCAACAAGGAAAGCACAGCGTGCGAGCCTGACGCGTTTCGTGATTATCTCACTTCTTCAGAGGCTCGTTAGACATCACACTACCACAGATGCCACTACCTTTATAAAGATGTCCAGTCCTCAGTGGGCGTGGCCGCTCGCACGGCCTCCGGGAATCCGTAGTTAAGCACAATCTTGCTTCAGTGAGCTGGCGCACGATTCTGTCCATATTAAACATTTACCACAGTGGGTTGCTTTCACATAGCTGCCTCTTATTCTGCTGCACCTCATTGCCTTCGTTTAGCAAGCGCCTGGCCCATAAGCGCATGTCGTTGTGGCAAGACAAGGGTCCGTTTTGACACTGCGGGTTTCCTCCTACGGCTAGGCACAGCCGTTTCAAATCCAATCACCAGAGTTGCCTCCAAAGAAGAAACCTCACTCAGGTACGTATTTGCTTGTAACTTTAGTCAGCGAAGGCTGCACCAGAAAGAGTCCAACACAGAAAGCACAGCGTGCGAGCCTGACGCGTTTCGTGATTATCTCACTTCTTCAGAGGCTCGTTAGACATCACGCTACCACAGGTGCCACTACCTTTATAAAGATGTCCAGTCCTCAGTGGGCGTGGCCGCTAGCACGGCCTCCTGGAATCTGTAGTTAAGCACAATCTTGCTTCAGTGAGCTGGCGCACGATTCTGTCCATATTAAACATTTACCACAGTGGGTTGCTTTCACATAGCTGCCTCTTATTCTGCTGCACCTCATTGCCTTCGTTTAGCAAGCGCCTGGCCCATAAGCGCATGTCGTTGTGGCAAGACAAGGGTCCGTTTTCACACGGCGGGTTTCCTCCTATGGCTAGGCACAGCCGTTTCAAATCCAATCACCAGAGTTGCCTCCAAAGAAGAAACCTCACTCAGGTACGTATTTGCTTGTAACTTTATTCAGCGAAGGCTGCACCAGAAAGAGTCCAACACGGAAAGCACAGCGTGCGAGCCTGACGTGTTTCGTGATTATCTCACTTCTTCAGAGGCTCGTTAGACATCACGCTACCACAGGTGCCACTACCTTTATAAAGATGTCCAGTCCTCAGTGGGCGTGGCCGCTCGCACGGCCTCCTGGAATCTGTAGTTAAGCACAATCTTGCTTCAGTGAGCTGGCGCACGATTCTGTCCATATTAAACATTTACCACAGTGGGTTGCTTTCACATAGCTGCCTCTTATTCTGCTGCACCTCATTGCCTTCGTTTAGCAAGCGCCTGGCCCATAAGCGCATGTCGTTGTGGCAAGACAAGGGTCCATTTTGACACGGCGGGTTTCCTCCTACGGCTAGGCATAGCCGTTTCAAATCCAATCACCAGAGCTGCCTCCAAAGAAGAAACCTCACTCAGGTACGTATTTGCTTGTAACTTTATTCAGCGAAGGCTGCACCAGAAAGAGTCCAACACGGAAAGCACAGCGTGGTTTCTTCTTTGGAGGCAACTCTGGTGATTGGATACTTATATATATATATATATATCATTGCTATTATTATTGATAAGTTTATTTATTTTTACTTATTGCTAAAATAATGTTTTACACTTTTAAAGTATATATTTTTTTAATGAAATTTTAAATTTGTTATTTAAAATGATGTATTCATTTATTTTTAATTGTATTATCATTTTAAAGTTTAATATATAATTTTAATTAAATGTAATTATATATATATATTTATACATATACATATATATATCAAAATCAATATTCTTACCTTTTGTGTGAGATGGTAAAGTATAAGCACAATATTTTTGTTCCTGATATTTTTCTCAGTATTCTGGTTGTGATATTTTGAGTTTTGATATTTTATCATACAGCCAGTTCTGGAAGGCCAAACTTAGATGTTTGGTTTACATGTCTGAGTACTTATGCATTTGCCTTGATTTTGTGCCACCGAAAAACTAAGACAGCCTTTTACATGAAACGTATCTTGGAACCCACTTTGCTTCATTGTGCACCCTTAAAATCCTAGATGCCCATTGTTCACACAGAGAATTTGTAACCATGACACTTTCTTTACAAGAGTTTTGTTATCAGCTGACAGTGCTCTTTGTCATTAAAACTGATCTGATATGCTCACTGGCCTAGCACATACAAAGATAGCATTCTATTATTGAACAATATGCATATTTTAACATTTATCTTAGTGCATGGGCATCATAGGCAAATTAGGCCAGTGTTGTAATCTGATTAATATGGAACATAGTTTTACTATTTTTATTTATTAAAGCCTTATAGCCTGCTGCCAAGGGCTATACTGGTTGGCAAAAGGCCCTGAAACTGCGTAATAGGCCCAAGCCCCAGGTGAGGGCCTATAATGAGGGAGATGGCGTTTAACAACTGGTATAGCCCGAGGCGAAAGGGCTACAAGGCTATTAGAGCATTCCACCCACTGAGGATAGAATGTTCAAAATTAAAATGGAATATTCCGAAAGACATGCATTGGAATGTTGGAGCAGAATGTTTATACCAGCCATTTAAGGGCCTGAGCCACCTCATTGTCTTCAATGGAGCTGCTCTCAACATTCCAATGTTCTAGCATTCTTTATCACTCAACAAATTAATATAAGTTAACAATATGACTGGGGTGTTTGATGCCGTAGACTATCAAATATATATCTCCTCAGTGTGGTGTGAGATATTGTTTGAAAAGGATGTATTGTACTGAGACTGATCCTTAAGTTCTATTTGGTTTTGGATTATATTACCTTACAATCAGTGGCGTAGCAAGGCTGGAAAGTGCCCTAATGCAAGCAAGTGAAATGCCACCCTTCTTCTGTTTAGCAGCACAATTCAGATATAATTAGGGTACAATGGACCCCTTAGACTTCTGGGCCTCAGACGGCCACTGTGTCTGCTGCACAATTTATAGCTATGCCCCTGTTTGAGTTAGGATTCAAAACTATGATTCTGAAGTACTTCCTGGATGTGGTGAATATTCCAACTTCCTACAAGAATGGTGTTAGATTTGGGGGTCTCTAGTTGGCAGAGGTAGGTACCTTTGTCCAAATAGGGACCCTTGAGGCTAGTCAGGGAAAGTAGGTACACTCCTGAAATAACCCCTGCTCACCCTCTTGGTAGCTTGGCACGAGCAGACAGGCTTAGTTCAGAGGCAGTGTGTAAAGCATTTGTGAACACATACAGTAATCAAGTGATAACACTACAAATGGACACCACACAGGTTGTATATTTATAAAAATAAGTATCTTTTATATAGATTTACCACAAGACCATAAACGACAAAAATAATCCACAGTACTGTCCAGAATGCTTAGTTCTGATCAAAAAGGCTTAATTCAAGGTTCTGTGCGAGTCGGTAGCCTCCTCCGGCTACGGCGATGTCAAGAACAAACAGAGTCTAACAAATCCAGCTGACCGCGTCGAGACGGGCCAACACAGCGTAGACAGACTCGGTCACAGTACCTTTTACTTGAAGCGGCAGGCACGGGCGTGCGAGCCGGATGGCTGTTCGTCGCGGTCGCGATGCAAAAATGGAAGCGTTGCAGGACGCGCTGTCCCTCGATGCGGTGCAGGCAGCGGCTCGTTGACGTCGTCGAGACGGAGTCGGTGAGACCAGGGCCGTGCGTTGCAGGGCGAGACGGTGCTTCGATGCGGTGCTGGCAGGTTGTGGTGCGGCGACGTAGCCGGATTCGGGAGCTGGCGTCGATCAGTCCGGACAGCGGTGCGAGTCCGGAGGTGCGTCGCGAAACGTGCGAGCGGTGCCCAACTCCGGTGCGGTCACAGGACTCGAACTCAGCAGCAGTGACTGTGTCGGTCGGACCAGATGGATTCGGTGTAGCGAGGCGTTGCAAGGTGCGGTGCTCACAGGTTACGGTGCAGGCAGCGGCTCGTTGACGGAGTCGGTGAGACCAAGGCCGTGCGTTGCAAGATGCAGGCGTTGCTCGATGCGGTGCCAACAGGACACCGAGCCGGTCGGGAGAGTCGGTCACAGCTCCCTACCTCTGTAGCCACTGAAACAGAGTTTCCAGCAGCAATTCACAAAGGGGTGAAGTCCAATGGTCCTGGGACTTCGATCAGGGGGCAAGCTCTCTTCCAAGCCCTTGGAGATCCTTCACAAGTTGATGAAAGTCACAGCAAAGCAAAAGTTCCTTTCTCCTTTCTTTGGCAGTCAGGCAAACCACTGCAGGCCAATCCCCCAAGCAGCACTTCAGCTTAGGGATAGTCTCTCCTCAGTTTCTTCTTGGTTCCGCTCCTCAGCAAAGGTTTCTTCTTGTTCCCAAAAGTGATCTAATTTCTTGGGAACAGGGTCCCAATATTTATACCCCAAAATCCTTTGTCCTCTGAGGGCAGAGGGGCCTTTGCCCAGTCCAAACCAGTTCTGGAGCACTCTGTTTACATGACTCCTTCTTTCCTTTCACAGTGCAGGGCAGAAACATCAGACGCCCCACAGGAGGTGGAGCCAGCATTGTGGAGGGAAAGCCCAGCCCTGGAGCACTTTGTTGACATGATTCCTTCTCTTCTTTCACTGTGCAGGGCAGAGACATCAGACGCACCACAGGGGGTGGAGCCAGCACTGTGGGGGCAGGCACTGTCCTATTCAGGTCCCAGGTGCAACTCCTCCCACCCATCTAGATGCAGATCTCTCTATTCACCACTGGGCTGACTCATTCTGTCTCCTGGAATCCCCAGCCCTGTCACTCAAAAACACCAGACAAGGAATACACAACCTAGCAGAGGCAGGCTTTGGATAGTTAGACAAGAAAATACCTACTTTCTAAAAGTGGTATTTTCAAACACATAGGGCCCGATTCTGATGTGGGTTGGAAAAGCTTCCCGACCGAGGGCCTGATTCTGATGCGGTTAGGAAGGCCTCCTAACTGCATTTGCTCCTTCCAAATCGGATCGGGAACGTGTCTTCCCGACCGAGGGCCCAATTCTGATGCGGTTAGGAACAAATGTTCCCATTGAAGTCAATGGGAGTTCAACCAAATCGTATCTGGAAGCATCCGGATGCATCCTACTCCGCCGGTCGGACTTTCCCGATCCGAGTGGGTCGGACACCATTTCCCAACCGATTCAGTCGGGAAGCTTTTCCAACCCGCATCAGAATCGGCCCCAGAATGTTAAAACCAACTTCACTAAAAGATGTATTTTATCATTCTGAGTTCAGGCATACTAAACTCGAATTTCCACCATGTTCCCTGAGTCAGTTAGGATTATAAAATGTAATAATCTAACTGCCCATTCTGGCCTATGGAGAACAGGTAGCCTTGCAAAAGTGAAAAACGAAAATGGCTGTAATTCACTATTAGGACATGCCACACACACCAGGGCATGTCCTACCTTATACTTACAATGCACCCTGCCCTAGGGCCTACTTTAGGGGTGACCAACATGCAGTAAAGGGAAGGTTTAGGGCCTGGTAAGTGGGTGCACTCACCAAGTCGACAGGCTGCACACAGGCTCTGCAATGGCAGGCCTGAGACACACTTTACAAGCTGCTCCTGTGGGTGCCACCAGCAGCATTGGATTTACAAGCCCTGGGCACACTCAGTGCACCGTACTAGGGACTGACAAGTAAACCAATCATCCAATCATGGAGTCACTAATACACAACACAATTTATCATAGGGAGCACTTGCACTTTGGCACTGATTAGCAGTGGCAAAGTGCCCATGAGCATCTAGTCCAGCAAAAACATATCGACAACAGTGGAGGCATTATGAAAAAAAAAATGGAAGGGAGACCCACGCCAAGGATGCCAGGTCTAACAAATGGGCATACACAGCTTGCTTGAAGCTCCCTTTATACCTTGCCCTGTTGCTTACTCTTGAACAAGCCCTAAACATTTGACCATGAACAAATCTCAAAGTCCTTTTTAATGTAATTTTTGTGGCTCGTATCTTTAGCAGAATGAGTAGATATATCTATTGTTTTTATTATTATTTGTTATTTAGACAGCTCATGTATATCGTGCTTCGGATTTCTAGGTAGAAACAATATTCTCTCTAAATGTTAAATTAACACTTCATCTAGTTCACAGTAAAGTTATGGCTCAGAGAATTGTAAATCAAACTGTTTATAAACCGTCGAATTTACACACGCATCGCAGCATGGGCTTCGGTATACCGCACTGAAGCAATAGATTTTTTTTTAACTACATGTTATGTTTGCCTTTAATGTGTTTTAATGTATTTAGAACGTTCCCTCTAAAATTCAGGATCCATTGCCCGCAACCGAGGTACAACTTTCGTGACACGTTTAATATGAGTCAGAAATTATTTGGAAATTTGCAGCCAGCACACATGCCAAAGACGTTTACTGTTTGCCTGACTATGACCCCTTGGAAAAGATTACTGATGTTAGGGCCTAGCCCTTACTTTTGGTAATTATCATTACACATGGTTTAAAATGATAACTAAAGATGTTACAAAATCATACGATTGAAGAGGAGGACTGTGAGCAGGTGAGTGTGGCTTGAGTTAAGATGATGTAAATAAATAGTTTGCACCGAGAATAGTCAATTATGAGAGAAATCCCCGTTTAATGAGTTATAAATGGTTTAAGTTATATGCAAATGTGGCACAGGAGAACAGGTATTGTGTCATGGTCAAATTCAAATTCCAAGTGATGCCAAATAACATGAATATGGGCAGCCACCCATTTCAAAATGAAATTGTAACCAACTTATTTCTTTAGGGGTCCATTATATTTCCAGAAATCCATGTTCTAGCAACTAAAATCTGTGGAAACTGCACCTTAAACTGTAATTTACATATCTAAATCTAGCTGTCACACTGTGGTTTAGATTCAAATATGATTTTTTTTATTTGTCTTGCTGTGTTCTTATTTATTACGTTTGCATTTGACTTTGTTTGATCCATGTTTTGAACCAGAGCAAATTTGAACATTAGTGGTCTTAATATTTGATAATGTGGATTCTGTTGTTTGCAGTCTCCCCTTTTAGGATCTATAGAATTATCTGTAAAATGTAATGCAATTAGAACTATACTTTTAATATTTTAACACACCTTTTTCAATCACCCTTCTTGACGCTGTATTGAAAAACTGTTGATTTTGCAATGCTTTTCTCTAGATTGAGCAAGAACGAATTGACAAGATCTGGCCAAAGCTTCGAGTGCTCGCTCGCTCTTCTCCCACTGATAAACACACATTAGTAAAAGGTACATGAATTTTCCTGACAGTTTTTAAAATTGTCAGTTTTTTAAAATTATGATTTGTACAGTTCATTGCATAAACATATTTTACATTTCTCTTTTTTTCTCTGTGATGTGTTCTTATAAATTGCTGTATTGCAATCGATAATATATATTTATTAATTAAACCTAACCCAGAAAGGGAATTTCATTTTTTTGAAGCTTTAGTTAAGTTTCAAGCATACAGATAAAAGATGCCGATGAATATAGGGTGGTATTTTGAATGACATGAAGAAATAATGTGATTTGTGAAAACCAGATTCCAGTTAACAGTTAACATGGAGAAGGGAGTCCTAAAGCCCAGTTAGATAAGGGAACACAATGATCTTGGAACAAGGTAAAAAGTGGCTGAAATTGATTCATTTTAATGAGATTTAAAAAAAAAGCAAGGGGATGAGAGATGGAATATAGTGTGGAATGAAGGGATGCATAGACAGCCGTCTTTAAAACAAATCCCCTGTGAAGGTGGACCCATTTCTCACCCATCTTTATTTGAATTATAAATATATATATATGTATATATATATATATAGATATAGATAGATAGATAGATAGATAGATAGATAGATATGACCTACTAGCGGTCGCCGGTAGGTAGGTATAGTTAGGACCATGTTTCCATAGGAAAATCTTTCTTTGACTTGCCTGTAACTTTGGCGCTGTTTAACAAATCTTCACGAAATTTCCCAAAAAATGTGTCAAGTTGGGTCTTGTTGTGCATCGGGAGTTTCAGGGGAGAGAAAAAGTGGGGATGAAAAAAGGTGCGTTTCCAATGTTAATTCCCATGGAGATTTTAGACACACAGCCCGAACCGCTGGACGGAATTACACCAAATTTGACAGAAAAGTAGATTTTGTTCCAGAGATCACACTTTTTGTTATTTGGTGTTCAGTAGTTTTAGAGATATTAAAGGAAAACCAAATTTGTATATCTGGGCGGAGCCTAAGCACAGATCTAATGATGGGATCTGATTGGTTGCCAACACTTCAACCAGGAAGTGCTGGCAGCCATCTTGGGACCAATATACATGATAGCACCCCATTAAAATGCATTGTAGTGAATGGCAGGTTTTGAGGGTCACAAAAAGGAGAACTTATGAAGGGTGATACCAGATTTTAGTTGCAATTCAAATAATTTGTTGATGGTACCATACTAATTTTAGGAATTGTGGTGTGTTCTAAGGAGATATTACCCCGTGAAAAAGCCTTCTGCTGGGACTAGGTGAATCATGTTTGAGAGAAAACTGTTTCTCATGATTTTCCCATAGAGGTTATGGAAGGTGCTCCAGAAGCTAACAAAAATGACAAAAATTTTGCAGTTCTGAAGCCATTTTGATTGACTCAAACTGGTAAACATTTAATTTAGAAAGGAACAAAATGAGGGAGTTCATTTTGTCATAGAAATTATGGTTAGTGCTGTAAACAGAAAAATTAGGACACATTTTAAGTGAGTTCTAAAATATCTTCCTCTTCTATTTCATTAAAACATTCTGACATGCAACTGAAACATGCACTTTTAACACCAGCAGCAGACTGCCAGTTAACTCCCCGGTTATCAGCAACTTTTCTACAGTGTTCTAATGAGCAACTAGAATGCTAACATTCTGAATTTATGCCCAAAGTGGGTCTCGCCTAAACACCATCTTGATGGAATCGAAGTGGAAAACTGAAAGCATTTTGAACTGAGGATACTGCAGTAAATGAGGAAATTAGGGACCTTCATAACAAATAAGTCTCCCAAGATGGCCACCAGAGAAAAAAGAGCCCAAATATGGCGCACATATCACCCACATGTAGTACAAATATAGCCCAAAGACAGATGTGTGAAAAACACGTAATTGTTTTTGTTTTTTGCAGTTTTATATTGTGCAGACTTGAACCCAAGGTACTGGAGTTCTTTACATGAGCATCAGTTACATTACACAAGGACACATTCATTTCGGTTTTAGGAATGGAGAGATTAAGTGATTTGCCCAGAAACAGAGAACGTTGAGCTGACACCGAAACTTTCACCTGGTTCACCAGTTGGAAAATTTTCAGCTCTGGCCGTAACACTACATCCTCTCCTTTAAGTGTAATATATAATCTAGTGATCAACTGGATAAAAAAAAAATTAAGATAGCAAATTATTTTAAAATGCTTTGTTGCTATTTGAGAATTCAGAAAATATGTCCTCATTTTAGTTGTTTAGAGCACTAACCATAACCTTTATAGGAATAAGACTCTATCATGGAGGAGGGTGCAGAGAAACCAAGTTGACCACGCTGGGCAGGCGGGAGGGGCAGTGGCAGCACAACAGACTATGGAGGGAAGGGGTATGGGGATAGGGGCAAAAAAACAAACATGCTGTAAAGGCAAGAGAAGCTTTGGTAATATAAAAACCATTGAGGACAGAAGGAAGAGGCGGTGGCAGTACAACCATACATGCCAACAGACCCCATTCAGGGAGGAGACTTCCGAGTTTTTTAACCACAAAAGGGCTTTATTTTATCTGTCTCCTGCCTAAAATCTTCTCTTTTTCAATGTAAGTCAATGGGGAAAGTCCATTCCCCAGGATTTTTTCAAAATCTCTCTCTTACCAAGTTCAAAATGTTGGCAAGTATGATACATTGGATCACAGAGGATAGGAGGAATGGGGTAGAGGCATGGACTCAGATAACAGAGTCCAGGAGGGAGATGGGCAGGGGCCCAAATTGACCTTACAGACCAGGCGTTGGGATTTGCAGCTGCACAATACATCACAAAGGGCAAGCGGGATGGCAGTGCAGCACAACAGACCATGGAAAGCAATAGGGATGGGACAGGGCCATGCACATGGACAACAGAGATCAGAGGAGAAAGAGGCAAGGGCAGCAAGCTGACCATACTGTACAGACAGGAGGGACTATTGCAGCATCACGGTCCATGAAGGACAGGAGGGAGGGGGCATTGGCATGACAATGGACCAGACAAGGCAGGAGGGATAGGGGTCTGCACTTGGAAAACAGAGGGCAGGGGGCAAGAGAGAAGGGCAGGAGCAGCAAGCTGACCATTGGGGCAGGTGGGATGGGCTCTGGAAACACAGCACACCATGGAGGGCAACAGTGACACTATAATGGCATACACACAGACAATGGAAGGAAGGTGGGAGGGGGTCAGGGGCAGCAAGCTGACAACACAGGGCAGGTGGGAGGGGGTGTCGTAGCACAGAAGGCAATGCATGACAAGCTGGAGGGTTAGTTACAGCACAACAGCCACTGTGGGCAAGAGGGTGGGGCAGGGGCATACACAAAGGATCATGGATGACAGAAGGAAGGGGTAGTGTTTGGACACAGACAAAAGAGGTCAGGGGAAGAGGCTTCACAGCAGACCACCCAGGACAGTCAGGAGGAGCAGTTGCAGCACAACAGAACATGGAGGTCTGAAGGCAGTGGCAGCAAAATGGACCATGGAGGACAAGAGGGAGGGGATAAGGGCATGGAACTTGGAAAGGCAGGGTGGAGGTTGCAGGGACAGGCAGCAGCCATCTGACCATGCTAGGCAGGTGGGAGAAGCAGTGACCGCTCAACAGAACACTCAGAGTAGATAGGAGGGTGGTAGGTCCATGAAATATGGTGGTCAAAAAGGAGGGAGCAGGGGCATGCACACAGACATCGGAGGGCAGGGGGAAGGAGAGTAGGGGCAGCAAGCGAAGCACAGAGGCTAAGCAGGAGGGCAATGATGGGGCAAGAATTGGGCAATGGAGGAGTGGGCAGGGACATCAAGATAAATGGAGGGCAGTGGCAGCACATCAAACCATGCAGGGCAGGAGGGTGAGGGCTGGTGCATGGACTCGAACAGCAGAGGGTAGAGAGGAGATGGATTGGGCAGCAAGCTGACTGTTTATGGCAGGTGGGAAGAGCAGTGGCAGAACAACGGCCACACAAAGCTTTTATGAGGGAGCAGGGCCATGGACTTGGACGATGTATGGCAAGGAGGAGGAGGGCAGGAGAAGAAAACTTGGGTTGGGGCAGCACAATGCCAGGCCATACCATGCATTTAACCCCCCCTACTGTGCATTGCAATGGGCATTTTACTTAACGTTGAAAACAAACTTAGAAATTCACTGAAAAAACCAAAGGTTACAGGGGCATTATAGTTAGGAAATAGAATTTAAAAAACCTTAGAAATTCACTGAAAAAATCAAAGGTTACAAGAACGTTATAGTTAGGCTCAGATTTCACTCATACAAAACCAGTAAAATTCTTCAGTTATAGTTACCCGAGCTAACTATAGCTCACGTCCCCGCAATGCACTGCTTATGATTTCATATATTACAACCCTCATGACATGGTCAGTGACATCACTCATGACATCTCCAATGACATCACTGATTAGATCACTCGTGACATCATCCAGTAATTTTGAGTGTTTTCTAAATGTTTGAGTGTTAATCATATACAATAAGGTACTACAAAAGTTTAATTACTATACTTTGTGTTCTACTAATGAGTGATACTATTGCTAACATATATTATGTGAGTGGCTGTGTGATTGTGTGTATCCATGTGGGAGTGGATGCCTGAGTGGCTGTATAGGTGTGTGAGTGGGTTTGTGAGTTGCTGTATGGGTGAATAAGTGGGTGTGTGAGTACCTGTAAGGGATAATAAATGTGTGAGAGTAACTGTACGGGTGGGTGTGGGAGTGGCTGTATGGGTAAGTGAGTAGCTATGTGAGTGGTTATATAAGTGAGTGAGTGGCTGTGTGAGTGGCTCTATGGATGAGTGAGTCGGTATGTGATTATATAGGTGAGTGAGTAGTTGTGTAAGTGGCTGCATGGGTGAGTGAGTGGTTGTGTGAGTGGCTGTATTGGTGAGTGACTGTGTGTGTACCTGACTGTATGAGTGACTGGGTAGCTGTTTGAGTGGGTGTTTGGTTAATTGATTGGTTGTGTGAGTAGCTGCATTGGAGAGTGAATATCTTTGTGAGTGGCTGTCTGGGAGTGAGTACACATGTGAGTGTTTGTATAGGTGTGTGAATGGGTGTGTGGGTGGCTGTATGGGTGGGTGAGTTGGTGTTTGAGTGACTGTAATGGTGAGTGAGTGGTTGTCTGAATGGCTGTATGAGTGGGTGACTGGGTGTGTATGTGCCTGCATGGGTGAGTGAGTGGCTGTGTGAGTGTTTGTTTGATTAAGTGAGTTGGTGTGTGAGTGTCTGTATTGGAGAGTGAGTGTCTGTGTGAATGGCTGTATGGAGGAGTGAGCAGATGTGCGAGTGCTTGTATGGATGTGTGAATGGGTATATAACTGGTTTTGTATGTGTGTGAGTGATTGTATAGGTGAGTAAATGGGTGTGAGAGTAGCAGTATAGGTTAATAAATGGGCGTGTGAGTAGCTGTATGGGTGAGTGTGTGGCTCTGTAAGTGACTGGTTTTAAGAAT
This sequence comes from Calotriton arnoldi, assembly GCA_963921515.1. Classification (NCBI taxonomy): domain Eukaryota; kingdom Metazoa; phylum Chordata; class Amphibia; order Caudata; family Salamandridae; genus Calotriton; species Calotriton arnoldi. The sequence goes on along the minus strand of CAWUFW010008451.1, from coordinate 574,284 downwards.
ACTGTGTAGGTGAGTGAGTGGCTATATGAGTGAGGTTGTGGGTGTGTGAATGACTCTATGGATGAGTGATTGGTTGTGTGAGTACTGATATGGGTCTGTGTATGGGTATGTTAGTGGTTGTGTGGGTGTGTGAGTGGGTGTCTGGGAGGTTGTATAGGGTTGTGAATGGGTGTGTGAGTTGTTCTGTGGATGATGTCATCAGTGATGTCATTTGAGATGTCATCAGTGATGTCATGAGTGATGTCACTGACTATGTCATGAGTGATGTAATATGTCATTTGTGAGGTCAAAAGCAGTGCATTGTGGGGGCGTAAGTTATAGTTAGCTCAGGTAACTATAACTGCTGAATTTCACTGGTCAGTACAAGTGAAATCTGAGCCTAACTATAACATCTCTCAAACTTTTGGGTGTGTGTATATATGTATATCTGTATATATCTATATATATAATATATATATATATTTATATATTAGGCCTGGTCGTAGTTCGCGGAGTTTTGCTACGCGGAACTATGCGAAGTTACAAAAAAACTCCATGAAGTTTCGCGAGTGGCAGAGTGCAGTGCGAACTGCAGTTTGTGCTGGTATTTCTGCCGCTCGGCTAGAAATTCTACCTGAGCGTTAGCTCGCGCTCGCGAAATTACCGTTCGCGATCGCGAGCGGGGAAAAAACTCCGCTGCACATCGCAAAGCAGAGTTTTCTGCACTCCGCGAACTCCGCGGAGTGCGGAGTGCAGAAACTCCGCAAACTCCGCGAACAGAGCGAAGTTCACCGCCCAGGCCTAATATATATATATATTACCTACTGGCAGTCGCCAGTAGGTAGTTATAGTTAGGACCTCGTTTCTATTCAAAAAGTGTTTTTCTTTTGCCAATATCTTTGGCGCCGGTTGACGAATCTTTGCGAAATTTTCAAAACTAATGGCCTGCTCCCGTCAGCTCCTGTCTTGAAAGTTTCAGGGTGATTTGTCAAGCGGGGGCTGAGAAAAAAGGGGGGTCCAAAACGTGTTTTCCCCATGTTAATTTCCATAGGAATTTTAGACAAAGCTACAGCCCGAACTGCTGAATGGAATTACACCAAATTTGGCAAGAAGGTAGCCCTTGGTTCAGAAAGAGACCTTATTTTTAAATGGTGTAAATCCGTTCAGTAGTTCCTGAGAAATTAAAAAAAGAAAAATATCGATATCTGAGCACCGAGGAGGGTTCACGAACCCTCCCGGGCATGAGCTTCAATCTGATTGGCTGCCAACACTCCAAACCAGGAAGTGTTGGCAGCCAGCTTGTGACTCGGTAGAACCGAGTCACAAGAAAAGAAAGAAAAAAGAAGATGAAAAACAAGAAAAGGGGGCAGGTTAGAAACAACCTGACCCCCTAGGCCTAATCAGGGGGTCCCACAAGGACCCCCAGGGCCAAAAAAAGCATTTTTTTTAAAAAGAAAAATCGGCAAAATTCGCACTGGGGTCGCAAATCCTGCTGAGAAAATAAAAAAAAATGAAGCGCGGGCTCCCGCGCTTCATTTTAATGAGCCCCCGGGTGGGCCAGGTCCCGGGGGCAATGGCAAAATTAAATAGCGGGGGCCCGTGGGGGCCTCCGCAGCCCCGGGGACCGCCACCTCCCCAGGGCTATGCAAATTATATGCGGGGGACACGCGGCCCCCCCGCAGCCCTGGGGACCGCCACCTCCCCGGGGCTTTCAAATTTAAAACGTGGGGGGCCAGCGAGGACCTCAGGACACAAGTGGACTTCATCCTCCAAGCAGCAGTGCGCCAGAAGCCGTGTTTGCAGCATGGTGTAAAAAGGGGCATGGCCTCAGAACACCTCTCTGCAACGCAGCTGTGTGGCACTTACTGGAGGTACCTGGTGGGCTAGTTGGCCCCCAGGGAGCCTCAGGATTCAAGGGGACTTAATAGGGACGTTATAGTTAGAAATTAGCATTTAAAAAACCTTAGAAATTCACTGAAAAAACCATAGGTTTTAGGGACGTTATAGTTAGAAATTAGCATTTAAAAAACTTTAGAAATTCACTGAAAAAACCATAGGTTTCAGGGACGTTATAGTTAGAAATGAGCATTTAAAAAACCTTAGAAATTCACTGAAAAATCCACAGGTTTTAGGGACGTTATAGTTAGAAATTAGCATTTAAAAAACCTTAGAAATTCACTGAAAAAACCACAGGTTTCAGGGATGTTATAGTTAGTTGGACATTTCACTCGTACAAAACCAGAGAAATTCGGCCGTTATAGTTAGTAGAGCTAACTATAACTCGCGCCCCCGCAATGCATGCTGATGACATCATATATTACATCACTCATGACATGGTCAGTGACATCACTGATGACATCTCAAATGACATCACTGATGACATCATCCATGTGATAATCTGATGCACCTCCTCACACCCTAATAAAACCTTTTATACACCCACTCTAAAATACAGACTACCAATATCGAAACCATAGACAGACCAATAGCAGTTAGTACATACCCGCTCAGTGATTCCTAGATCTAGATGCACACATCCACTCATTCACCCATACAGTAACTCATACATGCAGTCACTCATCAATACAGTACTATCATATGCACTCATACACCTATACATACACTCACCCACCGCCACTCATCCATAGACTTACTCACACACCTCCTCGGTCATGCAAAGAATCAATCACACCCATTTACTCACCTATACTGTTATACACAGACTACCTCACTTATTTATACAAATACTAACACATGCTTACTCTCTTATACAATCACTGATATAAGCACACACTCATCCATACAGCCACTCTCACAATCACTCACTCTCACGTATAGTCATTTATATACTCCAACACTCACATATACTGCCTTTCACATATGTAGTTACTCACACATATACCACTGAGACATCCATTCATTCACCAACACACCCATACACACACTCAGCCACCCATACAGACCTTCACAGATGTACTCTTGAACCCATACACCCAGTGAATCACCCACTCACACATCTATGCACAGAGTCACCCACCCCCACCCACTCACACAGACACTCAAGCACCCATACAGATACTCAGACAACCAATCAATAACCCATATAGACAGTCATGTACCTACTCACCAACCCATGCAGCCGCTTATACACCAACTGACAGACTGATACAGACATTTACACAGTTTACTTACTAACCCATGCATTCAGTAAGATACGCTTAATCAGTCAGTTATACTATCAGTCACACACCTACTAAATCATCCATTCAGACACTTATACACCCACTGATTCTTCAATACACCATGGCATATATATATATAAAACATATTTAAACTTTAAAGAAACACACATTCACTGGATGATGTCATCAGTAGGAGTGGGCGTAATTTGTGGAGTACTTCCGTTTCGTCGGACTCCCAATTATTAAAACAGAAACCTCATATACTTTTGGCAAAATAACAAGTATCTGTCTTTACATGCTAAAATGCATATAGTCATTTCACAAAAGTGAAAATGAAAATTTAGCAAGCAGTGAGAGAGGTGATGATTTTGGGATCCTCCCTAACCTAAGGAGAGAACCAAGCAGATGCCTTGAAAACAAAGAGCACATCTTGCTGAACGATTCAGTGGTGGTCCCATCCTCTTAGGACCACCCCAAGCACAGTTATGGGCAAAAATACAATCCCAATCAAATGCCCTGCAAAGCATTATGGGACGAGATTAGCAGTGGGCAGTGAATATTATAGTATCCAATATCAAAATAATTCTACAAAGAGCTGCAGTTCAACTAGTCGTTACTAGGTGTCCCTCATGAGTCAAATGCAAAAGCATTGAAATTATTACATCAAGCTGCAGTTCCACTAGTCGTTACTAGGTGTCCCTCACGAGTCAAATGCAAAAGCATTGAAACCCTTTCATGAAGCTGCAGTTCCACTAGTCGTTACTAGGTGTCCCTCATGAGTCAAATGCAAAAGCATTTGACTTGAGGGACACCTAGCAACGACTAGTTGAACTGCAGCTTGTGGTAATAATTTCAATGCTTTTGCATTTGTCTCGTGAGGGACACCTAGTAACGACTAGTTGAACTGCAGCTCTTTGTAGAATTATTTTGATATTGGATACTATAATATTCACTGCCCACTGCTAATCTCGTCCCATAATGCTTTGCAGGGCCTTTGATTGGGATTGTATTTTTGCCCATAACTGTGCTTGGGGTGGTCCTAAGAGGATGGAACCACCACTGAATCGTTCAGCATGATATGCTCTTTGTGTTCAAGGCATCTGCTTGGTCCTCCCCCTAGGTTAGGGGGGACCCCAAAATCATCACCTCTCTCATTGCCTGATATTTTTCATTTTCAAAGTTCTCTTTGTGAATTGGTTATATCCTTTTAGCATGTAAAGTTGCTTTATCAAAGCATTTGTGGGTGCAGTTTAGTAGCTGACTCTGCGAATTCCGTGAGGCATAATTAACAAATCTCCTCAAATTCCGCTAGCGGAGCAGAGTTCATTGCCCAGGCCTAGTCATCAGTGATGTCATTTGAGATGTCATCAGTGATGTAATATGTGACCTCATCAGCAGTGCATTGCGGGGGCGCGAGTTATAGTTAGCTCTACTAACTATAACGGCCGAATGGCCAAATTTCTCTGGTTTTGTACGAGTGAAATGTCCAAAGGTGGTTTTTTCTGTGAATTTCTAAGGTTTTTTAAATGCTAATTTCTACCTATAACGTCCCTGAAACCTATGGTTTTTTCAGTGAATTTCTAAGGTTTTTTTAAATGCTAATTTCTAACTATAACGTCCCTGAAACCTATGGTTTTTTTCAGTGAATATATATATATATATATATATATATATATATATATATATATATATATATATATATATGTATATATATATTTATCGTCATTTTAATTGCCAGAACGTTCACACCTGATTTTATTGAAATTTCAGGCCCTTAATTGAGCTCCCGTGATGAGATTACTGCTGGTTCATTATGGTGCTGGTAGTTCAATTATTCAAATAAAACCCTCCAATGGGTCATTACACATCGTTTCTGTCTGAATGTATTAATTTCAAAATCCAGATGTCCCATCATCAGTCCTACCAAAAGCTAAGAGAGCCCTCAACTGCAGAAAACTGTGGTAGCTGACAGCACCCTCATACAATCATCACTTCCATAAGTGCTGTCCGATGTGTTGCTTTTTTAGAGCTGGTGCAATCTCAAACGGCATTGGGCTATGCCGTAAATGTAAATAGTTACACAATATATAACTTGAAAATTCAGTCAGATGTGAAGCTTAAAAAGATACTCATTTGACTGAAAAATGGGTTTAACATGGATTCAGATATATTGATGAGTGGTTTGCGAAGTTATTGGAGAATGAAAAAGAGTAGGAGATAATGGCAGGATGAATGCGAAAATAAAATTAACCAGACAAATAGGACTGGGAAGGCAAGTGACAGTGATAAGAGAAAACGCATATTGAATTACTGTGCAAAGGCAAATGAAGAGAGTTTGGTGAAAGAACCAAGGGAGATATAAAAGTAAAGGAAAATTCCTCATAAGTAGAAAAAGTCTTATTAGAAGTGTACAGCTATATCTGTGTAGCCTTTGGGAAACACTGTAAATCACAGCTCATCTATCATATAATCTTTTTATGGCATATATCCAAAAACTGTAATTAACCTATTTTTGATTTCAAAGTTTTTTTAACAAATGTAAAAATTGAGTTGATATGATTTACACAATGTGCTACTTGTAAAAACGTAATTGAGAAAACAGAACTTGCTCTACATTTAACATCTGACCGAGTGCAAAGCATGAAACAAACAAATCTTGCACTATTTTTGTCTGTTAACAGAAGAAATGCAGAAAATAATGTTTTTCTTCCTTCACACAGAGAAAAAATGGAGTATGTTCGACAACAAAGCAATGTGATTCATTTTTTTAATGGTTTATATTGGACTTTGCAAAACATTGCAAATAATATATAAAAGCAATTGATTAGGTACATGTGAAACAAGTTATTGCTTTCGCAAGACATTTAAAACATTTTAGGCTCATATGCAGTCATCTACATTCTAGAGTGCAAACATTCAGGGTAACATGCATAAAAGCTTTGCTGTCTGGGGAACATAATTAACAGTATCTTGTAATAGAGCTCTAGGTTGAGTACCTAATCCTTAACTCTCACTGTTAGGCAACACAGGTAAGGTGTATGAAGAGCAGCTCAGTGAGCCACTTATGTCGACAGTGAGTATGACCAGTAAGAAAAGAGATCTGGGGATGACCCAAACTGACAGGCGATAGTTTATTTCATGCAAAGGCAGGGTTGCTGGCACTTTGCTGGTCTAGTATCTGGGCAGGCAAGTGACTCATACTAGCACTCAGAACAGTTGTATGAAAGGATCGAGGGGAGGTAGTCATCTTTCTCTATATTTTGAAGTTGAAAGACCTTCCTGCTCCAGGGAAATGGAGGGTTTACGGAGCCCTCTTACCTCCTCTCGCCACAGCACCCTACTTTCCTCTTTAGCCCAGCGGATTAGAGAACACTGCCAAGAAGCTACTGAGGGGGGGCCGAATTTTCCCCATCACTTCATCGTAAATGTCGTAAGTTATCTAATAGCAGAGAAATGTTAGTAAAGCAGCATCACTTTATTTGTCTTAATGTGCTTTATAAGGCTCGCTCCCATTCCTCCCACTCCAACAGTTCAAAAAAAGAGAGGGAGAAAGAAGATTTATCCTGAGTTTGCTCCACTTTTGACCTATGAATTTCTTTAAATCCAAAGTGAGGGAACCCATTTATATTAATTAAAAAAGCCTCTCTATGTAGTTTAGTGGAGGTGGAGGCATCCCTTTTCAATTAAAAGGAGACTCATCGGCTAGAGATATTAGTTGCATTCTTATCATCGGGTCCTCACCTAGGGTGTCTTGTGCACCTGGGTATGCTCAAAATTAATAGATAATGGAGCACTTGATGTGTTTTTTGGTCAAATGTCTGCTTGGAGGACCATCAACACTAATAGATTCCTATAGATGTTCCCAGATATGGGTGTTAAGCATTTGGATACTGCACTATTTGTGCCATCTGTGACTGCTATGAATTTTATCTAACTCATGCATCATTCATACTTGCATGCCATGCTTATTAACCATATAGCAAACTTTCATCAGCGAGTCATCTGTACATTAAAGAGAGAGGCTTAGTTAAAACATTTCTTAATTGGATATGTCTTTATTTTGTGAACACTTGTAATAAGCACTGAACTACTAATTTGTGAAATCACAGTGGTGCATATGCATTTTCCTTTGGTCAAGACTGTACTCTTCTAACTCCAAAACTAAAAAAGATTTGCATTTCAACCTTTTACATTGGTGTCATAGTATTGTCAACTCTTGTGTAGCTCATGCATTCATATCTGTTCATACCACATACTTGGTGGGCGGACCCTGTAGTCACACACTACGGGAAGAAATGTTGAGAAGACCTGTAGTTCCGATGTAAATTTGAACCTCTTTGGTATGGGCATATTGATTATCATGAGTACCCAGCCCCTTCACTTACTTTGTCAAGGTGCCACGTGGGACATAATCATGTCTTCAGACTCTGCATCTTATGGGGGCCCAGACAGCATTGTGCAGGTCTAAGTCCTCCACCAGTGCTGTCTCAAGTGCTTGCTTCCTCATGAGATCCCGAGCCAGTTCTCGTTCAAGGCAGGCTAGAGTAGTTTCAGCATGCTGGATTTTTATCACAATCTCCCTACAGGCACCCAAAACAGTGTCAATGTCTTAGTCCCACTATAAACGCCTCCCACTCTACCCCCAGTGAAATAGCTGTGCCGTGATTTTCATTAAAGTAGTAAGTGAAATGCATAGCCGCTGTGGTCCAAATAAACAGGCCTACTAATGTCTCATGTTGGAGATGCCAAGTTGGGATTAACAGAGTTGCTCTGCCTCATTGGAAGTCTCCCAATAAGGGATTGTGATCTGAGATCCCTCTTCCAAGGTAATCAATCCATTTTGTGAGATGGCTGAGGGAGTCCGTGCACAATATGAAATCTACGTTGACGAACAGGTCATTAGGGACTTAATAGTATGAGTTACCTTTGATATCAGGATTTTGTTGTCTGTAGATGTCTAATAATAACCAGCGCTTTATCCAGTTAGTCAAACTTTTAGCATTGTTGATGGTAGGGGCCTGTGGGAGGGGAGGATTTGAGCTATATAGGTTAAAATCCAAAACACAATCAAAATCTCTCCCTATGGCGCATGGATTCCAGCTCATTGGTCAAGGTGATCAGATAGATTGGTCATAAAGCCCATTTGATGGAAGTTCAGAGCATGTATTTGGAGCATTGATGCTCCCCAGGAACACCCAGATGCCAACTAGCCATCCTTCTAACAAGGTGTATCTTCCATCTTTATCAGATATTGCTGTGATTGGCTAAAAGGGGATGCATACTCGCACCTAGATTAGTGCCCTCCAGCATATGATGAATACCTACTGGTCTAAATTCTGCCTCACTACTGTTTTTCAAGCTTAGCTTCCTGAAGAAATGTAATATGTGTGACTTGCCAGTTAACATGGGAGTAAATAAGTAAATAGCATTTCTTGATTTTATGCCTCTACAGTAGAGCTTTTTGCATTGCTTATTAGATATATATACCTCCATAACTTCTTTTCTCATGTGTGCCAACAACTATGGCAGTGAAAAAAAATGAATACTTAAGACCTGAAACATAAGGGTACATGTCCAAACAGAATGGCACATCAAACCTGGTTCATGAGGAGTGTCAGGAGCCAATCTCAGTCAAATCTTGTGACTGTGCAGGGCCCCAAATCCCCTAAATGTTTTTCAAAATTGCAATGTGCGCCCCAAGAATAATTTTTCAGATGCCCACCCAGAAGAAAGATAAGGTCATGCTAGGGGTAAGAAATGCTTCCTGACCTCTCACATAATGAAATCACATTATGCTCTACATAAATATATTCTGCTTATAATTCAGGTCTTAGCCTTCTAGGATTTGCAGGCCCTGAGACATTGAGGGTCATTGAGGGCAACTCCAAGAGCTAACTCCTGTCAGGAGTCATTTAGGTGTTAACAGTCTCTCCCCCCCGGAGAAGGAGATGTTTAATTAGATGAGCTCACCTTCAGTTTGCGGGGTCACTAGAGAAAACATCAAAGACCCAGGCCACATGTCCCAAGATGAGATAACTTCACCGTCGCTGAAAAAAAAATGAGTTCTCAGAGTCTGTGTTTTGCTTGGATTCGCTAAAGTTTGTGGCCATCTCCAAGGATGGATGGCACTCATTCTGAACTTGGGTCTAGGAGGGAGTTGCCCTAGGGCTGATTTTCATGGCTGGTCTTTTGCTAAAGCAGCAACAGAGTTTATATTGCCATTCCCATGGTGTGTGCTAGTCAGTTCTCTTTTTCTCATCTGGCTGTTCTTCCCAATCCCAAGCCAAAGTGGGATCACTGAAAAATAGGATTTTGTGATGACTGATTGAGTTTAGCCTGAAGCTACGGAGAGTATTGGAGGTCCATTTTGCAAAGATGGCACTCGATCCCTCGGAAGGAAGCTCATTGGTGTTATAGAGTTAAGGTATAATCTGGGAACACTGATCATTTTGATTTTCAAACTCCAGAGGGGTGCCTTCACATGTGATAAATAGGATAACATTTCAAATCTCTTAGTAAAGCAGTTTAGCAACTACTGGTCTTTGTTGCTGAACCTAAAGATGGTCATCAGGCCGGCACACTGTGTGCTTGCCCTGGAGGAAAGATGCTGGTGTAAAACATTTATTCCACTTTTTTAGGATCTTAATGATGTTCTTCTCTTCTATGCCCTCTGGCAGGCCAACCACCCTTATGTTGTTACATCGGTATTGGCCCTCTGCTTCTTCAGCCCTTTCTTCCAAAAAATAGATGGGAATCCACAATTTCTTCCACCTGTTGTTTTAATTGTCTTGTTTTCACTTTCAATTTCTGCAGAGTTTTCTCAGATTGTGCCATTCTGTAGGGAAAAATGTAATTCATTTTCTATTATTCTATCCTGAACGTGGTAAAAATAATGATAAATCAATTTAATCCACTCATTATGTCACCTAAGGTTGTTGATGTACACGAGCACCAAATGTAAATACATGCATGAACTACTGTTAGTGTTCTGTCATCAAAATGCAAGCATGAAGCTTGTGTCTTGGTAAATTCCAATCAGTGTCTAGGAAATTCTCTTAGATATCCCAGTGCTGAGCTTAGAATAGTTCCCACTTAGTGACATAAAATGCGCATCTTTGATATTTTATGTTTGAAAGAAGCTGGACCCTTTTTATGCTCAAGGTGACTATGGTTTATATATGCTGCTAAACAGGCCTGTTCATAGTTGTGGATGATTTAAAACATTGCACTGCATTTAGCAGATATAACAGTATGTAAAGTATGTATTTTACTCTAATCAACTGTATTTGGTGGACAACTGAATAAAGTTGGTAATCATAGTTTTGGCAATGTATAGTTGCTAGTGTTACAACTCGTTATAAGGTTCAACAGATGTTTTCACATTAAGATATTATCTTGGAATGATTATTTTTAGGACATGGTTTCCTCAGCCCCTTTCATCTGATTATATCATGCAGTGCAGGTGGAATTTGAACACTATTGTGGAATATTTTATACGATTTGTGGACATGCAGGGTTTGAAGTTGATTACAACAATCAATTCATCTGAACATCCATATATGTTCATCAATAAAAGCAGTACTAGTGAGTGGGTGGTTTGGTTATAAGACATAAAATTCATCCAGAGAAATCTGCTGGAAAAACCCACAAACTGGCATACAACTGGCACTGAAGAGTGAGCGCATTGACAGGTACAGATCACCCACCTGAAAACTAGATGACCTACCTTAAATGAAACAACACCAAGAGGCATATTTACGAGCCCGAGTGTCCCTCTTGCACCATGAAATGTGGTGAAAGAGTGATGCAACTCAAAAAAGAGATTTATGAAGCCACACAAGACCACCTTGTGTGGCCCTGCGTGGCTTAATAAATGTTAAGTAAAGTGCCACATCACAAATCACTGTGTTGCATTACTCTGCGCCAGGCAGCATTTCCAGGGGTGTTGCATGGGTGTTCCTATGCAACATTCATGGATTGTGATGCATTCCGAGATTTTCAAGAAAAGCTAAACCTGGCATTGTACCAAAAAGATACACCTCCCCAGGAGAATATCTTTATTTCTCCTCATCTTTTTCCTCTTTCTTTGTGTGATGCACTCTGCAGCAGACATAGAAAGAGGAAAACGCCTGTCAAGATTGTTCTTGTGCACAAAGATGCCCCCTCCTGCACAAAAACAATCCTGCATGCACTGGTGCTAGGCAGCCCATTGTGCACCAGTGCAAGGAAAAGGACAGGAGTGTGTCGTATTCTTTTAAATACAGTGCATTCCTGCCCTTTCCCTTTTATGCAGTGCAGCTCAGCAAGGTGTCATTTTTTATAAATATATAAATATGCCCCTGAGTGACTGACAGAGTTTGGTCGATGGGTATTCCATTACAAAAGTACCATCTACTTTATTACATGTGCATTAGGATATAACACACTTGTAATAAGCTGGACAGGATATCCGTCAATACTCTGAATCAAAACCGACGGCTAGCCATTCACCTAATTGCATTCAGATATATTAAACTTGAAATAAGATGGATGGAACATTTCCACCACTTTTGTGATGGAGTATTAGTCTGCTAAACAGTAAATCAGGCCCTAAGTTAGGAAAACACACAGTTATCTCTAGAACACTTAAGGCAAGGACTGTCACACACTGTCTTGGTGCACTCTTATAGTAACACCATTCACTGGGACAACCTACTATTGTTGCAAAAGTGCTAACAGGCTGTGTAAATAGCATGCCATGCCACACAAATGGTGAGGAACACAACTCACCATAATGTTTCCTAGTTGTAAAACCCGACAACAAAACAGTGTACTCATGTGAACCAGAACTGCTGTACTTGATAGTTTAAATAATTGCTGCATGAATTGTGGAATACAAAGGAACATATGCCCTTAATTTGCTTTGGAACTTACCTCATTCAGGCCGCTGACACATCAAGAAAGCCTTGCAGCTAAGAAGACCTCAAATTAGAGATGTCCATCATTGCCCCTATAGGCATGTCTATGCATGCAATGCTGATTTTTACTTGAAATTTATTCAGAGATCCTGCTCAGAAGGATATAAGGGGGATTACATTCTTAGGTTTGGCTTGACAGCGTATTTGTCTGCATGGCCTATTTTTACCAATTCATTAAAATATACATAGAGTAAGTTTAGCGTCACCTAGAGTAATTTTTATCTCTCTCATGCTATTGACTTGTTGTGTGTGGCAGGGCTTTCTGATAATACTAGTGCATGTAGTACATGCTGCATGCAATACAGACCTGATTTACAATAACATGACTGCATTTAACATTAAATGATGTGAGTATAGGTATAGGGCCTAGAAAAGTGGGCTAGCTGTTTGAAAGATAAAGCTAACAAATGTGCACTCTATAGCCAACATAGCAGAGAAGGAACATTTCCACCTCTCTGGTGCAGGCATTGTAACTCTGGCTGCAAGGAAAAATGATCTTGCAGAGGTCCAATTTAGCAAGAAGGAGAAAAAATTAGGATTGGTTTCAGTAGCTGCCATATGCCTCTGCAAAGGAGCATTGTTTGGAAATTTTTGTGGCAAAGTAGGAGCTGGGCACGAAAGACCCCCCTCCTCGCTCCATAATACTCTATTAGCAATGAAGGTATATAAGGTACTAGTAGAGGGTTATGGTTAGACACATGGACAGGCTGCTGAGGGGAGATGTTGAAAGGCTGAAATCTGACTGCTGACCCGATGAGGGTATTATTTTCTATGGGAGGCTGTTGCAGTACCAGTGGTAAGCCATATGTAGTGCTGGACTTAGTAATGTTTTTTTAGTAGTATCTTACACTCAGAGTTTGTGAATGCTGAAAAGTAGTAAACCTACAAAAACGTGTAAACTTACTCAAAAGTGTAAGTTATGTTTATGACCTTTGTGAATCAGATATCTTTATGGCCTTCGCAAATCAGACACATTGTGTGACATATTGATTTTGGGTATAAGGGCAGGGTTCTGCTTTATCAACACCTGCAGATAAGGTTTTCTGACAGGACTCTGCAACTCCTAACATTCTCAGTCTAATGAGCTTAACACACTAGAGGAGGAGTGAGAGACACTTGTCAGTTCTACTTTTCTCTATAAAGTACATTTTAACTTTTGAGGCTAACATTTGCTACTAGCTGGCACCCCAATTATAATGACTAAGGTGAACACAACAGGCTATTTGGTGTTTCATTCTGCATTTCATGTTAAATTATAAAGCAACATGTATCCTCACACGTATTTTGGATGGAAGGACACATTTTCATCTACAGAAAAACCCAAAGAACACAAGTGTCGGAAACACCTACTGCTCGCATTTTGGTCGTTCATATTTTTTCTGTGCGCTCACTTTAAATTTATGCTGCAAACGCCAATTAATTATCCAACCGGGCCTAATGGCATAATCTTGGGAATTTAGTGTAACAAGGGTAATGTGAAATTACCAAAATTACACGTAAATACGCAGACTCAAAGCAAATTTTGCCTGAGCCTAATCAAGTCTCAAATGAAATGTACTGCAAACTCAGAATGACAGTAGCTCCAATTCATTTGTAAAAAGGACCACAGAAATAGGAAAAAACAAAACATTTATCACGGAAACATTTAAAGAATATCTAGGTCATGTAATGATGTCCTTAGCCTTCTAGCGGGTTAAAAGGAATTAAGGAAGTAATAGATAAATCACAATATGAGCAATCTACGGATTACTGAGTGAGGGCTAATGGATGGTCACATAGCATTGTTTTCAGCGTATGAACTCTCTAGACAAGGAACCGTTCTTAGTCATTCAAATTACATGACCTACTAAATCGCTGAGCTCAAGGCACGAGCAGCGCCTGGCTGTGCACCATGTACTTTTCTACTCTAGTCATTATGTAACTAAAGCATTTTTCAGCTGCTTAGTGGCATAATTCCCCAATGAGTGGAGCGTAATGTACGGATGAATAACTCAGTTGTGCTCGTATATCTCAGTGCTTAGTATGTGGCCAATTTATTTAACAGTGCATTAAGCACATAATGCAATTCCGTCAGAAGTGCATATCAAAAGATCAAGCAAAGGTAATTTCAGCAGTTTGTATACAAATTGGCAAAAATGTAAGTTTACAGGAAGTTTTTTCAAATTTAGAAATAAATCTGATTTTCAAAGTTCTGTCTTCAGTGGCTATTGTATAAGTGAATTTTAGGAGAGTCCCACATTGAGTTTTTAGGGGCCACCGGCAAAGGTCAATTGCAAAGAATGTGTGCACACACCTGCATAAATAAATATGCATATATACATTATTTGCTTAAAATGTTTAACTCTGACTTTGTATATGTGTGTAGATGTCTATAAATATGTATGTGTGTGTGTGTGTATACGCACATACACATAGTCAGATTTAAACGAAGCAAACAAACGCTAAAAAGGTTGTTGTATAAATTAATGTGTGTGACAAGGTGTTGCAAATTGGGTCTCTAGTTGGCAGAGGTGTGCACTCTGTCCTGGTAGAGACCACGATCCTAGTCCGGCTAAGCTAGATACACACTTTAAATTAACTTGTGCTCACCCTCTGGCAGCTTGGCACAGAGCAGGCAGGCTTAACTTAAGAGGCAATGTTTAAAGAATTTCTGCAGCACACACACACATAGTAACACATCAAAATACCACAAAAAGACTCCACACAGGTTCAAAACAATAGAGAATATTTATCTCAGTAAAACAAGACCAAAACGACTAAAATCCAACCAGTAGAAGTCGAGATATGAAAAACAGTGCTTTTAAGTCAATAGTGCTAAAAGGTTACTTGAGGTCACGAGGGACCAGGGTAAATCCAAAGTTCAGGCTGACAGCGATGGAAGTCATACCAGCTAAGAAGCTCACACAGGTCCCGCTGAAACAATACCTTGGATGGAGGAAAACATTGATGCTGAGTGTATGATGCGTCGAGCTTTTCCACTCAGACAGGTCACTGCGTCGTCGTCAAACTCCGTTGGAATGCAGCTAATGCATAGTCAATCCAAAGTTATATTATAATGGGGTAAACCCGAAAGGCCACTGGACCCTGGTAACTTGTGGTACAGAAAGGTAATGTCACAGTGGGATACAATTACATATTATACTGAACACAAGAAAACATTATTACTTTAATCAAAATTAAACGCCACCATTTAAGTCATTCACCATCAATGGTTGTGATTTTATTGCATCACAAAGTTGCATATTAGCCAGATTATAAATAACATATGTCGAAATCAAACATTTATCAAATCTGGTGCAAAAGGGAGGGATAGTGAGTGCATGAAAAGGATTGTGAAAGTGAAGTGCAAAAGGAAGGTAGTGTGCGTATGTGACATCAATAATCAATATATACAGCCTATCCAGCCAGATGTCTGGCGAGTACGGAAATAATAAAACATAACACGAGGTATCCGATGCAGATAATGGATCTCTGTGATCAGTGTCTGAACAGAAGGAAAATGTCATCGTTTCGACCCCTGAAGTAAACAGCTGATTTGATGCCTTGTGAATGGGGTCTTCTTCAGGACGGGTGTGAGGGAGGTTAAAAAAGCACCTAAAGAAATGGAAAAGTATTATTGCGGTGGCGTGCCACAATGAAGACATTGAAGTCTGTCATTAAATTATATTAATTAAATTACCAGGAGGGTCAGCCGGAAAGCTTCAGGCTGAGGGTTCAAACAGCTGGGCCTTGTGAGCTCCTAAGAAAGAGGGTATGGACAGAGACATTAAACTAGAATAACGGGAGGGGGAAGAGACAGAGCACTTTCACAATCCTTTTCATCCCTCCCTTTTGCACCAGATTTGATAAATGTTTGATTTCGACATATGTTATTTATAATCTGGCTAATATGCAACTTTGTGATGCAATAAAATCACAACCATTGATGGTGAATGACTTCAATGGTGGCGTTTAATTTTGATTAAAATAGTCATTAATCCACACAGAGAATCCATGGCCCATGCAGGCTGTAGTACAGCTGTCATTCAACAGTCTCTGCTTCGACGTCGAAGAGCGATACGTTGGCTCCAATCGGTGTAAAGGTGACAATGCGTCGGTTTTGTAGCAAAACAGCTGCTAAACCCACCTCCAAGGCCCAGGACTTCAGGGGCACCTCAGGCAAGGGTAGGGCTCACAGGTGGTAGAGTCCAGCAGCATAAGCATCACCAACAGGGTTGCAGGAAGTGTTTCTGTCCCTGAGACTTCAGAAGACAGGAGGCAAGCCACCAAGCCTTTGAACTCACTCTAGGTTCAAGTGAGATGGGTCCAGTCCTTATCCTCAGCAGGGCAGAGATCGGCAGGCAGCAGGGAAGCTCAGCAGAGCAGCTGTTTCTCAGAACAGTCAGTCAAAGCAAAATGGCAATCCTTAAAGCACAGAAGTCTTTATTGCCACAGAGTTCTTCCCAGGTCCAGTAGTGTACTGATCTGGTAGGGTTAAAGCCCCAGTACTTATACCCAAATGTGCCTTGGAAGAGGGGGTAGACTTCAAAGCAGCTCATTTAAGTGCACAGGTCCCATTTCAACCCAGCCCTGTCTGCCAGGCTATCTGTGGGGAGTAATCAGTCCTTTGTGTAGGGACAGGATACTTCCTATTCAAGGGTAAGTCTGAGCTCCCTCTCCCCCTTCCTGCCAAGGAAGGCTATCAGAATGCAGATGAATGAAGATGAGTCCTCTCTCACACCCACCCTTCCTCTGTTTATGCCCGTCTAGAGGGAATACACAATGTGGTGCTGTCACCCAGTCCAGACATGTATTGGAAACAGGCTGCAGGCACAAGAGAAGAGAAATGACCACCTTCTAAAAGTGGCATTTCTAAAATAGTAATGTCAAATTCAACTTTACCACTAAAGAGGATTAATCATTCTATTCCAAAGATAAGAAACGTAATTTAGCTACTCCTTTCTAATCAGGAATAACAGCTTAAATGTGTTTTGCGGCATTCCCAATGCTAGTCTGTGAGAAAAGTAGGCCTCACAGTACTGAAAAATGGATTTAGCTGTTTGTCACTACCAGGATATGTAAAACTTAAAAGTAATGTACTACATTTTACTTACACAGCACCCTGACCTTAGGGCTACCTAAGGCCTACCTTAGAGTGACCTTTGTGCAATAAAAGGAGAGTTTAAGGCTTGGCAAGTAGTTTTAAATGCCAGGTTGATGTGGCAGTAAACTGCACACACAAGCCCTGCAATGGCAGGCCTGAGACAGGTTTGAAAGGCTACTTGTGTGGGTGGCACAACCAGTGCCGCATGCACACTAGTAGCATTTAGATGACAGGCCCTGGGTATATGGTATACCACTTTACAAGGGACTTAAAAGTAAACTAAAAATGCCAATCAGGTATATACCATTGTCAACAGTTTTAGGGGATAATCACATTCACTTTAGCACTGGTTAGCAGTGGTAAACTGCTCAGAGTCCGAATTCCAACAAAAAGATACATCAAAAAGTGGAGGTAAGCAGGCAAAACGTTGGGGGAAGACCACCCCAAGGATGACAGGTCTTACACACGGTTGCAGTGTTTCATTTTTGCTGTGTCACCTGCTGGCACATTCAAAAACTGTGTTGGTGTGGCCAAAGAGTGGAGGAGTAGGACGAACAGAGGTGGGGCACAGGTCCCCTCTAGAGATATCTCCCAGTCCTTCTTCTGGAGTACAGATATAGCACACTTTGAAAAAGGATGCCTCACACTTACTCCAAATGACATATTTCACAAAGCCTTTCAATCACAGAATGAACTACAGTAACTAAACAATAAGGGACCTCCAGAAATTATGCAGAAGAACAGAAATTGTGTGTCCAAATTAATAGATATCTTAGGGACTATGAGTGCTGGGCAGTGACAGCAGTTCGAAGGAGTGAGAACTTGAGGGCATGGTGCACCTGACTTGTCAACATCTAAAATAGAGCTAGTTGGCTCTAGAACTGAAGCTCAATAGAAGCCTGTTGGCTTGTAGTGATGTGCTTGATGGAATAAATCATTCTTGGGGTTTTACTAAGTAAAAAGAGTGGTTAATGTGTCATTAAGGAGATTGGGGAACTGCTGTGTTGTTTGTGAACTATCCCAGGGGGAAATATACATCGAGCTGGGATGTGGGGTAGTGGGGGTGATGGACACTTCCAGCACTGCTTTCCTTTATCTACATCAAAACCAAAGACAGTTCAGGAAAAGACATAGGGGCCTAGTCATATAGGTAAATTTACAGATAAGTAAATCTACACAAATTAATTTACCCTTACTGTTTGTATTAAATTTACTACTTTTGACTAGGCCTGGGCGGTAAATTCCGTTCCGCTCGCGGAATTTGCGGAATTTGGGTAATTTCGCGTTCCGCGGAGAACGCGGAATTACCAAAAATTCCACGATCCGCGGCTTCGCGGAATTTTTTGCTTGTTCGCGCTTTCAAAATGCGTGTTCGCAAGATACTTCTCCCCGAGCACACAAACAGCGTTCGCGAACAGGAAAAAAGCATCGCGAACGGGCGGAACAAGCAATTCCGCATGTTCGCTGAACTTTTGCGTGCTCGCAGAGATTATTTACCGTTTTGCGGAGCTTTGCGGAGCGCGACTACGCAAATTCCACCCACCCCTACTTTTGACTAGTCACCATTTCTAAGTGTAAATTTGGAACAAAGTTTAGACTTACAGGACACCGGCCCCTGAATTTAGGGGTAGAGACTAACTTCTGAGAGCAAAGTTACTACTTGTAACATGTGACATATAGGCTAGGTACGCCACCAGAGCAGAGATCTTCTGTGATAAAGTATATTAAAAGGTTTATAAATCTATAAATAAATTAGTTAAAACGATGTTCATGTTACATATTAATGACAATTGCTTTTATATATTTAAAGAGAATGTAGAGCAAAATAAAAAAAAATGCTAGTGTACTGTTAACTTAATTGTTAATCAAATATTTGATTTATTTAAATATTTCAATTACATTTTTTTAATTTATTAAACAAAGACCCACCTGAAGTAAAAGGTTCACAGTCAAATACCAGACATTAAAAGTTATGAAAAGTTATGTATAGAATTACTTTCATTCACAAGTTTTATTTATCTTTATATTAAAAAACGTTGTTAAAATATTTTAGAATTGAAGAACAGTTATTTTCTTATTTATATATCATTTTTAACTTTAAATAAATGCATATACATTTAAAAAATAGAAATAAATGCATTTTAATTTTATTTCCTATGAGGTTCTATTTTAAGTCCCTGCCTCTTTTATTTTCTATGGGAATGTGTTGCAACGCCAGTGGTTGGGCATGTGTGGTGCTGGACTTACTCCAGGTCTAAGCTAGTGTACATTTATAACTGTTTTGGGTCTTTTTTGGCTGAATTCTAACTGCTGACCCGATTACAGAAAAAGATATGCAGAGAAACTGTACATGGGTTTCTATATTAGAGTTTAGCTAATTTATACAGACAATTAGGCAGAATAGCTAAAACGATTATGGACAGATTTTGGTAGGGAATAGACTAATAGGTTAGGGATGTGTGAAGAAATATAAGTTGATCCTTTCTAAATTTCACCCTAATTTAAATATTATCTGCTGAGTTTTTATAATATTTCTTCTGATACATTCAGTATGTAGACAGGTACTACATAATAAATAATCATGTAATTGCAAAATACTAACCATTGCGTTTGCCTGTTGATTTGTGGTACAGGGGTAGGACTCTACTTTGTGCAGTTTGTGAATAGAAATGGGCTTAATCTTTTGTGGGTTGGTCTATGTACCCCTAAAACGTTCCCTAACCCTCCCTAGGCCCCTCCTTACTCCTCCATAAACTCCTCCCATTTTGTAGTAAGTATTCCCAATTTTCTAGTGCCTACCTCATTCCTCCCATACTAAAACATAGGTGTACATTTGCAGAGATCACTGTATTGGGGGTAGAGGTCTCCACGCAAATAAGACTAGAGAGGCAGAGACCTATTCAAGTAGGTTAGTAAATAGCATTTTGTAGTACATTAGTAGTACTATTGTAGTAGTACTACACATACCACAAAATGAAGTTTGGGAATAGGCCCTATACTGTTCAAACTTGTCACTTAAGTATTATTTTGTTCATCAGTGTTTAGCTTGCTGGTTTCAGAGTTATCTCGTCAATCACACTTTTCTTTGTAATTGCTTGGATATATATGTAAACTGTCCCCCAACATCTCTATGTCCTGGTCTGATAACACAATTTTCTTCTGGGTTAGACCATGCCTCTAACTGTACTCATTTGGAAATATAGCAAGGGTAGTATTGTTCTGTTGTTGGAACCCCCTTGCTCCCAACATAAGTGACACAGCAATTGAATCATAAAAAGAGAAGAAAAGCACCCGTATTTCATTATAGTTATGCATTGTTTCACTTCATTAATTTTCTCATTCCCCCTCTCTCCATCCTTTCCAACTCTATTCCTTCCTTTTGCGATAGACTTACATAATCATGTATATAGCTGTGAACTGTGCACATTAAGCACAGAATGAATGATATAGACAAGGGTGATTACTTAGAATCCCTGGAAAAGCCATGGTAATTTAGGGATTTGTTTAGCGTTTAGAGAATGGAATACTGCATGATGAATGTGGGGGATGTCCCATCCTCCATAATGCAAATTCATTATAACCTATGGTACTTGAAATAAGAGGACAGGATATAAGCCCTGTTTTGACAGAGTATCCTATCCATCAAACTATAAACAATGCTCATAATTTCCTCCATTGCTGTCATTCTAAATGAAGGACTGTCTGCTAGAGGAATTATCCACAGGGAAAAACAGAGGGCTGATAAATCCTTCAATAGAGAATCCATCAGTAGAAAAGTATTTAGCACTAATACTGCGTTTTGAAGGATCATATGCTAACACCCTTATCTAAATGAGCACCTATGTCTCCTAAGAGGCTCCTATGGATTCTTAAAAATTGTACAGCACTGACTAATGAGGTATATGATATCTAAGGCAGAGATCTAGACATCAGCCTTACCCAGGAAACTGTGAATTTCCGTATGTGCCATTCTTTGGTATCAAACATGAAATGTTGTAGTACTATAAACCTGGTAAATAACACTTTCTGTAGTATTGGTATTTAGAAAATGTGGTATAACCACACCGAAACAGCACAGAATGTGGAATGAGCCCCTTTGTGTTTTTATTATATGCTGTTGGGATAAACATGAGAGTTGCTTCTGTATACTCTCTGTCCTCTCAAGTTATGGTAATGGACAATCTGAGCTCCAGTCCTGTCACTCGCCACTGTGGGCTAGCTTGGTATGCCCTGGTTAAACATTGTTTTCCTTAGGGGTGTGCAAAAATTGTGCAATAATGCAAAACTTCAGGGAAATTTCAGGAAAATTATGCCTAATTACATAAATTGCAAATCCATCATTTAGTGCCATATTTTAGGATGGAATGTGCCCTTGTATCTATTTTTGATGTGAGGAAAAAGAAGCGAGATTACACAAATTGTGCAAGCAACACCCTTTCGCATTTTAGCCATTCATGTTATTCCAGCACTCTTGGGGTAAACATTTACTGTGAATAGCACTAAAATACGCCATGTGGTGAGGTCTAATTTTGGAAATATTACCTAACAAGCATAATGCAAAATTTCCAAAATTAAAGGCCTATTCTTCATCACAGGAAAATACAGAAATCTACTTTTATAGCTATTGTGTTGCATCCTCCTAATTAGCACCATGACTTTAGGGAAGCAATGTATCTACATAACAAGAGAAGCTGCCTAAAATTTGATAAGCAAAAAAAGCAGTCGCTTCATGTTAGTGTCAGAAATTGTTGACACAGCATCATTTCTGAAGTGGGATGCCAAACAAATACCAGATTACTGATACATATACCAGCCAAGTGTCTGGGCACAGATTAGCTCATCAACTTTACAGTTCATGTCCCCTGTATGGCTTGAACTAATCTT
Source organism: Calotriton arnoldi (assembly GCA_963921515.1). Taxonomy (NCBI): domain Eukaryota; kingdom Metazoa; phylum Chordata; class Amphibia; order Caudata; family Salamandridae; genus Calotriton; species Calotriton arnoldi. Next base: position 552,199 of record CAWUFW010008451.1, on the reverse strand, counting down.
TCTTCCAACAATAGTGTTTCAGCTCAACTTGAACAAACGGCTAAAGGCTTTATCTGGAGCTGTAAAACTTCCTACGCTATGCTTTTCTGGTGTGCAGAGTATAACTGACTTACCCCAGCCATACACTTAGGGCCATATTATGACTTTGGCAGTGCGGTACCGGCCCGCCATGCCAGTGCACCGCCCCCTCACCGACAAAGCCGTAATTAGACCTCCTGCTGGAGTCTGACTGGAATCCAGGTCGGGCGGTCCTGCAGCAGCTGGCCCATGGTGGTGCCTGTTTAAAGGCTCATATGAAAGCCGTAGCAGACTCCGCAATGGGAACGCCATTGCAGGTTCCTGCAGGTCATGGACTGTTAAGTCCATGCCCTGCAGGAACTGGGGGTGTATGCAGAGAGGGGGGCACATCATGTGCCCCTTGCATGCATCCCCTGGCACAGAGGCAACAGGGGGTCATGTAGGGCCCCCTTTGTTTCCTTTTCGCCACACTTTTCATGGCAGGCCCGCCGCCATTAAAACCATGGTGGAGAGGAAACTTGTAATATGCTTGGCGGGGCCGCAGTGGACCCGGCAACCATATTGCAGACTCGAGACCACCGCAACACCGCCAGGGATCTGGCAGTGGTGCCAATGTGGTCCGACTGCCCAAGTCGTAATGGGGCGGTCAGACCACCGGTGTGGCAGTGGCTGAACCGCCACCGTGGCTACAGCAGTAGCCTTAATAAGGCCCTTAGATATGTGATGCTCTGAAGGAGCCTGTTTGGATAAATCCTAAACGTTCTGCATGAAAAACATACTCGAAAGATTCTATGACTTTAATCATTAAATGTTTGGGTGGTAATTTATATCTCTGGTTGGATGTAGTTTTACATTATTTTAGCATTCACAAATATTTCTGAAAGTATGCTAGGTACAGATTTCCTGGCTTACTACTCAGAATGTCATGTGAAAATCTACATATCATTTGTATAGGCATGGGAATTGGCTGCCTGTGAAGAGACACTTTTTTTCTCTTTGAATGGGAGCTTCCCCAGTTCTTGGCTGAAATAATTTTCTCACTATATTCTAGGGTAGGAAGGGTCAGATCAGTGGTATGAGTGTCAACTCTTAGACCTGTAAGCCTTAGGATGGTCTTCCCCCAAACGTTTTGCCTACTTACCTCCAGTCTTGTGCTAAAATTCATTTCTGCTAGCCTTAAGATGCTGTGCACTTTACCATTGCTAACCAGTGCTAAAGTGCTTGAGCTCACTCCCCGAAACATGGTTTAATTGGATAACACCTGATTGGAATATTTAATTTCCTTATAAGTCCCTTTGTTAGTGGTATACAATATACCCAGGAAAATGCTACTAGTGGGCCTGCAGCACTTATTGTGCCACCCACTTAAGTATCACCTTTAAACATGTCCCAGTCCTGACATTGCCGCCTGAATGCAGTTTTTAACGGCCATTAGATAGGGATAGAGGTCCCCTATCATTTGATGGTATTAATAATCACCCCAAAGACGGATTAAGGGTGGTCTGGCACTTTAAAGAACCTTTAGCTGCATTAAATAATTTAGTAAAGAAGTATCTCCCAGTCTCCCAGTTTTTTTGGGCTGTTAGTCTGACTGAACCATGGATGAGATATTCCATCACTATCAGCAATTGTGTAGTATTATTAGGAACTCCCTATTGAAACTCCTTAAACCTGTGACAGTTCATCCACAGTGGTTTGATGAGCATTGTTCTGCAGCTAACCGCCACCTGGTGGTAGTAGTTTCCCCTAGAGATATACGGGCGATCCGGGAGGCTTGGAAGCTCTATAGAAGAACTATTAAAGAAATGAATCATTCATTGTTTCTCAAAGACTAGGAGGTTTTAGCAAAAAGAACAGTCGATGGACAGAATGCTGATCAATGTCAAACATTCACCCCAGTACAGAGATCTGGGCCTAAATCCATCATATTTTTGCTCCCCATGCCATTCTAATTTAAACCCTGCCATATGCAAGTCAGTCTTGACCCTGATCCCCATGTGAACAGTCCAGCCTGAACTGCCAGGCCATGTCCTCCCTGGACCGGAAACAAGCATCCATGACTGCTAAGCACAACTGCAGAAAGGTGTTTTGAAAATCAGCACATAGGCTCTCCTTGTGTGATACCCCCATAAACCCTCTCCCAGTCTTAACATATAATATTTCTGGTCAGGATTGGGTGAAACACTTCACTGACATTTACTCTTTAGATAGTGACTGCGAACACAAGGTTATATGGAAGCAGTCCTTTATCCCTCTTGCTCCTCTGTAGTTCACAGCTCAGGAAGTAGATGTCGCCATTCGAGCAAGCTCTAGTGGTAAGGCGCCGGGTCCCGAATGGGTCCCCATGGACCTGTTTAAATGTAACCGTGATCTCTGAGGTCCCCTTTTGGTGAATATCTTTACCACCTCTTTGTGTTATAAGATCCCTGAGTCTTGGGCTAAGTCTATAATAGTGACAATTTTTAAGAAAGGGGACAGGGTGGTCTCCAAAACGCTACCGATCGTTGGTGGATAGCACAATAAAGATATTGGGGAGGGTTATTTTTAATCTTCTGCAAACATGGGTCTTGGACAATAAGATTTTATCTGTGCACCAGTATGGTTTCTGTCCTGGTCTGGGTACAGTGGATCAGTGCTTGAACCAACATCTGATAGTAAGTTTTCGGTCGCCAGGCGCTGCCCACTGTACCTGGCCTTTATGGACTTTTCTACCACATCCGATTGCGTAAACAGAACTAAATTAAGGCTGATGTTGAGTAAACTGGGGGGGATATCACGCTGGTAATTTTTTTGCATGATCTCCACGAATATTTGAGTGCTAAGGTTAAATATGTCAGGAGAATTCTCTGATTCGCTTCTTTTAGCTAGCGGTGTGCGCCAAAGGTGCGTGTTGGCACCGTTGCTTTTTATCTTGTATATACATAATTTGGGGGCTTGCCTATCAGAGTCATCTAAAGATGTGCCTAAAATTGATGACTTAGCTGTCCCGGCTTTGTTATATGCTGAAGACGTGGTATTGGTGGCTAGAACAACATGCGCTCTTTGTAGTTTGGTTGACTCATTTCTGACCTTCATCAATACATTAGATATGAAAACTAATTATGAGAAATCTCCTATTATGGCATGTGGCCCTGGAAAGAAAGCTTTATCAGTATTAAACTTGGGAGATAAACAGCTAAGTGGAAACACAAGTTTTTGTTATCTAGGCCTGGCGTTTGACGCAAGTAATTCATGGCAGACGCAAATAATGACTGCACGTCCGAAATTAGGGAGGGCAGCGGGTACTCTTTTTAATTTGGCAAAGAGGGATGGTAGGTCCACTATTTCTCCTTTTCTCAAATTATTCAAAATACAGTGTACCCCTATGGCCACTTATGGAGCCTAACCCCTCTGAACTTTACCTTCTGAGAATATTTTTCTTGAAAATTCTTCTAAGACCGAAGGTAAGTGCTGACCGAACCCAATCAACTTTTTGTATCTGAACGCTGCTCCATTATGGTTGGCCATATTTTTTTTTTACTTTGTCTCACATGACTAGATGCCTGCAGTTGATGCTTAGATCTTTTAGGCTCTAGTTTTTTTTTTAAACATTTAAAAATTCATAACTCCCATTCTACTGATTGGATTTTTGTAGTTTTGGTGTCAAATAATTCATTAAAATGTACACTATTTTTCTAAAATAGTGTGGAATTTTCCTTGTGTTATGTCTTCTCTTTATTTCTGTTTGTGTGCTGCATAAATACTATACACATTGCCTTTAAGTCAAGCCTCACTGCTTTATGTGCCAAGCTACACAAGGTAAGTACAGGTTAAATAAGTGACTTTTTGTGGTTCACCCTGTAAGGGATTGTGGCTGTTGCTCTACCACGGCCAACCAACAACCCAATTTCTCACACCCACAAATGGACGTGTTTTAGGGTTTTCACAAAATTGCAGATCAAACCATTCCTTGTAGCACCTACTACGCAGCCCTAACATGGGATTTGTTTTTGCTAATTTCTTGAAACTTGTAGCAGACAAATCTGCAGTCGTAATTCTGTTTACACCTGCCTGGAATCCTTTTGTGAATTTCTGGCAGGCACTAATGGAGATACATACTTTTGCTTTGGAAAATAGCTTTATTAATCAGGCCTGAAGTGTGGAGAAAAGTCAATGAGTACCAAAGAAATATAGACAGCTGAAATAAGCTGTTATTCCCACCCACAAAGGAGAAGTGACTGTCAAAAAACTAAAAGCAAATTATTGGCCAACTCATAGCTCTGACGTTTCAGTTTCACATGCTCCATCCAAGCAGCAGTTTTAGGTTATACTCTGAAGACTTTCTTTCTCTTCCTTTTCATGGCCAGATTTATCATTGTACTGCGTTGCCCTTGCGCCATGCATGGTATCAGAAGGGCAACGCAATACTAAAGTCAGATTTACCAAGCAATGCAGGGCCACCTTGCATGGTCCTGTGTTGATTGGTAAATCTGGAATAACGCAAGGCAGCGCAAGTCACTGCCTGGCATTACTCTGCCCTGGAAAGGTGTTCCATGTGTGGAGTGTGGCTGTTCAAACGCATACACCCATGGATTTTGGTGCATCCCACATTTACCAGCACAAGTAAACCTGGGAATGTGTCAAAATGCTATGCCTTCCTAGAGGAGGCGCAACCAAGGCACCCTTGCCCTGGCAGATTGTGCACCAGTACAGGCAGAGAGCTTGAATGTGCCATATATTGGTAAACATGATACATTCCTGCCCGCTCCTTTAAACGCAGTGCAAAGCAGCAAGTTTGCCTTGTGTTGTGCTGTGCTGTGTGAAAGATTGATAAATCTAGCCTTAAATGATATACTGGGTGATCTGACTTGGTATGCACCGTGGCACACGCTGGACTGAGTTTACCTGGTGGAGACTGCGGCCTGATTATGGAGAAAAAAATGTGCTGTTCAAATGCAGGCATGAACTAGTGCCTGTGCAGGGGACAGCACAGTAGCACGGCTGGGATGTCAAAACAAATGGGCCATCTTTAATGCGGGTGCACTGGCAGCTCTGTGAATAAGTGACATATTTATTATGATGATGATGACGATTTGAATCATTATTAATATAGCTCATGCTGTAGTTTTTGCTAATGTTTGCATTTCATGTTGAGACCTGCACTAGAATGGGCTAGTTCCACCTTTAAATCACTTTTATTTCGTCAAGTGGCATTGTAAAGAAGGTCATCATGCTCTTTTTATATTAAATCCAGTTTCAGCTGAATACTTATTCTCATCAGCAAGTACAAAAACGTGTTTTTCTCATCTGCACTGATGTACTGCATGCCCTTGGACTGTGGGATCCCACAAGACTTACCCTCAATACGAGTACAGGCTACAAGATTGAATATGTTCTTCACAAAAATCAAGATACCTCAGGAAAAGCAGTGAGTTCGCAGCTGGCATGTAGGTCGATGGACTGAAATGCATATGATTAGGTGCTTCTGCCTGGTAGAGTTACAAAAAAAACATGTTAATAATTCCTTAATCTGCAACCTTTTCCATGAAGGCTTCATGTTTTTGAGGTCTTCATCACTAAAATATAATTGATAAGTTTTCTGTAGTGACTTTGACTTTTGTGTGTCCACCCCATATAATACATGCTTTGGATGGAAAGCAGGTTGAAAATAAAATCTTTTCCTTCTTTAGCATACTTTTGCCTCCATAGGATTAGTTTACTACTCTACATTTTTATGATATAAGGTCATCCAATATTGTTAACTCTTGCTAATTTAGAAAGGTAGTAGAAGCAGCACCGTGCAAACCAAGAACTTGACGCCTATTTAACAAGCATTAGCAAAGCTGATAGGTTTAACGTTTCTATGGTGAATGCATAACTGATAATCACGCACCAGCAAATAAGGCATAAAAGAAAATATGCACCTAAACACGTCACATCTGACCTCTCTGCATTATGCTTACCGGTGCACCCAATTTCTGCAAACAGAAGCAGAGAAATGTAATGTAAACTAGCAGCTACTTAGCACCAGTTGCTGAAGGGGATCTTAGAATGTAGCGGGGTGCAATACATTCCCTACATTTTTGCGAGCAAACTAGCCCAACTTGCTCTAGGGTGTTTGGGGTGGGTGTTTACCACGAAGAACATTTTGCAAAATGGGGGTAAATTGTGCATTTGAAAGCCCAATTTTGAAAAAGAGTTGCTCAAAAGCCATAGGCTCTAAAAGGACAATCATTAAATATGCAAGTCCTTTCATGATGTGCAGGTCAATGAAACCCAATGCACCTCAGGAATCAACCACATTTTTTCAGTGTGTGCTATAGGTGCCACATATGGTGAAAATGACACCCATTCTTCCGGGGATAGCATTTTTCCGTATGTGCAATCCATAGTCCATGGGTGACCCCTTATGACAAAGATTAAATGCAACCTGCCAGTGCTGGAATTTTGCCATTGATGACGTCCATATAGCAAGTATGACTCTTATTTCAAAAATGACCTAGCATGTCCGGGCCAGTATTTTGTTATGGTTGCCCCCCTCCCTTATGACATAGTTATTATATTCCCTTATTCCAAGAATTACTTCCAGTGTGCAAATGCCAGCATTTTCCCATGGATGCCCAATATCTGAAGAATTTTGTTGATGGCACCAGTGCCAGCATTTTCCACTGGTGACCGATATGCCAAGAATTATATCTAGTATGCCTGTGCCAGCAACTTGCCAAGGATACCCATTATGCCAAGAATTACCTGCGGTTGCCAGTGCCAGTATTTTGGCATACATGTTCCATATGACAAATATTACCTCTAGCATGCTATTTCCAGTATTTTGTTTCAGGTGCCCGTTATATTAAGAATGATCAGCAGAATACCAGCTTCAGGATCATGGGTGCCTCTGTAAGCCAAGAATTGCCTTTAACTTGCCAGGACCAACGGCAGACTCTTAGTCTTAACCCACATTCTCACTCACTCTTCTGTCACTCACCCTCACTCATTCATTCTCACATACTATCCTGAACTCACTCTTACTCTCCTGATTCTCACTTATATGTACTAATTTACTCAAATTGGGTTGCACTCACTCTTACTCTCTTTCACTCTTACTCAATCTCTCTTAATCTCACTCACTCTCACTTATACTCTCACCTACTCAAACTCACTAAGTCTCACTTATCACACTCACATGTGCACACTCTTCCTCACACTCACTCATTCTCACTCAGTCCAACTTATTCTCACTCACTGGAACACACACTTCCTCTTCCAATTACAATCACTCATTCTCACTCACAAGCATTCTCACTCACACTTCCTCACTCTCTCTCTGTCACACTCTCTGACACTCCTATTCTCTATTCTTACTCATTCATTGTCACTGACTCTCACTCACTTTCCTCCACTCTTACTCATTTCCGCTCACTCTAGCTCACTCATACTCACTCACTGTCATTCACTGCCACTGATTCTTGCTCATTCTCTCTGTCACTAACTCTCTCTCACTTTCACTCACACAGAAACATTCTCTCTCACACACACAGACGCTCACACTTTCACACACAGTCTCTCACACACAGTTCTCTTTACAGCTGCTCTCGTTCCATTGACCCTCACAGCAAGCACACAGCCGAAACAGGAAAGTGAAAGCTTCATCCTGTTCGGTTACAGTTACCAGCTTTTAGCCTCTTTCTTTTTTATCCCACTCTTTACTAACTCTGTCAGGAAATGGAAAAGTGTGAGACGAGAAGCTGATTTGCAAGTATTACTGGGCTTTGCAAGGCTTAAGCTACCTTTACCTGCGTGTCTCAAATGAGACAAATGGGGACACACTGCAGCATGGCAGTACATTAAGGCCAGGGCTGGGACTAAGCCAACATTGGTCTGATGGGAAGGGCAAGCGCTTTTATGTGCCTGCATCACCTGTCAGACTGATGTCACTGCCTGACTCAACCAGGTAGTTGACGCTCACTCGCACCGAGGTTTGGCATTTTTTATGACATTTAGAGCGAATAATAGGCTATTATTTACTATAAGGTTCCAATGACAAGTTCAGAGCTAAATTGTGATACCTGTGCAAATGCTTGTTTGCATAGGGATCGGAAATACAGGATGTGTGATAATTATCACACACTGGCAGTTTTTTCCTGATAGATTCCAGGAAGTCAAACCTGATTAAATGTATTTGAAGAAAAATTCCCTTAAATGCAAAATGTGTCAAATTTAGCATGTTAAATACTGATTCCTCAAGTTATGTCTGCTTTACAGGTTGAAGACTAGGAGGTATTTACCACACATGGTACATACTTCTCCCCAGAGTAATGGAATGGTATTTACCAGGGGTGGTAAATACCTGATGGGCGGCAAAAGGTCTAGCTACGCCACTGGACTTAAATAATAAACATGGTACAGAAACAAGGAAGGTGGTTCCCCGAATACCCATAAGGGTTAGATGCTCCTGCCTAGCACTTGTTTTCAGTACAGTAACAGAAGGTGACATTTTAGATTCTAAATAAAATAAAATAACATAACACACTATGAAGCAGAGTCCTTGTTCTCTCTTTGTGTATGCTTTCAACAAAACTCCACTGCAGAGAGTCATGGTCGGGCATGTTGGGGATCCTTTAGCATCTACTCTGCAGAGCTGACCTGTTGCCATGAGGAAAGTGAGCAGGAGCAAGTCGGAGGTGGGGATGATATGAGTGGGAGAGCTTTGAGAGAAGTGGGCGCTATTCAAGTGGGGAAAGCAAGCAGGAAGCGAAGGAGGCAGTGATGATGGTTAAAAGCAAGTGGGGACAAAATGGGAGACGGTAAAGCATGACAAGAGAATGACACAAGTGGGAGAGCTATGAACAAGACGCAATGTGACACTTCAATCCTCGTTCTGAGATGAGTGTCAATTTTGCAATGCAATTGGAAATAAGGCCATTCCTGTGTTCCAATGATAGAGCAGCAGTTTTAAAGTAAAAACATGTAAATGACCAATTAAAATAATGAAACTCTTATCTGTGTTTCCAGTGTGCATAGTGAAAAACAGTGTCCACTAGGTAGTATTTACACTGTGATATGGATGCTTTAATAAACATGATCATCATGAAATGCAATGTACAAGAACAACTATAAAAGGAAGGCTTTACAGACTAAAAGTAGTTCTTAATCCATTCCAAAGGTAGTGCAAGGGCACACCCAATAGAAAAAAGGGAGACTAAAATCCTGTGCCCTGATCCAAATATGTGATTGACAATGTGGTGAACCAATGGCTGAAGTTTCCTAAGCAAAATAAGTTAGTATCGATTAGAATATAAATTCTTCATGGGTGTCGCAGTCACTATTAGTACACATCAAACCAAACAAGGAAAATCTGAATATACAACTTCATGCAGTGATATGCAATGTAGTTCAGTCAAAAATTGGGCATCATTCACTTTCCCATTTGTTGGGACCCTGATTTGGAATGCCCTTTGTTAGACCTGGCACCATTGGCGTGGGTTTTCCCTGTATTTTTGCCTTTTGCCTCCTGTGTTTTTGCTGTGTGTTGGACTTCGTTTTGCTGGTCTAGATGCTTTGGGCACTTTGCCACTGCTGTTCAGTGCCAAAGTGCAAGTGCTCCATTTGTAAATTGTTGTTATAGATTGGTGATTCCATGATTGGCGTATTTGATTTACTAGTCAGAAACTAGTACAGCGCACTGTGTGTGCCCAGGGCCTGTAAATCAAATGCTGCTAGTGGACTGCAGCACTGATTGTGCCACCCACATACGCAGCCTGTAAATGTAAACTCTGGCCTGCCATTGCAGAGCCTGTGTGCAGTCCGGTACTGCCTTGTCGACTTGGCAAGTGCATACACTTGCCAGTCCCTAACCTTCTCTTTTCTTACATGTTAGTCACCCCTATGGTAGGACCAAGGTACCCCTGTGGGCGGGGTGCATTGTATGTGAAAGGTAGGACATGCCCTGATGTGTGTGGAATGTCCTGATAGTGCAATACTGCCAATTTCGTTTTTCACTATTGCAAGGCTACCTGCTCCCACAGGATAGAATGGGGAGTTTGTTTATAACATCTTATAAACATAACTACCCCTGGGAACAAGGTAGGAAAATAAAGTTTGATATGCCTGAACTCAGAATGTTACAATGCATCTTTTAGTGAGGGTGATTTTTACATTCTGTGTTTGAAAATAAAACTTTTAGAAAGTAGGTATTTTCTTGCTTAGCCTCCAGTATCCCTCTGCTAGGTTTGTGTATTGCACGTCTGGCTTTGGATTGTCAGGGGCTGGGGAGGAGCAGTGGCTCCAGAGAGCCTTATGAGTCAGGGCTGGGCTGAATATGCCTGGTCTGCATTTGGAGTAGTGGGAGGAGTAGCACCTGCACCTGAATAGGGCTGTGCCTGCCTTCCACAATGGTGGCTCCGCCCCCCTGTGGTGTGTCTGGAGCCAGATTTCACACTGACAATGGAGGTTGTTGTGCACTTTCAAAGTGCCTCTCCAACCTTTCCCTGTGGTCAGCACTCCCTTTGAGAGGATGGGTATTGACATTGTGGGGCCTCAGGATCCCAAGACAACCATGGGCAACAGGTTCATCCTGGTCTTGGTGGACCATGCCACCCGGTACCCGGAAGCCATCCCTCTCCGGGCTGACACGGCCCCCATGGTGGGTCATGCGTTGATGAGATTTTCTCCCGTGTGGGGTTTCCCAGAGAGGTGGTGTCCGACCAGGGTGCCAACTTCATATCTAAGTATATGAAGTCCCTGTGGCAGGAGTGCGGTGTTACCTACAAGTTCACCACTCCTTACCACCACCAAGGTAATGGGCTGGTTGAGAGATTCCACCGGACTCTGGAGGGCGTGATTATGGGTCTTGGTGAACCCATGAGGTGTAAGTGGGACGTCCTCTTACCATGCCTTTTGTTTTCTATACAGAGAGGTACCGCAGAAATCCTTAGGGTTTAGTCCCTTTGAGCTCCTGTATGGGCATCCTGTAAGAGGACCTCTACGTCTGGTGAAAGAAGGCTGGGAGAAAGCTCCCTGTAAACCTCCCCAGGATGTATATAGCTACATGCTGGCCTTCAGAAACCAGACTAAGCGCTTCAGGCAACTCGCTCAGGCGAATCTGGAAGCCAGCCAGGAGGAGATGAAAGGTTGGTATGATCAGAATGCCACTCTGATCGAGTTTCAGCCTGAACAGAAAGTGTGGGTCATGGCCCCCGTGGAGCCCTGTGCGCTCCAGGACAAGTGGACCGGACCATTTGAGGTGGTGGAGCGCAAGAGTAACGTCACCTACTTGGTGGACTTGCAGTCTCCAAGGAACCCTTTGCAGGTCCTGCATGTGAACCGCCTTAAGCCCCACTTGGAGAGGGCATGGTCCTAGTGACAGATGCTGGAATGGAGAAGGAGACTGAGCCTCTTCCTGACCTCCTGTCTGCGAAGTAACACAATGGGTCAGTGAATGGTGTAACACTCTCCCCCGCCCTGACTCCTGAACAGCAGAGCGACTGCCGCCAACTGTTGGGGCAGTTTGCTGCTCTGTTCTCCCTGACCCCCGGTGTCACTCAGTGGTGTGTCCATGATGTTGACACCGGGGACAGTCCTCCTGTGAAGCACAAGATTTGCAGAGTGACTGACAGGGTCACGGCTTGCATCAAGGAGGAGGTCTCCAAGATGTTAGCGCTAGGGGTGATTGAGCCCTCATACAGCCCTTGGGCAAGCCCAGTGGTCTTGGTCCCAAAGGCTGCCGCACCCGGTGCCACGCCAGAACTCCGGTTCTGTGTGGACTACCGAGGGTTCAATTCAGTCACCAGTACTGATGCGCACCCCATCCCCAGAGCTGATGAGCTCATCGATCAGTTGGGAGCTGCCCGGTACCTCAGTACGTTTGACTTAATGTCTGGGTACTGGCAGATTGCCTTAACTGATGGGGCAAAGGAGAGGTCAGCATTCTCAATGCCAGAGGGGCACTACCAATTCCGGGTGCTGCCCTTTGGGTTGAAGAATACCCCTGCCACCTTTCAGAGGTTGGTCAACCAGGTGTTGGCTGGACTGGAGGATTTCAGTCCCACCTACCTGGATGACATCGCAGTGTTCAGTGCCACTTGGGAGGAACATCTGCACCACCTCTGGGAAGTGTTGAAGGCTCTGCAGAGGGCAGGCCTCACGATCAAGGTGAGTAAGTGCTAGATCGGGCAGAGATCGGTGGTGTACTTGGGACACCAGGTGGGTAGCGGCCAGGTGGCGCCCCTACAGCCCAAGATTGATACCATTCTGGCTTGGGAACCCCCCCAAGACCCAGACAGAGGTGAGAGCCTTCTAAGGACTCACCAGGTATTACAGGAGATTTGTCAAGGGTTATGGCTCCATTGTTGCCCCCTTGACAGAGCTGACTTCCAGGAAGCAGCCCAGGAAGGTGAACTGGACTGACCCCTGCCAGAAGGCTTTTGATGGCCTGAAATCTGCTATGTGCACGGTGCCCGTGCTTTAAGCGCCCAACTTCTCAAGGGAATTCATTGTGCAGACAGATGCTTCAGAGCATGGTGTGGGAGCGGTGCTCTCACAGCTAAATGAGGAGGGCCTAGACCAGCCTGTAGCCTTCATTAGTAGGAATTTACTTCCATGGGAACAGAGGTGGAGTGCGATTGAGCGTGAGGCATTTGCTGTGGTCTGGGCGCTGAAGAAGCTGAGGCCCTACTTGTTTGGGACTCACTTCCGGGTTCAGACAGACCATAGGCCCCTCAGATGGCTGATGCAGATGAGGGGTGAGAATCCAAAGTTGTTGAGGTGTTCCATTTCCCTACAGTGGATGGACTTCACGGTGGAACACCGTCCTGGTACAGAACATGCCAATGCTGATGGTCGGTCCAGATTTTTCCGCCTTAGTGAAGAGAACTCCCAAGAGGGTGGGTAGTTCTCCCCAACTTTCAGCTGGAGGGGACACGTGTTAGACCTGGCACCATTGGCCTGGGTTTCCCCTGTATTTTTGCCTTTTGCCTCCTGTGTTTTTGCTGTGTGTTGGACTTCGTTTTGCTGGTCTAGATGCTTTGGGCACTTTGCCACTGCTGTTCAGTGCCAAAGTGCAAGTGCTCCCTTTGCAAATTGTTGTTATGGATTGGTGATTCCATGATTGGCGTATTTGATTTACTAGTCAGACCCTAGTACAGTGCACTGTGTGCGCCCACGGCCTGTAAATCAAATGCTGCTAGTGGAACGCAGCACTGATTGTGCCACCCACATAAGCTGCCTGTAAATGTAAACTCTGGCCTGCCATTGCAGAGCCTGTGTGCAGTCTGGTACTGCCATGTCAACTTGGCAAGTGCACACACTTGCCAGTCCCTAACCTTCCCTTTTCTTACATGTTAGTCACCCCTATGGTAGGCCCAAGGTACCCCTGTGGGCAGGGTGCATTGTATGTGAAAGGTAGGACATGCTCTGATATGTGTGGCGTGTCCTGATAGTGAAATACTTCCAATTTCGTTTTTCCCTAATGCAAGGCTACCTGCTCCCACACGATAGAATGGGGAGTTTGTTTTTAACATCTTATAAACATAACTACCCCTGGGAACAAGGTAGGAAAATAAAGTTTGATATGCCTGAACTCAGAATTTTACAATGCATCTTTTAGTGAGGGTGATTTTTACATTCTGTGTTTGAAAATACCACTTTTAGAAAGTAGGTATTTTCTTGCTTAGCCATCCAGTATGCCTCTGCTAGGTTTGTGTATTGCATGTCTGGCTTTGGAGTGTCAGGGGCTGGGGAGGAGCAGTGGCTCCAGAGAGCCTGATGAGTCAGGGCTGGGCTGAATAGGCCTAGACTGCATTTGGAGTGGTGGGAGGAGTAGCACCTGCACCTGAATAGGGCTGTGCCTACCTTCCACAATGATGGCTTCGCCCCCCTGTGGTGTGTCTGGAGCCAGGGCTCACACTGACATTGGAGGTTGTTGTGCACTTGCAAAGTGCTCCACTGAACTGGTTTTGGCTGGGTACAGACACTCTCTGCCTTCAGAGAACAAAGGATTTTTGTGTATTAAAAGAGGGGCCCAGACCCCAGACTTTTAGATCACTTCTGGGAAATCAAGAGGAACCTTTGCTAAGGAGAAGAGCCAGAGAAGCTGAGGAGGAATACTGCCCCTGTGCAGTGTGCTGTCTGGGGTTGGCCTGCAGTGGCTACTTGCTGCCAAGGTTAGGTGAAAAGGACTTTGCTGTTTGCTGTGTCCCCTGCTTGAGGAAGATCGCCAAGGGCTTGCAACTGAGCTTGCCTCCTGTTCCGAAGTCGCAGGGACACAAAGACTTCACCACCAGCTCCCCTGAACTTCCTTGCTGGGAATTCTGACCTGCAAAGAGGTGCCTGCTGTTGTTTTGGACCTCTATAGACTGCTTTCCGCTGGGAGCTGGAAGAATCCACGCCTCGTCCCGGATCGTCGCATCGCATTGAGGCACCAAGTTTGTCGCATTGTTGGGGGACGCAGTAAGAAACTGACGCATCACCTCCCCACGCAGTAAGAAACCGACACATCACCGCCTCTCCGGTAAGGAACAGACGCATCACCTCCCCTGCACAGCAGTAAGGAACTGACGCATCACCTTCCCACGGAGCAAGGAACCGACGCATCACCTTTCCTGAGTGTAAGGAACTGACGCATCACCTTCCCTGCGGCCCGTTTTGTTTGTTTGCGTGATGCATCCCAGGTACTTTGTGTGAAAAGTGCAATCTGCTTTGAACTGAACTATTTCTACCACCTGAAAGTCATATTTTTATTACTGTATTGTGGCTTTTTGTCATTTGGTCTTGTTTTGGTTTAGAGAAAGATTACTTAATTAAATAATTAGATAACCTCATTCCCAGAATAAATAAAACAATTGATTAACACATTTAATTAATCAACTAGGTCTTTATAGCGGAGGAGGCTCCCCAAGAGGAGTTATATGCACCATTTACAAAATGAAAGGAACAAATCTGATTCCCGCAGGTAACAAAGCAAGATCGATAGCCTACCCTTCTAATCTCTCTAAAAACGCTGCCAAAAACTTTAAATACAACCTGCTCAGGAAAAAACCCTGAAACACTTATCTTAGACCCCTCCTCTAACGCAAAAAACGGAGTGATTATTAACGATTTAATTTTCTACACTAGATCACTAGCTAAATGGCGCACCACAACGTCGAAATTGCTAAACATCAAAGAATCAAGAAACATCCCTTACGGAACGAAGTTGATTATAAAACCCTCGAAAAATCTAAAGGCCACACTAAATATAACCTTCTACAAAAATGTCACAGTACTCATCCAAGCAGCCAACAAGGATCTTGAGTTATTTGATGATTACTTTACCATGCTAAAAGATCAGGTCCATAACATCCCTATCTCAGCTCACCAACAAGACAACAGATTAGACACCTCCATACATACTCCTATGAGGGTAATTAAAAAGAGAGACAGCAGAACATACCTAGAGAGTCGACACTCTAGATCCTCTAGTACTAGACAATACACAAAGACACACTTTACAGCAAACAACCAAAGAGTAGACATACGCAAAACAATCAGCAATAATCCCATGGAAGCAATCCATGCAAAATCTAACAAGCCGCACAATCGGCACACACCAGATGCTAATACCTCCACAACCTTACAAATCACTGATCTATCGGACACAGCACCCAACGATCATTGCCTTGGGACGACAAATCACACAACCGATATTAATACAGGACCTGCCCTTCAAAGCAAAAAAATAATTCCTAAAAGAACGAAAGATATAAACAAACAGCCGGAAGATGAACCTACCAACTTAACGATCCACATGTTAGCAGTCCCGTTACAAAAACACCAACGCTCACCATCAGGAAAGGAATTAGAAATGCTCATGGCCCAGACAGATGGGATAGCTACAGACATGCGAAACGCTATTAGGAACATGAAGAATACGCTATTGCTCTCAGAAAGTTATCTCTCCAAAATTATCCAGAGCCAAAAAATGGCACACAATCTCCACAATAAGCTCAGCACAACCCCACTGCCTCTTTCCAATTGGATTTACTGTCCACGTTTCTTCCTTAGATACTTGTCGGACATAGAAACCCAAAACCTACTACTTTCGTATGATACGACCTCCAACCTCCCCGATAAGATAAGCGACCAGAAGATTCAGGTGGTCCCAATTAATATCAACCGAATATCACACACAAATCAAAGAAAATAAAACTCTAATAACCTGAAAGAAATAATGCTAAGCCCAGAGGGACCCGACTCCAATTTGGACCGAGAAAACCCTACAATCAACTTCCGCTCAGCAATGAAACATGCCGCTGACATTGCCGACCTAATCATGAATCAAGATACTGACGTGGCTATTCTAACTGAAACATGGCTATCTGAATCATCCTCCCCATGCCTAGACCTGCTGGTGCCACCTAACTATAACATTGTAAGACTAGATAGGCTATACAAATCGGGAGGAGGAGTGGCCTGTATCCACAGATCAAACATCACCATCTCTAAAGTTCTCTCAGACCCTATAGATTCATGTGAATACCTGGGGCTCACAGCACGATTCACAGACAACCAAGTGTACAAACTACACGCATTCTATCACCCCCAGGCAAAAACCTAACTTTCATAGACCATCTAATGGAAATTATTACAACTAACTCAGAACCTCACTCCAATGATATTTTCCTAGGAGACTTCAATCTTCACTGGAACGACACCCAAGATAATCAGGTCAACATTCTTAAAGAATTCCTAGCTGACCGCTCACTAGTATAAGCATGTGCCTTACCAACACACTCCAAAGGAGCTACATTAGACTGGATCATCTCCAAAGAAAATATGATCCAAGCAATCTCAATCATTCCGTGCGACTGGTCTGATCACCACTTCATCACTTTCCAAATACCAGCCAAAAAAAAGAAAACAATCTCGCAACCAATCAAACCCAAACATTGGGTGAGAGACACTAGAGACCTGAACTCGGAGACTCTAACAATGCAGGGCGAGAAAGAACTTCAACCCCCTTCTGATCTAACGGACGTCAGCGAGCTCACAGACCACTACAATCGTACGATATCTAAAATAATTGACGATATTGCCCCCCTAAAACTTAAAAGAATACATTTCAAAGATAAAAACTCATGGTTCAACTGATCACTTAATGAAGAAAGACGTAAACTCAGAATAACAGAACGAAAATGGAGACAAACTCCGTCATCCCCCCACTTAAAACAACTAAGAATGACCAGAAAAACCTACAATAAAAGCGTACTTAAATCAAAAAAAGAATTCTTTAGAAATGAACTTGAAAAAGCAAAGAACAGACCGAGGAAACTCTTCGATCTACTAAAAGAACAATCGAACAAATTAGCCAAATCCTCCCTATTAACATCTAAATCAGATCTGAACTGTGAAGATTTTTCAACATTCTTTACTGATAAAGCCAGCTCATTGGAGATTGAACTCAAGAATAACGCTGAAAAGGTCTCAATCCTAAGGAGTGATCAAGGGAGGAACCATGCCCTACCGACACAAGTAATGCCCAAAAATAATGCCCATTGGTCAACCTTCAAACTTTATGATCAGCATGACATTACCAAAATATTACTATCTCTGAAACCAAATAATCATTACAATGACCCTCTGCCATCAAAATGCTGGCCCTGCTGCAATCACATGGTCATTCCCTACTGGACTAAGATAATTAATGAATCGCTTGCCCAAGGATCAATTTCGGACTGCCTAAAAACAGGTCAGGTTATCCCTCTCCTAAAGAAACCTACGGAGAACCCATCTGACCCAAACAACTTTTGTCCAGTAACAACCATTTCCCTACTAGCCAAAGTACTAGAAAAATGTGCGCACAATCAACTAAGTCAACACATTACTGAATTTGAACTACTAAATGACTGCCAATCAGGGTTCAGACCAAACCACAGTACGGAAACAGCAATCCTACACATAGTAGATGACGCTCTGCTAGCCCTCGACCATAATGAAACCTGCCTCCTGATCCTTCTGGACCTATCATCTGCATTTGACACAGTAAACCATCCCAAATTATTAGAACGCCTGGAAAAAAGGATGGGCTTATCGGGAACTGTACTGAAATGGTTCTGCTCCTTCCTAGAGAATAGATCGCAAAGATTCCTGGTAGACAACAAGCTATCCCCACCATCTCCGATTCAAATTGGGGTTCCACAAGGATCAACTCTATCCCCTTCACTATTTAACCTATACGTCGAACCATTAACTGAGGTATTGCATAAGGCTAACATTTCCTTTCACATGTATGCTGACGACACCCAGCTGTATATGAAGATAGCATCTCTGGAAGAGATCAACACTATGAACCAAGCACTCAAGAAAACCGTTGAATGGATAGCTGACAATCATCTTAAGCTCAACTCACAGAAAACCAAATTCCTTCTGATCTCCCCTCCTAAAAGTTCAGCCAAGATTAAAGAATGGACCAAGATGATCACAGCACTAAACGGTACCCCGATGATAGTTGATTCAACCAAATCCCTTGGTATCACACTGGATAAAGATCTAAACATGCAAGCCCACATCAACACAATGGCAAAAAACGCTCGTTTTCATCTGAATTACCTCAGAAAACTGAAGCCACTCATCGATCCCGGGGATCTGAAAATGGCAGTACAGGCACTGGTCATATCAAGAATTGAATATGGATGCACAACTCTATCAGGATTCCCTAGGATCTCAACAGCTCCCCTAAAAGCTTTTCTCAATGCAGCAACCAGACTTATAACGGGAACAAAAAAATACGACCACATCACTCCACATCTGAAAGCGCTCAACTGGCTACCATACGAGGCAAGAATAGAGCTAAAAATTGCATGCATTACACACAAGGCAATACACCACAAAACTCCACATTACCTAGCCCATAAAATTACGCTGTCCGGAGGCACTAGACCCTCGAGAGGATCAGAGGATTTTCTATGGAAACCAGCATTATTCCGTAAGAAAAAAACGTACGATAGAGTGTTCACGGGAGCTGCACCAAGGATTTGGAATTCGCTCCCACCAAATATCAGAATAATCACCTATGCTCCACGATTCAAAAAGGAGACGAAGGGCCCCATGCATCAAAGTAAAAACCGGTCGCAAACGGGCAGTTTCTCACAATCTGCCCCTTTGCGACCGGTATTTTTGCATTTGGGATGCATCATCCCAAATGCAAAAATCGGAAATTGCGATTGCATTTAAGGAATCGCAAATTGCGATTCCTTAAATGCAATGCTAGAAGCAATTTAAAATAGCGATTTCACTATTAGGGGTCGCAAATTACCGAAAAATAAAACAGGTCTGTAATTTGCAAGAACTCTGAAAAATGCACTAAAGTGCATTTTTCAAAGTTACATGTAACACACACACATGCCCTTGGGGCATGTGTGTGCGCAACATGGGTGCACATTACAATTTCAGGGGTGCAACGGGGTGTCCTTTTGACACCCTTGCACCCTTGAAATTGCATGCGCAATTTGCGAGTACCTAATGGGTACTCGCAAATTGTGCATGCAATTCCCATTCATTCCTATGGGCCTGTAGGCCCATGGGAATTAATGGGAAGCCATTCCTTAATTGCGACTCGCAATTTGTGAGTCGCAATTAAGGAATGTTTAGGAATCGCTATTTTTACAGCGATTCCTACATGCGTAGGCTTTTGCAATTCCTTAATTGCGATTCCTTAATAATCGCAATTAAGGAATCGCAAAAGCCTTCCTTGATGCATGTGCCAGTTAGTCCTTTCTGATGGGTAAATTTCTCCCATAACGAACAATATGTTTAACATACCAATACTATAACCAGCTTGGATATAGAAGAACTCAGGAATGGTATTATCTTTTTAAGTACGACACGACAATCTTGATTGTAATCTAATGATCTCTATTATTCCGCATTATATTTGTCTTGTGTATGGATAAATATATGCCAATGTTAGTGAATACATAGACTTGTTTTTGACGTGAAAGAATTGGATATCTGCTGATATCGAAGGTGGTTGAAATGTAAAGCGCTCTGACACCCAATCTCTGGGTCTGGTTCGCGCTATAGAAAACAATAAATAAATAAATAAATTACTTATTTTTCTAAACTGGTGTGGTGTCCATTTGTAGTGTTTTCTCTGTATTACTGTATGTGTTCACAAATGCTTTACACACTGACTCCGAGATAAGCCTGTCTGCTCATTCCAAGCTACCAAGGGGGTGAGCAGGGGTTATTTTAGAAGTGTATCCCCCTTACCCTGACTAGGAAGAAGGGTCCCTACTTGGACAAAGGTACCTACCTCTGCCAACTAGAGACCCTCATTTCTAACACCCTTTTACAATGCTGTTTAGAAACAATTGCATTAATATCGGATTCTTTTGCAATCTTATCTTCAGTTCTAAACCCTGAATTTAGTAGCTCATCTACTTGGAAATTAAATATTGCCATTATTGACTGAATTCTTGAAGGAACATTCTTACTTGAAGATTTTCTGGTTCTCCCTCCCTCACATCCCTCATTCAGCACAATCATCAAAAACAACTTCTTGTTACGCTCCATTCCCTGGCATACCTAATGCCTACTTGAAGAGAATTTATCTCATCCATCCTAAAATGTGAACAACTCAACCAAAACCCTGGAAAAATCTTACCTCAGTCGATACAGTAATTACCCGTGTCTGTCCAAGATATACATTTTAATTCAAACAGTACATTCTATGACATCCTTTACAAACCCCTGTTTCCTCGACTATGAAAATTCTATGCCATTCGGAAAAGGCACAGACAATGCATCGGTGACATCAAAGTCAGGACATCCAAATCAGGTGGACAATTGTGCCCTAAATACCACCCAGAAGACCCACAGCAAAGCCTTCCAGTGAAAAAAGGACACCTCATCACCAAAATCAATTTCTCTTTCAACAAGCTTAGGGAGTTATTATAAATTATATAAAACACTCTTAATCCATCCTGCTCCAACTTCCCCATTACCCATCTCCTGCTCCCTGTCAGTACATCAACATTATCTTTCATGACAAAGTCGTTGGCATTCAAAAGTCATTTCCACAAAATATTGACTCCTGTTCTCTCATACCTCACAACAGACTTGCACTCAGCCGACTTAAGCATCACCTTAGTGACACAGGACCTGACGTGAATGTTCAGTTGTTCCTTAATCCAGAAGAGCTTTGAAGTTCTTGTGGACAAACATTTCAGTCCCACCTAGCTAGGAGACCCCTCAGTATGTAAAGAAGGGCCAGAGGAACTTCCTTTGACCCTAAGAAACTATCTAGTTACCATTTCAAAGTACTCTGTGGCTATACTTAATGGCCCAGCCCCCTACCTCCAACACTGTGTTCAATTTATTCAAAATTCGTCATCACAATCTCCTATAAACCCTTTACGGGACCACATGCCATGAGGTGACTACTGTCACATCACTGACCTACAATGGTGCTCAAATAGCCTTTGTGCTCCAGTTTAACCCTTTGCTCCAAAAAATCATACCATAATTAACAATGTAAATTCAGCGCATGACCCCACTTTATCATTTATTATTTAGTGTTATATTTTAGCATGAAATGCTTCCTCATATCCATTTTGGATGCAAGTTCGCATTTTATGCTAATAAAATTGGCGCAAAAATCACAAGTGCTCTAAGCAACAGCCACTTGCATTCTGACCATTTGCATTGCCTGTGCTCCTGTGCTAAAATTGTTTATATAAGCACTGTAGAGTGTGCAATTTCTGGAAAAAATAATTGTATATTTTTAGATATAATCTCAGCTGAATAGTAATGTTGTGAAAATAAGATTTTGTTCTGATTGTTTAGGTCCGTCTTTTTTCGCAACGGATAATTATATTTGTTGACTGGTACTTACAAACCCTGTCCCCTTTAATGTAGAGGGGTTACTCTACCTTTATTTAGGTACCCCAATGAACATCCATGGAAAAGTGGTGAGACATTTTTTATGTGTGAACAATGGAAGGGAAATCACACCTTATTATACATCATATGTTTACACTTTAGATATCTAGAGCACAATAGAATACAATATGACGATGCCATTAATTTGTGAATGGCACATGCCAGTCCAACGGGTGTGGGCTCTTTAAGAAAATACACGTGTTTATTTCTTAGCACATGAATGTGTCAGGGCGTCAAAGTTTACCAACAAATCTAACCAGATGCTACATGGTGGTGTGAAAGCCGACCTGAGTGAATTTCCCTTGAGGGTGATCATTGCATAACAGTCTTATAATGGTCAGCTCTGAGTGACTAGTTATTGCTGGCTCCTCACTTTACAGCGTTAGGTACCACACAAACAACATCTCTATGATGAGCATAGAATTGCAATATTTTTATATTTCAGAGGGAAATATTAAATGACATGGACGAGCTTTGCTCCTCTCTTAGAAATTCTCATGGGAGGCTGAAATCACAAAACAGTAATTGTCGGAAACTTCCTGCCTGAAGATAGGATAATGATTTAAACATTTGATTTGCTGTCTCTTCTCTCTTTTATGTGCAGGTCTGCCTTCACATCTTTTTATTAGGCCTCACCTAAACATAGCTCACCGACAGATAGATTTAAGCTGCCTATTGTTGAAAGACCTTTTGTGGGTCGTACCACAAACCTACAGTGCGCTTAGAGCCAGTCCATTGCTTACCATTGGTTGGCTTTATTGTCACTCTCATTTGCTTGCTTTTTATTCAATTACTTTCTTCCCTTTTCTTATGTTTGTCCCTCCCCTGGCGCAGAGCTTTTTTACTGTCCTTTTGATTGCATGCTTGTATCCTATCACAGCTGACATTCAAAAAACTACTTTTTCTTTTTCAGCAGTCCTTGAAAGAGCATGTGTTTTCATACTCCCTCCCTTGTGTGTTGCTTAAACTAATTTATCTGTCCACCCACACTTCTTGTTGCTCCGTGTTACCCATACCCCCAGCTAACCCATGGCTTCTCCCACTTGCTCTCTTCCTTGTGTGCCACTTCGCCTACCAAACATGCTCTAAATTGCTTCCTCCTCCCTCACCCCCTCCATTGGTTAGCCCGCACTTGTTTTTTTAAAACATTTTTTTATTTATTCTACCCGTTCTCAGGCTGGTCTGTTAATTCCTCCAACTATTCCCCATTGCTTCTGCCAACCACCCCATTATTGCTTCCTACCCTTTCTGGTCTTTACATTTTTTTTCTTCAAATATTTGTAGAGGACTCACAGCTGATTTTTGTTGCCGCGCTGAAACATTTAAAAAAAAGATGCTTCTTTGAATTGAAATAATTTTTTTAATTTGCTGCTCAATTGGTGTATGCCATATGGAACAGCAAATATAGAAAATGAATAAAATTGTACCATTGTTATTCTTTTGGCATCCGTATGAGTCTGTACACGTTATCACACATGTGGCATCATGCATATGCATGCCTATGGACATGCAGCAGGGTCAAGACACAAAAGAATGCCTACCCATCATTACACCATTGTTGTTGCCTCTGTTGCACATCATTGCCAAAAAAGTATTTATTTTTGATGGTGCTGCACAGCATAGACAAAAAGCAATGGGAAATCCAATAGGCCAAGAAGGCTTCTGCATTTTTTATCGTTTTGTGTCTTTCCACCTTTTTTTCTGAGCTTAGTGGCAGCTTTCCCATCAGGTTTTATTGAAACTGTGTGTGGGTATAGACTGCATAACTATGTTGTTCCTTCGTCTTCAGTTGAACACACTGTAGGAGTTTGACATACAGTCTTTGTCCCATTGGAATAGTTGGGGGAATGTAATCTGACTTCTTAGAGTTCAGTTAACACCTTGCTCATTGGTCTTCGGTCTTTTCAGAATTTTTGCTTCATGGGTTTTATTTAGTGCTTAATTGGTTCCTGTGAGTGCAGGTAGTGGGCACTGGCTCTCACTTTTGGAGACTGTGACTTATTTTGCTTTATCAAAGCTAGAGAGAGAAAGAAAAGTGTGAAAGAAGGAGAAAAAGAAATATTGGAAAACAGTATTATAGGGAGATAGAAGGTATGACAAATGACCTACAAGAGTGGGAAGAGACAGAAAGGGTAGGTTTGGAGAAAAGAGGCATGAGGTGGAATCAACAATAGGCAGACTCTGTATTAGACAACCCCTGCACAAACCTGACTAAGAACTTGACTGTTCCAGCACAAAGTCTAATTGTATTGACTTGTATGGCAGAGTGACAGTGAAGCCTGTGATTCCACTCAGTTTTGACTGCACCTACATGCATGCTCAGTTCGAAGGACTTCCAGTTACTTTCAGAACTGTCCCGATGACCAACATGTTACCCAGATTATCAACATGTCATCTCCTTAACACACAGTACAAGCTGCAAGCACTCGTTAAGCAATATTACCCAAAGCGGAGGGCACTCCCAGGTAGTTGTTTAGCTGGATGGGTGTCAAAGCAGGGCCGGCTTTAGCACTGGTGGTGCCCTGTGCGACAGTGTTTGTTGGTGCCCCCAGTGACCACATCTACCACGGATTCCCTCTCTATCACCATTTAACAGTGCTCCTCAAGTCTTTATAACCACTCTCTCTTAGACTGATTTAGTTTTATAGCGCCGCTCATACCAGTGTAGGGTGTCAGAGCACTTTAACTCACACACACATTGGCACAGAGACAATCATACGTGTGTAAATCAGTGTATAGGAAATGTCACATAAAACAGAGGACTACAAGGTGTAGGAGTCACATGCCATCTATACTGGTAGGCAGTATAGTTTGAGTCCTTGGTCTGGAAAAGCACAAATTCAGAATTTAAAACATAACATAATTGTTAGGAGTTTTCTTTAATAATAAAAATTGATGATTTCTTCTACCCAAATGAACCCTTTTTGCAAATTTAGGATAATGAAAGACAGGGCAAAAAGACATATAGCTCTAATACATATCTTGTCGTTTGCATGCAGCTCTTTGATGACAGTTAATAGCTCACTATGCTATATTAGGATTTTAACTTATAAACTGCAAGTAACAAAGGATCCCTGGGACACAAGCAGTAATCCACTGACCTGTTTACATTATATGTACTTTGTGATCTGCATGGTACACATTCTTTGCAATAGGCATATTAACCCACTGCACTACCTTACGATGAGTTAAAACTTCCCCTAGAGAAACCTAAGATCTCTCTTCAGCAGGAACATTAATCACTGGTGTGATTTTGAAGTTTTTATTGATGCCTGAAAATTGCTGGGAGCAAGGAACGCGGCAGCAGATGCTTTTAAAATGAAAATATACTTGCAAACAGGGCGCCCCCACCCCAAGTCAGCACCCGGTACGGTGGCACCTATTGCACTGCCCTAGAGCCGGCCCTGTGTCATCTGGGGGACGAAGCCAAGGGCCCTAGACCCTCAGTCAATAACTACCTGAGAGTTCCCTCCCCTTGAATATTATTGCTACTGTAAATCAAACTTTTAAAATGTGGGGTGACATTCACAAAATGATTTGTTAGGTGGTGGGAGGTTACAAGAAGCATAACTGTCGGGTTTTTTTTGATGAAGAGGCTCCTTTGAAATACATTACTGTGAATGTCTGGTTTTGAGGGTAACAAAAAGGCACATCTAGAAGAGTGATAGATTTTAGTTACATTATAAATAAATTCTTGGTACTATATTATTTTTAAGAATTAGAATGAGTTTGAAGGTGATTTTCCCATGTAAAAAATGCTGATCCTCTTCTGGGATTTGGTGAACCATGTTTGGGAGAAAATGTTTTTTCAGTGGCGTAGCTAGGCCTTTTGCCGTTCGTGGCGGTCCCAGCCTTTGCCGCCCCGCGGTGCCTATAAGAGCGGGTGCTAGTGAACGAATCCTGCGTTTGCTGCCCCGCGTGGCCGCAGTTATGATCGGGGGGGAGGAGGCCGCCGCCCCCAAAACTCGGGCCGCCTTTGCTACGCCACTGCATCTTTCTTGTTTTCTCTCATGATTTCCTCATGAATTAATGGTAAGTGCTCCAGGATCTAAATTAAGAACACACTTTCTATAAATACACAAATATCTTCCTATGCCATGAGAAAAAAGTCTGACATGCTGAGTAAAATCCACTTGCAGCAGCAGCCCAGTGTCGTACTGTAGCTTCACAACAGAGATTTAATGAACAACAAAAGTGATATGCTAGGTTAAATGTACTACCCACAGCAGCTGCATTATGTCAGTTGAATCCCCAATATACTACTCCAACTTTACCACAGAGTCCTAATGAACGTTAACATTCTCTATTAATCATAGCATAGATTACATGTTGCTACACTACAATAGGAGCCGTTTAATTTGAAAGATTTAGCTGTAGAGCAGCCTGAACTTAATGAGCATTGAGATGTTATTACAGAGATGAAGCCAAGGTGTCTATTTACTAAGATTTAATGCCGTGTTTGAGTCCCAAAAGTAATTCAAAATGACGCGAAATCTTTTTTCACCTGTTTACTTTCCAGCATAAAACCTGTTTTATGCTGAAAAATAACTTAAAAGGAGCGCAAAGCAGCGCATAGTGCTGCTTTTCATTACTTAGTGCCAAGGAGGCATACCATGGCCAAGGTTTCTGATGCTAAGCTATATTTACTTACAAAGGTAGACCGGGTTTAGCGTCAGAAAATAGCACCCATTTCAAATATGCGCCATGAAGGAGAAATGCCTTCATTTCTC
This sequence comes from Calotriton arnoldi, assembly GCA_963921515.1. NCBI lineage: Eukaryota > Metazoa > Chordata > Amphibia > Caudata > Salamandridae > Calotriton > Calotriton arnoldi. The sequence continues at coordinate 525,557 of CAWUFW010008451.1, read as the reverse complement.
CTTTCTTTTCTGAATTTTTATTTGTGCTGCACTGTACAGCACACATACAAAGTGGGAAAAAGTTTAAAGTTAGTCTAAGCATGGTATTTTGTACTGGAAGGTTCTCTTCCAGTACAAAACCTATGCTAGACTCATGGAGACACCCTAGCACTGCAGAGCAAAGGTGTGTCCGTGGCGCATGCCAGCATATTTCAGCTCCTCCGCCTGGGAGAGGGGAGGAGAGTGGCAACTTTCTGTAAATATGGCACTCTCCTGCTCTCTCCTTCTCACACAGCGCAGCATTTGCGGCTGCTGCACTGCACTCCATGAGAATCTAGTAAATCTACCCCCAAATGTTTAAAATGGAAGAAGTGTGGATTTCAATTATTATTGGCTCAATATATTTTCAAAAATTATTGAGGGATGACTATCTATGTTCAGCATTCCCTTTCCACACTATTTCTTCAGACCGTCCACCTCTCTGATGCCTAATGCCTCTATTATTTTAAAAAGTAACATTTTAGTAGAAATAAAAGGTTTTTTTAATCTTTCATTTAAATGTATGCAAATCAATGTTTTAGAGCTGCAGAAAACTATTTGAAGGCTGATCTCATATTTTAAATGAAATGATATGTGCAGCTATGGATAGTGAGACTCTTTGAAAAAGTGAGGTTGGGACATTTAGTTTTTCTTTTTTACTTTTTCCACTTTATTTTGTCTGTAGGTGCATCACCAAAAATGCATGTGCACTAGTTTGAAAATCAATTTTATTTTCAGTTAAGTATAAGGACATGGTAAATGTATGTATTTATTGTCTATAAAAATGTCGCTCTCTTTACTTTTCAAACGACTACATTAAAAAGTAATTCATTAAACATATTTTCAAATAAGAAACATTGTAAATCAAACAAAGCAAAACTATCAGGGACCATACAATTTTCACTGACTTAGAACACTTTAAATAGGTAATACAAACAAATAGAAATGAGTGATTTTGGGTGCCTATTTATTTCATGAGCTTGCAGCAAAGATAAGAAACATTTTAATGCACATATGCATCCTTATAAACAGGAAAGTAAATGATTCTAAGCCTGTATTTTCCAGTAGCATGCCTCTCAGTGCAGACACATTTTGTAAGCAAGGAAAACATTCCAGTTATTTTTCAGAACTCGGAGATCTTCCCAGACAGCTTATATGGGACGGAGGAGTAATGATATGTGAGTTGATGCCTTAACAAGTCTTGTCTCAGGGACTAGCTGTGAGTCTTCTAGATAGATATCGATCATCTGGGAGCCAATCAAAATGCAGTACTACGGTACTATACAGCTGCCTGATTTACAATCACACTTACTTTCCAAGTCGTGTAGATCCTGTATGTGGATGTAATTTGAAAGTATGTGATTGTTAATTTCCCATTTGACCACTTTCTAATTTTTACTTCTGGATCTAGTTGTGGCATAGGAAGTTTTAGACTTATTTAGGGGATACAACAGACATTTTACTGGTTAAATTAAAATGACATGTAAAATGAAGAGTCACAATTATTGCATCAGCGTCTTGTTCCAAGATGTAACCAAAATCAACTGATTGTATTCTCCATATTTATTCAGTTGATGTCGAAATACCCTAATATATGCAAATGAGTCCTGAAAATAGAATTTGTATCTGGCGAACTGAAATGTCTGCATGGAAAGGCCAGTGGAACATCAATGAGCAGCTTCTACAGCTATAGAGGACACTATCATATACTTTATGGTCACAAGTGGTTCTTTTTATCATATCCTTTAGGTCTGAAGGTAATTTGTAATATCACATACACACAACGCAAAACTAAATTATTGTCCCTCATAGCTCCTTAATCACTTTTGATGAAAACATATTCCAGAACCTCAATAGGAAAGCAAAGTATATCTGAGTCCTATTTAAACAGGATCATGGAAAGGAGCAATCATGGGCATGCACCATTCTGGGCTTGATTAAAAAATGTGTCAACACATCTTAGTACCCGTTCTAACAATCTCCCTTTATAAGCCATCTCTTGACATGAAATAAACTTCTTTGCCTCTTGGTCTCTATATTGTAAATAAACTGGTTTAGATTATAAACAAAAAAATAGGTTGCAAAGAAGAAAGCACATCAGTTGGTAGCAAGTCGTAATTTGTTATTATGAAGTCCATAGTTAAAATCTGATCTTAGTTAAGAAGCTGCGGCTCAATAAAAACTTCAAAACGTACAGGAGACATTAAACATCCCTGACGAGTCCCCAAGGTGATATGAAAAGGATTGATGTGGTGTTCAGTGGTACCTAAGCTTTGCTAAAATATCGTAAATGCTACAATAGAACTAAATGATGTCAATGCTCAATGCTTGTGATTGGAGGAAGCATTGCTTCTCACCATGAAAATAATTCTCAGCCTCTAAAATAGTACAGTCAGTGTGAGCAGGACCTCTCATGATTAGCGCTCTAGACCATCAGCATACATGCTTCTGATGGACAGAACAGATAATTTCCTCTCAAAATGTCTTCTTGTTTGTAACCTTTTACAGAGGGGTGGATCCTCCTTGTAAGCACTTTAACAAATATCTTATTTAAATTAGAAATGAAATAGTCCTATAGGTTAGAGCAATAATGGGTTCGTTTGCTCTATTCTAAAAGCAGATATCGTGGCATTACCCCAGCTAATTTCTGCAAGAGTGTTTATTTTTTCTTTTACATAATAACTTCATGCAGTTTACATACCTGCATAATCGTGCCAGGACATTTGACTCTGAGCGTGAAGGTTGAATGGCTCTGGGAGTTGGTCTGGAGGCTCCTTGGCAAGTGTTGCATGACTACTTATGGGGAATTCGTCCCTTCAGGGGGTTGGGAGGAGGATTGCGGTGGGCATGTGCAGTCCACTGTCATATTATTGTAACTGTGCGGTGCTGACTTGAATGTATTCTTTTGTTTAAACATCATGTATTCATTGCCTTTGATCGGTGAGGGGCTACTTTCATATGTTGTGGGGGGTTGCGCGGGTTGGGGCACTGGTATTTCGATCTCCTTGGACATGTACGTGGTTTTTATTTGATGCTAAGTGTCAGGGTGGGGTAAGAGATTTCAGTGGGTTGTTTGTTCTATAGTTTTAGCGGTTCAGTGCCATCTTGACATGGAGGGGGGTACACAGTCTAGCCATCTGGTGTTCAGACAAGATGACTGTGCTGAGCAAGTGTAAGCTCCTCTATTTGAATGTGTGGAGATTTGGCTCCTATAAAAAGCGGTATAGATTGTTGTTGCTTCTTAAGAGGCACAGTGTTGGCCTGTTTGCAGGAGAACCACCTTACCGACGATGAGGCTACGAAACTAGCGAAGAAATGGAGGGGGCAGGTTTACTATGCCAATCACTCGTCTTTTTCATGGGGGTGCTGGTCTGGTTTGCTCCTGGGATGCCGTTTGCGCTGACCTACATGGAGACAGATGTAGAGGGGCGGTATCTGTTACTGCAGGGTAGTTTTGGTGGGGTTGAAGTGGGCCTTGTTAACTCATATGGGCCCAATACGGGTGACGAGTCCTTTTATTTAACACTACGGGATGTTATGTCCCTGGCTCTTGACTCCAGACTGATGTGGGTTGGGGACTTTAATTGCATGATGGATGGTGCCCTTGATCATCGCACCCCTCAACTACACACTAGGCCTAAGATGACATCCACATTGCGGGAGGTTATGGCACAATTGGGGCTTTGTGACATTTGGAGGGAATCCCATTCAACTGGGAAGAAATTTACATGCTACTCTCCAACACACAGTGCCTTTAGTAGACTCCATCGTATCCTCCTGCCAACTCAATTAGCTCCTAGAGTCCTGGCGGTGACAGACCTGTCCCGTTATCTCTATGATCATGCTCCGGTGACATGTGAGCTTTAATGCGTGGCTGGCCTCAGGTCCCCGTTTACTTTGAGGTTTCTTCCGGAGGTGTTACAGGATCCTGTAGGCAGGGAAGCACTAGCCGGTGTCCATACAGGATACTTTGAGCTGAACTGGACTTCTACTCACAGCTGAGTGATGGAATGGGAGGGAAGAAGGCCGTATTACGAGGTGGTGTGTAGGCCTCTCCTGCAGGATGTGGCTCACTTTGGAAGTGGAGCTTCTCCAAAAGGAGTGAGTTCTGGCTGAGATTCAGCAGCTCCCCTCAGGCGACGTAGAGGGACGTCGGGATGAAATGGTGACCCAGCACCATGTAGCTCGTGTAATAGATAGTCTTAAAAGCTACACCCTGAAGTCTTATCACCAGTTATTATATAGAGAGGGGGACAGTTCTGGGCAGTTTTTGGCCTGGATACCATGCCGGGAAATACACCGCTCTCCTGTTCTTTATCTTAAGACTCCCCGGGGGAAGGATGTTTACATGTAGTGCAGTATTGTTAAGACCCTTAGAGACCACCTAGAATGGGTATACTGTAGCCCTCAGCGACCGGACCCAGAGCGCATTACAGATTTTTTGGCAACACTGCAGATTCCAAGGTTGGGGGATATTGTGGCCCAAGAATGGCCCTCGCTTGTCTGCCGTGGGGGGAAGGTGCTGGGAAGCGTTGACTTTCTCACCGAGTTTTATCAAGCTTTTACCCTTATCCTCACCCAGTGACTCCTTGAGGTGTACCAGGAGGCCTGTGACACCGGCATTCTGCCCCCGTCTATGCAGGAGGGCTGCATCTCTATGGTTTTGAAGCTCGGTGCTGCTGCCCCAGATCCATCTGCCCCATGTCCTCTCACAATAATAAACACTGATACGAAAGGTTCTTTTTAAGGATGCACCTGGTGATTCCTCAATTGGTCCATGAGGATCAGTGCAGTTTTATCCCTGGACATAATACTACCATTAACCTGAGATAGCTGATGTATGTTCTGCATGAGGTAGAGGGTTAAGAGGAGGAATTGGTGCTGGTATCCATCGATATTGCTAAGGCATTTGGTATGGTGGATTGGCATTATCTTATGAGAGTGTTGGAGGAAATGGGGTTTGGTGTGCACTTTCATGCATGGGTGCATTTGTTATATACTGCAGCAACAGCCAGGATGAAGGTTGATCGCTTGTGCACTGACCTGTGGGCGGTGGGTAGGGATATGCGCCAGGGCTGTCCTCTATCACCTCTCCTCTTTGCCATAGCACTAGAGCCCCAGGCAATATAAATTTGGCTGACTATGCCAGAACGGGGGATCCAAGTGGCAGATGTTAATCATCTGGTGTCTTTTTATGCAGATGACAACCTGTTTTGTCTTACGGCCCCTCAGGAGTCCCTACCTCTTCTCCTGAATTATCTGGATGTTTTCAGTAATCTACAGGGTCTTCAAATTATTCATGGCAAATCTCTGTTGTTCCCGCTGTGAGCTCTGGCTGCCCTCGAACCAGTCTCCCTCCCCGCCCTGCCCCTGCACTGAGAAACTGATTAGTTCCATTACCTGGGGATCATGGTGAGGCACACTTCCCAAAAGCAAAAGCGCTATAATATTAATAGAATCATCGAGGGACTGTGTGCGTCAGTCCAATTTTGGAATACCCTTGCCCTGTCTCTGATGGGTCGAGTGGTCATGGCCAAGATGGTGTTTTTGACGCGATGCCTGTACACTATGCAACGTTCGTTTGACACTTTTCCCAGGCGGCCATTCAGAGATTACATTTTCTTCTTACTACGCTGATATGGGCCTGCGGCAGAAGTAGGGCAGCATGAAATTTTTGTTTTTGCCCATGCTGGAAGGGGGATGGCGGTCCCCGAACTGGAGCTGTACTTTTTGGCCTCCCAGCTAAAGCACGCCGCCCACTGACTGTCAGATGGTGGAAATAAGGTGAAATCGCTGTTGGCGGCCAGGACATGTGCTCTTTTCTCTCCAGCAATTGTAGATGTTTAGGGCAGGGATGCCCCGTTGGTATTGTACCTTATTAGACACATGGCATCCCTGGGGTAGCAGGCGGTTAAGGTATTTCTGGGTAGAGCCCATTTTGCTCAAGAGTTAAATTTTTGGGATCTACGCAGAATTGGTGAATGTTACTGCTTGCTCGGGGGCAGTTGTGAGACCCTTAAAGACCTGAAGCCAATGAGGAATTTATTACTTTTGAGGGAGCCCAGGACACTTTGGATTGGGGAATGGGCAATTCTAAACACACTTCAGCATAGCTGCCATAATAAGGGAAATATGGCCCACGTTCCCCACCTCTCCGTTCATGTCACTTATGTTTTGAGGGCTGTTAGAGCTGGGGGGGGGGGGCATCACTTAGTATCACATTTATATAAAGCCATGATGGCTGATAGAGCCCAAATCTCATTTCCTGCCAGGGCTGCTTGGGAGGAGGACAAGGGGGTGCCCTTGGTGTAGGTCATGTGCTCTGATCCAGTCTGTTTTCCTTTAATGGATGGTTTCAATTAATTCATTTCAATTTCATACACTGCACATATGTGACACCAGTGCTGTTCAACAGAATTAATCTGGGTAAACCTAGTGGCTCCCACCGGTGCCAGGCTCCCGTTGCAACGTTCTTACACCTTGCATGGTACTGCCCACTGGTGTACTCCTTCTGGAATGCTGTCATAGCACGAGTGGCTACAGTAGTGAGAACTTCAATAGAGATGGACCCGATTGCTTGTTTGCTGGGGATGTTCGATGGTGTAAGGGTACAAAAATGGAGTTTAAATTCCTGTATCTTCTGTTGTTGCTGGCTAAGAGACGAGTTGCAATTACCTGGATGGGGCAAGTTGGGACCAGCATGGAAGGATGGGTGAGGGATGTAAATGAGTGAACAATTGCTGAGGAAGTACGCCTCAAAAAGTGTTGCCATGATGAGAAGGTGGATACCTGGGGGGGCGATGTTAACTAAATTTGTAGATCAGGGAGGGTCTCAGACGACGAGGTGCACTACACTCCTGGCTCTAATGCTTCAGCACTTACGGTGCCTTGTGAGGAGAATGCTGGGATACAATACATATGCAACATTGTAGGGCATGAACTGTGATAACCTGCTGCTCTGTGTCAATTGTTTGGGGATGGCCGATGTTTTGTGTTTTTTTTTTTGCAGTATTGTTTATATATTGAAAACAATAAAAGATTTTTTTTTTTTTAAATTAAAACATACCTGCATATTCTGTAAAATGAATTTTGTAATTCATCCAGGGACGCTGCATTCCTATTCTTTAAATCCTACTATGCTTAGGACATTTTTAGGCTGTTTGAGTCACTATCTCTGCTAGCTTCTTTATTATTTACAGGGCGGCCATATTTCCAACAGATACACCACTGTTTTGTCCTCGATATTCAACAATGATTAATTTTAGCAATTGTAATAAATCAATGAAGTTCCAATTGGCCTGTCTCTAGCAACAGCTTTAGATTCCATGTTACCCTGTTTCTAACAGCGAGATTTTATTTCTAAAATTGTTCCTGTATTCTATTCCCCAGGCGTCCATTTATCTTTCTTTAACCTTGAACCATGATCCTCTTTTTTGCTACCTCAGCGTCCAAGGCCGTAAATCTCAATTTCGAGTTCGTTTTAGCAATTAGAAGGGGTTCATTATATCCTTTCCTCGCTCTTTGACCGTAATAATATGCCATAGATGTTTTGAAGCCATATTTTCATATAGATGCTATAGGAGAAGATGTTTACCTGCTTGATGAGGTCGCTTGGTATGGGGGATTCGAGGCTGCATTTTCACAGCAGCCTCGACTCCTCATTTTCTCAACAACTTCTGCTTTAAACGACCCGTTCTTCAATTGTGCATGCCGTATTTTATTGTATTGAATGTAGGCATAGAAAAGCAGTAACAAGAATCTCTGTCAAAACAGGGGCATATGTAGAAGCCCCTATCGCCACGGGAGCGTCACTTTTTTCGACGGTCCTGTGGCAATAGGGGCTTCGCCTTATTTACAAGGCAGCGTTAAGCCACTTAACGTGGCTTAACGCTGCCTTGTAAATAAGGACCCTTTCACGCTATACTTAGCATAAAAGGGGAGGGCAATGGGTGTTGCGGTGGGCGTTCCACCGCAACACCCATTGATTCTGACGCTGCCTCCGATTTACAAGGGAGGCATAAATTGGAGGCAGCACCAGAATTAAGACCAGGGAAAACCTGGTCTTAACCTGGCGCAGTGGACAGAGATGTTTCATTTCTCCTCGTTTTTGCTGTTTTCATGTGTGCTACGCTGTGCAGCACACATGAAAACCGTAAAAGGCCACTGATTGTTTATGTACAGGTAGGCCCCCCTTCCTGCACATAAACAATAATTTTTTGAAAATGCTGTTTTGCAACTTTTGTGTGTGGTGCATTAAGCAGCACACATAGAAGTTACAAAAGGGCATTTCAAAATTGTTTATGTGCAGGAAGGGGGATCTTCCTGTACATGAACAATCTTCCCCTCGCACTATGGTGCAAGGGTACCTGCGTTGGCGCTAGGCTGCTAAGTGTAGCACCAGCGCAGGGGGAAACGCAGGGCTGCACCATATTCTTGTAACTATGGTGCAGCCTTGCGTTTCTGAAGTGGTGGAGAGAGGCGTTAAGCCAGGAAGGATAACGCCTTTCTCCGCCTCTTCCCTAGTACATATGCACCACAGTCTTATATACGCAGAGGCATTTGCCTTGAACAGTTTGATTCTGTGGTACCCAAGCCAACTCCAAATTATTCTAATATGTGATCAGAGTTTTGAGGGTTGCTCAGTCAGCAGATTCATAAGCACGAGTGCTTCTGGATGAGTTTGAATATAATTTTACCTATAAAAAATGTGGTACTTGACCACATTAAAGCAATCATCCATGCCTTGATATTCTTGAAAAGCGTATATTAGACAAAATTAAATGCAATGTAAAATAAATGTGTTCAAGGTCATGTCTCACCATAGTCGGACTATGAGAAAGGCGGCGAGTAGCTTTTAATCACTTAATCACTTGTGAATTTGCAGCAGTATGCAATAAATCAGAGTATACCATGGCCTTTTAATCTATATCCAACATAACACGTCTTCAATCACATTTTACTCAAGGACACATATTGACCCGTTAGACGTGCATGCCAACCTCCATTTCACATACATTAAAGTTGAAGCAATAGAGAGAAATTGGTAATGTCAGATTTAAAATACTGTCCACTACTTAATTGAACACGAGTTATGTGAAAAAAGACTGCATTATTTATGTCAAAATGTTTAGCACACGGACCCTTAAAACGTCCCTGAAGTAGGGGTTAGTTTATATTGCAAAAATAAAAGCACCATTATGGAATAATTAATTGTATAAAATAATTTCAGCACACTTTTCTTAGGCTCCCACTATACCACCTGACGTGTGGTACACCTGTTTATAATTAAAATGAAACGGAATTAACAGGAGCTGGTAATGCTTTTGTAGTTTACAGTTTTGAATCATGAATCATACGGTATAGATATGTCTAATAGGATCTTCATTGAGCTCAAACCTAATGTGATTTATCACAATATACAGTAGCTGTTCCAATTACCATGGTATTTCTGCACATTACTTCGCAAAAAACAAAACCCGTCTGTCTGTGAACCCGAGCTGCGAGCTGTGCTTAGATTACCACTGTTTCATTATTTTAGAGTTATTATGTGAATTTCGTAGGTTGGCAATGTATTTCAACATCACAGTTTGTTCGCCAAGAGAGACTTTTCTTTATTTATTTATGAAGGACACGGAAATACGGGAGAAAACAAGCAGTGACAAAGACAATAGGTGTAGGTCTTTTACAAGAGAAAATCTTGTTGAAGCATGAGTGTGTGTGTGTGTGTGTTTGTGTAGGTGCACGTGATGTGTGAGGCAGTCAAAAGAGCTCTGAATTTCTCACTGTGAAACTGTCAGGCTGCAACAACAGGTGTGACTGCAGCAGAGGGAAGTGTCTCGCAGCATTTGTTTTATGGTAGCACTCGGAGGCTGTTACAAGTTGAATGGGTTGTGGCTCTTTGATACTGCGGAAGGGGGAGCAAACCCCTTTGGGACAGAGAAGTGGGTCCCAGTGGAACCTACAATAGTGGAAATACTTTTTACCCAGCACCATGAGCAGTGAACCCAACACTTGCCAAACAGCCCATTGAAGTAATGGCCAACAAGAAAAAGAAGCAAATGGCGGAAGGAACCAGACACTAAACTCCTCTCTATTTTGTCTGTTCGGCTGAGGTCCAGGAGAACACAATAAAGTAATGTAGCCAGACTTCAACAAATAACAGAATTTTCAACTAACATTACAGCTCTCCAGATAGGACAGAAAATAGCCCTACATTTAAAATAGGTGTAAGTACTTTGAAGGTTTCTCCCTCAGAGTGCACCACCATTGGTGGAAGAAACACCATCGTCCATCTCTCGTGGTAACTTTACCTTAGGTATGTGTGGGAACCGGAAATCTCCAGCCAAACGAGGAAACATTGTTTGCACCCGAATGCGTGGTCTCCCTAAGGTGCTAGGAAGACTTTTACAGCATCTTTAGAATAATATCTTTCCGGCAAAAGGTTTCTTAGTCCTTTCTGAGGTTGTCCTTTTATTGAGGTTATGTAACTAAATTTGGCGTCAGTTTAGGCACATAGGACCAGGGGTTGATCCATCGCCATGGGTTCAGTTATGTAATCATCTTTGCAAAACCGATGATGGAGCAAGAATCAATGTTAGCAGTGTCGTCATCTAAACTCACAATTAGCAGTTATCCTACTGTAATTCCTCCATTTTTTGACAGATTTAAACATTCTCACATTAGAATACCATCTGCTTAATCTAATTATCACACATATGATCACATTCATGCAATTACAGCTGTCTCTCTGCCTGCTTCGGTTTATCTTTCCTGTAAACATATTTGCCTATCATGTCCAGAACATTTGCAGCTACAAGTTGACCGCAAGACTTACAAGTACATTTCGGAGTACCTTGATATTGAGCCCCCTTGCTAATTTCCGTGACCTACTTTGTTAATGTGCCTTCCTTCCAAGAGAACAATGGGAGATACTGGGCAGGAGGGCATGTTTATTTCTGCAATCCATAACTCGCCCAACAGCAATTCAAACCTTAACTTGTACACCAAATGCAATGCTTAGAAACTCACGCTTGATGCGTCAGATGCATTTACAAATGTAAATAATCTTACAGATCAGATTATATAATATGCTGCCTTTAACACTAAAGTTACAACTATGAATATAGTTTCAATTATTGGTTTCAGTCTGTGTTATTTAATTATGTTGTGTTTTTTAGGGTTCGTACCTATATGAACATTGTATTTAGTGTGTGAGGTATGGCTGTGGTGCAAGATTATTTAAATGTATGATAGAAAGGTCTACGCTGTTCTTCAACCACAACAGTGCCACAGAGATTGCGTAATCAGGCTGATTCCTCACCTTCCCAGCAGAGTACCTCCTCCTGTTGAGGGAGAGCTAATTCTCTCTCTCTCTCTCTCTTTCTCTCTTTCTCTCTTCTCTCTCTCTCTCACCCTCCCTCCCTCGCTCCCTCCCTCCCCTGACTCCCTCCCTCCCCTGACTTTTCAGTTGTAGCAGAGTAAGCTGGCAGTCTTGTCCTCTCTTTTCCTTCTACATAGCCATGGGGAGCAGGAGATGGGCATAGTGGTGCCCTCATTGCTCATGCCCCACTGAGAGTCTCCTTTCATAGCCATAGGACTCCCCTAATGAACTACATCAAGCAGTGTCCACTCCAAGTCAAAACAGTACTTTACATTTTGTATGATGGTAGCACCATGATGGCTGATTTCTGGGTGAACCCACTAGCCACACGATCCCTAGGGCTCAGTTCAAGGCCTCTGCTGGGACCAGATAATGTTTGATGGTAACCCCAGACTCCAGGGTACCACTGCTTTGGAGATAAGTGCCATACCCTAATGGTGGACTCAAATACAAATATCTCTGGACTTGAGGGACAATTTGCATGGTATGCTTCTTCAGGCTTGTGATGGAACATTCCGGTCACCAGAAATGTCAATCCAGGTTCTTCTGGCCTCAAAATTTCTGTTTGGATTTCAAGGTGCTTCAAAATACTTTTTACATTCCTTGGTCACTTTTGTTTCCCTCCAGCAAAAAAAGCTTTGAAATTCCGCACTCCTGTCCCGGCTCCTGATAGTCTCCAGGCCTGGCGACGTTCAATAGCAGCACCCCGTGGTCCCCCAAGGCAGATAACTCTGCCAATCTGCAGCCCCCAAAAACTTTATGCCAACAGCCACTCTAGGAATACCTGTATGTCCAGCAGAAGCCAGTGGGCCTACTCCAAGGTTACCCATCACAGGTCAAGTCCACAGACATCCAAGGGAGCCATCTTCCTTTGGGGTCCCTATAATTCCACCTTCTGCTCTCCCACAGAGAAGCTAGTGCCACTGGCTGTGGAGAAAGAGTCAACTAAAGTCCAAGGGCACTAGTCTAGAATGGGTGCCGTCACTCTAGACAAGGGTCCATCCACACTGTGTGTTGGTCGCATTTTCTCTTCTACAGTTTCACTCCTCCTAAACGGCTATTCCCCTGTGCAAGGGTTTAAAAGTAGAGGTGGAGATTGCACAATCCAGAGATGCCTTATCACCCATCCACCCTTCAGTAACATGGATAGGGCTCATGTTAGTCAATCCATTCATAGAGCACAGTTAAATTTAGGACATCAATTTCCTCACACTGGATTTTCGCCTATTTCAGGCATACGTTCCCACCTACAATTGAGTCCACTAACTTCGGGCAAAGATGTATGCCTAGTAAAATGAATACATGTCCAGCCTCCTTATTTGAGGGGATCGGTACAAGTAAAAGTAAACATTAAACCATAAAGTTACTACTGGTATCTTTATGGGTATTTCATAGGCTTAAATCTGCAAACTTTTGTCCTACGTAGAAAAAGCACAATTGAAAAGACTCATGAACAAGCATCACCTGTGGAAAAGAAATCAGTCCTAGCAAACAACAGGGAGTACATAAATATACCCCTCATACTGATCTTCCTCATGTGCTGTGAATCATTGTGGAGCCAGGTGTCAGCTGATGTTATGTTGTATGTCACTGTGTACATGTGTGTTTGGGAAATGCAATGATTATGATGTGCCTTTGAGTGTGTGCAGAGTAGTGTAAATGTTCGATAAGTCTTGTTTTTACAAAATTAATTATCAATTGACATATTTGCAGTTTTGTGCGCTTGTTATGTTTATTTGTTTCCTTTTATTTCCTTTTCAATTTGGTCAGCTGTAGGGCTTTTTTATGATTTTTTTTTAACCAATTTGATTGATTTTCCGAGCAAAGGGTGCAAATTATTGGCATTTTATTTTAACAGTGTGTACAGATGATATAAGTCACAAGTTCCCAATGGGTCAGATTAACATATACATCAATGACAGTTCTGATGTTCAACATGCAACTGATGCTACAGAAGTAACTAGCAGGACACTAAAAGTTTTGCGCACTATTCAGAGGCTGTGTGGCAGTATGAGAGAGGATCCAGGGCACAGGTCAGGAAGCATCTATGGTGCCACTCTGCTTTCGGACTACATATGAGGACATAATGCTACAACATCAAGGCAGGCGGAGGGACACTACAATATAAAAAGGAACATAGACTCAGGGCCATGATACCAGCAGGAATAGGGGACAAAAGAAGGGAGGTGACGAGGAGAAAGGGAACCAAGGCAGAAATGAGGGAGTAAGGGACAGAAAAGGGTGATGCATACCAACACTTAGAGAGCAATCAAACACCCTCCCTGGTCCCTCCCCCTCCGGCCCCTCTGAAGGACCTGCAATTCATGCATGAGTGCATCCCATTCCGATGCCATGGGAACTCTGTGCCATCCTCTGACCTCCTTCCTACAGAGTGTCACCGACTCGGCCATACTCCACTTCAGCATTGCCGCGTACCAATAGGGCATACTCGGCAGGCAAAGAGCCTTACAGTTCATGGCTATAGATATCTTGGTTATAAACAGGGCTAGGTCAATAAACCGGGTAGAGGCACCTCCCTTCCTCCTGTGCTCAATCAGCCTCAACAGAGCCACCTTCATGGTGTATAAGTCCCCCCTCCCAGTGACTGCCAACAGGGCGTCTGCAACTTCCCCCCACAGCGCCTGTGCCTCCGATCAGTTCCAAAACATATGCGCCATATCCGCTTCACATCTAGGACTTGTGGACTCACTCCCATATATCTTACAGATTCGCACCGGTGTAAGATATGCTCTGTGTGATATGTTGTGTTGGATGTACTGGAATTTTGCATTGAGCGAAAGTCTGCGTGGTTATATAAGCACCCTTTCCCACTCCTTCTGCGTGAGCTTGCGATCGACATCCCGTACCCAGTGCTGTCTAGTGGAATGCATCAAATCATGCGAAGCGGAGATCATCAAGCATGTAAACAATGTAATTGGGTATCTACCACCACCCATCACATGGAGTGCATACAACAGTGGGTGAATGGCTGGCTCTGTGTCCATTATATGCCAAAGCCACTGGAGTTTGGCCATCAATGTCTGATGTGCTAGGAAACAGCCCACAGGCAGCCCATGATCCTTGCAGAGTTTTTCAAATGGCAGGAGGGTGCCATCCTGGAACAGGGATCATAGAGTGTCCACCCCCTCCTCCTGCCAGAGCTCCACTCCCTCCCTCCCAAGAAGTTCGCTGAACGGTCGTAGGGATATAACATGGATCTCCGGCATGTATGGCATCCGGGCCGGGGTCATTCGGAGGCTCCTAGTGTAGCTACTGTAGGCAATAGTTAACACCTTGTTAGAGTGGGGTGGGAGTTTACTGGATGTCAGCAATAATTCATGAATCCCTTGTGCAGTGCGATCTTGTGCAGGAGGACCGAGTTCAGCCAGGTGTCGACCAGCCAGCGTGACAACCACTGTAACTGAGCCACCAGATGGTAATGTTCAAAATCGGGGGCTCCCAGGCCCCTCTTATCAACTGGGATTTGAAGCTTCTGTCAGGAAAATCGTCTCTGTCCCTTATTTCAAATGAAGGACCCCAACATGTTATGTAGGGTGCAGGATGTGGAGCGTGGTATAATATGGGCAGGCAGTTTATGAAAGAAATAAAGGAGCCAAGGAAGCATCACCATCTTAGCAAGAGAGACACATCCTTGCAAGTAAGTGGCAGCGAGAGCCAGAATGCCATCTGCGGCCTCACGGAGGCAATCACCCGAATTAGATTTCCATCAATTAAGTCACACGTGTTGTGGTACATTCTAGTCCCAAGATATCTAAACGTGGACGGCTTCCATCGCACCCAGTGTGGGCCCACCAGAAGACACTGCGTTGGACATGCTGGGCTCACAGGGAACAGGCAGATTTTGGCCCAATTCACACCCAGGCCCAATGCTTTCCGGAATTCCTCCAGTATGATCTCGATGTTCCCAAGCCCTTGCTGGATGTCCGCACATATATGAGGACATTGTCGGCATACAAGGTAATTGTGTGCTGCTCATCACCTAACATGATACCCCACAGCCTGCTTGTCACAGTCATTGGGTCAACGGTTCCACCACCAGCGTGAAGAGATGGGGTGACAGCAGATACCCCTGGCGTGTCCCCCTGCTGATCTCAAAGGGGGGCGAGTTCAGTTGATCTGTCTTGACCCTGGCAGTGGTTAGTGGGCAGTGGGGACCTGTGCTCAACTTCGCCCCCGGGCAGAGTCCAGACTGCCCAATGATGTCCTCGGGGTCCATGGTCCGTAGCAGTGCTCAATTGGCTCTCAACTTGTCCGCACCGGCCCCCATGGGGACGGACGCCACTCATCACAGGACTGCCACCTCCCGGCTCGTCTCCCGCAGGGGAGGCAGGCCACGCTGCACCAGAGAGAGTCCACCCTCAGCTGTGGCACTGTTGTGGCAGCCCGCATAGGCACACCCAGGCTGCAACAGCTAGGCCCGGATCCGAATTGCAAGAGGGCCTCCCGTTCTTCAGGGAGCGCCCAGCACCATATTTATGCACTCGGGCCAGGAAAGGCTCCCCGAGTCCCTTCAGGCATCCCGCTTCCCTCTGTGCCAGCAGCAGAGGTGCTGGTGGGCCAATGGCAAGAGGATGAGGAGCGCATCGTGGGTCAAGAAATGGAGTTGCCTTAGCTCACGGCCACCATCTTGCCACGCTCGGCCACGCCCCATTCGGCTTTTTGATGATAGCATTATTCCCTGCTACCATTGATTTTTCTGTGATTCCCTTGCAGTACTTGTGGTCAAGTCAGGTGGTGTGACACACTGTGAGTCTTGCTTGAAGTATATTTGTCCCTATTTTGGCTATGGTAATACCTGGGTAGATGTGGATACATAATTTCAAGCCACTTACTGTTTTGTAGGTGTTTTTGTATTTGCATGTCTCCCTGTGACTATCCCTGAATCTCCTTCCCACACTGTAGTGAATAGTACATATTTTCCAGCCACCCACTCCCGCATTCACACCTAAAACATAGGACTAATCATAGAAATACGCTCATACATGTGAACTGCATCTGTGAATATGTAAAATGTTACTATAGTATTTCTATTTCACATACTTAAAATGACTTTTTTGACTTGGGCTTGTTGCATTTATTACTATGCATGTGTGTTTGTGTGTGTGCACGCACATGCATGCATGTGTGTGTGTGTGTGTGTGTGACTGATACGCATACCAATGTTTTCAAAGTAATCACTCTAGGATGTTACAACAAGAGGCATGTAATGCTCTATTACTTTCCGGTAATCTTCATTACTCCGGGTCCCGTTGTCCTCGTCCCATTCATTAACATAGTGGAGATAACCATCTCCCGACAGAAAAAAAGACCAAAGGCATGCTGGGACCCTAATACTGCCCCTCCCACCGGGAGTACATAAGCAGTACTTACCCAGCATCCCGTCTGTAAAACCAAGCCCACACAGGAAGGCCGGCCGCCCGGGAGGGAGGGAGGGGCGCATGAATGGGACGAGGACAACGGGACCCGGAGTAATGAAGATTACCGGAAAGTAATAGAGCATTACCCCCAGGTCCCTTATGTCCTCGTCCCTTTCATTAACATAGTGGAGAATACCAAAGCAGAAAAGCCGGCCTTCCGAACCAGCCAGCACACCCAGGAAACCCCACCAAGAAAGCACCCCGAGGGAGCAAAAGCAAGGGGGGAACCGCAGGAGGCAACCGGGCAGCAAGGGACAAAACCCAGGACCGGAACCGAGCCAAGGAGAACAGAAGGCCACAGACCAACAAGGAGACAGCCAACCAGAGAACCGCAAACGGACCAGGCCCCAGGAAAGAACGAACAGCACCACCAGGGCCGCCAAGGACAACCACCAAGCACCCAGCCCAGAAGGAGAAGCCCCAGCGAGAGCCCAGGAGCAGGCAAGCCGCACCAGGCCCAAAGAGCCAGCAGGACCAAACCCCAACAAGGAAAAAAACGCAGCAAACCGAACCAGGGCCGGACACCAAACCACAGCAGGAGCAGTGGAAAAGACCCCAGGGAGCAAAGAGCCCACGACCCGGAGCCAACCCGCCCGGAAAAAACTCACGCAGAGCACAGGGGGAGGCTGACAGAGAACCAAAGCACACAACCGCCGGACCACACAGCAGGCCAGAAAACCGGAGAAAGCAGAGAAGCCAGAGGCACAAGCAGCACCAACCCCGGGCTACCAGCAACCAAGAGGGCAGACCCCCACAGAGGCAGGACAAACACCACCGGCCCGCACCCCGACAGGAGAGGGGGGAGGGAAACGGGGCCCGCCAAACCCCACACACCCACCAGGAGCAGCACCCGGGGGAGCCAGGGAAGAGAAGAGCAGGCAGGACAACAGCACCAGGACAGGGGAGACCAGGCAAAGCACACCCCAGAGCCGGCACAGAAGACACAGCACAGCCAGAGCGACCCAGGAAGCGAAACCGGAGGCCACGCCCGAAACGCCAGCAAGCCGGCAGAGCAGGAGCGACCGGAGACAACCAGGACACGCCAACCCCGAAGCCCAGAAAACCAGGACCCCACTCAGGCCGGAAAAGGCAAGACGCAGCCCAGCGGCAAACAAACCGGAAAGCCACCAGCTGCAAGAAGGGCCAACAAAGGAGGGGCCCCAGGGCAACGGGGGGGGGACCCAACAGCAGCCAAGGAAATCCGACCGAACCAGGCAGAAAAACGCGGACACCCAACCGGAGGCGAAGCAAGCCCGGGAAGAGAACAGCCGGCAGGAGCAGGCCCAGAAGGGCACACAAGGGCAAGATAGACCCCCACCAGGGAGCCACGCCCCGAGACCCACAGCTCACAGGCCCGGACAGAGGGCCGAAAAAGGCGACCAACAGGGGCAGGGAGCCCAAGCAGCCCCCACCCAGGCACCAGGCAGACCCAGACGCCGCCAAACGACGGGGAGGAGACCAGGAGCCCACAGGGAGCAACCGCAACAGGAACCCAGGCGAACCCCAAACAAGGAGAACCGCCATGGCACGAACCCCGGACCCCCAGGGACCACCAGAAAGGGAACCAAAGCAGTGAACCGCCACACAGAACGCACCCCAGCCCAAGGCAAAGACCCACGCCAGGGCAGGACGACAACCAACACGGGCGCCAGGCACACCGGGGAAAAAAACCCAACCCACAGCCAACAGCCAGGCCGCGAGAGGGCCGGAGCAACAAGGCCCCCCACGCCGGAGAACCAGAGGCAGAACAAACCGCACTGCCCAGCAAAGGAAGAGCCAGAGCCCAACCACACCAGCCAGAGAAAAGGAGGAGAGAGGCAGGAGGCAGAAGCAACCAGCAGACAGGGCCTCAGGAGGAGCAGCCCCAGAACGAGCAACACCACCGATGGAACCCGGAGACAGCCGCCCAGCAACGGAGGAAACCTCCAATCCAAAGAGAAGGGCACGAACAGTACCCACCAAGGACAACCAAATGCCGGGAGGGAAGACCAAGCGGAAACACACAGCACGCGGCAAGCACAGGCCGAGACCCAGGCAGGGACGAACCAGGCTCAACCCGCCCGAGCACTGAACAAGCCAGGACAGGGGCGGCCGGGGAGACATGGCTGCAGGACGCAGCAACAGCAGGGAAACACAGGGACCACGCCAAGGAAACCACTGAAGCCAGAAACAATGCAAGAGAAAGCTGAAGAGACACGGCCACCAATACAGCAGTGCCCAGCACAGAGCAGGGGAAGCAGGCAGCGACAGAGGCCACGAAACCGCCCAGGCCCCAGGACCAGCCTCCAGAGTGAAGAGCAGGACACCAGCCCACCGCAGGAACAGAGCAGCAAGGCAAGAGGCAGAGAACAGGAGCGCATAAGGGGGGAGCCGCAGGCATTGAACACACAACCCACGAGCAAGAGGCAGAGACCCAACCACCAGGCAATAGCGACACAGCAAGAGCCGCAGAAGCAAAAGGGCCAAAGACCAAAGGCCCTCTCATCCAAACAGAGGCCGTACAGCACGCACACAAAGGAAGCAGGCCGAGCAGAGCGGAAACCCAACGACCCCCCAAGGGGCGTGGGCACGCAGCAGAATGACCCCCCGTGCGGAAAAAAATGCAACCCAGCGGGAGCAGGAAAGCAGGGAGCGAACACGCAACCACAGAGCCCCCGGAAGCCTCCCGGAGGCACAGAACCGGAGGCACGAACCCATGCCCCCCAGCACCAAGGCCGGCAGGCAAGCTGAGAGCAACAACCACCCCAGCGGGCAAGGAAGACCAGTCAGGAGAAAGAGAAGGGCCCAGAGGACAGAAGCCAGTGCGAAGAACACCGAGAACCGGAGTCCGAGCAAGGCAAGCCCAGCAGGACAACACGCCTACAGGCAAAACACAGCAGAGTAATCCATGGCAACCCAAAAACTCCGCGACCCTCCCGTGACATGCAGAAAAAAACGAGCCAAGCACAGTGTCCCAGGAAAACTGAACAGCAACGGGAAAGCAAACACACACGAACCACAGAACCAAAAAGTGGCAGGTGACCCCGGAGGCTCGAACAGAAGCATGGCACGGCAAACACAGCCCACACAGGGCAGCACGCAGCCATCCACCAGCCCACAACGCCGCAGCACCACCGAGCAGGTGAAGAACCGCAGCCAGGCCAACAGAGAGCCCAAGAGCACCCCAGGACGGAGCGCACCAGCACAGTACATGCCGGAACCTGTGGAATGACGCCACGGTGCCATAACACAAGTCGTAGGGGCCGGCAGACAAACATAGCGCCAACCCGTCCCAAAGGCAACGGGAGCGCTGCACAGAAGCAGCAGCTACGTCGTACCAGGACACAACGAAGCGCCCGGAAGGAGCGGGGAGAACAAGCGACCCACCCAGAAACACAGGCGACCCAGCGACAGGAACCGAGGACCCAGCTCCAGGGCCCGGTGAACCAGCTCCAAAGGCGGCGGCCCCAGCCGGGAAAGAAGGAGGCAGCTGGACAAGTGACAGCGCAAAGAAAGAACACTACAACAAAGGCAGGTAGCACCCACATGCCACCAAGCCGGTCCGGCAACGAGAACCCCCACGGAACGTACGGGTTAGCCGAAGCACACGGCACAGAATTGTAGGGATACAGCAGAGGCCCACCCCACAGCAGCAAAGGGCGAGCCAACGAAAAGGTGCAAAGAAAAAAGCACAGAAAGGGAACTCCCCCACGAGCCACCCCCTGCACCACCACCGTCATCCGCTACGCGGGACTCACCCGGAGAGGGGGCCGGACAACACCAGCAGCAAGGCCCCCCTCCAACACGCCGTGCTGCCAGGAAGAAGGCCCACCCGACAGAGCAAGGGCGAGCAAGCATATGGCGCAAGCTATCGGCACATAGCTGTGGGAGCCGATACTAAGGCCCCAGGAGCACAGCACGTCCAGCAAGCCACTGAGACCGCTCCGGACTCGAGGGGAAAGCGCATGCAGGAGGCACGAACCCTGGACACCAGCACCAAAGTCGGCTCGAACCCCGGAGTCCTGTGGAGACAAGGAACAGCAGCAGCAGGTCACAAGAAGAGGAACAGAATCCGCTACGCGGGACTCACCCGGAGAGGGGGCCGGACAACACCATCAGCAAGGCCCCCCCTCCAATACGCCGTGCTGCCATGAAGAAGGCCCACCCGACAGAGCAAAGGGCGAGCAAGCATATGGCGCAAGCTATCGGCACATAGCTGTGTGAGCTGACACGAAGGCCCCGGAGCACAGCACGTCCAGCAAGCCACCGAGACCGCTCCGGTCCCGAGGGGAAAGCGCATGCAGGAGGCACGAACCCTGGACACCAGCACCAAAGTCGGCTCGAACCCCGGAGACCTGTGGAGACAAGGAACAGCAGCAGCAGGTCACAAGAAGAGGAACAGAATCCGCTATGCGGGACTCACCCGGAGAGGGGGCCGGACAACACCAGCAGCAAGGCCCCCCCTCCAACAGCGCGAAGCCAGGAGCACTGCAAACCCGGCGCGTCTTCCACTCGGCCCGGCCTCAGGAAGACGCGCACGCTACCCGGAAGCACCCGGGAGGAAACACACCAGCCGCAAAGGGCCCGCCGGCCAGGCAGTGCACCGGCCACGAACAGGCATGACACCCAGCAAGCCCAGCAGGCCAGGGGACAGCGCAGGAAAACCCCGCGCCCGCACAGCCAGGCAGCCGGGCGGGGGGAGGAGAGAAGAACGCCACTCAAGCCCAGCAGGAGCAGCACCAGCAACACCACGTCCATTCTGTCGACAGACAGAAAAAAAGAACAGACGGGATGCTGGGTAAGTACTGCTTATGTACTCCCGGTGGGAGGGGCAGTATTAGGGTCCCAGCATGCCTTTGGTCTTTTTTTCTGTCGGGAGATGGTTATCTCCACTATGTTAATGAATGGGACGAGGACCTAAGGGACCTGGGGGTAATGACTGACACCGACTCACTCATCTCTCCACACACACTTATCGTTTTCATGAAAAAAGGATGATATCTTACATTTCCTGAAAATGATTGGCATGAAATTAATGTTTAAGATTTGCCCATAATATTTTTCGTGGAAAAAAAATATATTTTCTTTTTGAGAATCATGTAAATCTAGCTACAGTTAGACCATTTTTTCTCGGTGACTGGCTATGCATTTGTTTTCTAATTTAAATCGGCGAATACTGTATTCATTTCGGCTCTATTTAAAGGTGTATTGGTCATTAAAGATGCTTTTAAAGCACATAAATAGAAGTTCCTGAGCCGCACAATAAATCTCATTGACAGATGGAAACCAAGGGTGAGTTGCTTGAATCAATGGTTTCCCCATTTCCCTATTACTTTCTGCTCTGCTTCAATTAGCAAGCAAAGTACACGGCACCAAAGCCATAACTCATTCCCTTCTTACAAAGGAAACGATATCTTGGTCGATAGCCCAGAGGGGAATCCTGTTAGTACTGGTTAAAATAAAGTGCTTGTGCGCCCAAGAAGTTAAACCCGAGGCTCCCTGCACGCAAGCCTTTGTAGGTGGAAAGAGGTTTCCTTGTGAGTGAAATGGAAGATTACAAGAGCTGTCCAGGGCAGGCTTCGTAATGTGTAATGTAAGCCAGAGGGGATCCAGCTGCTGGCTGGCATGGAGAGACACGTGAGCAGCCCACGTGATTAATTTAGGATATTTATTAATTGCTATTCTTCATCTTGAATATTCATGATACAAAGTTCTGCCACAGGGCTGGGCTTGCGGGTCCATTTCCCATGTCGGTTACATAGCCTGAGATGTGACTGAGAAGAAATATGAGGCCACCTGCATCAACATTAGGAAGAGCGATGGCCGAATTGCGATTCCCTGCAAATCGCAATTATGTAATCACTATTCCTAATGTATGAAACTCCAAGAGTTTCATTTAGCACTTCCTAGGGGGTCGCAAATCGACGTAACTCAGTAATATGAATGAGGTAAGTCTCAATTTGTGACCCCTTAGGAATCGCTAAAATCACGGGGATGGGGGCTGCTGGGGTCAGCAGACCACCATGTCCGTGATTGCTTTTCAATAAAATAATATATATTTTTTAATTGCAGTCAGTTTTCCTTAAAGGAAAGCAGGTTTTGGTTAAAAAAGAAAAATGAAAAGTTTTCTTTTCATGTTTTAAGAGCAGGCAGTGGTCCGTGAGACCACTGCGTGCTCTCAAAAAACATTTTCGCCACCATTCCCAAAGAGGAAGGGGTCCCTTTGGGACCCAAACCATTTGCGAATGGGTTACCACCAACTTAAAGTTGGTGGTAAAATGTGAATGTTTTGCGACCGCATTCATGATCACAAAATATTCATACATACCATTGCGATTCGGTATTTGGAAGTGACTCCCTAAACACGTCCCTTCCAAATACCGAATCACAAGCCCATTTTGCAATTCGGTAACAGGTTACTGAATCGCAAAATAGGGTTTGTAACATGGGAAAGCTCTTTTTTGTGTTCGCAAACAGGCCGATTCTTGCTTGATACATGTGACCCATGGTTCTTTTCTTGGTTGTTTCTACGTGTTTTCCCATATATTCAGTCTTTGAATGTTTTAAAGCAGTGTTTCTTAACATTTTGACTTCTGTGGACGCCCACTTAATTATTACTGAAATCAATGGACTCCCTCAGAATCACTTTTGGAATGAGGGGACGCCCACTGATTAATTATTGGAATCCGGAGACCCTAGTCTAAGCAAATTCGATGGTTTGAACCATAAAACCATGCACACAAATACTGAAACAAGCATTCATCAAACATATACAGAAATGATGGAATATTTTTTTTAATTTCCAAATATGGAAAAAAAATATGACACGTTGGAGCTTTTCTAAATTCTGTTGAGGGCACCCATCATTCATATATACTTTGTGATGCACTTACACTGCTGTCACATAGCAGCCTGAGGAGGATAACATCTTAATTTTTAGCCTCCAATTTCCAATCTCTTCACATTTGCAGAATGTGTTTTTGCTTATTTTATACCCTTTATTAAACTGTTAATATTATTCAATTTTCTAAGCAATCGCGTCCCTCCTGATTATGAGATGCAGACCCCTGGGAATCCCCGGACCATGGGTTTAGAACTGCTTTAAAAAAAAATCAGCAGCTTCAGCTGCATCCTGGTACATTGCCAACTGTGGAGGGAAGATCATACTCTACACCATTAGTACAAATATTTTCCTCTGGGGAAAATACAGATTTTACTCAAACCGAACTTTTCGATCTAGCTGCAGATGCTTGACGTGTTGCGTGCATTGTTTTGTGAAAATTATAAAGCATTTGGACTGTTCACAACTTCTTATACCTGCTGTTTTTGTCATTTAGTTTGAGATAGAACACATAGCAGCTGGTCACGAGGACATGCATAAGGCGAGCACGACCTTTAGATTAGCTTTAGGTCACTTTGTGTAAAATAGATCTGTTGTCCAATAATGGCAAACTTGCCTCCTCGTCCGACTTCCAAGCATACAACTGTCTCAGTTGCATGTTGAGGCAAAACACCATAAGATCACTCTCGCACTCACTTGCATTGAAAATCCATGGCCCATTTGTCAGTCGTGATGTAATGAGTATGCCCAGACATGAGTCACTTGCTCACTGTGTAATTCAACTCAAGTGGTGCCTCACCGTTGAGGTCCAAATGAGCTGAACCTGGTAGGGTTTTTGCTATTTGCACACAGTGGCAAAATGGCTCTTTAAAGAAATGGACCTTGACCCTTTCAAGGAATCCTTTCTTCCCCAGCCCTAAAATGATAGGAAGTCACAAGTGAAAAAGAACTATGGAATGCTCCATCTTCCAATAATCTGAACTCCTCATTTCTAGAAATACAGTCAGACAATCAATTAGCAGCAGGGAGATCAAGAGGAGACACAAAAAGGAGTTAAGCAACCCAAAAGAATTTAGAGCTGTGGGCTATGGAAAGGACTGGGGAAACTCCCTTCCAATGGGCCAGATGTGACCTAGTCACCTGGAGCTTACTCTAAGGATTCCTACAAGTCTGGATCATCCTCCACTTGGGGGGTATCACTCTTATCTGGTGTATCCTTTTCGCACCACTAATAAGGGCAGGGTAGTTTTAATACATATTCACTATGTGCATAGTTTCTCTAAGTGAATGATGCACAATGGGATATCACTTATAGAGCTATGTACCCAGTGAGTAAGATTTAGGTCCTGGGTGGGACCGTGCTCCTCTGTGCAGTGATAAAACTTTCAACCACTCATGGATTTTGACGCAAAACCCTTCCACTAACAAAGGTAAACAGAACTTTCCAACAAAAATTAACACTTCCTTGAAGCAGACATAAAGTTTGAGAAAAGTTATCTTTTTTTAACCTTTTCCAACTATGCAGGTATGCTGCACTGCACAGCACACATACTAAATGGGAAAAGCGTAAAGCTATGCCTGAGCATAATAGTTTATGTTGAAAGGGTACCCTTCCAGTACAAAACCTATGCCTGACATAACACACACACCCTTGACGCACACACCCTTGCACTATGGGGCAAGAGCGTGTGCATTGGCACAAGGCAGTCTAAAGTGTGCCAGCGCAGGAGGAGACAGAAACCTGTGCAATATCTTAGTGTATATGGCACTGTTCTACTCTCACCCTTTCACACAAAGTAGTGCTGCATGAAAATGTATTAAATCTGCTCCAGGGAATTCCAAACCTCTTGCCATTAGGGTGGTCTTCGTACATAAGGCAATTTATAGCTGTGTGAAACATGGCTGTTCTTCTACTAGGACGGTTGTGTTGTGATCAGGGTATGTAAGCAAAGTATTGTAAGGCCAGGTATGGTGTCTAAAAAACACAGTACCACAATCAACTAATAAAGAGTTAACAAAGAAACCCAGTCACAAAAAGGTAAATAAAGTGGTGCACATTTGTTTATGAAAAGGTATTTTTTGGCTTAATTGCTGTTTGAATTCAAAGACTAGAGGTGGAATCCCATCTGTTCTCTATGCATACCGTAAGGACAAGTACGCTGCAATGTTTCTGGTGGCAACATTCTGCACTCTCTTATATGGGATAATAGATTATGGCCACCTGAAATTACTAAGATCTTTTACATGACTGAATGGACTACAGTTCCAGATTTCACCTATCTGGATTGTCACTAATTAACAAGCTGATGCTGTGCAAATAGCAGGAACTGCAGAAACAAAATGCAACTGGGAGGGTAACTAATTTACAAACAACTGAGGAAGGAGATGCATCTGATGCTGAGAATACTGTTTCGTTAAATTTTGATTCATGTTTTGCAGGTATTATTGACAGCACACAAGAGCAGCGACAAGTTGTGGCTGTGACGGGTGATGGAACAAATGATGGACCAGCTCTAAAGAAAGCTGATGTGGGCTTTGCAATGGTATGTCACAAGTAAAGATCCAATGGTAGTAGTTGTCTGATGGTTCAACAGGGTGCATGGTTCTTTGGTTTCTGGAATTTTAGAGCAGCCTATCATTGCTCATCTTGATGAAAGCTTATGGATTTCTTGGATATCCACAACAAAGTAAGCATATCCTCAGTTGTTTAGTGTTTTTTCTAAACAAGTAAATGCATGTAGGCAATTTACTATTATTTCTGGTGATGTTCTTGTTACTTTAATAAGTGTTTGCTAAGCGTTCATAGAACAATTGTCACATACTTTGCCACCATCTATATTCTATTTTTGATTCCTGTCTCGTGTGAGAAATTTAAATTTCATTGGCCAAGAGATAATTTCAGACTTAATGGGTTTTACTTTGAGAATGTTGGTTACAAAGTATTTCACAAAGGTATCTCATCCACCAACTTTATTGAGGGAGGGTCTATGGTTGGTCCACCTGCTTATAATTGTCTCCTAACTCATCTGGCATTCTTTCTTGTAACATAATGGAAATTTATATTAGGCTAGGCAGTTTAATAGATTATTAGGAAATAATGTCTCATATGTCATGCCCCAGCATCGGTACATTTCATTTCAAATCCTGACTTTCACAGACAAGAACACCATTGTAGAATTTCACGGACCTCTGACTAAGCTTCAACCCTTCAATTGATTGGGCATTGGTGGGTAAACCCACCATGTTTGCTGATTAATGTCTCAAGAAATCAAGTGACAAAAAAAATATATATAAAAAAACATTATTGTGGTGGGTGGGCACAGTAACGTGTCTTCTTTAAAATATAATCAGAAAATCCCAATCTGTAAAAGTAATGATTTAAAAAAAATAATAACTAGTATATGAAATAGAACAACATAATTCTAGTATATCTAATATGCCTATTTGAATCACAAAATCTTGAAAAATATTGTTGTAAGAAAGTGCCCTTTTCGCATGGTCACCCACATTTCTTTGGCCTGATGGTGCAGGTTTTTTTGACTATTGAGACACTGCTAATAAGTTCCCAATGCATGTTCTCTGACCACTAAAATATGGTAAAAGTGATTAACTCCTAATTGATATATTTAACTTTACTACATAATGCCGTGACATATCGTGCATAAATACACCCATGGCATGGAAAGTTAAATATCACCTGCTAACTGCAGCACTTATTGTGCCATTTATTTGTGTGAAAGAGGAAAATATTACTACAGGCCTACCATTGTAGCCTGATGGCTGCAGTTTAAACATACACCCCTATACAACCTGTCACAATTACCATTTCCACAGGAGAAAAACTTATCTTTTAACTGTTAATAAGTCACTCCTTTGTAGACCTCATAGCCCACAAGGTGGAGTGCATGGTGAAAAGTGGGAAATGTACATTTAATGTTGCCATGTCATTACAGTGCCAACCTCCCCGAAAGGTGTTTTCACTGCGACAGTCTGTGACTGTCCTATGAGGAAAACTATAGTGCAGATTAATATAATAATTTTGCTATCTTGGGTTTGGGACAAGCTAGAAAAGTGGTTCAGCCATTATTTTTAGTATATATTAAAATTCAACTTAATGGTGTAGGTAGCTTTTTTAATTAAATATTTAAGAAAAAGCAACTTTTGGAAATGTACCTTTTCCCTGCCTGATGTTCCAGGGAGCTAATTTGCATCAGCAACAGTAGTTGCCCACCAGTGTTTGATTTCAATGAGGTGAGGAAACTTCTCCCAGAGAAGGAACAATTTATTAGGTCTGATTGCAGGGCAGCCCGAGACCAATGCAGGAAGAGCAGCTAGTTAGGTTCCAGAACTTCATCAATAGGGACATTGGTGAGGCCTGCTCACTCACAGTTAAGTGTAAGGTGAGACCTGAGCAAAGGAAGGCCTTTGGTCTTTCTGCCCTCAATAACCAGTTAGGCACCAGACAAATGGGATGTGGAGCTGGTCCCAGACCCCCTTTGGTATAGCTTAAAAAGAGAGGACTATTCATTTCTCTGAACACACCCCTAGTGGATCTACAGGCTCCCAATCAGGGCAGAAGGCCTGTGCCTTATTGGATTTCTCCTAGAATAATACACTCTGGGCCAGTTTGTAGTCAAGTACAGAAAGTGCTAAAAAAGTACTTCTAAATGCTTTACAAATTTTCCCTAATTTAAGCCTGCCTGCTTTGTGCCATTTCTGCCTGAGTTTGAGCTCAAGTTTAAGTTACTGAAACCCTGGCCTGGACCTCGCTGGTTAGTGACTACTATCCACCCCAATTAATAAACCCCTTCCGCACAATTGTTTAACAATCTTTAGGCATTGCACCAGTTACATTAGCAACCCTAACAAAGCAAAGATAGCCTTTTTGTGTAGTGGTTTTATTTATGTGTACAAACCTATAACAATAATAAAATGTAAACCTGTGATAATAGAAGAGTAGAGGGATGATAATGCCTGCCATGTGGATTGCATTGAGGTGTCCCTTATTTGTTTCTTCCAAGATTACAGGTGATGCTATACATAATTCCTAAATGAATGAATGATTGAATAAATAAACAAATATGGATTAACCCTTTTCTATGATCCCTTTCAGGGAATTGCTGGAACTGACGTTGCAAAAGAAGCCTCAGATATCATCTTGACAGATGACAATTTCAGTAGCATTGTGAAGGCAGTAATGTGGGGACGCAATGTCTATGACAGCATCTCCAAGTTCCTGCAGTTCCAGCTAACAGTCAATGTTGTGGCAGTGATTGTTGCCTTCACTGGAGCCTGCATTACACAGGTGAGATGGTTAAGTGAACTGCAAAATATACAGCGGGGAATGCAAACAATTCTGACAAAGAAACCACTTCAACCATATGAATGCTTCATTGTAGCATTGAGACCGGTTGCCAAGGGAAATACCAGTTTTAAAGGGCCCCACCCCCGGTTTTAACACCATGGCCTGGACTAATAACAGGTATTATGGCATTTAACAACGGCATTGTCCATGAAGAAGTACTATAAGGCATTTAAAGGGTTTGCACATACCAATGGTATAATATTTTAAATGAAATGGAAAAACAGTAAGACAAACATTGGAATGTTGGGAAAAGGGTTGTGCCATCTATTATTGGTCCTCTGACACTTCATTGTCTTTATTGGACCTCACAATAGTTCAGTGATCTCATTGTGGTTATTAATGTCCTATATCTCTTTTATAACTTGGACTGACATCAGTTTCAGTTTCCATAGGTTTGATGTGCATGATACTAATATCTCACTACATGCTAGTTTTTGCACACTCGAGTATTTTAAAGAAAGGGATACCTAACTTTAGCAAGTGTAGACTTTGCAAAGGAAAAGTCAGTCAGTCAACATAGCCGAGGAATTCTTATGAATATCTAATGGTTTAAAATATACGCATATTGCAGAACCTAATTTAGCAATGTTTTATCCTGGATTTTTTTTATATCCCAATAATGTAAGGAATTGAACTTTTCTTTGTTATTTGGAAAGCTGTGGTGAATGTTTGATTGCTTTTATGTAATCTGGTAGTAAGATTCTTCAGAAGCCACAAAATACTCACTGGATCCTAAATGGCCAGTTATCTATGCCTATATATTTGCCTATATCTATATCTGCATTAATATTTATATATCAATACCTACCAAGCCCTACAAATATATATTATTATAAATATATAACATATAGAAGATACATAAAAGATAAGTGTTATATGGTCCTATATTTCTACGAAGGGGTCTGGTGACATCATAAGTGATGTGGCTGAATGTCGGCTGGTTTCTTAATGTAACCCAAACCCTGAGATGGCAATGAAGAAAAATACAACATGCGATGTGTGCAGCCCAACCTATAACTGGTGGATTTCACTGGTTTTACACATTTGAACCAGAACTCAGTATCTAACTGTTGTGTGTATATATGAAGGTGTGTGTATGTGTCTATATATATATATATATATATATCCAAAGCCAAACACAACTCCTTCCGGTAATCCTTGCCCATCGAGGGCTGGCGCGCAAACCGGCGGAGTAGTCCGGTAATCAATATCCAACAAAGCACTTGAGTAATGTGCGCTCTCGGGTCATAAATACACCAGTCAGCGTTCCTGTTAGATTTGGGGGTCTCTAGTTGGCAGAGGTAGGTACCTTTGTCCAAATAGGGACCCTTGAGTCTAGTCAGGGAAAGTAGGTACACTTCTAAAATAACCCCTGCTCACCCTCTTGGTAGCTTGGCACGAGCAGACAGGCTTAGTTCAGAGGCAGTGTGTAAAGCATTTGTGAACACATACAGTAATCCAGTGACAACACTACAAATGGACACCACACAGGTTATATATTTATAAAAATAGGTATACTTTATATAGATTTATCACAAGACCATAAACGACAAAAATAATCCACCATACTGTTAAGAATACTTAGTTCTGATCAAAAAGGCTTAATTCAAGGTTCTGTGCGAGTCGGTAGCCTCCTCCGGCTACGGCGATGTCGAGAACAAACAGAGTCTAACAAATCCAGCTGACCGCGTCGAGACGGGCCAACACAGCGTAGACAGACTCGGTCACAGTACCTTTTACTTGAAGCGGCAGGCACGGGCGTGCGAGCCGGATGGCTGTTCGTCGCGGTCGCGATGCAAAAATGGAAGCGTTGCAGGACGCGTTGTCCCTCGATGCGGTGCAGGCAGCGGCTCGTTGACGTCGTCGAGATGGAGTCGGTGAGACCAGGGCCGTGCGTTGCAGGGCGAGACGGTGCTTCGATGCGGTGCTGGCAGGTTGCGGTGCGGCGACGGAGCCGGATTCAGGAGCTGGCGTCGATCAGTCCGGACAGCGGTGCGAGTCGGGCGGTGCGTCGCAAAGCGTGCGAGCGGTGCCCAACTCCGGTGCGGTCACAGGACTCGAACTCAGCAGCAGTGACCGTGTCGGTCGGACCAGTTCGCTTCGGCGAAGCGTTGCAGGACGCGTTGTCCTTCGATGCGGTGCAGGCAGCGGCTCGTTTGACGGAGTCGGTGAGACCAGGGCCGTGCGTTGCAGGGCGAGACGGTGCTTCGATGCGGTGCTTACAGGACACCGAGTCGGTCGTGAGAGTCGGTCACAGCTCCCTACCTCTGTAGCCACTGAAACAGAGTTTCCAGCAGCAATTCACAAAGGGGGTGAAGTCCAATGGTCCTGGGACTTCGGTCAGGGGGCAAGCTCTTTTCCAAGCCCTTGGAGATCCTTCACAAGTTGATGAAAGTCACAGCAAAGCAAAAGTTCCTTTCTCCTTTCTTTGGCAGTCAGGCAAACCACTGCAGGCCAATCCCCCAAGCAGCACTTCAGGCTTAGGGATAGTCTCTCCTCAGTTTCTTCTTGGTTCCGCTCCTCAGCAAAGGTTTCTTCTTGTTCCCAAAAGTGATCTAATCTTCCTGGGGTCTGGGTGCCCCTCTTATACCCTGATTCTCTTTGTTCTCTGGAGGCAGAGAGGCCTCTGCCTAGTCCAAAACCAGTTCTGGCCAGTTCTGGAACACTTTGTTTTTCTGACTCCTTCTTTCCTTTCAGAATGTGGGGCAGAGTGCTCAGCCGCCCGGCAGGAGGTGGAGCCAGCATTGTGGAAGGCAGGCACAGCCCTATTCAGACCCAGGTGCAACTCCTCCCTCCACTCTGGATGCAGATCTTTCTATTCAGCCCTGCGCTGACTCACCCTGTCTCCTGTAGCCACCCCCAGCCCCTGTCACTCAATCTCCAGACAAGGAATACACAACCTAGCAGAGGCAGGCTTGGATAGTTAGGCAAGAAAATAACCACTTTCTAAAAGTGGTATTTTCAAACACAGAATGTTAAAACCAACTTCACTAAAAGATGTATTTTATCATCCTGAGTTCAGGCATACTAAATTCGTTTTTCTACCATGTTCCCTGGGTCAGTTCTGACTATAAGGTGTAATAGTCAGTCTGCCCATTCTGGCCTATGGGGAGCAGGTAGCCTTGCAATAGTGAAAACGAAAATGGCTGTAATTCACTATTAGGACATGCCACACACACCAGGGCATGTCCTACCTTATACTTACAATGCACCCTGCCCTAGGGCCTACTTTAGGGGTGACCAACATGCAGTAAAGGGAAGGTTTAGGGACTGGTAAGTGGGTGTACTCACCAAGTCGACATGGCAGCCCTAGGCTGCACACAGGCTCTGCGATGGCAGGCCTGAGACACATTTTACAAGCCGCTTCTGTGGGTGGCACAACCAGTGCTGCAAGCCCACCAGCGGCATTGGATTTACAAGCCCTGGGCACACTGAGTGCACTGTACTAGGGACTGACAAGTAAACCAATCATCCAATCATGGAGTCACTAATACATATATCATTTAACGATAGGGAGCACTTGCACTTTGGCACTGATTAGCAGCGGCAAAGTGCCCATGAGCATCTAGTCCAGCAGAAACCTATCGGCAACAGTGGAGGCATTACGAAAAAATGGAAGGGAGACCCACGCCAAGGATGCCAGGTCTAACACGTGTCCCCTCCAGCTGAAATGTGGGGAGAACTACCCTACCCCTAGGGAGTTCTCATCGCTAAGGCGGAAAAATCTGGACAGTCCATCAGCATTGGCGTGTTCTGTACCAGGGCGGTGTTCCACCGTAAAGTCCATCCCCTGTAGGGAAATGGACCACCTCAACAGCTTTGGATTCTCACCCCTCATCTGCATCAACCATCTGAGGGGCCTGTGGTCTGTCTGAACCCGGAAGTGAGTCCCAAACAGGTATGGTCTCAGCTTCTTCAGAGCCCAGACCACAGCAAATGCCTCACGCTCAATAGCAGTCCATCTCTGTTCCCGGGGAAGTAACCTCCTACTGATGAAGGCTACAGGTTGGTCTAGGCCCTCCTCATTGATCTGTGATAGAACAGCCCCTACACCATGCGTCCGTCTGAACGATGAACTCATTGGATGAACTCATTGGAGAAGTTGGGTGCCTGGAGCACAGGCGCCGTGCACATGGCAGTCTTCAAGGTGTCAAAAGCTTTTTGACAGGCGTCAGTCCAAATCACTTTCCTGGGCTGCTTCTTGGAAGTCAGCTCTGTCAAGGGGGCAACAATGCTGCCATACCCCTTGACGAATCTCCGGTAATACCCGGTGAGTCCTAGGAAGGCTCTCACCTCTGTCTGGGTCTTGGGGGCTCCCAAGCCAGAATGGTATCAATTTTCGGTTGGAGGGGCGCCACCTGGCGCTCCCAACCTGGTGTCCCAAGTACACCACAGAACCCTGCCCAATCTGGCACTTACTCGCCTTGATTGTGAGGCCTGCCCTCCGCAGCGCCATCAACACTTCCCAGAGGTGACGCAGATGTTCCTCCCAACTGGCACTGAACACTGCGATGTCGTCCAGGTAGGCGGCACTGAAATCCTCCAGTCCAACCAACACCTGGTTGACCAACCTCTGAAAGGTGGCAGGGGCATTCTTCATCCCAAAGGGCATCACCCGGAACTGGTAGTGCCCATCTGGCGTGGAGAATGTTGACCTCTCTTTTGCCCCATCAGTCAAGGCGATCTGCCAGTACCCAGACGTTAAGTCAAACGTGCTGAGGTACCGCGCAGCCCCTAACCGATCTATGAGCTCATCAGCTCTGGGGATGGGGTGGGCGTCAGTCCTGGTGACGGAATTGAGTCCCCTGTAGTCCACACAGAACCGGAGTTCTGGTGTGGCACCAGGCGCGGCAGCCTTTGGAACCAAGACCACTGGGCTGGCCCAAGGGCTGATAGAGGACTCAATCACCCCTAGCGCAAACATCTTGGAGACCTCCTCCTTGATGCAGGCTCTGACCCTGTCAGTCACCCTGTAAGCCTTGTGCTTCACAGGAAGACTGTCCCCAGTGTCCACATCATGGACGCACCAATGAGTGACACTGGGAACCAGGGAGAACAGGTCAGGGAACTGTCCCAACAGTTGGCGACAGTCACCCTGCTGCTCAGGTGTCAGGGAGGTAGAGAGGTTTACTCCCTCCACTGATCCATCTTGCTCTCGGGCTGACAGGAGGTCAGGAAGAGGCTCGGTCTCCTCCTCCATTCCATCATCTGTAGCTAGGAGCATGCCCACTTGGGATCTCTCCAAGTGGGGCTTCAGGCGGTTCACATGCAGGACCCGCAAGGGGTTCCTGGGAGACTGCAAGTCCACCAAATAGGTAACTGGACTCTTGCGCTCCACCATCGAAAAGGGCCGGTCCACCTGTCCTGGAGCGCACAGGGCTCCACAGGGGCCATGACCCACACTTTCTGACCAGGCTGAAGCTCTACCAGAGTGGCATTCTGGTCGTACCACCGCTTCATCTCCTCCTGGCTGGCTTCCAGATTTGCCTCAGCAAGTTCTCTGAAACGCCTAGTCTGGTTCCGGAAGGCCAGCATGTAACTGTATACATCCTGGGGAGGTTTCCTGGGAGATTGCTCCCAGCCTTCCTTGACCAAACTCAGAGGTCCTCGCACCGGGTGTCCATAGAGGAGCTCAAAGGGACTGAACCCTAGAGACTTCTGTGGCACCTCCCGGTATGCAAACAACAGGCAGGGTAAGAGGACGTCCCATTTACGCCTCATGGGTTCTTCCAGACCCATAATCATGCCCTTGAGGGTCCGGTTGAATCTCTCAACCAGCCCATTTCCTTGAGGGTGGTAAAGAGTGGTGAACTTGTAAGTTACACCGCACTCCTGCCACAGGGACTTCATGTACTTGGACACAAAGTTGGTACCTCTGTCAGACACCACCTCTTGAGGGAATCCCACACGTGAGAAAATTCCCATCAGTGCCCGTCCCACCACGGGGGCCGTCACAGTCCTCAGAGGGATGGCTTCAGGGTACAGGGTGGCATGGTCCACCAAGACCAGGATAAACCTGTTGCCCATGGCTGTCTTGGGGTCCAGTGGCCCCACAATGTCAATACCCACCCGTTCAAAGGGGGTGCTGACAACAGGGAATGGCTGGAGAGGAGCCTTGTGCTTCCTCCCACTCTTTCCACTTGCCTGGCAAGTCTGACATGTCCTGCAGTGAGTGGCGGCACTCCTGCGCATCTGGGGCCAATAGAAATGGGTAACAAGCCTGTCAAAGGTCTTGTCCTGCCCCAGATGTCCTGCTAACGGTACATCATGAGCCAACCCCAGTAGGAAGGCTCTGAAGCGCTGGGGTACCACCAGCACATGGGCTGACCCAGGCTCAGCAACCTAAGGCTCTGAATACAGGAGACCATTCTCCCAGTAAACCCAATGTGATCCAGACTGATCACCTGCTGCCTGGTCTGTGGCCTGTTGCCTCAGACCCACGAGAGAGGGGCATGCGTTCTGCTCCTCGCAGAACTCTTCCCTGGAGGGTCCTCCTTCTTGCTGCCAATGGGTCAGCTCAGGTAGGTGCCCCAGTTCAGCTACCTGTTCCCCTGTAGGCTCCAGGGCATCCCCCTCAGGGTCTGCCTCCTCCTGGACCGTGGGAACTTCGGGGGCCGGTTTCCCGCGCCCCTGCTTCCTCTCTCTCCGGCAGGCACCTGGGCCTCCCTCTCAGGCTCCAGGTCCTCTTGAACACCTTTAGCTGCCATTGACCGGGTGGTCACACATGCCCAATCAGGCAAGCCCAACATTTCTAAATGCGCACTCCGCTCCACCTTAGCCCAAGGTGAGCTCTCCAAATCGTTTCCTAACAAACAGTCAACAGGCATGGCTGGCCTCACAGCTACTTGAAGAGTACCCGAGACCCCCCACTCAAAGGGAACCTGAGCCACCTTGCAGTGACTCTCTGTGTTGTCAGCGGCAACAACCGGATAGAATGCATCAGGGATAACCTGCTCTTTAGACACCAGGTGACACTTGACAGCTGTCACACTGGCTCCTGTGTCTCTCAGAGCCTCCACCCTATGGCCATTGATGGTCACCCACTGCCTGTATTTCTTAGTGTTCTCAGGCAGCGGGGTCCTAGGGACCATCTCAGAGTCTCCTAATGAGACAAGGGAAAACACTGTGGGATCCCCCCACCTTGGGCACCCAACTCCTCCCCCAGGGCTACACTAGCCAACTGCCGGGGGACTGCACTGGTGGGTGCTGGTTTTCCATGCAAAGGGCAACGAGGATCGTTTGCCTTGTGGCCAGGGGCGCCACACTTGTAACATACCAGTGGTCCCTGGTGAACAGGGGGCCTGTCAGGGCCACTGGCTTCTTCTCAGGGGGAGGCTGGGAACCTTTCCCTTGGTTCCCTTGGGGTTTACTTTGGGGCCCTTTATGGAACTCCTTCTGTTTACCCTTGTCCCCCCACTCTTCTGCTGGGGACCCTGCCCACCCTTGGCGGAGTCTCCCACGTGACCCTTGTGGACCCGGGTGCTCACCCAGCGGTCCGCCTCCTCAGCAAGCTGCCTAGGGTTAGTCAGCTTACTATCAATCAGGTGCTGGCGTAGCTCAGGAAAACAATTACCGGACAAGTGCTCCCAGGCAATCAAATCAAAGAGCGCCTGAAAATCAGTCGCTTTGCTACCCTTTACCCAACCATCCAGGGCTCTGCAAAAGAAGGTCACATATTCAACCCAGGTACTGCTTTCAATCTTACTACAGTTCCTGAACCTTTGCCTATAAAGCTCAGGGGTCAAACCATACCTAGTCATTAAGGCATCCTTCATGTGGCTGTACGAATTATAGACTTCAGAGGGCAAATCCAACAAGGTATCCCGCCCTTCACTGAGGAACCGTCCCCACAACCCCGCTCCCCAATCCTTCTCAGGGACCCGGTGGGAAGACATGGCTACCTCATAGGCTTTGAACCATTGCCCTATGTCATCATTTTTAAAAAACTCCTTCACCACCTCTTTGGGAATATACACCCTAGCTTCAACAGGCACAGGCGGTACACTGCCACCAGAGGGAGTAATCTCTAAGCTTTTGGCCTTCAATTCCAACTCCCTCAAAACTTTCTCATGTTCAAACTGCATTTTCTTTTCCTCTAGTGCTAATTTCCTAGTTTGCATTTCGAATTCTAACTGCCCATTCAGCTTGAGCTTAGTCAGCTCCATTTCGTGCATCCTACTCTCCTTCCTGTCCTCCAACTCCTCTGGAGACAGTCCTCTGGCAGAAACACTGCTACCTACTGGGGAAGGTGGTCTTCTAGCCCCTAGACCCAATAGCCCCTCCAGCTGCCCTTCTGCATTCTCCGCTCCCTCCACAGGGGCACTCCTTGATTCGAACCAGGCCCTCAGCGCCTTTTGAAGGTCCTCCTTCCTGGAGAGTCCGGTCATGGACACTTTAAACTTTTTGCAGAATTGCCTGAGCTGCTTAAGGGTGTAGCATTCTAGCCTCTCTTCTTCCCAATCACACTCAACAGAGGCTACTGATGCTGGTTTCTCCATAGTGACTGAACTTGGCATTTGCAAAAATAGGAAATCCCAGAAAAAATGCTATAAAAGTATGTGGTTGCGTTTTGGTCTGCACTCACTAAGTAGTGTTCACCAATCACTGTACATGAGTCACAAATGCAAGTCCAGAATCCTCACCGCTGACCACCAATGTTAGATTTGGGGGTCTCTAGTTGGCAGAGGTAGGTACCTTTGTCCAAATAGGGACCCTTGAGTCTAGTCAGGGAAAGTAGGTACATTTCTAAAATAACCCCTGCTCACCCTCTTGGTAGCTTGGCACGAGCAGACAGGCTTAGTTCAGAGGCAGTGTGTAAAGCATTTGTGAACACATACAGTAATCCAGTGACAACACTACAAATGGACACCACACAGGTTATATATTTATAAAAATAGGTATACTTTATATAGATTTATCACAAGACCATAAACGACAAAAATAATCCACCATACTGTTAAGAATACTTAGTTCTGATCAAAAAGGCTTAATTCAAGGTTCTGTGCGAGTCGGTAGCCTCCTCCGGCTACGGCGATGTCGAGAACAAACACAGTCTAACAAATCCAGCTGACCGCGTCGAGACGGGCCAACACAGCGTAGACAGACTCGGTCACAGTACCTTTTACTTGAAGCGGCAGGCACGGGCGTGCGAGCCGGATGGCTGTTCATCGCGGTCGCGATGCAAAAAATGGAAGCGTTGCAGGACGCGTTGTCCCTCGATGCGGTGCAGGCAGCGGCTTGTTGACGTCGTCGAGACGGAGTCGGTGAGACCAGGGCCGTGCGTTGCAGGGCGAGACGGTGCTTCGATGCGGTGCTGGCAGGTTGCGGTGCGGCGACGGAGCCGGATTCAGGAGCTGGCGTCGATCAGTCCGGACAGCGGTGCGAGTCGGGCGGTGCGTCGCAAAGCGTGCGAGCGGTGCCCAACTCCGGTGCGTTCACAGGACTCAGCAGCAGTGACCGTGTCGGTCGGACCAGTTCGATTCGGCGTAGCGAAGCGTTGCAGGACGCGTTGTCCTTCGATGCGGTGCAGGCAGCGGCTCGTTTGACGGAGTCGGTGAGACCAGGGCCGTGCGTTGCAGGGCGAGACGGTGCTTCGATGCGGTGCTTACAGGACACCGAGTCGGTCGTGAGAGTCGGTCACAGCTCCCTACCTCTGTAGCCACTGAAACAGAGTTTCCAGCAGCAATTCACAAAGGGGGTGAAGTCCAATGGTCCTGGGACTTCGGTCAGGGGCAAGCTCTTTTCCAAGCCCTTGGAGATCCTTCACAAGTTGATGAAAGTCACAGCAAAGCAAAAGTTCCTTTCTCCTTTCTTTGGCAGTCAGGCAAACCACTGCAGGCCAATCCCCCAAGCAGCACTTCAGGCTTAGGGATAGTCTCTCCTTAGTTTCTTCTTGGTTCCGCTCCTCAGCAAAGGTTTCTTCTTGTTCCCAAAAGTGATCTAATCTTCCTGGGGTCTGGGTGCCCCTCTTATACCCTGATTCTCTTTGTTCTCTGGAGGCAGAGAGGCCTCTGCCTAGTCCAAAACCAGTTCTGGTCAGTTCTGGAGCACTTTGTTTTTCTGACTCCTTCTTTCCTTTCAGAATGTGGGGCAGAGTGCTCAGCCGCCCGGCAGGAGGTGGAGCCAGCATTGTGGAAGGCAGGCACAGCCCTATTCAGACCCAGGTGCAACTCCTCCCTCCACTCTGGATGCAGATCTTTCTATTCAGCCCTGCGCTGACTCACCCTGTCTCCTGTAGCCACCCCCAGCCCCTGTCACTCAATCTCCAGACAAGGAATACACAACCAAGCAGAGGCAGGCTTGGATAGTTAGGCAAGAAAATAACCACTTTCTAAAAGTGGTATTTTCAAACACAGAATGTTAAAACCAACTTCACTAAAAGATGTATTTTATCATCCTGAGTTCAGGCATACTAAATTCGTTTTTCTACCATGTTCCCTGGGTCAGTTCTGACTATAAGGTGTAATAGTCAGTCTGCCCATTCTGGCCTATGGGGAGCAGGTAGCCTTGCAATAGTGAAAAACGAAAATGGCTGTAATTCACTATTAGGACATGCCACACACACCAGGGCATGTCCTACCTTATACTCACAATGCACCCTGCCCTAGGGCCTACTTTAGGGGTGACCAACATGCAGTAAAGGGAAGGTTTAGGGACTGGTAAGTGGGTGTACTCACCAAGTCGACATGGCAGCCCTAGGCTGCACACAGGCTCTGCGATGGCAGGCCTGAGACACATTTTACAAGCCGCTTCTGTGGGTGGCACAACCAGTGCTGCAAGCCCACCAGCGGCATTGGATTTACAAGCCCTGGGCACACTGAGTGCACTGTACTAGGGACTGACAAGTAAACCAATCATCCAATCATGGAGTCACTAGTATATCATTTAACGATAGGGAGCACTTGCACTTTGGCACTGATTAGCAGCGGCAAAGTGCCCATGAGCATCTAGTCCAGCAGAAACATATCGGCAACAGTGGAGGCATTACGAAAAAATGGAAGGGAGACCCACGCCAAGGATGCCAGGTCTAACAGTTCCAAATTAGAAAGGGGATTTATTCCATTCATAAACCCTCCGTGACGCGTTTCGACCTCACACGGTCTTGATCACACACCGGAGTGGAAAATCCAAGGGCCTTACATACATTTCCTGTTAGACATTAAAGACGGACTAAACCGAGGTATGTACACGTTGAATACAACAAAAACCGTCTCCATCTTAAAACGGGAAAAACAAAGTAAAGTACTATACAATTCACATTGCAAAAGTAAAGTACAATCCATACTGTGGATACTTGCCACCTGGGATTAAATTATATATCAAAATTCATATGTAACAATGTACAATATTGGTGCCCGCATGTAACGGGTTGGTTTAGTGCTAACAATGGTTACGTCCCCAGAGACTCCCTGGGGTCTGTGTACTGCTGTGAATTGCATGTGTACCATTCAATGCCGCTGATGCATTGTGCTTAATCTGCAGGAGCGTTTTCCGTCCAAGTGGGCGGGGCCAAACTACGTGTCCACGGGTCTACTAACCACCCTGGTGCATTCTGGTGCCTGAAGTCCCAGAGAATACTCCGTGACTCAGCGGGATATGTATTCTGTATACTAGTGGTACAGGTCTTCTCAGACTGACCTCGTGATTTGCCTTTACTAAGGGCTCCTGTTAGAACTGGGGGTCTCTAGTTAGCAGAGGTAGGTACCTTTGTCCAAATACGGACCCTTGCTTCTAGTCAGGGTAAGGGGGATACACTACTAAAATAACCCCTGCTCACTCCCTTGGTAGCTTGGCACAAGCAGGCAGGCTTATCTCAGAGGCAGTGTGTAAAGCATTTGTGAACACATACAGTAACACAGTGACAACACTACAGATGGACACCACACAGGTTGTATTATAAAAATAAGTATTTTTATATAGACTTAACACAAGACCCAAAATGACAAAAATCCACAACACACTGTGAAAAATGTGACTGTCAATGGTAGAAAATAGTTCAGTTCAAATGCAGGTGGTAAATGCGACACTCTACGTTCAGTGTACCTTTGGATACATAACGCGATACAAACAAAAGAGTTGCAGGGAAGGTGATGCGTCGGTTCCTTACACGCAAGAACGGTGATGCGTCGGTTCCTTGCTCCGGGGGAGGTGATGCGTCGGTTCCCTACTGCTACATAGAGGATGGTGATGCGTTGGTTCCTTACCGGAGAGGAGGTGATGCGTTGGTTCTTCACTGTGTGGGGAGGTGATGCGTCGGTTTCTTACTGCGCTTCTGTGGCGATGCGACCAGCAGCGCCTCGATGCGATGATGACCCGGTGCAATGAAACAAAAGGGCGTCTTCTTCTTGATGCAACAACGAAGGGGGCGATGCGTGCACGCCCGACGGCCGTGCGGCGACTCGGTGAATCTTCTGAGCCAAGACAGGCCCTGCGACACGCTTCTCCGATGATGCGACGGCGTCTGCTGCGACGGCGACACTCTTCTCCGGTGATGCGAGGCGCTTCAGTGATGCGATGGCGACAGTGGCAGCGGCGGCACGCTTTCTCGGCGATGCGACGACAGCTGCTGCGGCGGCGATATGCTTCTTCTTCGTGAGTCGCGCTTCCAGCTCCCAGCAACACGCAGTCTCTCAGAAGGCCCAACACAACAGTAGGCACTTCAAATTCCCAGCAAGGGAATTCAGGGGAGCTGGTTGGTGAAGTCTTGTATCCCTGAGACTTCAGCAGGAGGCAAGTTCAATCTTCAAGCCCTTGGAGATTTTCTGCAAGATGATGAAAGTAGTCACAAAGTTCCTTTCTCCTTTCTTTGGCAATCAGGCAACAACTGCAGGCCAATCCCTCAAACAGCACACAGCATAGGGATAGTCTCCTCCTTCAGTTTCTCTGGTTCCTCTCCTCAGCAAAGGTTCTTCTTGTTTCCCAGAAGTGATCTAAAATCTTGGGGTCTGGGTCCCAATATTTATACTAGCAAATCCTTTGTCCTCTGAAGGCAGAGGGTCCTGTACCTAGTCCAAACCAGTTCTGGGTGCATTCTGCCAGTGCACACCTTCTTCCTTTGTCAATGTGGGCCAGGGACATCAGATGCACCACAGGAGGTGGAGCCAGCATTGTGGAAGGCAGGCACAGCCCTATTCAGGCCCAGGTGCTACTCCTCCCACCACTCTACATGCAGATAGGTCTATTCAGCCCTGTGCTGACTCACCCTGTCTCCTGGAGTCCACCAGCCCCTGTCACTCGCAGACCCAGACGTACACAAGCAGCAGAGGCAGGCTAGATGGTTAGGCAAGAAAATACCCACTTTCTAAAAGTGGCATTTTCAAACACAGAATGTTAAAACCAACTTCACTAAAAGATGTATTTTATCATTCTGAGTTCAGGCATACTAAATTCGTTTTTCTACCATGTTCCCTGGGTCAATTAGGATTATAAGATGTTATAATCAAACTGCCCATTCTGGCCTATGGGGACAGGTAGCCTTGCAATAGTGAAAAACGAAATTGGCTGTAATTCAC
This sequence comes from Calotriton arnoldi, assembly GCA_963921515.1. NCBI lineage: Eukaryota > Metazoa > Chordata > Amphibia > Caudata > Salamandridae > Calotriton > Calotriton arnoldi. Next base: position 483,025 of record CAWUFW010008451.1, on the reverse strand, counting down.
TATCAGGACATGCCACACACACCAGGGCATGTCCTGCCTCTTACATACAATGCACCCTGCCCGTAGGCCTACTTTAGTGGTGACTAACATGCAGAAAAGGGAAGGTTTGGGGACTGGTAAGTGGGTGCACTTACCAAGTCAACATGGCAGTACTAGACTGCACACAGTCTCTGCAATGGCAGGCCTGAGACACACTTTCCAAGCTGCTCCGGTGGGTGGCACAAACAGTGCTGCAAGCCCACCAGCAGCATTTGATTTACAAGCCCTGGGCACATGCGGTGCACTGTACTAGGGTCTGACAGTAAATCAAATAAGCCAATCATGGAGTCACTAATCCATACATCAATTTATCATAGGTAGCACTTGCACTTTGGCACTGAATAGCAGTGGCAAAGTGCCCAAAGCATCTAAACCAGCAAAAACATGTCAACAACAGAGGAGGCATAGTGAAAAAATGGAAGGGAGACCCACGCCAAGGATGCCAGGTCTAACACGTGTCCCCTCCAGCTGAAATGTGGGGAGAACTATCCTACCTCTAGGGAGTTCTCATCACTATGGTGGAAGAATCTGGACAGACCATCAGCATTGGCGTGTTCTGTACCAGGCCGGTGTTCCACCGTAAAGTCCATCCCCTGTAGGGAAATGGACCACCTCAACAGCTTTGGATTCTCACCCCTCATCTGCATCAACCATCTGAGGGGTCTGTGGTCTGTCTGAACCCGGAAGTGAGTCCCAAACAGGTATGGTCTCAACTTCTTCAGCGCCCAGACCACAGCAAATGCCTCACGCTCAATAGCACTCCACCTCTGTTGTCGTGGAAGTAACCTCCTACTGATGAAGGCTACAGGTTGGTCTAGGCCCTCCTCATTTAACTGTGCCAGAACAGCCCCTACACCATGCTCTGAAGCGTCTGTTTGAGCAACAAATTCTTTTGAGAAGTTGGGCGCCTGAAGCACGGGGGCCGTGCACATGGCAGTCTTCAAGGTGTCAAAAGCTCTCTGACAGGTGTCAGTCCAAATCACTCTCTTGGGCTGCTTCCTGGAAGTCAGCTCTGTCAGGGTGCAACGATGCTGCCATACCCCTTGACAAATCTCCTGTAATACCCGGTGAGTCCTAACAAGGCTCTCACCTCTGTCTGGGTCTTGGGGGGTTCCCAAGCCAGAATGGTATCAATCTTCGGCTGTAGGGGCGCCACCTGGCCGCTCCCAACCTGGTGTCCCAAGTACACCACGGAACCCTGCCCGATCTGGCACTTACTCACCTTGATCGTGAGGCCTGCCCTCCGCAGCGCCATCAACACTTCCCAGAGGTGGCGCAGATGTTCTTCCCAACTGTCGCTAAACACTGCAATGTCATCCAGGTAGGCGGCACTGAAATCTTCCAGTCCAACCAACACCTGGTTGACCAACCTCTGAAAGGTGGCAGGGGCATTCTTCATCCCAAAGGGCATAACCCGGAATTGGTAGTGCCCATCTGGTGTGGAGAATGCTGACCTCTCTTTGGCCCCATCAGTCAAGGCGATCTGCCAGTACCCAGACGTTAAGTCAAACGTGCTGAGGTACCGGGCAGCCCCTAACCGATCAATGAGCTCATCAGCTCTGGGGATGGGGTGCGCGTCAGTCCTGGTGACTGAATTGAGTCCTCGGTAGTCCACACAGAACCGGAGTTCGGGCGTGGCACCAGGCGCGGCAGCCTTTGGGCCCAAGACCACTGGGCTTGCCCAAGGGCTGTGAGAGGACTCAATCACCCCCAATGCAAACATCTTGGAGACCTCCTCCTTGATGCAAGCTCTCACCCTGTCAGTCACTCTGTAAGCCTTGTGCTTGACAGGAGGACTGTCCCCAGTGTACACATCATGGACGCACCAATCAGTGACACTAGGAGTCAGGGAAAACAGGTCAGGAAACTGTCCCAACAGTTGGCGAGTCTTCCTGCTGCTCAGGTGTCAGGGAGTTAGAGAGGTTCACACCCTCCACTGACCCATCTTGCAGTGTTGCAGACAGGAGGTCAGGAAGAGGTTCTGTCTCCTCTTCCATTCCATCATCTGTTGCTAGGAGCATGCCCACTTCGGACCTCTCAAAATGGGGCTTTAGGCGGTTGACATGTAGGACCCGCAAAGGGTTCCTGGGAGATCGCAAGTCCAACAGGTAGGTGACGTTACTCTTGCGCTCCACCACCTCAAATGGTCCGGTCCACTTATCCTGGAGCGCGCAAGGCTCCACGGGGGCCATGACCCACACTTTCTGCCCAGGCTGAAACTCGATCAGAGTGGCATTCTGATCATACCACCGTTTCATCTCCTCCTGGCTGGCTTCCAGATTCGCCTCAGCGAGTTGTCTGAATCGCCTAGTTTGGTTTCTAAAGGCCAGCATGTAGCTAAATACATCCTGGGGAGGTTTACTGGGAGCTTTCTCCCAGCCTTCTTTCACCAAACTCAGAGGTCCTCTTACCGGGTGACCATAGAGCAGTTCAAAGGGACTGAACCCTAAGGACTTCTATGGCAGAGAAGGCATGGCAAGAGGACATCCCACTTACGCCTCATGGGTTCTTCCAGACCCATAATCATGCCCTTCAGGGTCCGGTCGAATCTCTCAACCAGCCCATTTCCTTGGGGGGTGGTAAGGAGTGGTGAACTTATAGGTAACACCGCACTCCTGCCACAGGGACTTCATATACTTGGATATGAAGTTTGTACCACGGTCACTCACCACCTCCTTGGGGAACCCCACACGGGAAAAAATCCCCATCAGTGCACGTCCCACCACGGGGGCCGTCACTGTCCGAAGAGGGATGGCTTCCGGGTACCGGGTGGCATGGTCCACCAAGACCAGGATTAACCTGTTGCCCATGGCTGTCTTGGGGTCCAGTGGCCCCACAATGTCAATACCCACCCGTTCAAAGGGGGTGCTGACCACAGGGAATGGCTGGAGGGGAGCCTTGTGCTTCCTCCCACTTTTTCCACTTGCCTGGCAAGTCTGACATGTCCTGCAATGAGTGTCTGAACTCTTGCGCATCTGGGGCCAATAAAAGTGGGTGACAAGCCTTTCAAAGGTCTTGCCCTGCCCCAGATGTCCTGCTAAAGGCACATCAAGAGCCAAACCCAGTAGGAAGGCTCTGAAGCGCTGGGGTACCACCAGCACACGGGCTGACCCAGGCTCAGCAACCTTAGGCTCGCTATACAGGAGACCATTCTCCCAGTAGATCCAATGTGATCCAGACTGATCACCTGCTGCCTGGTTTGTGGCCTGTTGCCACAAACCCACGAGAAGGGCACTTGTTCTGCTCCTCACAGAACTCCTCCCTGGAGGGTCCTCCTTCTTGCTGCCAATGGGTCAGCTCAGGCAGGTCCCCCAGTTCGGCCACTTGCTCCCCTGTAGGTTCCAGAGCATCCCCCTCAGGTTCTGCTTCCTCCTGGACCGTGGGAACTATGGGGGCCAGTTTCCCGCGCCCCCTGCCTCTTCTCTTCAAGGCAGGCACCTGGGCCACCCTCTCTGGCTCCAGGTCCTCTTGAACACCTCTACTGGCTGCCATAGACCGAGTGGTCACGCACGCCCACTCAGGCAGACCCAACATCTCTAAATAAGACCTTCTCTCCACCTCTGCCCAAGGTGAACTTTCTAAATCGTTGCCCAACAGACAGTCTACAGGCATGGCTGGCCTCACAGCTACTTGAAAGGTACCTGAGACCCCCCCCCACTCAAAGGGAACCTCAGCCACTCTGCAGTGGCTCTCTGAGTTGTCCGCGGCAACTACTGGGCAGAATGCATTGGGGATCACCTGCTCTTCAGACACCAGCCGACAACTGACAGCTGTCACACTGGCTCCGGTGTCTCTCAGAGCCTCCACCCTTTGGCCATTGATGGTCACCCACTGCCTGTATTTCTTAGTGTTATCAGGCAGTTGGGCCCTGGGGACCATCTCTCTGTCTCCTAAAGAGATCAAGGACATTGCTACGGGACCCCACCCACCTTGGGCACCCATCTCCTCCCCCAGGGCTACATTAGCCACCTGCCGGGGTGGTGCACCAGTGGGTGCTGATTTTCCATACAAGGGACATCTAGTCTCCCAGGAGCAGTGGCCCACTTGACCACACTTAAAGCAAGTCTTGGGCCCCCTGTGAACAGGCTTATCTGTCGGGGCCCCTGTCTTCTTTTCAGGGGGAGGCTGGGAACCCTTCCCTTGGTTCCCTTGGGGATTACTTGGGGGCCCTTTCTGGAACTCCCTCTGTTTACCCTTGTCCCCCCCACTCCTCTGCTGGGGACCCTGCCCAGCTTTGGCGGAGTCTCCCACGTGACCCTTGTGTACCCGGGTGCTCACCCAGCGGTCCGCCTCCTCAGCAAGCTTCCTAGGGTTAGTCAGCCTACTATCAATAAGGTGCTGGCGTAGCTCTGGAAAACAATTTCTTGACAAGTGCTCCCATGCAATCAAATCAAAGAGTGCTTCAAAATCATTCACTTTGCTACCCTTCACCCAACCATCCAATGCTCTGCAAACAAAAGTCACATATTCTACTCAGGTACTGCCCTCCAACTTTTTGCAATTCCTGAACCTCTGCCTATACAGTTCAGGAGTCAACCCATACCTGGACATCAATGCTTCTTTCATATGACCATAAGAATTGTGGACTTCAGAGGGCAAGTCAAATAAGGTATCCCACCCCTCACTAAGGAACCGCCCCCACAACCCCGCTCCCCAATCCTTCTCAGGGACCCGGTGTGAGGTCATAGCTACCTCATAGGCTTTAAACCATTGCCCAATGTCATCATTTTTATGAAACTCTTTCACCACATCTTTAGGTATATACACCCTGGCTTCAACAGGCATGGACGGTGTGCTGCCACCAGGGGGAGTAATCTCTAAGCTCCTAGCTTTCAACTCCAACTCCCTCAAACTTCTCTCATGCTCCATTTGCATCCTCTTTTCCTCTAGGGCCAATTTCTTAATTTCCAATTCTAACTGCCCACCCATCTTAAGCTTGGTCAGCTCCATTTCTTGCATCCTACTTCTCTCCCTGTCCTCCAGCTCTCCTGGGGACAGGCCCTTGGAAGAAACACTGCTGCCTGCTGGGGAAGGTGCTCTCCTCCCCCCTGGACCCAATAGCCCATCTAGCTGCCCTCCTGCATCCTCAGCCCCCTCCTCATGCTCTTCCACATGCTCAGGGGTGCTCCTTGCTTCCACCCAGGCCCTCAGCGCCTTTTGGAACTCATCCTTCTTGGAGAGACCGGTCATAGCAACTTTCAATTTCCTGCAGAAGTATTTCAGCTGTTTTACAGTGTAACTTTCCAGCTTTTCTTCTTCAAAATCTAAATCCACAGATGCGATGGATGCTGTTTTGCTCATGGTGACTAAACTTGGCAGTTATTGGCAAAAATAGAAATCCCAGGGAAAACAATCTACCAAAATGTAAGTGGTTGCGTTTGGTCTGCACTCACTAGTAGTGTACACCAATTACTGAATATGAGTCACAAATGCAAGTCCAGAATCCTCACCGCTGACCACCAATGTTAGAACTGGGGGTCTCTAGTTGGCAGAGGTAGGTACCTTTGTCCAAATAGGGACCCTTGCTTCTAGTCAGGGTAAGGGGGATACACTACTAAAATAACCCCTGCTCACCCCCTTGGTAGCTTGGCACGAGCAGGCAGGCTTATCTCAGAAGCATTTGTGAACACATACAGTAACACAGTGACAACACTACAGATGGATACCACACAGGTTGTATTATAAAAATAAGTATTTTTATATAGACTTAACACAAGACCCAAAACGACAAAAATCCACTATGAAAAATATGACTGTCAATGGTAGAAAATAGTTCAGTTCAAATGCAGGTGGTAAATGCGACACTCTATGTTCAATGTACCTTTGGATGCGTAACGCGATACAAACAAAAGAGTTGCAGGGAAGGTGATGCGTTGGTTCCTTACACGCAAGAACGGTGATGCGTCGGTTCCTTGCTCCGGGGGAGGTGATGCGTCGGTTCCCTACTGCTGCATAGGGGACGGTGATGCGTTGGTTCCTTACCGGAGAGGAGGTGATGCGTCGGTTCTTCACTGCGTGGGGAGGTGATGCGTCGGTTTCTTACTGCGCTTCTATGGCAATGCGACCAGCAGTGCCTCGATGCAATGAGGACCCGGTGCAAAGAAACAAAATGGCGTCTTCTTCTTGATGCGACAACGAAGGGGGCGATGCGTGCACGCCCGACCGCCGTGTGGTGACTCGGTGAATCTTCTTAGCCGCGACAGGCCCTGCGACACGCTTCTCCGATGATGCGACGGCGTCTGCTGCGACTGCGACACTCTTCTCTGGTGATGCGAGGCGCTTCGGTGATGCGATGGCGGCAGCAGCGGCACGCTTTCTCTGCGATGCGACGACAGCTGCTGCGGCGGCGACACGCTTCTTCTTCGTGAGTCGCGCTTCCAGCTCCCAGCGACACGCAGTCTCTCAGAAGGCCCAACAAACAGTAGGCACTTCAAATTCCCAGCAAGGGAATTCAGGGGAGCTGGTTGGTGAAGTCTTGTATCCCTGAGACTTCAGCAGGAGGCAAGCTCAATCTTCAAGCCCTTGGAGATTTTCTGCAAGATGATGAAAGTAGTCACAAAGTTCCTTTCTCCTTTCTTTGGCAATCAGGCAACCACTGCAGGCCAATCCCTCAAGCAGCACACAGCATAGGGATAGTCTCCTCCTTCAGTTTCTCTGGTTCCTCTCCTCAGCAAAGGTTCTTCTTGTTTCCCAGAAGTGATCTAAAATCTTGGGGTCTGCGTCCCAATATTTATACTAGCAAATCCTTTGTCCTCTGAAGGCAGAGGGTCCAGTACCTAGTCCAAACCAGTTCTGGGTGCATTCTGCCAGTGCACACCTTCTTCCTTTGTCAATGTGGGCCAGGGACATCAGACGCACCACAGGAGGTGGAGCCAGCATTGTGGAAGGCAGGCACAGCCCTATTCAGGCCCAGGTGCTACTCCTCCCACCACTCTACATGCAGATAGGTCTATTCAGCCCTGTGCTGACTCACCCTGTCTCCTGGAGTCCCCCAACCCCTGTCCCTCACAAACCCAGATATACAATACACAAGCTAGCAGAGGCAGGTTGGATGGTAAGGAAAGAAATTACCCACTTTCTAAAAGTGGTATTTTCAAACACAGAATGTTAAACCAACTTCACTAAAAGATGTATTTTATCATTCTGAGTTCAGGCATACTAAATTCGTTTTTCTACCATGTTCCCTGGGTCAGTTAGGATTATAAGATGTTATAATCAAACTGCCCATTCTGGCCTATGGGGACAGGTAGCCTTGCAATAGTGAAAAACGAAATTGGCTGTAATTCACTATCAGGTCATGCCACACACACCAGGGCATGTCCTGCCTCTTACATACAATGCCCCCTGCCCGTAGGCCTACTTTAGGGGTGACTAACATGCATAAAAGGGAAGGTTTGGGGACTAGTAAGTGGGTGCACTTACCAAGTCAACAGGGCAGTACTAGACTGCACACAGGCTCTGCAGTGGCAGGCCTGAGACAGGCTTTCCAAGCTGCTCCGGTGGGTGGCACAACCAGTGCTGCAAGCCCACCAACAGCATTTAATTTACAGGCCCTGGGCACACGCGGTGCACTGTACTAGGGTCTGACAGTAAATCAAATAAGCCAATCATGGAGTCACTAATCCATACATCAATTTATCATAGGGAGCACTTGCACTTTGGCACTGAATAGCAGTGGCAAAGTGCCCAAAGCATCTAAACCAGCAAAAACATGTCAACAACAGAGGAGGCATAGTGAAAAAATGGAAGGGAGACCCACGCCAAGGATGCCAGGTCTAACAGCTCCCATATGATGTCTGTACTCACACAAGTGGTGTGTTGCTCTCCCTCATATCGCATGTGGGTGTGACTCGTGGTTCTTTGTATTAGGTGTGTTTACTCTAGTGGTGGCTTGTCATCGTGTCACCCCGTCTACATATGCTCCCTGCAGTATCTGTATTCACACTAGTGGTGTGTACATGTTATCAGCGGAATGTTCTATATATCAAAAGATAACCAGGATGCAGTGCTAGACCCTTTGTACCATTCACAACCCCTATATGTCATCCTTCAAAAGTGCATAGTAATTACAAAATACATCACATAAAAATAATAACAATCGAAGATGTCTTATCTGAGTACTGAGATGCAACACAGAGATGTCGCGAAGAAAAGGGTAGGGACCCCATTGTCACAGGAACAAACCATGGATCCCTTCCTTTCCTCCTGTAAGAGATACAGAGAGAGAAGAGAAAAACAGTATCGCAATCGGTTGAAATCCAATCATAGAGACTTCAATCATCGAAAATTCAACCTAAAATTTCAATCTTAGCAAATTTAAGCACAGATAAAAAACATCATGATAGCTTGGTAACCTCATAAGGAATGTTAAAGCGCTAGGCTGGCCCTTTTAAAATACACATGTGCAGAGTATTTAAGAAAAAGTAAGCCTACGCTGCTGTGCCTAGGCTTCTTGTAGGTGTACTGCCATTTCTTCATCTAAATTGTGTCCATTGGGGTATCTGGTGCCCAACCCTATGATGTGCCTAGATTCATGTTGCCTGAGTTTCAGAGTGCGGTTACCCCCTCTTCTGTTACCGCTCACCTGCTCTATGGCATAATACACTAGTTTGGAACTCTCCGAAAAATGGTGTGTTTCGTAGTGTCTGGCAATCGGGTATTGTTGATCTCTATTCGTTATGGCTCTCATATATTCAAGGATTCTTTTCTTCGCCATATGTTTGGTGCTCCCTACATATCTGAGTCCACATGGACATTCCAAAACATACACTACGAAAGTGGTACTGCATGTTAGGAATTGTTTGATAGGGATGGAACTGTTAGTACTTGTGTTGTAATATTCCTTTTTCATGCGGCTACTGCCACAGGCCTTGCAGTGACCGCATGGAAAGAAGCCCTGCAGATTTACTCCCCTAGTTTGTTCAGTACTGGTGAGGTCACTGTGCACAAGTAAATCTCGTAGATTGCGTCCCCTTCTGTATGTGATACTGGGTCTGCTAGGCATGCTACTCCCTATGATCGGATCCTCTCTAAGGATGTTCCAATTGCGTGTTATGGTCTTGCGAATCATATCCGCATTGCCATTGTACGTGAGAATCACCCTAGTCTCACTGCTGTCAATGGTATCCATGGTGTTGTTGGTCTTCTCCTCTAAAATGGTGCATCTCTCTATGTCCTTGACCCTCTCTGTCTCTCTCTTGAGGACCCATGCCGGATAACCCCTTTCCTGGAATCTGGCGATCATGGTTCCTTGCTCACTGGTAAATGCTTCTTCAGAGCTGCAATTATGTTTAGGTCTGAGCAATTCCCCATATGGAATGCTCCACTTAAGGTTGTCAGGGTGGCTGCTCATAGCGTGGAGCAGAGTGTTGCCTGCTGTGCATTTCCTAAACAGGCTTGTGTGGACCCTACTGGAGACTATCTCTATCTTGGTGTCCAGGTATTCCACTTCATTACTGCTGATCACACTCGTGAGTATGAGGATGTGGGAATTCTGGTTGAGTTTGGCTATGAACCCACAAGCTTCCTGTTCACTGCCCTTCCAGACGACAAACAAGTTGTCTATGTACCTCAGCCACAGAATCACCTTGGCTAGATCTTGATGCACGTTTATATCCTTTCTTACCTTCTCCTCTCAGGCCTCCATGAACAGGTTAACAAAGCTAGGAGCGAAGCAAATTCCCATTGAATAGAAAATAGTTGTTTTTGAGAAAGAACCTGATCATGTCTAATAACATCTGTGTGTGCTCCATATATCTGATGGGTCTGCGTTCCACAAATTTGGCACACGCCGAAACACCCTGTTCATGGTCTATCACTCATCCTCCTGGACCTCTCAGCCGCCTTCGACACCATCTGCCACCACACCCTACGCACACGCCTCCACGACGCAGGGATCCGCAACAAAACCCTGGACTGGATCACCTCCTTCCTCACCGGCAGAACACAGAGAGTCTGCCTCCCCCCATTCCGATCAGAAGCCACCAAGATCACCTGCGGCGTACCCCAAGGATCATCCCTCAGCCCAACCCTTTTCAACGTCTACATGGCACCGCTCGCCAACATCGTCCAATCGCATGACCTCAACATCATCTCATACACCGACGACACCCAGCTGATCCTTTCCCTCACCAAGGACCCCGCCACCGCCAAAACCAACCTTCACGAAGGAATGAAGGCCGTCGCAGAATGGATGAAGAACAGTCGCCTGAAACTGAACTCTGACAAGACGGAGGTCCTCATCCTCGGATCCACCCCCTCCGCCTGGGATGACTCCTGGTGGCCGGCCATGCTGGGAGCTGCACCGACACCCACCAACCACGCACGCACGCAACCTGGGGGTCATCCTGGACTCAACACTATCAATGACCCAGCAAGTCAACGCCGTCTCCTCCTCCTGCTTCAACACCCTCTGCATGCTTCGCAAGATCTACAGATGGAACCAGAAGGACGGTCACCTAAGCCCTCGTCAGCAGCAGGCTGGACTACGGCCTACGGCAACGCCCTCTACGCGGGAACCACGGCCAAACTCCAGAGAAGACTTCAACGCATACAGAACGCCTCTGCTCGCCTCATCCTCGACATCCCCCGCCACAGCCACATCACTGCCCACCTGAGAGACCTGCACTGGCTCCCCATCAACAAGAGGATCACCTTCAAGCTCCTCACCCACGCTCACAAAGCACTCCACAACACTGGACCAACATACCTCAACACACGACTCACCTTCTGCACCCCGACCTGCCAGCTTCGCTCCACTGACCTCGCCCTCGCCACCATTCCACGCATCCACCGAACAACCACCAGCGGCAGATCATTCTCCCACCTCGCCTCCAAGACATGGAACACCCTCCCCATCCACCTGCGACAGACCCAGAACCTGCTGACCTTCAGGAGACTTCTCAAGACCTGGTTGTTCGAGCAGTAGCAGGCCCCCCCCTCTCCCCCCCTCAGCGCCTTGAGACTCTCACAGGTGAGTAGTGCGCTCTACAAATGTATGATTGATTATCACTGTATAGAGTGAATTTACGTCCATGGTCATGAGGAGATAATAGTCTTGCCACTCAAGACCATTGATTTTATTAAGAAAATCCTTTGTGTCCTTAACGTATGAGGGAAGTGTCGTAACAAAGTCCCTAAGGAAATGATCTACGTAGCGTGATATGTTCTCCAGGGCACACCCCCTAGAAGAGACAATCGGTCTCCCTGGGGGGTTGGTTTTGTTTTTGTGCACTTTTGGAAGTAGGTACATCACTGGGAGTATTGGGTGGTCTTTCTTGAGGAAACAAAATTCTTCCCACTCAATAAGACCTTTGTCCCTCCAATCTACCAATTTCCCCCAAATGGTGACGATACTATTGTTGTACTCTGCTCTAGTTGTGGTGGTGTAAGCATTGGTGTCGCTGAGTTGTTGCATGGCCTCTTTCACATACATCTCTTTGGTAACAATAACAATATTGCCCCCTTTATCGGCGGGTCTGATAATTACATCATTATCTTTAGCCAAGTCCTGCATAGCTTTTTTCTGTGAAGAGGTCAGATTGTGTTTAAAATTTCTCATTTTCTTTGCCCAATTCTTTTGTCTGAATTTCAGGAGTTCCGGCCCTACCACTTCCTGAAACGTGTCGATGTTATCATGGGGCATATTAGGTAGAAATGTTGACTTGAATCTGAACTCTGTTTCTGCTGCTTTATCATATGCGATTTCCAACTCATCAATCATTTGGCAGACATTGGTACCTCGGTCGTCTCCTCCCCCTCCCAACTCATGGAGCGCTACCAGAGTGTCAATATCGCCTATGCTCTGTTCACTGTTAGTTGTCCTGTGTTCTGTAGACTGTGGGTCCCTGTTCCTGGCTGGTTTCAGTTTATGCCATTTCTTAAGTTTTAATTTACGGCAGAACTTAAACATGTCAATCCTAGCGTCCACATAATTCATCAGTTCAGCTGGACAAAATGATAAACCCAGACAGAGTGTTCTTTTATCCCTATTACTTAAAGGTCTGGTGGAGAGGTTAATGATGGTTTGGTTTACCATAGCGTAATTCCTGTGACAATGGGGTTCCTACCCTTTTCTTCGCGACATCTCCGTGTTGCATTTCAGCACTCAGATAAGACATCTTCGCTTGTTATTATTTTTATGTGATGTATTTTGTAATTACTATGCACTTTTGAAGGATGACATATAGGGGTTGTGAATGGGACAAAGGGTCTAGCACTGCATCCTGGTTGTCTTTTGACATATAGAACATTCCGCTGATAACATGTACACACCACTAGCGTGAATACAGACACTGCAGGGAGCATATGTAGACGGGGTGACACGATGACAAGCCACCACTAGAGTAAACACACCTAATACAAAGAACCACGAGTCACACCCACATGCGATATGAGGGAGAGCAACACACCACTTGTGTGAGCACAGACATCATATGGGAGCCCTTAGTAAAGGCAAATCACGAGGTCAGTCTGAGAAGACCTGTACCACTAGTATACAGAATACATATCCCGCTGAGTCACGGAGAATTCTCTGGGACTTAAGGCACCACAATGCACCAGGGTGGTTAGTAGACCCATGGACACGTAGTTTGGCCCCGCCCACTTGGACGGAACACGCTCCCGCAGATTACGCACAATGCATCAGCTGCATTGAATGGTACACATGCAATTCGCAGCAGTACACAGACCCCAGGGAGTCTCTGAGGACGTAACCATTGTTAGCACTAAACCAACCCGTTACATGTGGGCACCAATATTGTACATTGTTAAATATGCTGTAAAATTATTTATTTGTTGATTAATAAAAATCGTTACAATCGGAAAGATACACATAATAAAATAAAACATTTTGTTCTTAAAACACATTATCTTTGGTCTCAAATTTGAATGACCAGCCCTATGACCAATTCAAATCTTTAGAGGCTATGGTGTAAAATTATATAATAAGATAATATGGGAAAGCATTATATCCATAAAATATGCATACCACATTACACTAGAAAACTTACCAGCAATTGACTTAGCAACAATAGAGAGCAGCAGAAATTAAAGTGCGTTTGTGCTAACGGTTAAATGGTAATGTCCCAGCTATCAATCAAACATTTATTGTGTAAGATTAAATTTGTTTAACTGATGCTATAACAATTTCAAGCCTTAAAACTATAGTGTCTATATATAAACAAGACCTTTTTTTTTATTAAAGTGGTATTTAAAAACAGATACTTCATTTTCATTTCATATTTACATCCAAGTCAATAATAAATGTTATTATATTTTAAGTCAGAATCATATTAGGTTAATAGTTTTTTTCAGCAATAAAAATGAACTTAACAAATCGGGAAGTCAAGCGGGCGTAGCCCCAGTAAGGCATGTAATAATAGCATTTTTACAAGTTCTCACCCCTAATTCATTAAAAATAGGTCTTAAAAGGAACTTCTGCTCTTCTAGCAATTGGGGGCATATGGTTACAATATGAACTAAGGTTTCATCATGTAAACCACACAGCCTACAAAGTTTGGAGGGCCATTTTTTTCCCATTTTGGAATTCCGTCTTTGGTCGGGTATCTCCCGAACCGCAATAACATAAATTTATTCTTTAATAACGGTTTTAAATGGGTCAACAGGTATAATTGAGGTTCCAGTTTATTAAAAGAATTGGCAACTGACCAGAAGTGATGTTTTTTCCTAAGCTCATCTTTATCTATTAGGGTCGATAATAGAGTGGCTGATTGATTTATTGTTTGTTTAAAAACAGCTTTGCTCCTAAATTATTCTTCTAAGGTTGGGCACTCAAAATTACGTAAACACTCACTTAAAAATATTCTCCAACTACTCGCGTACTCACTCCTCATCATCTCGTGCCAGCACTGATTCGCGAGGGAACCCTGTTTTGAGCGATATAATGATAGTAACATTTTTAAAAAGGCAGATTGCCCTACCAGAGTTTGCCTTTTCAGACCAAATTCAAATCTTACATTGGCATGACCTATATACCTGGGGATCCTAAAGACTGATTTATAAATTTTTATTTGTATATCATCAAGGATTTTTGCGTCTTTACCTCAGAAAATCATCGAGCCATAATCCAAAGATGGAATCAGCTTTGCCTTCATGACCTTCAGCAGGTGCTCATGGTTTGGACATGATAGCTTATACCTCAACTTTCTGAAAGCAAATGACAAAGCTGTTGCCTTTGCTTGGAGGTTAATGAAGTGCTGCCTAAAAGACATGTTATCATCGAATGTAATTCCTAAGTATTTGTATGATTTTACCATTTCAATAAATAATCCATTGATGTTCCATTCTTTCATTCCTAATTTAGTTCTTCCTATAGTCATTATTTTTGTCTTTTTAGTATTTATTTTAAGACCGTTAAGGGTAATATAGTGATTAAAAGAGTCAACTAATCTTCTTAGACCTATGACCGAATGACTCAATAAAATAGTGTCATCAGCGTATTGTAAATATTTGATATCTTTACCTAATAAAGTGAGGAGTGTGCATTAACTTCTTTAAAATGTGTGGGAGATCGGACATAAAAAGATTAAAAAGACATGGAGCCAGGACACAGCCTTGTTTCAAACCAGTCTTGGTTTCAAGTCGGCGGGTTGTATTTCTGCCATCTCCGACATTGATCTGGACCCATGTGTTGGTATATAACAATTTAATCATATCAAGTAAATGATTTGGGATACCCCAGTTCAAAAGCTTGGCCCATAATAGGTTTCGTGGCACTGAGTCAAAGGCAGCTTTAAGGTCAATAAAGCAGATGTATAACTTTTGTTTTCTATGTTTAGCCCTTTCGCCCAATAAAGACAATAAAATCAAGTTCGTGTTGGTCGATTCTCCTCTTCTGAAACCGGTTTGGAAAATTGGAATTAGTTCTTTCCTTAGGACCCATTCTTCCAATTCTTCAAGAAGACAGCTCGCAAAGATTTTTGCCTCTACATCCGTTAGGGCGATTAATCGATAATTTGCAGGATTGTCCTGTGGGCCACTTTTATATATCGGCTGTATAATACTTCCTTGCCATGACTCAGGAACAAATCCAAATTTGAGAACATCATTAAATAAAATTGTTATAACCTCTGGCCAATGCTTAAGTTTTGCTTTGAATATTGAATTTGGAATCCCGTTAGGTCCGGGCGCTCCATTTGATCTGATTCTGCTCATTGCCTTTTTAACTTGCTCTACCGGCCATGACTCCTTGACTTGTAGTACATCTTGTAAAATATGCGAATCATGAACCTTGGGGCCCGACCCATCATCTTGTAACTTTTCTTGATTATTAAAATGGTCAGAGATGTATTTCCTACGTTCTTCACTGCTTGGTATATTTGTCTTTTGACAAGCAATGTTAAAGTCAGACTGTGGGACCGAGGGTGCAACATAAAGATTATAGATAAAAGTTGCCCAACTAGATTCTTTAATGTTAGCACTGTTCCCTCTATTATTGCCATATTCAAGGTTATTAATAATGCCCCAGAATGACTTTGAATTTTGAGTTTTACATGAAAAATGTAATTTGGTCCATAGTCCTTCATAATAGGCTTGTTTAGCTTTCCATATTTCGTTCTTGTATCGTTTTCTTAATTTTATCAGTTGTTGGGATTCCAAAAATTTGAGTACTCCATTTGATTTTCTGTGGATTTCCCTAGTTGCTCTATTAAGCTTTCTTTTGAGATGAAGCAACCGGTTGGTGTACCATCCTGACTTTTTTGTTATCATAACCGAGCCTTTTGATGTTATAGTTGAGGGAAAGCGATCCAAAAGTGTAGTGCACAGACAAGGCCAGATGTTAACCATGGACTTCCCTTCTCCTATCTCCTCCTGAGCTTTGGAAATTAAGAGGGATAAAAAGTCCTATATTTCCTTTTGATTTCTCTGTTTCCACACTAGCCTTTTGAGGTTAAAAGATGTTGGTACAATTTTAATTGTTCTTGCTTCCGGTAGATGATCCAGTGGAAGTGCCAGAGAAATTAATTGCGGATTGTGATCACTTTCTATCCTCGGTATTACATGATATCTTTGGAGCAAATTTACCAGCTTCTCCGAGATAAATGAGTAATCAATAATGGAGAAATTACCTGTTTTTTTAAATGTAGGTGTTTGTCCATCGTCCTGTAATAACATGAGGTTAAATTTTTTGAGCTGAGAATTAATCAACTGGGACAGAACTTTCGTTGGTATGTCGGGGCTGTTACGGTTGAAAAGTGCATATTAAAGTCACCAGAAATGATTATCATTGAGTCCGAGTGGTCATAATACAGCACCTTTACTATTTCCCACAAACTCGTAAATTGAGTAGCTTTATCAGAGTTTTTTGGACTTATGTAAACGTTTAAAAAGATAATGGGATGATTAAAAGCTAATTTAATACACTGATGCCATGCCACTTGAAAATCAATCTCAAAATGTTTAACATCCAGGCTTAAGGAAACATAGGTGGAAAGGCCTCCACTTGCACGTCCAAAGGCAGCCTTACGGCGAGCTACACTCAGATACTCATAATAGCCAATAAGGGGTTCACTTTCCATGTTCCATGTTTCCTGGAGCATTAAAATATCAAAATCCCTGAGGAAACGTATTGTATCTGGATCCTCTATTAGTGTTTTCAGACCATTTGTATTCCAGGAACAAATTCTAAAAGGTTTTAAAGCTTTGTTAAAGTCATTTAGACATCAATCATGCATCACGGGGCTCCCATTAGCCAGTATTGTTGGGAGCCAACTCCAGTCATCGATAAGAGCTGTATCTTTCTTTAACTCTTCACATATTCGTGTGCCTGGTTTACCACTCCTAATCTTGATCCCAAATGACAGATCTAGTTTTGTTGATGGCCCTGAGGCTCCTTTCAGAACCCCAACATGACCTCCCAATCTTGATTTACGTGCACAATCCCTTGAAGCTGGACTATTAGATGTTTTCGTCGGGATCAGCAAAGTAGGATATTGGTTTTCGCAGACTTTCCAAACTTTAATGCCCCATTTCTCAAATTGAATATTATTAGCTAAGATGTTACTAATTATATCTTCTCGATGCCAGGTTGTTAGAGTTATTTCTTTATTAGGATTATTGTGGTCTTTCTTGAACTCAACTGAATCTAAGGCTTCTGATGTTAAGTCCTTCAGATCAGGGATTGCATTCAGCAATTTTAAAATATTACCACGGTTCAGGATATCATATGAACCTCTTGTAATATACTGTGTACAAAAAACTAATTTCATAGACTCATCGGTGGAATCATTAGCCTTTATTTTCTCTTTATTTGTACTACTATTTATTTCCTTATTCCCCGAAACCGGCCACAGGGCTGGAATAACCGCTTTTCTGGATACGGTATCATCCGCTATGATTTGTTCGGAGAAGATTGTCTGCTTGGTGATATTTGCATTAAGTTCTTGAAGGGTGACATTATTTATAAAATTCTGAGTAACAGTATTTTGTTCTATACACTGTTGGTCAGTTCCTCTATGCACCTGGTCTTGCCCATTAACTTTTGACTTTGATGTTACGATAATTTTGGACCATATGCTGTCATTTGACACTTCGGAGGCTGGATGTCCAGTGACCTGACCTATTGGGTCAGCTGTAGTTTTGTCCTGACGTACTTCCAAGGGTCTAAACATTGGATAAGTTTCTATCATATTGAGCTCATTGAGAACAACGTTACTTGTTGCTTTTTGAACTTTTTTGATTTATTGTGAGTTTTCCTTAATCTTTTTCTTGCCCTTTTGGATAAACCATCTGAGTTTACAGTAAGAATTGGTGTTTGGTTTGCATTAGTTTGTAGGGCATTAACCTCATCAACTGATGTATGATGCATGGATTCAAGACCTTCAATCACATCCGGAGATTTCTCAATCCTTTTGAGTTGGTGTCATCATTTAAGAATTGTTTTTTTTTCTGCAACATTACTTTTTGTTGGGATTATGCTTTGTCGCTGACTTTTACACGTGAAATATTTTTCTTTTATAATTGGATTTCCTTTATTCACATTTTTTGTTAAGTTCCCAATCTCTTCTGCAGTTATCACACTTGGGGCACTTGAGGGACTTGTTACCAAAGATGAATCATTGTCATATTCATTCAAGATTGTTAAATATGAATTTTGATATATAATTTAATCCCAGGTGGCAAGAATCCACAGTATGGATTGTACTTTACTTTTGCAACGTGAATTGTATAGTACTTTACTGTGTTTTTCCCATTTTAAGATGGAGACGGTTTTTGTTGTATTCAACGTGTACATACTTCGGTTTAGTCCATCTTTAATGTCTAACAGGAAATGTGTGTAAGGCCCTTGGATTTTCCACTCCAATGTGTGATCAAGACCGTGTGAGGTCGAAACGCGTCACGGAGGGTTTATGAATGGAATAAATCCCCTTTCTGATTTGGAACGCTGACTGGTGTATTTATGACCCGAGAGCGTGCATTACTCAAGTGCTTTGTTGGATATATATATATATATGTATATATATATATATATATGTATATATGTATATATATATTATTATTATTATTATTATTATTTAAATTTATAGGGCGCACAGCTACCCCGAGGGGTTTCCCGGGGCCAGCCACGTAGGAAAGGGAAACAACGAGAGAGGAAATTACAGATTAAACAGCCAAGTCTTCAAACCTCCGCGGAATCTACCATAGACGGTTTCACCCGGTAGAGAGATAGGAAGAGAGTTCCATAGGGAAGGTCCCAGGTAGGAGAAGGACCAACCGCATATGCGGGTGAGTGTAATTCTGGGAATAGTGAATTTAGACTGTGCAGCAGAGCGCAGAGGACGTGAAGGTATGTAGAGTTGAGCTAAAGATTGCAAGTATTGCAGAGCCATTCCAGTTTTAATTTTGAACATAAAGCTCAAGGTTTTGAATTTGACTCGATTCTCCATTTTAAGCCAATGAATATCACAAAAAAAGACAGAGACTGACACAGTCTTCGGGACATGACAGAGCAGCCTGGCAGCTGCATTTTGCACCACCTGCATTCTTTGTAACGTAGCTGTGTTGGAACCCAAGTAGAGAACATTACCGTAGTCCAGCCTGGACGTAACCAGGGCATGAACTATCGTTTTCTGAGCAGAGAGGGTATCATCCACAGTATTTTCTTTAATATATATATATATATATATATATATATATATATATATATATATATATATATATATATATATATATATATATATTATACTGTACTTATATAGCACACGGTCACCCAACAAGTTTCTTGGCGCTAAGGTAGAGAGAGGTAGTGTTCCAGCAGTAACATTAGTAATATGCTTGTCTGAACAACCAAGTTTTCAGTAGTTTCCTAATGCTCAAATAGTTGGTTGCTGATCTGATTTCCAACGGTAGTGAATTCTAAATGTGGAGGCCTATCACTGAAAATCTTGCCCCTCACACCCTCTTTCTCTTGAATCTGGGTACAATTCATGTGGGCTGATCTAAGATTTCGCTTCGGGGTATAACTCTGTATTCTTGAAGAAATGAAAGCTGGACTTATATTGCGGAATCATCTAAATAGGATACAGCCTGTTTTAAAAATGGTACGCTGTGCCACGGGAAGCCAGTGCAGCTTCTGCATCAGAGATTTTGTTTGACAATATCTTGGTTGTAGAAAAACAGTCTAGCTGCTTGATTTTGCACCATTTGAAGCCTGTGATTTAAACCGATAGGCAGTCCCACATGGAGTGCATTTGCATATTCAGTTCTAGAAAGGACTAAAGCAATAATGACTTGGATAGCAGCCTCCAATGTGAAAAATTTCCAAATTTTCCTGATCTACCCGAGTTGAAGGAAACATGAGAAAGTCACTACTGTGATTTCATCGAGAGCTCCTCGTCGATTTGAATGCCTAAGCTTTTTACCGCTTTCTTGGGTATGGGGGGGATCTTATCTCAGACAGCCAATAGGAAGGATTCCCATAGTTGATTTTCTTATTAATAACAACGATCTCTGTCTTATCTGAGTTCAGCTTCTACTAATGGCTACTCATCCAGTCTCTAAGGGTTTTTTAATTTTATTTCCTAACTATAACGTCCCTGTAACCTTTGGTTTTTTTCTGAGAATTTCTACGTTTTCCTTATGTTATTTCCTTACAATAACGTCCGTGTAACCTTTGTTTTTTTTAGTGAACTCTGTAACGTTTGAGAGTGAGTGCATGAGTATCTCAGTGGGTGTGTGAGTGAGTGCATGAGTGTCTCACTGGGTTTGGAAGTGGGTGTGTGAGTTTCTGAGTGGGTCTGTGAGTGGATGTTTGAGTGTCTAAGTGGGTGTCTGAGTGGGTGCATGAGTGTCTGTGTGAATGTCTGAGTGGGTCTGTGAGTGGGTGTGAGAGTGTCTGAGTGAGTCTGCGAGTGCCTCCATGAGTGTGTGAGTCAGTCAGTGAGTGCATGAGTGTCTGAGTGGGACTGCGAGTGGGTGCTTGAGTCTCTGAGTGGGTGTGTGAGTCTCTGAGTGGGTCTGTGAGTCAGTGCATGCGTCTCTGAGTAGGTCTGTTAGTGGGTGTGAGGGAGTATGAGTGGTTCTGTGAGTGGGTGCATGAGTGCCTGAGTGGGTTTGTGAGTGGATGTGAGAGTGTCTGAGTGCATCTGTGAGTGGGTGCATGAGTGTCGGGAAAACGGGAAAAAGCCTTTTGAGATGTATCATCCCAAAAGGCAATTGCAAAATAGAGAATAGCAATTTTTTGCGATTACCTATTTTGCAAATGCATTTAGAGAATCGCAATTTGCGATTCTCTAAATGCAATGCAGGAAGCGCTTTTTAAATTGCGACCCTGCTTTAAGGAATCGCAATTTACCACCAACTTCAAGTTGGTGGTAAATTGCAAATCCTTAGAAAAATGCACAATTTTGCATTTTTCTAAGTGCCATATGGCACACATACATGCCCTTAGGGCAAGTATGTGTGCCACATGTGCACACATGCATATTTTAGGGGTGCAACAGGGTGTCCTTTTGGCACCCTTGCACCCTTGAAATTCCATGCGCAATTTGCAAGTACCTTTTGGGTACTCGCAAATTGTGCATGCAATTCCCTTTGGAATGAATGTGAAGGCATTCCTTAATAGCAAATCGCAATTTGCGACTCGCTGTTAAGGAATATGTAGGAATCGCAAAATATTTGCAGAAACATACATTGCATTTTGCAAGTCTATAATAGCGAATCGGTAAAATTTGCTATTATAGACTCGCAAAATGTAATCTTGATACATCTGGCCCTAAATGAAGTAAGTGCTTTTTTGTTTGTTTTGAGATGTTCTCATAGTCCTCTGCATCAAGAATACCTCACCAAAATCATCAAGAAACGCACTGGAGGCTCTCTTGTTAAGTTGTCCATCATCCTGGCAAAAGGGGAAGAACTTTGCTCACTACTAAGGTGGGTGGGGCCAAACAGGCAAAACTTCCAAGTGATTTGTACATATGAATACTCGTAGTAATTTAAGTTGGATACCATGGATTCTGCTCTCACCAGGCAAGGACAAGATATAACCCTCTAATCAGTACAGATTGCGCTCTGATAGATCAGTGAAGCATTCACCTCCATGAAGCATTTCAGATCGTCTTTCAATGTGGAATTGCTGAGAAAACACACTTGCTTTGCCTTTGTCAAGCCCAGGAGGTCAGGATCATTTGTCCTTTACAGAAGGGGAGCTTCATTTGGGGCACCTGCTATCTTTATATATGTAAGTGCTTCCCTTTACGGGAAGGTGGCCATGTGGCCCCCCTCCCTGGGCCAATTTAAGCCCCGGAAACCCCATCCCCAGTGACCCGGTCCAAATTCAATTGGGGAGGGGGGCTGCGCGGCATCCCTACCCGGGCTGATTTCGGCCCCGGGAAACCCATCCCCCGGGGCCTGGCCACATCTACTTGGGTGCCCTGGTCCCACCCAGGGCTCGCAGTGTGATTTGATGGGGACTGCAGCGGGAGCCTTAATGCCCCCAAGGTCCCAGCCAGCTCCCCACCTCCTGCCGTAGCCAGCATTGCTCTGCTCACAGGGAGCTGCTAAATATGCTGCTTCCTGCGTGCAGGAGCAATCTTTCATCTGTTTCCTTGCACACATGACAGCGGGCAGGGAAACAGATGAAAACTCTGCTCCCAGCAAGCAGGAGCAGTTTGACAGCTCCTGCTTGCTGGAAGTGGAGTTAGTATTTGCTCTCACTTGGCAGGAGCTGTCCCAGCTACAGCCAAGCAAAAGCAAACTGCTATCTCCCGAGGGTGGGCACCTTGGGAGATAGAAGGAGCCATCCCTGGGGTGTGGTGGTCCCCAGGGCCATTAATGGCTCCAGGAGGGGAGCCGGGTTGGCCCCCCTCCTTTAATTAGCACAGGCCATCCCCGGGGAGGTGGTTGTTCCCAGGGCCATATATGGCCCAGGAGGGGGGCGTGTGGCTGCCCTCCCACTTCTATAAATTTCATAGGACCTGGGAGGTTGTGGTCCCTGGGGCCCGGGGTCTGTGAGGCCCCCTTTTTAAATATCTTATTTTAGTACCAGGGAGGTGGTGGCCCCCAGGTCTTCAACCATCCTCAGGAGGGGGGTCCATATGGCACCCCTCCATTTTAAAAACCAAGCCCAGGGGAGGTGGTGGTCCCCAGGCTCCCTTGAGCCCATGGAGGGGGTTGGCATGGCCTCCCTCCTTCATAATCATAAAGCCCAAGGGTGGTGGTGGTCCCCGGGGCTCTATAGAGCCTTAGGAAGGGGGATCCATGCACCCCCTCTTTATGTTACAAATGCCACATGCCCCTGAGACCTGGACCACCCGGCGGCCATATTATGCACTAGTGCGTAAGACCACACTTGGTTTTTGTTTTTAATTTTTGCTGAATTTGCGTATCTGTCACATTTTTGGTGAAAATTTAAAAACAAAATGCTTTTTGCCCTTATGGAACCAAGGCTAGGGGTTCAGTGTATTCCTACCCTGCCCCCTATTGTTTTTTTTTTTTTAAATCATTTTTGTTTGGGACTTGATATATATATATATATATATACACCGAGGAAGGCGGTAATGCCGAAACGCGTCTGTTGGCAGGGGAGAGGGTTTCTGCACTGAAATAAACTATCACGTAAGAATTCCCGTGAGTGCCGTCTTTTGTTTTGGGACCTGGATTGTCTCAACTGTGCTTATATATATATATATATATATATATATATATATATATATATATATATATATATATGAACAAGATGACCCCTGAGCCCAGGGATCAATTGAAAGCGCACTCACTCGAAATCCGCTGTTTTTTTCAAGTTGCTTTTTATTACTTTTAAGCAAACATCGCTATGCCCAACGCGTTTCGGTTCCTCACACGAACCTTGATCACGGGTAGTTTGTTACAACTGGGCAGGACCAGACATTATTTATTTCTACTGCCACATCAACTTCCTGTTTGTGTGGTTGCAAAGCATTCTGGTCATAGTAGTGCACATTTCGAAATGTTAATAAGGGAAATATTCGTTTGGCTCAACTGTAATACTAAATGATATTGTTTTAACAATCACATTACTGAGCACCATGTTCTGCACATGTTTTTGTAAATAGCACATTTTTATATATCACTTTCATATGGATTTTTACAAAAATTACACACAAAAAAAAGACACACAAAAAAATAAATTGTGCACTACTATGACCAGAATGCTTTGCAACCACACAAACAGGAAGTTGATGTGGCAGTAGAAATAAATAATGTCTGGTCCTGCCCAGTTGTAACAAACTACCCGTGATCAAGGTTCGTGTGAGGAACCGAAACGCGTTGGGCATAGCGATGTTTGCTTAAAAGTAATAAAAAGCAACTTGAAAAAAACAGCGGATTTCGAGTGAGTGCGCTTTCAATTGATCCCTGGGCTCAGGGGTCATCTTGTTCATAATTACCGGCTGCCCTGCCGGAGGAAATTCGCACCGCACCACGAGAGGAGCGCCGATGTTCAATTGAGGGCACCTTTGGATTTATATATATATATATATATATATATATATATATATATATATATATATATGTATACTCTCTGAAAAAAACAAAGTTTACAGGGATGTTATAGTTAGGCTCAAATTTCACTCATGCAAAATCAGTGAAATTTGGCAGTTCTAGTTATCTGAGCTAAGTATAACTTACGCCCCCGCACTACACTGCTTATGACCTCACATATTATATTACTCATGACATGGTCAGTGACAACACTGATGACATCTCAAATGACTGATTTTGTAGGAGTTTAATTATTGTTACATTTTTATACTAAGGTACTACAAAAGTCAAATTAGTATACTAAGGGGCCGATTCCGATTTCGGCCGGAAGGGCACCGAACGATGGTCAGAGCCCTTCCGACCGAATCGGAACGTGCCGGCCAGATTCCTTTCCGACCGAGCCATTCCGATGGGCTCTGTCGGAAAGGAATCCGACTCGGATTACCGGATGGTTTACGACGGGCTCGGAGAGCCCATCCGCCGTCCGGAAATCCTTCAGTACTCCCCCGGCCGCCTCTTCACGACCGAGGGAGTACAATGGCAGTATTTCACTGCCTTTTTGTGCCGGTCTTTCCGGCACAAAAAGGCAGTCGGTAACTGTCTTTGGGGGCCCCCAGTAGGGCCCCCATGGGTGCGAGACTGCTGAATGGCGGCCTGGGGGCACCTATGGTGCCCCTCTGTTGATCCCTGCACCTGGTGGCAGGCACCTTGGGGTGCCGGCCACAGGGTGCAGGGATGAACTGCACCCTGCTTTTCACAATGCAAGCATGCATTCCGCTCGGAATGCATGCTCCCATTGTGCAGTATACTGAGTGCGACCGAACAGGGTTCGGTCGCATCATCTCTGCAGGGCCGTAACCGACGACAGCAGGGCGGTCGGTTACGGCTCCTGGACGATGTCGGACGGACCTGAGTCCGTCCGACATCGGAATCGGCCCCTAGGTGTACTACTAATGAGTGACAGTACTTCTAATATATATTATGTGAGTGGCTATGTGTCTGTATGTATCCTTATGCGTATGGATGTGTGAGTGGCTGTATGGGTGTATAAGTTGGTTTGTAAGTAGCTGTATGGGTGAGTGAGATGCTGTGTGAGTGGTTGTATTGGTGAGCGAGTGGGTGTGTAGTGACTGCATAGGTGAGTGAGTGGCTGTTTGAGTGGGTGTTTGCTTAAGTGAGTTGGTGTGTGAGTGTCTGCATTGGAGAGTAAGGGCTTGATTATGATGTCGGGCGGACTTGTGTCCACCCAACACAATCGCAGTCCCGACACTGACCTCCAGTCAGTGGTCCCGACATCGCTATTACGATGCGACTGCACATGGTGCAGTCGCATTTTCCCATTTCTCTATGGGAGCTTGTGTTACAGCAGTAAACCGGCCATAACACAAGGCCCCATAGAGAAATGGGATATTATGTTAATCCCTGCACCCCGTGGCAGGCACTTCAAAGTGTCTGCCACAAGGTGCAGGGCCTCGGCCCCAACCGGAGGCCGCACGGGGAAGGGGGCCCAGCTAGGGGCCCCCAGACTTGCTTTCCGACAGACTTTACTTGTCAGAAAGCCGGGCATGGAAAGCCTGTTGGAAACCGAGCATCGTAATCCTGAAGGCGGAAACGACTTCCTATGGGATTACGGGCTGGTCTCCGACTGGCTCCTGGAGCCCGTCGGAAGCCAGCTTGAATGACCGGCCAGTTTCAATTCCGAACGGCTGTATTGTAATCAGCCAGTCGGAATTGAAACTGGCGATCTCGGTCGGAAAGCCTCCTACCTAAGGTCAGAGGCTCTCTGACCGAGATCATAATAGGCCCCTAACTGTCTGTGTGAACGCCTGTATGGGGGAGTAAGCGTATGTGTGAGTGCTTGTATGGATGTGTTATTTGGTATGTAAGTGGTTGTTTGGGTGTGTGAGTTTGCATGTGAGGGCTTGTATGGGAGACTGAGTGGCTGTGTTGGGAGGCTGATTGGGTGAGTGAGTGCGTGTGTGAGTGACTTTGAAGGTAAATAAGTGGGTGTGTGAGTAGCTCTATGGGTGAGTGTATGGTTATATGAGTGGCTGTATAAGTGAGTGAGTGGGTGTGTGAGTGGCTCTATGGAAGAGTGACTGGGTGTCGGAGTACTGGTATGGGTGTGAATAGGGGTTGTGAGTGGTTGTATGGGTGTGTGAGGGGGCGTACGAGCGGTTGTATGGGGGAGTGAGTAGGTGTGTCAGTGGTTCTGTGGATGATGTCATGAGTGATGTCACTGACCATGTCATGAGTGATGTGATAAGCAGTGCATCGGGGGGTGTAAGTTATACTTGGCTCAGGTAACTATAGCTATCGAATTTCACTGGTTTTCTACGAGCAAAATCTGAACCTAACTATAGTGTCCCTGTAACCTTAGGTTTTTTGGTTCACTGATAACACATCAACACCCAAAATATCCCGATACCACAATATCGAGTCATAAATATAGATGTCAAAAATATCGACATTCTATATTTATAAAGGTAAGTACAAAAATGTCGAAGCAAAAATATCGATGACATAAATATAGATGTAAAAATATCTATTATTATATATATATAAAATAAAATAATAAATATTAAATAACAAACTTAATTAAAAAAAAAAGATTTAATATGCATTTAACAAAAATAACAAATGAACTTAACCTAAAAAAATTAAACACACATATATAATAATTATTAGATATATTTACAGTAAAACAATAAATAAACTATTCATTTTAATTTATTTTATAAGTTTAAAAATATATAAAAATGTAACAAATAAATATATATATATACATATACCAATAACATAAAATGTATGTTAAAAAACACTCTATTATTCATTAAAACATTAAACTATTTAAAAATATTTAAACTTAAATTTCCCACTCTAATCAATGCAAAAGTAGGGCAAGTGTTGGATAGCGGAGAGATAAAATGTAATATTCCCACTCCAGTCAGTGCAACAGTAGGGAAAGTGTTGGATAGCGGAGGGGTAAAAATTACTATTCCCACTCCAATGAGTGCAACAGTAGGGAAAGTGTTGGATAGCGGAGGGGTAAAAATTAATATTCCCACTCCAGTCAGTAAAACAGTAGGGAAAGTGTTGGATAGCGGACAGGTAAAAATTACTATTCCCACTCCAGTCAGTGCAACAGCAGGGAAAGTGTTGGATAGCGGAGGGGAAAAAATGTATATTCCCACTCCAATGTGTGCAACAGTAAGGAAAGTGTTGGATAGCGGAGGGGTAAAGATTACTATTCCCACTCCAGTCAGTGCAACAGTAGGGAAAGTGTTGGATGGCGGAGGGGTAAAAAACTATTCCCACTCCAATGAGTGCAACAGTAGGTAAAGGGTTGGATAGCGGAGGGGAAAAAATTACTATTCCCACTCCAGTCAGTGCAACAGTAGGGAAAGTGTTGGATAGCGGAGGGGTAAAAATTACTATTCCCACTCCAATGAGTGCAACAGTAGGTAAAGGGTTGGATAGCGGAGGGGAAAAAATTACTATTCCCACTCCAGTCAGTGCAACAGTAGGGGAAGTGTTGGATAGCGGAGGGGTAAAAATTACTATTCCCACTCCAATGAGTGCAACAGCAGGGAAAGTGTTGGATAGCGGAGGGGTAAAAATTACTATTCCCACTCCAGTGAGTGTAACAGTAGGGAAAGTGTTGGATTGCGGAGGGATAAAAGTTACTATTCCCACTACAGTAAATTCAAAATTAAAAACAAACCAAATATCAACAAAAAATATTTGAAAAACAAAATAAATTAAAAAGATATATATATGGAAAAAATTTAAATACAAATATATTTAATATTAAAAATAAAAATATTATAATGTTAAATACATATCACAAATACCTACAAATATTATATTAAATAAAATATAAAAATATTTTTGAAACAACTAAATATTTTTTGTTACAAATTATTTATAAACAAAAACATTACTACATACATTTATCTTATTTACATCCTACCCTATAACACCACACAATTCACAACCCACATCTAAATTAAAAATAAAATGTACTTCCATAATTAACATAATAAATTATCAATTAAATAAATATTATTAATTAAAAAACAAATTAAAACACATAAAAAATAATTAACTTCCCTCCTTTACCCCTATAAAACCCACAACCCACATCTAAAATTTATTACACAATTCTCATATTTAATTTTCAATTAATGAAATATTATTAATTAACAACGAATTAATTAATTAAAAATAAACTACTTCCCACCTTTTACCCCTATGTAACCCACAACCCACACCTTAAAATAATTACACAATTTCAATATTTAATTTTCAATTAATGAATTAATAATAATTAACAACTAATTATTAATTAATTAAAAATAAATTACTTCCCATCCTTTACCCCTATAAACCCCACAACCCACACCTAAAATTAATTACACAATTTCAATATTTAAGTTTCAATTAATTAATATTAATTAACAAATTATTAATTAATTAAAAATAAATTACTTCCCACCCTATACCCCTATAAACCCCACAAACCACACCTAAAATTAATTACACCATTTGTATATTAAGTTTCAATTAATTCATTAATGTTAATGGACAAAAAATTAATAATTGTTTAAAAATAAATTACTTCCCACAATTAACAGTATAAAATTTCAATTAAATAAATATTAGTAAATAAAAACTCTCATTAATTTATCATAATTAAATTACTTCCCACCCTATTTCACTATAAACCCACAACCCTCTACGGAACTAAAAAACGCAAAATTTAATTAAAATAAAATTGATAACTACTAAAAATTTAACACATATATTAAAAAACATAAAACTTATACAAAAAAATACATCACATACATTTAAAATATATACTAAAATACATAACACTAATTAAAAAATCGATATTTTAAACAACTATATTTTTGCAAACAATATTATTGACTTCTATATTTTTAAAAACGATATTTATTACCTTAAATTCTATATTCTTGACCACGATATTCTTGCTGGCGATATTTCCCACTGACGATATTTAGGACTCGATATTCCTGTACTTTGATAATTCCAACTCGATATTTTGTCTGCACACCAGGTTTTTTCAGTGAATTTCTAAGGTTTTTCAAATTCTATTTCCTAACTATAATGTCCCTGTAACCTTTAGTTTTTTTTAGTGAATTTCTGTATTTTTTTTTAAATAGTAGTCACGTTTGCAGAGTGGTGGAGAAAGGGGGCAGGACCTCCGACCAGCTCTCAGGAATCCTGCTCTCTGGGACTTACAGGAGGTAACAGGAGGGCTTCTTGGCTCCCAAGAACCCTCAACATCCAGTAAACTACGGCCCCCATATCCCTGTCACCCATAGGGACAGCATTGGCATTCTGGGGAAAACAAATGCACATTAGAATGTCTGCCCTAAAAGGGAAGGCTTTTCTATGCACAGAAGCCAGAGGCATTGTAAGGGATGAGCCACTAACAAAATGTCTCAGGTGGAAGCTCTACTGTCAGAAAGCAATTGGTTCCCACACATCAGAATCAGGTAAAGGAGCTGCATATTTAGTGAAGTGAGAAAATGTGTATTTACAAATCTTAAATGACCAGATTATTCCTTTAACTGGCAAAACTCTATGATTAGATGTATATGGTCACTTAACTTGCTTTTCAAGCACAATGCTCACTGTTTGTATTTGCTTAAAG
The DNA here is from genome assembly GCA_963921515.1 of Calotriton arnoldi. NCBI lineage: Eukaryota > Metazoa > Chordata > Amphibia > Caudata > Salamandridae > Calotriton > Calotriton arnoldi. The sequence goes on along the minus strand of CAWUFW010008451.1, from coordinate 453,327 downwards.
CCATAAGAATTTCTTTCTCATGTTTGGTTTTGCTGTAGCCTCATTTTTATTTTATATTGCTCACTAATCCTACCCTTTAGCAATCTTGATGGCCACAATATTGAGTTTTATATATAGACTTAAAAAAATATTGAATTTAGGATATCGACTACCACTATGTCATCTTGGTAAGTATGTTTAGGTAAACCTAGATTTACTATCCCCACATTTATGTATCTTGGCGCAGATGAGGCATCAATAGCTTCCAGTTTTCAAGGAGCTGCAACAATGAACTACTTTGCGATTTGTCCCTCCACCAGACCTTACAGACATTACACAGTTGAATGTTAAAGGCAATGGTATTTCCTTCAAAGGCATCAATAGAATCTTAAAATATTTGACTATTGATATCCAGGACTACCGCAAACAGACCTTAGAATAGTATACACCATATGAGTGATTTGCACTTAAAGAAGGGTATTTTTCTCTGCATCACCTTACCCACTTTCATCTAAATTCTGTCAATAATTTCTTTATTTAAGTTGATGGAGCCTTGCAGCATCCCACCATGAGCATCTATGAACCTTCCCTCTTTTTTGAGGTGTAAGGAGAACCGTATGGGCAACTTTGTGTCAATATCCTGGATGATGGACATTAAGGGGCCGATTCCGATTCGGGCCGGAAATCTCTCCGACCGAGCCGGACTCGGAGAGATTTCCGACCGAATCGGACCCTAGCAGTCCGACCGAACGAGTACGATGCGCACGTATGCTATCGGACTCGATTCGGTCGGACTCCCATTGAAGTCAATGGGAGCCAGTCGTACGACGCGTACACGGGCTCCCATTGACTCAATGGGCACGACGCGAACAAGGGCGCCCTACAGCGTGTTCGCGTTGATGCGGGTCGCACCGTACATGCACGTGTAGGGGGACCCATGGCTCCCCCTGTGTGCAACTCGCGTGCCTACGCTTCCAGGGGGTCCGACACGGACCCCCAAAGTGCGGCTCCGACAGCTCCTTGGAGCCGGACTGCGCGAGTCGGTCGGAGCGGTCGAGGTGCGCATCGTACTTACCCGGCCGGGGAACGTCTCCATTGCGCGGTGCGAGTCGTCCCCGTGCGAGTCGGTCGGAGCGGTCGGGTCCTGCGAACGAGTCGGTCGGAGATTTCACGAGCGCACGCATCGTACTCGCTCGCCCGGACGCACGTACGATTCGGTCGGGAAATAGGGCTCCGAATCGGATCCGGTAAAGCCGAATCCGATTCGGAGCCCTACCGGCCGAGATCGGAATCGGCCCCTAAGACTCTAATGGTGGACTATAGGCTCTCATAATATGTTTAAAAATATCCTGTATTGAATATTGAACTGGCCACTCCATGGCCAGATTATCCAACTTTGGGTGTATTATAATACAGATAATGTAAGGTAAAGTTGAAAAAAGGGTACATTTTCAAAATGAAGCTCAGACAAAGATAGTCAAAATTGAATTTCAGATAGTGTCCTACGTTGGCATGAATGTGAAACACTTCACGTTCCGTTTCTTTGCCATGGCCTACTTCTACCCCATCGCTTTCCTGTATACCATTAAACTAACAGTCTTGAAATAGTCCTAGTGACAATTCCTATTTTTTGAGAAGCAACATAATGTAACGTGAGATTTTTATATAACACTCCCAATCGAAAGTGAGGTATGGGTGATGTTATTGATATACATGTGTGGTAATTAACCTCCAAGGGATTCTTTTCAAGGCTTCTTAAGTTATAATTGTCTTTTCAAAGTGGTGTCCATTGTCCTCAGAGGGACCTGAAACAGACTACTGACCCCAAGCAGAGTAAATGTCTCCTCCCACTTTCTTTGAGTGATGGACGGCCTTGCCTTTAATCTAGCAGGGCAAGAGAATTGAGTACTACAAAGGAATTGCAGATCTGAGCTATTTTGTTTACCTAAAAATGTGTAATATTTCAACTTAGCATAAGTAAATCAAATCTTTTGAAACTTTTTTTATACTCCGCTGCTTAATAATTTGTGGTCAGCAGTTTAGGTAATTGTTGAAAGTGAGGTCTTGAAAGTTTGGAAAATGTACACAGAGGGCTAAGAAATGTCTATATAAAATGCTATTCTGAGTCCACAATCAGTGTAGCAGTTATTTATCAAGAAGAAATATGTAATTACTTAGATCATAAAGACTAATCAGTGTTCTCAATCGCACTATGGTCCCCTTTGGATTGAGTTTTCTACAACCAGTATTCCAGTGTACTCTCAGACCTAGAGAGGTATTTTGCTTGCTCTTGATGTCTTACATCTCTTAGTATTCGAATAACAAGTCCCTGAAAGAATGAATGTTGGTATTTATGAGGCTCAGGAGAACTGAGAGTGCCATAATGACAACAGACGCACTTCATTGAAGCTGTAAGCCTCCCTGTTTGAAGTCCAGCACTTACTGGGTGCCGACACTGATACATACTTGTCCACTGCTCACATGGGCTTGCTCATAAGGTGGCCTATCTGGAGATACATTTTTTTAAATCAAGTATGCAGTCAGATTAAATTAAGATCCAGTTGCAATTAATAATAGTGAAGACTTCCTGCTGAGAGGATTTTAACTCTCCCAAAGTTCCCCTGGTGGACCAGAACGAAGCTGTGTATTTCCTTTACTTGTGATGGAGCTGTGGAAATACACAACATTCTGGCCTGAACAGCCTATCTGTTCTATGCAGAATTGGCCTGGCCCGTTGTTCTCTCCACCACAAGCTTTCATAAGTTTGATCCAATGCCATTTCACTTTATTTTGACCTCATGTGACCGTCACCTGCCGGAGAGATTCATACTCTGATTAACTTGGTATATAAGAAGAACAATAGAAGTCACCCTTCAAGGTATTAGCCATAAATGCAATATGTTGCCAAAATGCAGCATCACGAAAACCACCGTGCAAGAAAATGTGCTTGCAGGATGGACTTTCTCATTCAAGGTGGATTTGCAAATTAGATTAAAAATTTGGTTCATTAAGATAGATTTTATGGAATTTCAGCCACCCAACAGCCAGGGAACCAGGTTTAATCAGCCCCAATGGCCAGATTTTCACGAAAGGTTAAGCAAGCATTATTCTTTTGGTTCTGAAAAGTCTGACTATTGCTGTTCTGTCTGGCCCAAACATTCAGCTTCATGACCTTGCTTACACAAAATATACAAACAACTACATTCAAAACTGTTTTTAATATGTTTCCCCATAGAATTGCATTGCTCCAATTGATATTTTGCTGCAATGTTTTGGGGTAGTTGATACACTTTAATATTACTTTACAAAATTAGCTTAGACCATATACTATTTCTTATTTTAACTCTATTGTTGTGTAAGTGTTTGATTCATGCACTGCCGCAACTAGCCCATGAGGATGCCTTCAGTTCAGCACATAATACTAAAAGTTGATGCAGGGATACTTCATGGACACTGTTAGAAATTTGATTTCTGTTTGGCAGAGGTATGCACCCTGTCTAAGCAGTAATCACAATCCTAGTCAGGGTAAGTCAGATACACACCCTAAATTAACCTGTAGTCACCCTCTGGTAGCTTGGCACAGTGCAGTCAGGCTTAACTTAAAAGGCAATGTGTACATTTTTTTTTGACACTTCAAATAGTAAAACAGTAAAAACATCACACCAAAAGATACCACTCCTGGTTAGACAAATATAGCTTAATTAATTTAACGAGACAAGACAAAAACAACAAAATTTCAATAAGTATACCCGGAGTTGTGAATTCTTAAAGAATACACTGAAATGTAGTGCTTGATAGCATAACCCGCTAACCAAAGCTATCTGGCCACGATAGACAGGGTCAGATTCGAAAGTTCTGGCCAACCGTGATGAAGCACGGGATGGATACAGGGACCATCCTTGGTCTGCTGCAACAGTAGGTTGGTTCGTGGTTGCGTAGACATCGAGGACGAGATGTGAGAAGCAAAGGAGGCGATGCATCGACGTCGTTCCCTAGGATAAAGGCGATGCGTAGGAAGCGAGATGCGCAGAGTCAGGGATGCGTTGGGAATGGAGACAATGAGCCATGCCGGCAGTGATGCAGTGGCTTTGATCCTCACTGCAGTGGCGATGTGTCGGCATTGATGGAAATGCAATGTCCTCGATCCTCGCAGCAGCGACGATGAGTCGGCGTCAATGGAGATGTGTCCGTTTTGAGTGGTACAACGATGGCAATGCGTGGAGTTTGACATTGCAGCACTTTATACCCACTTCCAAGGCCCTAGAACTGGATTGGCACCACTTGGCAGGGCAAGACTCTCAGATGACAGAGTCCCGATGCTGTAGCAGGTGAATTGGAATCTTTTATGTCCCTGAGACTTCAATCAGGAGGCAAGCCAGCAATACTTTAAAATCACTCTGGTTCTAGATTGTAGAGATGCAGGTCCAGTCCTTTCCACTCCCAGGCAAGAGGGCAGCAGGTCAGCAGAGCAAGAGTCCAGAAGAGTAGCAGTCCAGCAGAATGACAGTCCTTTCAGCACCACAGCAGTCCTTCTTCCTGGCAAAGTATCTACAGGTTCAGAAGTGTACTGAGTTGGTGCTGTCAGAGGTCTAGTTCTTATACCCAGTTGGGGAAACTTCAAAGAGAGGCATTTGAAGTGCACAACGTCCCTGCCCATCTTCCCCTGGCTCCATGCTCACTACAGGGGGGTGTGCAGCCCCTGGTTTGTGGACAGGACACAGCCTATTCAGGTGTAAATGAGGCAGTGCTCAGCTCTGCCCCACATCAAGCCAGTTAATGGCCCATCAAGGCCCATCAAGTCACACCTATGCTCCCACTTTGTGTGGATGTATAGAGGCAATGCACAAAGCCAAGCTGTCACCCACCCCAAACCTGTATTCAGAGACAGGCAGAAGGCATCAAATGAATAAAGTAATAAAATGCCAACTTTCTAAACGTGGCATTTTCAGAATTACAATTTAAAATCCGACTTCACCCTAAATTGTGATTTTAAATTGTGATTCAAGAGACACCAAACTTTGGGGTCCAATCTCTTCCCAATTGAAAATTACACATATAAAATGTAATACGGTAATCCCAAAGTTATCTTATGGGAGAGATAGGCCTTGCAGTAGTGAAAAATGTACGTAGGATTTTTCACTACCAGTATATGTAAAACTTAAAAGTACATGTTCTTCTTTTTAAATACACAGCTTACTGCCCTTTGGCTGTCCAGGGCCGACCTTAGGGGTGAACTATATGTATTAAAAAGGAAGGCTTGGGCCTGGCAAGAGGGTTAACTTGCCAAGTCAACATGGCAGTTTAAAACTGAACACACAGGTTCTGCAATGGCAGGCCTGAGGCATTTTTAAAGGGCTAATAAAGTGCGCTGCACAATCAGTGCTACTGGCCCACTAGAAGCAATAAATTTACAGGCCCTGGGCACATGTAGTGCACATTATTAGGGACTTATAAGTAAATAAAATATGCCAATTGTGGAAAAGCCAATGTTACCATGTTTTAAGTGGAGAGCACATGCACTTTAGTACTGGTTAGCAGCGGTAAAGTGCCCACAGTCCTAAAACCAACAAAAACGAATTCAGCAACAAGTGGAGAAGGAAGGCAAAACGTTTGGGGGTGACCCTGCAGAAAGGGCCATTTCCAACAGAGACCTTTGGTCTGCTTTTGTGAAGCTTATCTAGCCTGTCAGGGTTAGCCACCTTTACACTCCATTACGAAGCATGGATTTATTACAGTGACACAGCTTTCAAACAGACTTTTAAAGCAAATCATGGAATAACACATTCTATTATTATTCAAATCTTTTGGGAAAGGCAACGCAATCACACATTGGCTCTGATCACTGTAGGGCAACAAATCCCTTTTTGGTAGGAAACATCTGTTTGTGACCAAAGCGTTATTACAATTCAGCACAAATCCCACATGTGTTGTTTGTGCACATCAGAATGGGGAATAACATGTAATTCTCAGAATATTGACACTCAGTAACATGAGTCAGGTGTAGTTTGTCCACCTTTTAGTTAGTGTAATACATGCCAATGCAAATTAAGAGATGTCCAATTGCACCTGCATTTTGAGTTTTGAAATATCGATTGAAGACAGTGTTTCAATGCTTTGTAGTTGCATTTAATTCTAAAACCTCTCGATTTAAAACTTTAAATGTCAAATCATAGGTTAAAAAGAAAATCTAAGTTGTAATCAAGGATCAGTCTTCAACTTTTGTTCTAGTGGACATTTCACTCCAGTTGCCTGCTCAGATCACCCCCTGCTTCCGGTTTAGGCCTGGGCTTAGAATGTGCCTTCACACTTGAGTGAAATGTGCAGTGCAGCAGATAATAGATTATTATTGGAGCCACCTTAGCAGCTCAAAGTGATTGGCACTGTGAAATGGCGAGAAAACGCTGCTGCCAAAAGGGAAGGCTGCCAATTCCGCACGCACATTTCAGAGGCACGACGTGTGGAGGAAGCAGTCATTGCTTTTCACTGAATTTTTCACAGGTGCTGACTGACATACACATTTCAAAGTCCGTTTATTTATTTATTTTGGACTGGTACATTCCACACATGTGTAAACACAGAAAAAAAAATCAAATAGAACACAGTCACTGGATGGGTGGGAAAACACGAAGTCAAAGAATGTCAGGACATGTACGTTAAGTGGCAGGTAAGGGAGACAGGAAACTGAAGTCATTTCAAAATGAATTAAAGGTGAGATTGGTGTCTTAAAGTTCACATAGCCTCAAGTGTTTCAAGGTACTGGAAGATTGTTGCATGTCAAACATTGTATCCATGAAGCACCCCATTTTCAATTGTACATTCATCCATGAACGCTGGACCATCTTCTCTCCAGTATTTGTGTTCTGTGCAAAAAAAAAGAATAGAAAGAGACAACACGCTTGAAATAACTCACTTGTCCTTGGGCTTGCTTCTGTAGATGCACCGAACTCATTCTCGAAAGACAAAATGTGTCTGTTTTTCTGGACAAGTGTTTCAGTATTCTTATGTAAAAATTCATTTATGTGGCCTAATGCGGCATATTTTGTGACAGTATTGCTTCATTATTTTGTCGCTTTTACATATTGTAACACAGTGTGGTCAAAGATTTCTCCTCCTAAGTATCAGTTTAGCAACCAAATACAGAAATGGAGAGCGGGAAGGGGCCCAATCAACATTGGGGAAGTGCTTTTCTACACGGGAACAGGTGTCGCCGCATTTTTAGTAACTTTTGATCCGATTGAGCGAGAAACTAAATTTTGTTGTTGTTACATTCTGCAGATTATGTAGAACGTGATGGGTTAAGTGGCAAATGTGGCAAATTCATAATCACACGGAAAAAGCCACAGCCGCAGAATCACGTAATTTCTGAGCCCCTGCCAATAACATCACTTTTAATATAAATGTCCCTGGAATTGTGCTGATGTTAAAGCTGAGGCAGGACCAAATAATCGAGCAATAATTCGCCTATAAATGTTTCTCATGTAACTGCGTTTTCTTGAGCAAAGTTGTGAAATAATCCTGTCTTTTCAGTCTAGAATCTTGAAAATAACTCATTAGATTGTCAATAAATCATGCAGATGACATGAAACAGTTGGAAATAAACCATTTTCAAGGTCCTCTAAGTTACATTTACTAAGCCTGTACAGAGGGTACACAAATCTCAGTTATATTAAAGTACCTTTAACATTCTATTACATGAACTATATTTTATTATTAAACTGTTTTAACATTAAGACAGAGAGCAATAGGGAGAAATCAACGAAGGTTTGCCTGCATGTCGCCCATGTAGGGACTGTTGTTTGTCTCAAATAATAGATTATAGACAGTGACTGTGCTGCACAGGAGAAAATAATTGAGTAACAGGAACAAATCTTGAGGACTAGGAAGTCAAAAGAAGTATGAAAAGTGAATGTACAGAAGTTCATATTAGTAAACACTGTCATTTATTCGTCTTGATTCGTGCTCTGTGAATCTAAGCGTGTTCTGTGTTAGAATCCATAATAATATAAATACGGAAATGATGCTAACCTCAGCCTCCTGCAGCTTTCCATGCCCTGTACTCTCACTCTTGTTGTATACGAATGAAGAAGTTCCATCCCCATGAATGTGCATGAGCACCGGCTCAGTCTGCATCTGGATAGTGGCGGTACAGCTGCACTAATCTTGCTTGATCTTAGTGCAGCTTTTGACACTGTCTCACGAGCTACTCCTAAAAAGACTAGAGGACATGGGTCTCCAGGATATAGCGCTTTCCTGGCTGACTTCTTTTCTGCAGGACCGGACGTTTCAGGTCTTTTTCGCCAATTCTACTGCCAGGTATCACTCCCTTCCTTCTGGAGTACCCCAAGGCTCTGCCTTGAGCACAATGCAGTTTACCACTTACGTGCATCCACTGGCTGATATCATCGAAAGCTGTGGCCTCTCTCTGTTCTCCTATGCTGATGACACTAAAATCATCTTTTCCCTGTCATCTAATGAGGCTCATGGCTCGGACATTTCGAACTCTTGTCTCCGGAAAGTTGTCACCTGAATGAGTAGCAATTCTTTGAAATCAAATGGAGTCAAGATTGAGGTTCTGCTTGTGGGTAATCAACCCCAATTGTGAGGGCCACATCACTGGCTGGCAACTCTAGGCTCCCCTCCAGTTCCTGTCTCTAAGGTGAAGAATTTAGGTTTCTGGCTCAAATTTCTAAGGTAGCTTCTACCTGTTTTGCAGTCCTAATGTGGTTGAAAAAAATTCTCTGGATACTACCTTTTTCTGCTCAGTGAACTGTTATTCAGATTTTGTCAAGGTTAGACTAAGGCGATATTATATAACTTGTGGATGGTAAGACTTCACTCAAATCTCCATCTCCCCAAACACTCCTCCACGTCCAATCTTCACTGGCTCCTGGTGGAAAAATATATACAGTTCAAAGCCCTATGCTATATGCATAACGCCATGTCCAATGTAGTGTCCCACTATCTGCGATTGATGGTGAAACACTACTTCCCCAGCCACTCTCTTCGCTCCAGCAACTCGAATCTTTGCATTGTCCCAAGATGTAAAAATAAATGTCAGACCGGTTGCTCCTTTTCCTATCTGGGCCTCAAGTTGTGGAATGCGTAGCCCGACTCGCTGAGAAGGTGCCAATCCCTTAGTGTCTTCCAAAAACTCTTAAAAACATGTCTTTTCTAACTTTTATGCTGGATCTTGGCCCAGACACTTTACCTCATATGTGGAGCACTGGGAAACCCTGTCGGGTAGCTATACGCTTTATAACAATTATATTTTAATAATGTGCCTACCTAATTATCGGTTGCAGCATAACTAATTCCTCCAATTGGTTTCCTGTTGACTCAACATGCTACAACATTATCTCCTTATATCATTGTTGAAAGTCTGAGATGGAGTCACAGGTGAAGTCCCAGTTTCTTCACTGCTTGTGCCACAGTTCAACCTTTTTGATCAAGTGTTCAGAAGGCTTTACATGTGTTTTCCCATGCCCCTTTCTTGTAGGCTTTCTGATTTTTGCATGAGGTTATATCTCGAACACTAGGATGAGAACATCATCTTTGGCGATGTCAGAAATCTTGTTTCCTTCCAACTGTAAGGTCCTGTTAGGCTGTGTGATGTAGTCACTTGTTAATCACTGCTTGAGAAGCTATAACTGTACCCAGTGACGCATTCAGTTGTGTCTTACTATTGTGCCCAATGAACCATCCTGTGAAGTGCAGTTAAGCAGCTTCATTCCATGTAAGAAGTGTTTGAAGCTAATTTTAGCTATTCAAGTTTGCATGTCTCAGTTATGTTTTTGAGGCAAATTCTTGTCAGTGGTATGTTTGGAGTCAATTTTCAAGTGTGCACCCATCCACGTTAGGCTTTTAAGAGTGGAAGAGAAAATGTTCTGCAGTAATTGACAATGCCAAGTTGCATGTGTATGGTATATGGCAAAACTGACATGAGAAGAGTAGACTGAGTTAGTTCTCCTGTGATATGTGCAACCCGAGCAGAGGGCAAAAGCCACCTTTTTGTTGCTTTTCAGTTGGAATCTTTATGAGGTTGGGGAGGTATATGTGTGAAGACACCTCTTTTTGTAAGAGGGAAAAGGGATGTAGCTTGGCACTACTGTCATATGTGGATTTTTCCATTTGGTGTTGGCCTGTAGTTCTGTGGAAATCATTTGCAGATATGTGGCCATGCAGGTCTAGTGTTAGCGAGGCAGGACAATTAGGTAACATGTGTGTTCTGTGTTTGTTTTGCTTACATCAGTATGATTAGCTCGGGGGATATTTGCATGCAATGCACCTGGATGTACATGGCCTATTGCGTCCCAGTTCCAGCTGTGGTGGGGGTTACTCTATGTGAAACCGGAGGGTGAGGTTCCATGTTCCATGTGTGCTCCCGCGGGTGAGCATTATATGTTTAGTCACTTTGCTCAATCTGCTCTCATGTTTTTTTTCCATTTGAGGGGTTGTGCACATTAATCTCTGCCTATAGCCAAGCAAAGCCTATTTCCTGCCCTGCTTAAGCAGACTGTACTTTAACAGATTGAAGGAAAGGTTTCTCTCTAAGCCTAGAACTGGTCACTCAGTGCACCAAGGCATCCATTACAGTACTCTGTTTTTGGTGCCATGGTTGCAAGTTTTAATCTTGCAAAGTTCGGCCAGGATTTCATTCTTCTGACTTCGACAAACTGAGTTCCATTGAGTTAGGGAACAAAAGAGAGCAATCATTCAGTACCAAGTTGCCCATTGTGATGAACATCCGCTTTAGAATAGGATTTGCCAAACTGCAAGGTTCTTCAACTTCTTTTGGATATCAGACAAGCAATCTGTGATTTAGGAACACAGTTTCTTATGGGAGTGATTGATGAATTTCTTATAGAATGGGAAACGAGATATGCCCGTTAAGGCAACTTACGTGTAAACCTATTGAATATAGGAAACCTCTAGGAGGAACAAAGCCTTAACTGAAAAGGCTCCTTTATTTTGAAATGTTTCCCCACACATCTCTATGAGCGGCTCATGCATACTATTATGATGAGTGCACTGCACTCAGGACAGCCACAAACTTGTGCTGCCCTGGGGGCAGAGCTTTCAAACTGAAATATGGAGCAGCTGCTTCAAAGATTCTCTGTGTACACAGTGCAGGTGGCATAATGCCTACACTTTAATTAAGGGAGAGGGATCCCCCCTTAGGGAGGTGCATTCTGAGGAGCACATGGGACTCACTTTTACCCACTCCAGAGGGCTGCCTTCAGTAGGCACCATGGCAATGTACCATCTTTTTATGGTGCACTGTCAGTACGCCTCCTAAGGTTATGTTTACCTCTTTGCCAACGTTCATAATATGGCACAGGCATAGAATCAAAGTGATTCCGTCATGAGGGAACACCCTCTGAAAATAGTGCTGGCCGCTATATATATGTGCCAGTGCTAGCGGTATTATGGAAGGGGCCGCAAAGGCTTCGGCAGCCCCTTCTGCAATACCATCTTCAGCAAGAACACCTCACCATGGGACTCCAACTAGTGGCCGGTCGTACTCAGACCCACACTTACAACCAGAATCCACTCCAAGATCCTCAGAATAATCATCAGCAGCAAACAGGACATGACTGTACAAGTCAACGGCTGTCAATGCATCCTGCTTCCATGCCCTACAGATGCTGAAGAAAATCTTCAAATGGCTCCCAAGCAAAACTAGAAAAACTGTCACTCAAACCCTAGTTACCAACAAGTTGGTCTATGGAACACCCTCCATGCCGGGATCACCAAGCAACTCACTAGATGACTACAAACCATCCAGAACTTAGCAGCCAGACTCATCCTCACCCTCCCACCCAAAACTCACATCATGCCATCCCTTAGTGAACTCCACTGGATTGTGAAACACAAACTTGCTTAATTCAAACTCCTCACACACATATTCAAGGAAATCCACCACCCAGGCCACACCTACCTGAACATTCGCATCTCTTTCCACCAACCACCCAGACACCTTTGCTGCACAGGACTCCAGCTCGCACACATTCCACACATACCCAGAACCAGATCAAGAGGACGACGTACTCTTACATCACTCCTGAAGCATGGAACGGCCTCCCACTTCACATCAGCGCCTCCTCCTCTCTTCTTGAATTCTGCAAGAAGCTGAAGACCTGGCTTTTGAATTAACCAACCTACCATAGGCAGGGCTAGGCACACACATCTGCTCAATGCCAGGATACCCTTGCAATTACACATTACATAACATGCCGTAACATAGCATAACATAGTGCCCTGGGGAGCAAAAGTTCATGCACATGCCCATTGCATCTCCGGAGAGGGTGAGGGGGGGTGTTTTGACTATCAAATCATTGATTGTCAAAGTATTTTTCTATTGATCCTATTGATGTACACAGATTGTGTTCGTGTATATGCCAATATCTACCCTTCATATGTAGTTTGATAATATAAATATATAAGTGGGTACGTTTTCCTCTACATCATTTTCTTATGTAAAGGCCAGATTAATTGAGCTGATAATATCAGAGTTTGCATACTCATAGCTGATGCCGCAGCCGTTGCAGTTTTGCGATAACCCACACTGATGCAGCCACAGAGACTGAGATCTTTTGTAAGCCCCAGGTGATAAAATAAAAAACAATTCCATTTCCTCCAGCATTGCTCGATGCCATCAGGGGTTTTTAAGTATTGCTGAGATTGACTAAATGTGACTGTTGCACAGTGTCAAGGATGTAACACTGAGGCACGCGGGACTGTTTCATAATGACAGCCCTTCCTCGGAAACACGACAATCCACTCTCCTTTGTACGACCGTGCCTTATTACCATAAACAGATTAGCCTTGAAAGTCACAGACGAAAGGCAGAGAATAGGGTCATCCATCAGATAGCAATGAAACGCATTTTTTAATTGTCTACCACATGTTATCTCAACGCCAGCATTCCTCTAACGAGAATCAACCTCTTTCCAGCTGACTTAACGGCAAAACTGGACTGCGGCAACTCACACACCCTGAAACTGAACAAAACAACCCTCTCCAATCCCCTCTATGCAGACGACCTGGTGCTAATAAGTTACACCCCGGCCGGGCTGCAGCGTCTTCTCGATGCCACCCATTTCTATTCAATGGAAAATGGCTTAAAAATGAACTTTGATAAAAACAAAAGCTATGTCAGTGAACAGCACGGAAAGGAAAGTATCATGTTGGCGTATCGCCTCTCAACGCTTAGAGTCTGTGTCTGAATACAAATATCTAGCTATCATTATTGACAAAAAGGGATCTTTCAAACTGCAGAATGATGCCTTGAAGAGGAAGGGAAATGCCAAGGCTGCCCAGGGGGGCCACGTAGGGGACCCTCCAACAGTGCGGCCGCCTTAGTGCCACAGGAAGGCACAGAAGTCTGCGGACTAGGCTCCCTGGGCTAGGGACCAGGGGGTCTGCTGGTCGCGTCACTTCCGGCCGTGGGAGGGGGACAGGGGTACAAAAGCCATCCCCTGCCCACTGGACGGTCTCTTGACCGCTACCTGTCTCGCTGTTTCGGACGTGTCCCCAGGATCCGCTTTTATTTGCGGTGAGTGCTGTGCCTCCCTCTCCCCTCCCCCGATGCTGGGCGGCTGTGCCTGGCCCCTGCCGTGGTTGCGGTCCACCATGGGGGGGAGACAGCTCCCGGGGGACAAGGGTAGCTGCACCCCTCCCCGGGTCGTGGCCGGCGCTGTGACCGGGGAGTGGGCATTTAAGTAAATTCAGGCCAGAGCAATTTGTAGGCACCGGCCGGGACCCGGCCCAACTTTGGCCCCTGGGTCGCCGCTGCTGCTGGTCGCCGGGGCTTTCGCCCGCGTGGCCTCAGGGTGGGGGGGGAATAGCGAGCCTTCGGAGCCTCCCTCCTCCCTCCGTGTATTGCCTGCCGGTAGCTCCCGCCCGCCACACAGGGGGATGCGGCCCCCGCCAGCAGGTCACCTTCTGGGCCCTGACCCCCATGCCTGCTTTCGCCTACCTCCCGTGGGGTAGAGGCACGGGTTTCCACTCCAAGGGGTGGAAGGAGCACGACGGGACTGTTGCGTGTGGGGAGGGGGGGTATACCCACCGGTTTGCGGTCGCGGCTGGTCCCGCCCGGCAGGGACAGACAGAGCAGATCGGGCCGTAGCGCCCTCCCCAGCCCCATGTCTTACCCAGTTGGTTCGCGGCGCTTTCCCCGGTGTAAAGCAGGCTCCACCCACCGCTTTCCTCGGTGCTCGGGGCGCCTGCAGCCGCTCATCTCCTCCATGCCACTTTCCCATCCCGTGTGTTGCCCGGGAGGAGGGAGACACCCCCCCCTCGGGCATGCCAGGTACAGTCATCGGGGCGGGGGGGCGTAGGGCGGACGGAGGCCGCAAGCATCAGGTTATTAGGCGCGGGCCCTGGCCGGCCTGGCCACCTTGGGTGTTTGCGGGGGTGGTCCAGCTGGGCCGGTTCCGGCTTACCTCTCTCCACGCGGGCCAGGAGTGAAGGGGCTGCGTGCCATCTTTACGGGGCCGGCATCCCGGGGTTGGAGAGGAGGTGGTCCGTGGGCTAGACTGCCGACTTTGGTCTGGAAATCAGGGTTCGAGCCCCGGGGTCGCGTCCACATCCAGGGATTCTGGTCAAAAATCACTTAATCTCCCCGTGCCTGAATCAACGTGGGTGGTGAGGATGGGAGGGGCCGCCTGCCTCGTTCTGGCCCGGTCTTGAGCACGCACGTGTCGGGTGCCGCGCAGGGGCAGCGCACACTACCAAGTCCGCGGGCTGACCCCCCCAGGGGTCGCGCCTACATCCTATTATGCTGGGCGGGCATAGACGGAAGATCAAAGGTCCCTGGTTTGATCTCGGGTTCCGGCAGAGGCTATCTGTCCGTCCCTAACTAAAGGTGTAACGCAACTGGTGCCCATGTAAAGCACTCCAATACCTTCGGACGATCTCGCGCACATGCGCTCCAAACCGGTATGGGGGCATGGAGTTGGACAACCACGATATGTTGCGAGCATAGGGGACAACTGCTAAACAAGCTACAGGGCGAGTGGTTAAGCTTTACAGTGAGCGAGGGACCGGGTCTGAGTCGCGTCTCCACATTCAGAATGCAGCGATTAAGGGCAAAGCCATCTATCTCCCAGTATCTTACAAATGAATCATTATCAAATATCGGAGCTGGCGCTCATGAAAAGCGCTCTGATACCCCGTGGCTAGGTTTCCGGCTGGATTTAAAGGGTGGTTTGCAGAACCGGTTGGAGCCTCCCCCGGGCCCTGGTCATGGCTGAACTGGCCTAGATACTGGTGACAATACTGTGGGCAACCGGGAAGAAGTGACTGGAGGATACCACGGGAACGTGTGGGCCCTCCCTGTCTCAGCAGGAACCACGGTGCCCCGCCCCAGCAATTAGCAGGCTGGGGCGGCATCAGACGAGTGCGCGGCACCGGTGTACAGGCCCGTCAATGGCAGCAGCCAGGCCGCCTCCGCCCTGGCAACCTATAATGTTGGTATGCGCGGCGAGCTCGGGGGCTTGTATAGCGTGTGGCAGGGAGTTGTTGGGGCAGGTTCCGGCAAAGTGCCTGCCATATTGTATTGACTAGGAGGAACTGCTGAGGATGTACAGCAGGCATGCTGATGTGACGTTTGTTTTCCTGCGAATCCGACGCCCTTGCCTGTGGGGGCCCGGGGCATCTCTGCTGGCATGCAGCCCGGCCAGGGGCCTTCTCATGGCGGAGCAAGCTGCGAAGCCCTGGTCCTAGCATTTAGTCTAGCGTCTTGTGCCAGCGGGGGGGCCTTGTCAGCATAGCCGCCTCACACGTGATATTCGATCATGGGTAGTTGTCTGCAGCGCTTTGTGGGAATGGTTGAACGCTAGCGAGTGGTTATTATGGGCTTGGGGGCAGTGTTTTTGCAAGTGTTTATCTCATTGCCCTATAAGTGCGGCAGCTACAGTGCAGAACCAGTTTCCAGATGGGATACATGTTTTTAGATCCCATCATGCGTGCAATCACCTTGAGGTGCTCGCTCGCAGGAATGGCGGTTGCCTCGCACGCGATATGCATTTATGGGGAATCGACTGCGGCGCTTGGCGGCACCCCAAGCAAATACATTTGGCTGCGTGCAGGGTTTTAAGTGGGGTTTAAAAATCTGCGGGGGCTCTAAAAAGGGTGTGGCCAATGCAATCAAGGGCATGGCTTCATTGCACGGATGCTATAAGCCTGTGTTAACATAGTGTGCCGCCCGACTTGTATTTGCTGTTGACACTACAGCTAGTACGGGCCGCCTGTGCCAGGTCACAAAACAGAGCCTGAGCGAGATCGGTTTTGTGGTTTATTGGTAAAATAACGCTGCGGGATAGCACAGTGGAAAAAAAAGTCATAGAAAAACGTCTTTCTTCGAAATAATCTACACCAATTCACACATACAACAACATCCAAACTGTTTGGACGGAGGCGTATACCCCGATCCCGTTTGGTGTGCTATTTGAAGAGGCGCTAAGGTAGCTTGAAGAGAGTGGATATAGGATCCTTGATATATCAGGACCGGTATATATATATATATATATAAAGTAAAGAGGTCATCAAGAGTTGATCTGGATGGGCCCTTGCGGTTTGAAGACGTGAAATCACATATCAGTGTGTGGATTATCAGTTACCCCTATGCAGAGTTTCTTTGAAACAGGAAGGTCTCGCTATTAGCCACGTGGAGTACATATTTAAACTTTAATAAAAGCTACATGGCGTATTCATAAGAACACTGCGAAACGCTGTTGTCGTTTTCTTGGAGGCTTTATGACCCCTGTCTAACCTTGTTTTTTAAGATCCTTGGAATAAAGGAATTGATTTTGATGGTGGGAATATATATAGATGTTTTTTCCTGATGAAGGTGTTGGTCGATAATTTATGACCTACCGAAACGCGTCGATGCTCTTTTAAGTTGTGCTGTGTAACTATATGGACATATTGCCGGTTGAGAAAACATAAAAAATATATATGTACTATTGTATATTCTCTTCCATTATATGATCCTGATCCATTGTTTGTGCCAGCCATATTATCTCTTTTTTGTAGGAAATGTCTTTTGTCTCCTTTTTCCTACTTTTGTTTTCGCTTCCCCCTGTTTTTAAATATGTTTTTAAATATGTTGTTCTAAATCATTGCTGCTAAATTGCATTTATTGTATTTTTGCACATTTTTTTATATGTTGAATTTAATGAAACAATAGTGTACATGATGATATGAAGTTTTTTATTAACTGTATTGAATAAAAATATTTTAATCTTCTTCAACTAGTGGTATAGATACTTCTTGTGTGCATTGCCGATATATTGATAACCTAAGAGATCCTCTGGCTGTGGATGTTGTTGTATGTGTGAATTGGTGTAGATTATTTCGAAGAAAGACGTTTTTCTATGACTTTTGTCCTGACGGTACCCACTTTCTTCGTGTATTGGGTCCCTCTCATTTACTTGGGATAGCACAGTGGGCCAGCACCTAGGCCCCGCCCGCGTAGGCAGAAGGTTGCGGGCTGGGGGGCCCCTCCTCCTACCCACGTGCATGTTGGGATTCGGACCGCGGCGCATGGCGGCAACATGCTCCTGATCTAGGATCACATGTACAGTAATCAAGGACAATGTGTTTGTACAGTAAGGAATTAGATTGTCTTTGCTGGCCCGGTATTCTGCCGCCTGCGGTGTGGCTTCTGGCAGAGCGGATCTGGGGCCGTGTGCCTGGCACGGGGCAGCGGCTCACGGGCAGGGCGAACCCTGAGACAAAGCGTGAGTCAGTGCGGCACCCGGATGGTGAGATTGTAAAGTAATATAAGTGACGAGTCTTGGAAGTTACAGCTACAGCGATGAAAGGTGGCACTGCGGGGAAGTCGGGTTTTATCAATTGAAAGGCTACAATGTGCTTTGTAAGGTGGGGGTAGGGCCGAAGCCTGTGTTTGGCGGGTTTGCCTGCGCACTACCCACCACTAATGATTTGCGCAGCTAGCAGGGAGATATGTGGGTACGTGGGGCGGAGTACACAGACAACAGCTGCTCCCGTCCCATCTACCAATGAGTCCAGTGCCTCCTCAGGGAACCGCAGGCTAGCGTCTTCTGACTCTCTGCACTAGGCAGCATGCGCTCTTACAGCGCCAGTGTAGCGGGGCATCGGCTGCCTGAGTGGTGACCCTTGAATGAGTGTTACAGCGTGCCCTGTCCTTGCGCTGGAGTGCGTCTGTATTGTTTACCTTATTTGCAATTTCATATAGCGCGGGCTAGGCCCGAAGGCAGCAGGGCTTTACAACGATAGCAGGATAACAAGGTACTGCGAGTCGGGGCCTACCAATACACACAAGCTAATGTTTGCTTTGGCCACTAAGGGTATTCTGCCTTGGAGCCACTGGCCGACGATGATGGGTCCTCTGTTTGAGTCTGACACTGAGCGGGCGGGGAGTCTCGTGCTCGGCAGCAAACATATGGCCTGTAGAACATGCTGCTGTGGGACGCTTGATTTTCAAGCAGCGCCCTTGGCAATGTGTGTGGTAGGTGTCACAGTCGTGTGACTGAACAGTGGGAGTGCGTGCGCAATCCCGCAAGCTATGCATGAGGGAAGAATATGGAGGGTTCTGGCCTTCTGTTGTGGGATAGCATGGCAATACTTTAGATCACTTTGCTTAGTGTATTAGTAGTCCGTGTCTGTTATGCAGGGATACCAACAAAGGGGGCGTAGGGTGCCTCCTCCAGCACAATTACGTGGGGTGCAGCAGCACTTGGAACACCCAGTTGGGTGGGAGAGATGCTGCGGCCAGTCTTGTTGGTATCGCATCTCACACTAGGGGCACCTTTCATCTGGGATTTTAATGGAGGGAGGCATCCGAGCCTCGCACTATGTGTGCCATCAACAGTGGTAAGGCAGCTCCTCTCAGCCAGGTCACTGGAATTATGCAATGACACGCCTTATGGCCTATATCCATGGACCTGCTGCAAATTCCGTCATCTCCAGCACAAGTTGCTGTTAAATGAAATAAAGTCAGAGATGTTACAGCTCACACAGAGCAACAGTCTAAAACGCATCAACGGGGGGGTCACACGCAGTAGAAGGCCCATGGCTAGGTGCACTGGAAATCTGTGTTCCCTTATACAGTTATTTATTTAGTATTTAACACATACTAAGGTGGGGATACCTTTGGCATTATTTAAATGCCTGAACGTACATAGTGATGAAGTAAGTGTCCCAAGTTGCGCAACATGATACACTTGTGTATAGGAAGCTTGTTATAAGCTTCTTTTGGTCTAACAGTGCCAGGTCATTGGGGACCCTTGTACAAGAAACAAACAGGAGTGGTTACCCAACCTGTGGGTTAGAAGGGATGTTGCCAAGAGCAGAACTCAAACTAATTAGCTTTAAACACATGATCAAGATGATTTAAGTGACATGCCTAAAAACTGTAAATGTTGTGCTATAGGGATGGCATGCTAAGGGAGATATCTTCTAAATTCCCGGGATCCCCTCAATCCAACATCCCTAAAGTAAGCGGAGGATGCCTGATGGATTTGTTAGACCTGTTATTAGTTTTATTAAACACACCAGGTACCATGAAGTAGTGACAAATGTACTGTAATCATGGGTACTTCCAGGACACTGGTCGTCCAATACACACACCTCCAGACAGGACTGCCCCCCCTTGAGCAAAGGGAAGTAAAACATGATAGGGGTTAGCATGCTTTTACAGACGTTTGTGGCAAGCTCGCACATGTGGGTGTCCCGCTGAGTTTGGGGGCAGGTTAGCAGGCTTCACCTTGTCACTGCTCTGTCAGAGCAAGCAGACCCCTAGGGTGACAGCGTGCTAAAATACATGTCATGTTGGAGGTAGGTCCAGGATAAAAGGGCGTGCTTGGTGAGGCTCAAATCCAAGCGGTTGGGGTATCTTTCAAAGGGGCACATCGGGTTGGGCAGTACACAATTTTCAAGTGCAACTGGGGATCTCCTCATTTATGTCAGATCCTGCTCATTTGTTGTTTCCGCAGAGTTTGGGGCAGGGTAACGGGCCGCACCTTGTCTCTGTGGGTTTGATGTGTGGCCGGGTCTTTTGACCGAGTAGAAGCATTATCGCTGGGTATTCTGGGCATGAAGGAATGCCAGGCAAGAATCGAGCGAAGGCAAGTAGCGGTACTTTTTGGGGCATTTGTTGTATTGTCTCTCTGGCAGACCGCCATGCTAGGGGACTGTCTTAGGTCACGCACATCAGGCAGAGGTGCCCAGTGGAAGCACATGAGGGGGACTGCACAGAACAGGACATTGCACAGGTTAGATGCCGGCGAATGGTGGCTACACTACTGCACAGGGCAAAGTAAACCTGGACTGAGCCTCATGCAGGGGGTGGTGGTGGTGGTGGTTGCTACCTCAGTACACAGGATCACTCCCTGTTGGGTCTGTCGATCATCTCAATGGGCATTAATTTTACAGCCTCTCTAGTCTCTGCCATACTGTGAGTAGGTTAGCCATGGACTTGTATAAAGTGCTGCAATGGCCCTCTATTGCTATAGTACAGCATCTAGTTTACCGGTGCTTACTGGATCATCATTAGCACCAGCAGCGACTCACACGGGCAGCGGTATAGCTACCTTTTATTTCACCTGGGTTTGGGGCTGGCAGGGTCATCAAACTTTGCAGACAGAAACAGAATAGGCAAAGATAGGCATACCTGGGATTGTACAATGCGCACTCAGCAGTAGGTTTCAGCATAATCCTGGTATACCGTTGGTAAAAAACGTAAGGTTATGGGCTACACACGAATAGGCACTTTCTGTCAGCTGGGGCGTGAGTGTGCCATTCCCAAGAGGGTGCGGGTTGCCTTGATAGTACTGATATGGAGGGGATGGAGCACTAATACGGACAACTACGAGAGCACATTCTGCAGTCATAGTTATGGTTAAATTGATTGCATGTTACCAGTTGCTCCAGTTAAGCAATTTTCCTTGGGAGTTGTCAGCAAACATTCGGACTGCATTTTGGTGGTTAGCCGGTTGGCAGGCCTTTTAGATGTGTGTTTCTAGCTCAGGCATGCCCAAGTATGGGTTAAGGTGCTTGAAGTCTGCCCTGGGAGACAAGTTCACAGGCATGTGGAGCGGTAGAACTGAAAGGGGCTTGGGTTCGACCTCTGGTCACAGGTTCAGATCCTGGTAGGTTCACTTAGCATTTCATCCTTCTGAGGTCGATATATCGAGTACCACTGAGTTGAGTAACAATAAACATGTGCAAATTCTCCCGCCCTTTAGGCTTGGCTGGCAGCCATGCAGGTTGTGGAAGTTGTCATCCAACAAGTGTGCTTTGGTCCAACGGGTCTCCGGTTACAAAGTTTCAAGTAGACCACATCATGCAGGCATGCTTGCAATTGTCAGGACAGACAGGGGGAGACAAGAGTTCAGCAGCCACTCCTTCAGGATTGGGGCGGCAACCACAGCCTTCCTATCAGGGATGCCGCCAGAGCGAATTAAGCAGGTAGGGCGCTGGGAGTCGCAATGCTACAAACGATATATAAGGCCTTGAGCTGAAGGATATGGCGAGAGGACTCTTAGGTACTATGTTGCAACCGACAGTCAGGTGCTTAAAGGTGTTCGGTTTTGGCCCGGATTGACAAATGATGTTGCAGTGATGTGGTTTTGTTGTACAATTGTAGATTATTAGAATATAAACGTTACAATAAGTATGGTTTTCAAACACAACATCTCTTTATTTACCAGGAACCAAGGTCTGGGTAATTGGCCATTCAAGTATCGTTAGAGTGGCACAGTGGGCTGAGATAAGAAAGTGGCGACATGGCTTCTCCGCCACAGAGATAACGTGGCTAGGTTACCCAGGTATGCGCTGGAACGAGCTGATGAGGAAGCTGCAGCAGAGACTTGGGGGAGGGATCGGTCCACCTCATATTCTGGTCATACACTTGGGAGGGAATGACCTGACGACTCTGGGGAGGAGAGTACTGCTCCAAGACATGAGGGACATCATGTGTCAGTTGAGTAATCAGCTTGGGGCATGTGAACTGTGGTGGTCTGAAATTTTACCTCGCCCAGTTTGGCAAGGAGCCCGATCTGGAGACGCCATTGAGATATCACGTAGAAGAGTGAACAGCGCCAGGCGTAAATTCACGGAGCAAAGGGGATTTGGCTTCATCAGGCATGGTTTTCTTCATGCCAAGTCTACTGGATGCTAGGAAGTGGATGGGATTCACCTCTCAAGGGTAGGCATGGACTTAATTTTGCTGGACCTTGGGGAGGCCTTGGAAGCAACAGGCTGTAGGAAGGAATATCTGCCTTGGTGGGGGGGCCCTGGTGGTGACGGTGGTCACCCCCAGAGCTGTGGAGGAGTTACAGGGCGATCCAGAGTCTGCAAGGTACAGAAGGGTACTATATTTGCAGCAGCACAACAAGGGGGCTAAGCCAAGGATACCCAGGGATGTCTTAGCGTGTCCCCTGGAAGAACTACGGCGCCCCGTTAGTCCTACGGGCGGTTGTGGGTCTGAGCAACCGGGGGCTGCCTGGAACGCTCCGCCCACCTGTTGGGGGGCGTGAGTAAGGGAGTGGACTGGCGGTCCACTGATGGGAGAGGTGGCCTCTCCCAATAATTGGTAACCACCGGTTGGCGACGGCCACGGTGCAATTTGGCTCATCAGACGTGCAGGCGGCATAGGGGCTGGCCTGCCCTGGGATCGCCCGTAAGATAACCCACCATGTTGGCATATTGGTTATGCAAATAAACCTGCAGCAAATTTCTCCACTAAAAAGGTGTTGTGTGGTTTATTTATGTATGTCACTGTATGAGAACTGAGGAGTGTTGCCGATATTGGCACTATGCCAAGGCTGCCCAGGGGGGCCACGCAGGGGACCCTCCAACAGGGCGGCCGCCTTAGTGCCACAGGAAGGCACAGAAGTCTGCAGACTAGGCTCCCTGGGCTAGGGACCAGGGGGTCTGCTGGCCGCGTCACTTCCGGCCGTGGGAGGGGGACAGGGGTACAAAAGCCTTCCCCTGCCCACTGGACGGTCTCTTGACCGCTATCCGTCTCGCTGTTTCCCACCCTACCGCTTACCCTGCGGACGGCCAAAGGGTAGTACGGGGAGGGGAAGAATCTAACTTATTGTTTTGTGTTGCAGGAGGAGTTACAGGGCGATCCAGAGTCTGCAAGGTACAGAAGGGTACTATATTTGCAGCAGCACAACAAGGGTGCTAAGCCAAGGATACCCAGGGATGTCTTAGCGTGTCCCCTGGAAGAACTACGGCGCCCCGTTAGTCCTACGGGCGGTTGTGGGTCTGAGCAACCGGGGGCTGCCTGGAACGCTCCGCCCACCTGTTGGGGGGCGTGAGTAAGGGAGTGGACTGGCGGTCCACTGATGGGAGAGGTGGCCTCTCCCAATAATTGGTAACCACCGGTTGGCGACGGCCATGGTGCAATTTGGCTCATCAGACGGGCAGGCGGCATAGGGGCTGGCCTGCCCTGGGATCGCCCGTAAGATAAGCCACCATGTTGGCATTTTGGTTATGCAAATAAACCTGCAGCAAATTTCTCCACTAAAAAGGTGTTGTGTGGTTTATTTATGTATGTCACTGTAGAGAACTGAGGAGTGTTGCCGATATTGGCACTATGCCCTATTCTTGGCACTGAAGAATCTAAAGAGGAAAGTGGCCGGCCCTAATCTAACCCCACTGCTCCGGGGAATTTAAGAAAAATTGATCCCTACAATAACTTATGGGAGCGAGCCGCTTCGTGGAAGAGATGAATCCATGCTGGACGGGATTGTGTCTAGGGCCTACAGAATGATCTTTGGCCTTCCCAAATACACTTTCCCAGCTCAGAAAAGAAAGACTGGAGTTTGGGCTTCAGAAACAATCCCTCAGCAGGAGAGGTGCGTACATTAACTGCTGGAACAAAATCAAGAACGCCATATTAAATACACTAAACTCGCACCTCTGGCGGGAACTGACAATCATTAGCAGTTCGCCCGCCCAGGCTTACCTCACTGAGTCTATAGCTCAACTCAGCCTACAAGATCTCTGGGCAATATCTGCAACCCATGCCAGCTTCAAAAAGGCAGTGAAAAAACATCAAATTTGCCTTGTCAATTCAGGACAAGGCAGAAGTGGGGGGTGTAATACTGGAGGGCCCTAAGCCCTCATGCCTAAATAATGACCACACAGACACAGTTAGCTGTAGTGTAGAACTGGCCCAGGGCACGTGCACCCTTTTATTGCCAGGGTCACCTGACCAGTGACGCCTGTGCTGGATGGGTGTGGGGTTAGTGTAAGCCAGCCCTCAGGGAGTGGCTGGTGCTGGCAACAACTAGAACAGCAGATCACTACATCGGGCAAAGCACATGGTTGGCTTGTGCTGCACAGCTATGACAAACCCGTACCGCAATCTCATTTCCATACAGGCTTTTTAAATTCACTAAGAGAAAAATTCCTGCGATATCGGGCATTCTACCATCGCTCCTACACCTACATCCTTGAAAACGCAACCCAACTGCGACCGACTGCCGGTTATGTGGAAAAGAGAAAGAAGACCTGATGCATTTAGTATGGACTTGTAAGGAATTATTGCCAGAGAGAAATATGTGACGCCCACTTTTCAACCAAAGAGGAATTAGATGGCTGTTTGATCTGCCTTAGTTTGCCTTTCTCCCTCTTCTGTCTTCCTCTTAGCGCCGGGACACCGCCGTTGGTGGTAGCCGTGCGCTCTATAAATGTTTTGGTATGGTATGGTAGAACATGCAGGCAGGCCCTGTTGTCCCGCCTCTCCCTGACGGATTTATAGCTAAACTGTCTTTCGTGAGATTTCTCTTGAAGGCAGAAAAGAAACAATCGGCAGCATTTGGCAGAGATACATAAGGACTAGGAAGAAACTGCTGCCCATCCGTATAAATAAGACTCAAAACAGGGAATAGCCTAAACACAAGGAACTGGAATTAAAATAGAAAAAGCCTTGCCTAGTAACCTACTACTCTGCACACAAGTCACCTTCAGTATCGAGCCATCTCCTTTATACACCCTTTTTTTCTTTTTTCTTTCTTTAACTCAGAATAACTCACTACCCCGTACATAAGCAATTTTAATCCATTCAGCAACTTCATTGTATTTGATGTTCGTTCATATCAATGTATTGTAGATCGGTCATGATTCTACACACAAGACTAATTTTAAATTTATTTTGTAATGTTATTCTTAAGATTTTATCCCTTGCTCATTGAACTGCATAACTGTTTTACATGTCGGTGTAATGTTGCGGTTTAATGATGCAAAGGTTTTAATTAACCATGCAAATAAATACAAATAAATAAGCAAGAATCCATTCTAAATTTTACTTTTCCTGGCAAAAGCTTTAGCAGTTGAGTTTTGTAATCAAATAGCGGCCTCTAGTGGCTTTACAGCATCAGGAAAAAAAGTTGCATATCAAATCCTGTTTTTATACACCCATTGCCAGTGCTTTTAGATCAACAAAAGTCATAGATTTCCTAGCAGATATTTTAAACATGGACTAATATATGTTTTCTAAATCACCAAATCATTGTATTTTCTTTTTAACGTAAAACTTGAGAAAAAAAAATCATGCGTTGTACATAGAATGATTTGCCAAATCAATGAGCATGAAAATAAAACTTTTAACTCTAAAATAGAAAATAAAACCAAAACCTTTAATTCAGAGGTAATTTCTAATTATTTTCAAGCAAGTTTATACTAGCATTGAAGGCGCCCTGTGCCAGGTACCCAACCCTATGCATACATCTACAGGGTGAATAAAGAAACTTTAATGTAGAAAGAACAGAAACTTCACATTTTTCCAAGCACGGGAAGAGACCGATGATAAAGCTGTCTGGGGCCTGTCATGCCGGTGCAATAAAAAAGCACTGTTCATATACTTACTTCGCACTTCTTTGACCTATTTATTTGATGCATGAAGTCTTTTTTGTCCAGTACAGATACTTATCCAGTTTAAATGTTGTATATTCGTTGCATTGAGGATAAAAGGTACATACAATACAGAAGTAAGATAACAGTAAATTATATCAAGTCAACAGAATTTTCATGTTGCAGTGCAAAAAATCTCAAACATGCATAGATTTCCTTATGAAATCTGTAATAGATATCTTCGAATTGTTAGATCTTTGTAAAATGTTAAGTTTTGTCCAAAAAGGGTTTTATAGTCCCAGCCTACCTGTTCATTAATGTGTAAAGGTGTTATAGTGATGATTATTGCACTGGATTCCTGTAAGGAAGATAATTGTTTGCAAATTGCCAGTTTTGGCCCACAGGGTCATTTTGGCTGGCCTTATATATCTGATAAAACTACTCTCCCGCAAGACCTCTGCGCTCCTCACAGTTCAGTGGGTTAGGCAGGTCAGAAGGAGAGTCCATCCTTTCTCCTATTTGGCAGCGCAGGCATGGAATCCTAATTAAGCTTTGGTTGTTGAGCTCCGAGTAATCTTTCAGGAAAATTTGCTTACGCATAATTTTTACCTCTCATACTGTTAGGGGCTTATTTACAAGCCCCTTGCACCGCCGGTGCATCACTTTTTATATGGGTAAAAGTTACTTACGGGCGGCGCAAGGGGCTTGTAAATAAGCCCCTTAGGGCCTTATTTATGAAGGCCTTACGCCACCATTATGTCACTTTTCAGTGACGCTGCGGCGGCGTAATCAATACACTATACTGCGCCCTATTTACAAATTGATGCATCTAAGCAGATGCGTCACTTTGTAAATGCCTGCGCTACATTATACCTGCATCAGGTATAATGTATGCATGGTGGGCGTTCCCACGTAAAAAAGGCTCGTAGAAGTGACGCAGTGAATCTATGAGATTTCACTGTGCCACTCCTACGACTTGACTGTGTCAAATCTTTACGCCTGCCTCAAGCAGTCAGGATAAAAATCCAACACCAATTTATAAAAATAGAAAATAGTTTTATCTTTAAAATGACACCAAAACAAAAAAAATCCAATTTAGGGAACCGGAGATAGGAATTTTTAAAGATTTAGCACTATGTAGCACATAGAAACCTATAGTGCCTATTGGGATATCTGGTCGTGCTAGACGGGGTCAAAGTCAAAGTTTCAGGCCGACAGCAATGGAGCCCTGCGCGGCTACCCCTCCCAGTAGATCTCGGTCAAAGATTATACCTTCTGACTTAGAAACTTTTCCGGAGCTTTTCTTCCCAGGGTCCCTCGAAGCTCTCAGCCAGTCCGGATTCGGTGACAGTTCGCCGGCTTGCCTTGCGACGAGCTCCCAGTCAAACTTATGGAAGTCCAACCTCTGAGTTTTCCAGCAGGACGAACCAGAGATCCAGGCCGGCTCGCGGTTGAAGGTGGGTGGCTTACTCTCACAGTTGGTTCCGGTCACCTTTTCTACGTTCGGACTTAGAAACTTTTACGGAGCTTTTTCTTCAGGGGTCCCTCGATGCTCTTCACCAGGCCGGCTTCGGTGAGGGTTCGCTGGCTTGGGTTTCAGCACCGGTCAAACTCTGGAAGTCGGACCTCTGGAACTTTTCAGCGGGACAAACCTGGACGGCAGGCTGCTCACGGTTGAGGGTCGCCGGCTTGGCTGGCCATGTCGAGTCGGTCCACTTCTGGAGCTTTTTTCCAAAGTTGCTCCAAACTTCTCCAAACTTCTGGAACTTCTTCCTGAAGTTCCCCAAAGGGTCCCAACATGTCCAAAACTTACTCCAAGGGTCTGGAAGACCTTGAAAGTTTGGGACTTCAGTTCCAACAATCCAGTTGGACAAAACCTTTACAAATCCACTGGTTGTACTCCAGAATGAGGATTCTTGGTGGTGATGTTCCGGGTGAGCTCTGTTAACCTGTAGCTTGCAGGGAGTCCACTCTTTAGTCCTTTTGAAGCAAGTTAGGTCCACAGGGCTGTAGTTCAGGTTGTGCAGCAGGCGCAATCTTCAGGAAGGAATGAGCAGAGTCTCTCCCCCTTGCCTCTGCTCATTCCTTCCTTAATCCCACCATCTGGCTGGGTTCAAAGAGGAGAGGTGGAACTTGAAACTGACTTCTTCTGCCTGTCTCCTCCTTCCATTGAAGAATATGGTTGACGACCCCTCCTCCTGCTCTGGCATTCCTATGTAACAGAACCCTGCACTCCCAGAAGATCTGTCTAACCCCAGGGGCTATTTATCACCTCATCAAAGGAGCCTGCCTAATCCACTTAACTCTGACCAATCAGGACAGGCCATTGGAAGGCTGAATTTTGGCTTACAGATAAAAAAAAAGTCTAATAACTTCTTGTCTGTACACTTTAGGAGAAATTCAACAATACCATATTGTTAGATTTATTAGTACCTTTCTAGGAAGTCTTTGAATGGCATTTTTTTATGATTCTCCTAGCGGGAATTATTAGTTAATAACTTCTTGCCATGTTAACTTATGTGGCAGGGGATTTGCAAAGGGAAAAATTACTTGGGCCATTTTTCCAATTCCAGGGCTTATAAAACATATTTTATAAGGACCCTGTCTACATCTACCTGACCCCACACCCCTAGGATACCTAGGGGAGACTTTAGTGGTTTTGAATATGTAAAAATATTGCAGACCCTCACTCCACAGTGCTCCTAGTACAAAAGTCGATTTTGCGAAGCGCTTTACAACAATGTTGGGAGTGAAATGTACAATTTCACTAAACCCAGGGCATATAAAACTCATTTTTAAGGGTCCTCCTTATAAATACCTAAACCCCCACCCCTGGCACACCTAGGGGAGACCCTGGGGGTACCTAATATACCCAAACATTGAAGTTGATGAAGTTTTAAGTGCCCCAAACACCAAAGTGGAGTTTGGGCACAATTTGCATTTTAAAAGCAGTCCTGCAACACAGGGCTGCTGTTAAACTGACCTCAGGCTTCAGGAGTGCAGGCATGCAAGTGCAGAAAGGGCTGCTGGCCTCCAAACGGCCATGCCCTATTATATACTATGGACTTAAAGGTAGTTTCAATCCCCCTGCCCGAATATGTACTAGGGCCTTATAGGGGAGGTCATGCCAATCATTGGGGTACCCTAACCCATAGTGTATGTAGGTGTTTTCACTGTATTCTAAGTGTCTCTTTCAGCATAGCACTGACCCTGGGCCTGGTTAGACAGAGCCCAGGGTCAGTCAGAGTTAATTACCACCAGTACCAGTCAGCAAAAAAGTTGGGAGTGCCCAGGGCACAGGATGACTTTGCAACTCTTATGTAGTCTTATTTACCTAAATTAGTGGACTAGTGTGTATCTGGCTACTTCATTTTTTGCTGAGATGACTGCCTGCCTTGCAATGCACTGTTTATGGATGCCACCCCACTAAGCACAACGTTTGTTTTTAAAGCTGTATTGCTTTTATATGAGTTAAGAGGTGATTCATTCGAACTGATAATGCTGCTTAAACCATGCAGTTTATCCAGTCCTTGTATCATTAGGCGCTTTTCAAGAACAACAACATCCGAAATTAGCATGCGTTGAACACTTAAATTGTATTCATTGGTTGTCTTTATTGGAGAAGTTCCTACCTGATTATGATTGATTAGATCTTGTGCTTTGACGGCAGTTATCGATTCAGAGCTCTACTATATAGGAATATTTCTGCGCTTAATTTTCATAAATGAAAACCCGTACATTGCAATATTTCCAAATCACTGTTGGGAAAATGAAATTGAAGAGGGTGGTATAATGACTGGAAGCATGGCAGGAAGCAGGATAGGGGAGATTATAGGTTATAAACTGGGCAGCTGTCTTAACATGGACACCCTCAATGGATGTAGAGGAGTATGCACAGAGACATGTCCTGTGCCGCTCATTCCGATACTGTCAGTAGATACTGTCACTAAATATTTGAAATGTGAAATTTAGTGAAGCTCTGGAAGAACTTCCATCTCTGAATATCAGAGCAGCACACTATAGCTTTGTATTATGACTTGATCTCGTTTAAAAGCTACAGGAGAAGTAATAAGAAATTCTTGGCTTAAGAATATGGTTCAAATGAAATAGTTAAATACATTTGTACAAATCCTAAATGAAACAACAAGCCGAACATATACACCTAAGTTATACATGTGACGCACATCTCCAAAGCAAGAATCCCCCACAAGCAGTCCAATTTTGTGAGTATTGTACTCAAACAGTGTGCACCTCCACCGCTCTCGCTGTTTCCAGAGAGCAGTCCCCAGGACCAATCATGGATGTCTCACAAATGTGGATAGCACCACCAAGTTCCAAAGAACAATTATGTCCATCAGCTTATTTGTGTTTAAAAGACTTTCTTTATTATTCTTTTGCGTTTCGTCCTGCTTCTGAGGACTTCGTCAGGGCTCAATGAACAGAAAATGCTCTTTTCTCGTTATTGATTTTTGTGCAGCATAATCTAGGGAACAGGTTGTGACCTGTGTTGGAACTGTTCCCTCTTGTGTCCAGGGGCAGTTCAGTATCCGCACACCAGGGGACGCAAACGAGGATGCTCCGTACTGCCACTTGGAACGGCACTACTGCCAAGTGATATCAAACTGCCCTTGAATACAGGAGGGAACAGTTTCAACAATGGATACCAAATATAACCTAGATTCGTTTCCATAAGGATTGCCAACGACACATGAGCATATTTACTTATTGAGGCACATTTGCCGAGCGATACTGAACTGCCCCTGGACACAAGAGGGAACAGTTCCACATTTGTGAGACATCCTTAAATACATTTGTGTTAACTGATATTCGGTACACGCAACATCTGTTAACACACAAATATATATTTTCTATTAAGACAAAACCTTCTCTGAGATGGAGTATTTTTGATTAGCCAAGGTTTTAGATATGTAAGCAAGGCTTCTATTGAAGCGCAGCCAATCCCTGATCATGATTGGATTGTACTCGAAGTAAATAGCTGAGGGAAGTGTAAGCCTCTATGTGAATGAGCAATGGATAACCCTATAATTAACCTTTTATACAAAAAAATACTATTTTAGGGGAAATGCTTAAAATTTTTTTCTGGGGCCTTATTATGATTTGAGTCAGGGCTTAAAAACTGGAAGCAAACTTAGGGGCCGATTATGATCGCCCCGGTAAATGGGACCGCCCGCTATGTGTGCGGCGGTCCCGCACATGTGATTAGGATGCCACCGTCACGGTGGCGGTGGCATCCCCCATTTCCAGCATTGTGGCGGGCGGTGCTCACAACACCGCCCGCCACAGTGCTGGAAATGCATGTTATGCATCTGCATGCACAACGTGACAGGCACCGCGCGGTGCCTA
Organism: Calotriton arnoldi; assembly: GCA_963921515.1. Taxonomy (NCBI): domain Eukaryota; kingdom Metazoa; phylum Chordata; class Amphibia; order Caudata; family Salamandridae; genus Calotriton; species Calotriton arnoldi. Next base: position 422,130 of record CAWUFW010008451.1, on the reverse strand, counting down.
CCACCTTGTGCATGCAGATGCAGGGGATACCATAGGTACCCCCATGTGCAGCCCCCACCCCCAACACCCTGGAGGCCCGCAACAGGCCCCCAACAGCAAAGACCGCGAGCCTTTCCATGGCGGCGACGCCACCATGGAAAGGCTCATCTCTACCGGCATCATAATATGGATGGCGGTGTCTTGCAGACACCGCCACCATATTAATCCCTTTTCCGCCCGGTCGACTGTTCGGCCGGGCGGAAAACATGCGGACGGTCTTACCGTCTGCCAGGCTCCCCTCCGCCATGGTAATATGGCGGGGGGAATTTGTTGGCGGACGGGCGATTATGGCGGGCGGATCGCCACCGCCATGCGGGCGGTGGCGATCCGCCCGACATCGTAATCGACCCCTTAGTGTAAACAGAAGCTGAAAGCTGCAACAAAAAATGTATCTCAAATTAACAATGGCTCTAGTAACCACTGTTTGTCTGCTGAAAAATTCAAATTGAGTTGATAAGTTTTGGCAGTGTTTGGCAGACGAAGTTAACTCTGTTGGGATGCCAGAGGTCAATACCTCTGCCATTCTGCGAGACCTCTGCCTGTCAGATTGAGAGTTTTCCGCCAGAACTGCAGACACCTCTCTACAGTGACAGAGACTGCCATCATGGCAGTTCCTGTCCATGTGTGAAAGGTTTGACGGACAGCACCGTCAGCCATGGCAGCCGGCAGTCAAACTTTTCTAATGTTCTTTGTTTTTCAAAAACAAACTCCTTAAGTCGGAGTTAAATTTCTAAAAAAGTTTTAAAAACGAATAGCCCCAAATCCCCTGAAGTTTTCTCCCACGGTGTTGGGGTCATTTTATTTTTTTCCTGTCTCTTACCGCCAGGTGTTTCCTAGCAGTGACAGATATGAAACAAAAGCCTTTACACTGTCCACCCCAAACTGGGCAGATGGTGTAAAATCCTTCCTTTGATAGTTCCTATTCCATCGGGCTGCCAGAGGAAATATTCCATTGACAGGGAATGGGGGCTCTGTCAATGGCATACTTACGGTCCCCTCAAGTATTAATGAGGTTTGGTGGACAGGGTACTCTGTCACATTTGCAATGGAGTATCCTGTCTGCGAAACTCTAAATAAGGCCTTTAGTCTCTGAAATGGAAGTCAAAATACTTCATGGGGCAAGACTGCAGCCAGTAGTCACCAAAGTCCACTCAAAGGCAGACAGCTGCTGAACAAGATCCCCCTGAAGTCATTGATTTTGGTGGAAAAAGCATGGAGCAGAAGAAATAAAAATGTCGAGGCTGACGAATCCTGGTGTTGGGTGGATAACAGTTGTGCCTTCGCTGGGTCAAGATTTCCAACTTCGGATTAAGGGCCTCATTTGCAAGTTTTTGACGCAGGGCAGTGCAGTAAGTCACTTTGCTGCACTGCCCTTCATCAAAAGCAAAGGGCAGGATTGTGTTGTATTCATGATAAACGGTACATTCGTATCCTTTCCCACTGCGATGGCACCATTTTGGCAGCCTAGCACCAATGCAGGCACCCTTGTACCATGGTGTAAAGGTGTCTGCTTTATTAGCAGGATTGATTTTTTGCAGAAAGGGGCAACCTCCTGCGCAAAAACAATCCTAAGAGGTGCTTTCCTCTTTCTAGGTGTGCTACAGAATACAGAACACATAGAAAGTGGAAAAATGAAGAAATAAACGTATTTCTCCTCGTTATGCCTGCCCTTGGGAGGCGTACAGTTTTGATGCAGTCCCAGGTTTATAGATCCTTGTAAATATGGGAATGCATAAAAACCCATAGGCGTTGCTTGGGAACACCCACCGCAACACCCATGGAATGTCTCCCTGGCACAGTATAAGGCAACACAGCGACTTGCGCTGTGATGCCTTACACCATATCTACTAGGCCAGGAAAAGCAACGCAATGTGGTTTGCATGGCCTTGTAGATTTGGATCTGCAATCTGTGCAAAAGTGGTGCACCAGTGAGCAAGGGGCTTGTAAATAAGACCCTTAGTCTTTTTTATTCACCTCAAAATCCTTCAGTGAGGGAAGACTGAAGCTGTAACCGAAGAAATTGTGTTGAAGTCGTACACCTTTTCCATGAGGCTCGCTGATGGTCCCGAGGTCTTGGAAGTCTAAAAGGTTTTTGAAATCCCAACTTCTCTGAGTTTCTGGAGCAGCTCCTCTTGGTCACATCTAAGGCTCTCAGGACTTCAGGGACAGCCCTTCAAGGCCATGACTCACTCCAGCAGAGGCCACTAGCAGTGTCCAGTCCAGTTCCAGTTGCTGCTGCGGCACCGGCAAGCATACTTCGAGTTTCCTCACTGCCACAGTTTTCATGGTGGTGAACTCGCCATGAAAACTGTGGTGGTGAGGAAACTCCTCAGGGCCAGGGAATGCATGCAGCGGGGCACATGCTGTGCCCCCCTTTATGCATGCACCCCCAGTTCCTGCACGGCATGGACTTAACAGCAGCCCTGGGCATAGTTTGTGGAGAAAAAAACTCTGCGGAGTTCTGCAAGTGGCGGAGTGAGGTGCAAAATTCTACTCGAGTGCCAGCTCACTTTCGTGAACTTACCGTTCGTGAACACATCGCGGAGCGGAGTTTTCTACACTACCCGAGCTCCGCAGAGCGCGGAGTGCAGAACACTCCACAAATTCCACGAACGGAGCAGAGTTCACCGCCCAGGCCAACAGTTCATGCCGGACCGGAACGTGCTGTGACACTCCCATTTCGGTGCCTTTCTAAGGCTCAGATATGAGCCTTTGATAGGCACTGCCGTGGGACTGCTGCTGCACGACCGTCCGACCTGTATTCCTATCCGAATATGGCAGGTGGGAAGATTATGGGTTTGGCGGTCTTGGAGCAGGGCGCTGATGACGTGGCGGCCTGCCTTCAACACTGCCAAACTCGTAATCGGGCCCTTTGTCAATAAGAAACAAACATAATTTCAAACACAACTTTCTTTTGCTCGTTTCGGTGTAATTCTAGTTCTCTAATCAAATTGTTTTACTCATAGAAGAAACAAGTCACTGAACTTCTTTTTTTATTAAAAAAAAATTATAAGATGTTTGTTTGTGGTTCCCATGCAGGTACACCACCCAGGGAAATAGTGATACAGTGGGCTAATATTTTTCCCTTGTATGCTATCGCCTCATCATTACAAGTTCTGGAGTTCCAAGAATTGGGTAACTTGAACATAACATATCTCACTGATTTGGGTGAAAAACAAGTTAGAGTTACCAGACAATCAAAAAAGAAGCCCCTAGTGTATAGCAATATTTATTATAATCTGTTCTTTTGATAATAAATGATGGTGCGAATGAATGAATAAAAGTGCTTTATTAAGTGCATAAGTGTCCTGGAGCTACAGCAGAAATCAAACAGAGTGGAAGAGAGACTTAAAGGCGAAAAATGTATTTTCCCATTTGTTTCCTAAATTATAAGTGCGGGATTTTCTATCCAAGATGACTTTATTTGGTATTCCATGCAGCTACAATGAGATAGCCGAAGGAATGGCCCCCTTCTGTGATTGTCCTGGTGTGAGGGATTTTGAAAATATGTGTAACAGATGATCTTGGGGGGCATTCAAGAATATGTTTATGTAATAGGTCTTGCAGGTAAGTAGAACTAAGAGAATGGTACAACAATGACCTCTGCAAAGTTCAAGAAGGTTTCTTTAAAATGTTGCAACTTTTGGAAATGTTGCACATTTTAAAATGATGGAGAAATCCAGCAAAAGAGGCTTGCTGAAGACAATATCAGTGCACACTCACTTTTAGTGGGAGAATTCCCTTGCACAAAGTTAATTTCTCAGCAAACTTTTCTCAAAATTTATAGAAGTAAGCAAGATTCACAAAGTGCAACATTCTAAAACTTTGCAGAAAAATAGAATTTTAACCACCCCAATCATATGTGAATATAGAGGTACTTATGATGAAAGCGTACATGTTTTAAACATTATTGAAATGTTATGACATAGTCTGTCTTTCCTATTATCTCCCTTATCATTTGATTGTCCTTTTCCATCCAAAACTGGCCCAACTCCTATCACCACTTAAATCCAATCTCTTATCAGATCTCCTACCTACAAAAAAAACTACAAGTCTGGCACTTAAAGCATTTGCAAATGAAACACTGAGACTAGAATCAGAATCAGAATGCACTTTATTGTTTAGTTAATTAAAACAATCACAATAAAGCTAGATAAGTTGCACTATTCAAATATACATGTTAAAAGTTTTGATTTGCAACACTGCTGTAAATACACAATTAAGGTATACATGATAAAAATTGTGTTTTGCAATAGTGCAAAAATGATGGAGGGAAGAGGTAGATAGTCAATTTTGTGAGACATAATCTGTAAAGTGCCATTGTACTGAGCCTAATCTCTCAATGGTCAGATGACCTGATATGTGAAAAATTGACAAAAACAGTTGACTTATGTATTAGTAAAAAATAACAAATTGATGTGCATGTCTGAGGAGCATTTTCTTTGTGAACATTTTTTTTTATTTGAAAAGAACTTACAGCTAAATAAAAAAAATTACCAAAATGAATGTAAACGCTTTTGTATTAGCATATGGGTAAAACGATACTAAGGTATTTTCAGCTATATATGCTAAAAACACTTTCTCTCATTTCTTATTCCATTTGTCATTTTAGAATTTGCCTTTGAGCAAACAATGAATGATAGTCCACAACTTAATAATTTTGTCTTGTATCTTTATTTGGTAGACTTCATGCTTTCAGCAAGCCTCAAGCCAATAAGCGTTTCGTCGTACCAGCGTTGTGCCTCTGACTTTATCAGGGATCCAAAGTAAATCGCTAATTGTAACATTTCTGGGTTGTGTCCCATAAACCAATGGTATAGTATAAAGTGCATTTATTGAACCAGAAAGAGAGTACTCCTAGCAAATAAACAAATATCGATAGAAGACTCCCAATAAAAGACACAAGACAAAATTATTCAGTTGTGGACTACCATTCATTGTATGTTCAAAGGCTTTTTTTTATAATGGAGCCATTATTGGTTCCTAAAGATTATTTGGTGGCCACCTCTCCTTTTGGAGCACCTAAGGTGTGAGAAGGTATGCAGCTGAGAATCTAACCCAGGCACTTATTGATGCGTAATTCACTTCAGAACTGCTTTCTGAAATGAGATAACCAATTGAAATGTCATATAGAAAGTTCACATTTTCCCTCCCGTGTCATTTAAAACATTTCATCAAACATAATTAAATGGGTAAGCCTAAATGATTTAGAGCAAAGTGTTTCAGTATCAAATTTAGACTTGGCTTGACTTATTCTTCAATTTCCTGGAGTTACTTATTCATAGATTTTTTTAAATATTATTTAGTCCATCTGTTTTTACATTATCGATATGTTCATTGTAGATAAACTATATAATATTTAACAGTATGGAACTATAGTCAACAGGAATTTGGCTGTGTGTTTCAAAGCAGATAATTCTTCATGTATACCTTGCAGAAACATTGACATTTTCTTCAGAGGACATACAGATGGGGCACATATTTTAGGTACTTCACACTGACAAAGAATTAATATGACCAACGAATAGTTAAAACTGTGCTGCAACCATCCCTCCTGATGGGTTTTTATTGTACCAGTATTTAATAATGGAGAGCCATATCAATATAAAAGAGTTTATAACTTTTTGAGCAAATATGTGAACTCTGTCTTTTCTTTTTTAATTTGAAGGATTCACCACTAAAAGCTGTGCAGATGCTGTGGGTAAATTTAATTATGGACACTTTTGCATCTCTTGCACTGGCCACAGAACCTCCCACTGAGGCCTTACTTCTTCGAAAACCGTACGGCAGAAACAAGCCTCTTATTTCGCAAACTATGATGAAAAATATTCTGGGCCATGCGGTGTATCAACTTACTCTTATCTTCACATTACTGTTTGCTGGTAAGATGAAAGCAATGTATGATGTGACAATAATCAGCCAATGTCATGCTGTTATTACTAAATGTGCATGATCAGCAGCGAATGAGAGGGATTGAAAAAAATATATTGCACAGACGAAGTGTGTAAGCTACAATTTTTCGAGATTTGAGTTGTAATAGACAAAAATTGTATATGTGTTAAAAGTATCTTCGAATGCTGATGAGAATAAGCGTAAGATAATTTTTTCAGTTCCGTAAATACATTCACAGCATTATATGAAAACATGTTGTTTAGAATGTTTAATTTCTCTTCCCTCCCAGTTTTTTACTGTATCTTTTTATTGCAGTTAGGACTCTGCGCACTTTGCCACTGCTAACTGTGCTAAAGTGCATGTGCTTCTCCGCTAAACTTGGTAACATTGGTATGTATGCAATTGGCATATTTAGCTTACTTGTAAGTCCCTTGTAAAGTGGTATCCCATATACCCAGGGCCTGTAAGCTAAATGCTACTAGTGGACCTGCGGCTCGTATCGTGCCACCCACACATGTAGCCTTTTTCAACCTGTCTCAGGCCTGCCATTGCAAGGCCTGTGTGTGCAGTTTACTATCACTACAACTTGGCATTTAAATCCAGTTGCCAAGCCTCAAACTTCTCTTTTAATGCACCTCAGCCACCCCTAATGTAGGCCCTACATGACCCTAAGCACAGGGTGCTGTGTAAATAAAAGTCAGACCATGTACTTTTATGCTTTACATGTTTCGGCAGTGACAAACAGCTACATTTGTTTTTCACTGCTGTGAGGCATACTCCTCTCGTAGGCTAGCATTGGGAATTCCCTTATACAACTCTAATCAGAGAGGAGTAGCTTTATTATGTTTGGTATGGTTGAAATAGTAATTATAAACCCTCTTTAATGGTAAAGTTGTATTTATCACTACTATTTTAGAAATGCCACTGTTAGAAAGTGGACATGTTTCTACTCTTAGCTTTGCTCTGTTTGCCTGCAGCCTGTCTCCAATCCATGTCTAGCCTGGGTGACAGCTACAATTTGTGCATACTCTCTAGATAGCACAAGACAGAAAGGGCTGGGTGAGACAGGGGATACACCTACATACTGATAGCGTTCCTGGGCAGGGAGAAGGAGAGGGGGTTCGCACTTACATCTGAATAGATTGTGTCCTGCCCTCACACAAAGGGCTGATTTACCCCCTACTGGTATCTGCAGCCAGGGCTGTGCTGATAGGGGTTATTGTGCACTTCAGAAGGCTGTTTTGAAATCACCCCTTACATCAAATGCACTTTAATAAAAAAAACTTATTTCAATCCATAACGTGAATAAATACAGCATAAATTCATTAAAGATATCGCAGCACATAAAGATAAAGAACAGAGCAATTCATCCTCAAGATAAAAGCAGAATAAATACATAAAGTGATATACATGCATAAATATTATAAACATTATAGCAGGAGATAAATATTCAATCTTTCATATGTTCAATCATTGGGCCTCAAATCTGTATGCCCTTTAAGGGAGTAGAGGCTATACTCAAGATTAAATATACCATAAAATCTAGCCCTCCACATCTCAAAAGTGGGAACGTCCTTCTGTAGCCACATAGACGCCATACAGAGCTGAGCCACAGCAGTGGCTAAAAAGATCAATTAACGGAACTTTTGGGCTGGCTGTCCCTCGATCAGGTCTCCCCCAATTCCTAACAACATTATAGACGCCGTAATCTTTATTCCGACCCCTGTTATCTCTGACAGGAATTTCTCAATGTGTCCAACTAGTTGAGTCAAATACCTGCATGTATAAAAATATGTACCATATCTGCCAGATCTGCTCCACAGCGGAAACACTTCCCATCATTGGGTCCACCCCATTTAAGCATTTTTGCAGGGGTATGATAGAGATTAAATAGGGTCTTAAAGTGTTGTGCCTTTAATTTAGCAGAAATCAAAGTCTTCCCGGCTGTATCAATCGATTGCGCCACAGAGAGACCTTGACCCCCACTCGATTATCCCACTTAAGGTTTTGGGTATCTAGATCATCCCTCTGTGTATCCAGAAGACAATTATATAATACCCCAATCTTAGCCCTGTGTCCGATAGCCTCAACAAGCGGTTTCAGTTCTATCACCCTCTGCCCTTACATAAGAAATCGGGGATTTGTAAAAACTTTAAAAATTCTGTTTTAGGCAGTTGGTATTTATCGGCCAATATTGAAAAAGAAGAACAAAAAACCCCCTCATTATAGAAATCACCTATTTGTGTGATCCCGTTACATCTCCATCTATCTACAATCCTATCCCAAAAAACGGCAGGTAATAAAGTTGATGCAGATGCGGGTGTGTAATACGAGACCCCTTCAACCTGGAAACATATTCGTGCAGCCTTCCAGACTTTAAAAGCAGTGACTAAATCCTTAAAACGGGTCTTTTTATAATAACTAAATTCCAACATTTTAAATAAAAAGTTCTTGTCTTCAAGACCCAGCAACTTCTGATAAATGGACGTGGTCTCAGCAATATTGCTGACCTCCTCTCCTGTTAATAAAATCTGCATATTTTGCATTATACAGGCATAATAGTATAATGTAAAATCGGGAACTGGCCAACCACCTTTCTCCCCAGGAAGCATTATAAAGCGCATTGCTCTGCGCGGCTTCCCTGGGGCCCATAAAAATCTAGCACATATTGATTGCAGCTATTTTAACTGGCCCCGGGTAAGCTCTAGTGGAACTGATCTAAAAGAATATAATACTTTAGGCAAGATGTTCATTTTAAGAACGTTACACTTTCCCACCAGCGACAGATGCAAACATTCCCATTTCTCTAACTGTTCTTTGACACTGGTGAGGATGGAGCCCCAGTTAACCTCGACCAACTCCCTTAAACAAGTCCTGATCCTAATACCCAATTATGTCGCCTCCTTGGTCACCCTGGGATCATCGTTGCCGGTTTGATTCATACAGATAATCTGAGTTTTAGAAACATTAAGTTTATAGCCTGATACAGAACCAAACCTGTGCGCAAGTTGTTCAATCTCGGGCATGGCTATAGTGGGGTCAGATGTTACAAACACTATATCGTCCACATAAGCCAAGACTCGAAATTGTTCTTGTCTAGATAAAACAGGTTTAATCCTAGGGTCCTCTCCAACATGTTTAAGAAAGGATTAATATATAACGCAAATAAATGCATACCGGTTCAGACTCTAGGCCCATTATACAAATTCTAGTGGTGGGGGACGATACAGAACCTGAATAGCCTTGATAAAACCGGAGCCAAACCCCAGCCATTTCAAAACCATCTCAAGAAAATCTCAGGCAACCCTGTCAAATGCCTTTTCAGCATCTAATAAAACCAGGCCGAATGTGTTACCTTGAGCATTTGCAGGGTCTAGCAGGGTCACAACCCTATTGATGTGGTTAACTGTGCCCCTAGTGGGTATAAACCTGTGTTGTCGTATTGACACTGATGAGGAAATGACTTTGACCAACCGGGACACCAGAATTTTTCCATAAATCTTCACGTCACAGGTCAACAGGGATATAGGTCGATAGTATCCCGGGAGATCCGACAGTTTATCCTTTTTTTTTTTAAAGACAATGATATTTGCCTCATCCCAGGATGCCGGTGCAGTACCAAGTTGTGCCTCTTGAAAGGTAACCAACATATCTTCCTTTAATTCCTGAAAAGAGGTCTTGTATACCTCCAGTGGCAATTTATTGGGCCCGGCCGCCTTACCACTAGCTAACATATTTATGGCCTCCCTGAGCTCCTTCATGGTAATAGGCATGTCTAGGATAGCTGCCTCATCCTGACCCAGCCGCTCACTTCCTAAACTCTGCAACAAGGTCTCACTTGCCTGCCCCCCAGGATTATTTTCTGTATATAATCCCTCAAAAAAGGTATGAAACGCACTTAAGATCTCCCGAGGCGTGTCTAGTGAATTACTCTGTGTGTCTTTCATGACCTCAATTCTTTGCGCTACTTCTTTGGAGCGAAGTCTTTGTGCAAGACACCGCCCGTAGCCTCACTATACTCATAGCAGTTTTCCTTATTGAGCTTATATTTAAGGGCAGTGTCCCTGCTCCACTGTAGGTTAACATTAGCCTTGCATCGGGCAACTTCAGTTTGCAGCGCGATGGTGTTGGCAGTGGCACCTGCTAATATTCCCCGCATAAGATTCTCTTCAGCTGTTTTGTGCGTTACATATAACTCTTGGATCACTAATTTCAATTGCCTCTGTTTGTGTAATCCAAAACTCAGGACCTCCCCCCTAAACCCAGCTTTCAAGGCATTTCATACATAACCACATGAGGCCGAATTACGGTTAATTTTAAAGAACTGCTTAATCCAATTATTCATATGATTGACAAATGCTACATCGGACAATAGTTTCGGATCGAACGAGAAAGATCTCGGAATAGGATATGTGCTGATTGCTAAAATATCCATAACCAGTGGACCATGATCTGCCGTAATGCTAGGGAAGATTTGATTTTTAACCCCTGCAAGTAGCGCTGTTGATATAAAAAAATAATCTAACCTCACTAACTTTTTGTGTGGATGGGAATAAAACGTATATCCCGGGTCTGGGTCCCGTAAAGCCACCCAGGCATCGATCAATCCATGATCAGCCAGAAGGTGTTGTAACACCTTCAACACTTTGGATTTCCTACCCTTATAATTCTTTATGCCTGACTGCAGATCCCGGCAGCCCAAGTGTATATTAAAATCACCACATAAAATTAGAGGGGTGGGCCATGATGCTAATTCTACATTAAGCCCCTCCAGTACTGACACTTCATCAAAATTTGACCCATCCACTGTGCATAGGGAAAACTTAACAGCCCCATGATGCATTCCATAATGACCCACCGACCTTGGCTGTCCATCAGCGTTCTGTCTGATCCCTGGATTCCACATTTAGCTAGTACCACTACCCCCCGGTTCGTCGTGGACTGCTGTGTACATGTCAATACAGAGTAGCCTGACTCAGCTAAAATCTTCCATTTGCCCCACGGAATGTGAGTTTCCTAAAGGCAAACCAAATCTGGATGCATCACACGTAACTCAGCAGCCACCCATTGTCTTTTCCCATTATTATTTAGCCCACACACATTAAAAGAGCATATACGTAATCCTGAGTTAATCCTCCTATCCCCCATCAAGTGTAGCTGTCTCCCTCCAATCACTAATCCTGCTGTATAGCTTTATATGTCTGTGTTCTTCCATCTTCCTTATGTTATGGATTGATTTTGCTTTATCCCCATTCACCCACTCCCACCCCTCCCACCAACTCCCTGTACCCCCCGCTTCCCCCTAGCCCCCTCCTTCTCCCCCACCCCCAATCCCGGGGTTTCCGACGAGACCCCGTCCCCTCCCTCCCCCAAACCTGCAGTGAGGCATTAGGACCAATGGTCCCTAAGATGACAAGCTCTTGCTACCCGAACTGTCCCCCTCGCATAATTTCATAAATGTAATGTAACACAACAAACCCCATCACCTACACTGTAAACAACTAAAGAAAAAAAAACTTAAAAGGAAAGTAAAAGTGAGAAACAAACAGCATAAACTTCACAGCCCGACAGAATACCTGGAGCCCTAACCCCTCTCTAGATAGATTGTAAATACTCTTTGGCCTGCACTTCTGAGGTGAAGAACCGAGTATGTTCATTATGTATAACCTTCAGTTTGTCTGGGTTAAGCAAGAAGGCTTGTGCCCCTTTGCCTTGGAATAAGGCAATAAGCTGACGTAACTGCCACCGTTTCTCCACCGTCTGGTGGCAGAAGTCTGGTCTGACAAAAAATTCTACCCCTTTTCCAGCCCTCTTTCTGTCTGGACGTGCAAGTTCATATACAGCCTGGTGATCCAAAAAGTTATTAATTGATATTAATATTGCTCTAGCTCTGGGAGCAGTTTGTCCTGGTCTTGTCGGCTGCGTAAATGGGAATCGATGCGCACTTTGGATCTCCCGCTGCCAGTCCCATTGCGAGAGTTCAGGAAGGGCGTCAGAGAACAGATCAATGATAAATTTGCGAGGATCCTCTCCTTCCATGCCCTCTGGGATCTCCAGAACTCTCAAGTTGTTTCTCCGAAGGCGATTTTCAAGGTCCGTTAGCTTCCGTTGTGTATCCTCTTTCAATGAGCGCATTGACTCTGTTACCGCCTTCTGGGCTGCCAACAAATCTTCCAGGCAAGAAATCCGGGCCTCTGCTTTGTTAAATCTCTCTGCGAATTCAGAACACAATTTCGAATACGTGGAACAGAGTTCTGGAGTTTGCGACAGGCATCTTGGGTCCGTTGACTCTCCGTGCACGTCTCCTCTCTATGAGCCATTATACTCTGGTAGATCACAGCCAATGAGATATCCTCCGGTTTCTCTGCCGTATTTTCCCTGTTATAAATAGGTATGCTTCCGCATCTACCCCAAGTTTAGCTGAGAAAGAAATGTCCCATAACCGGGCATCACTGCCCACAGCCTGCATTAACACACTCTCCACGATCCTGCCTCTTGTGTACCGTCCGGGGGCAGGTTTCTGAAGTATTGGTACCCATATCCTCGGAGTGCATGCTGCTTGTCTCGCTGTGCCCACTACATGGGAACCACCCCTAGAGCGAGACTTTGAGATTGACTCTGTCTCATTTTCTGATGAATCAGAAGGGTCTGATAGGGAGAAAAAAGTATCCCCGAGTCAGTTTTCTTAATCATGAACTGGGTGCCGTTATCGATCCTTGCCCCTGGGTTCTCTAAGTTCGGGGGGATATCTCTCTGTCCCTCCCTTATGGTAGTTTTACCCCAAGTGCCTTTGTCGATGTCATTGGGTCCTGTATTGTTTTTAGAGGGATTCTGTATGGCAGGTATGGGGGTAATATGACCTTCACCCCCTGCCTCCGCCACAGAGAGACCTTCACCCCCTACTTTTCTCAAGGTGCTGTATTTACCAGGAGAGTCTGTAGCCTGATGTGCCAAGCCCCCCTCAGCAATTCCATGGCTTGCAGAGAGATTTAAGAATTTACCAATCTCTGAACCTGTCCAATAGTATCATGCTCAGGAGGATTGTGTTGAGGGTTGTGCTGCTGTTGTTGTTTTTTTCTCTCCTTTCCAGACATAAACAAAGAGGGAATAATGCGCTTACCATGCTCTCTCCTTGCGCACCCTCTAATTTCTCCGCATCCTCCCTGGTACTGTCACTCTTGCTGCCTCGATTGAGAATTGAGGAGCTCCTTGCGGCACCAGCAGTGTCAATCGGCATGCCATGTTTCCCTCTCCTGGGCTTTGGAGGCATTGCAGCCGGGGACACCGTCCATCAATTGTGTGTCTTTTGCTTTCTCGCCCTAAGTGCGCCAGGTATGCCCAGACGTGGGTCCTGGGCTCACTGTGCCACTGGAATCAAGCTATCCTGGCTGAAGAGGGGTGAAACCCCGAAACCGGTCCTAGGATGCTTGTTTCCGGTCCAGGGAGGACCTGACTTGGCAGTTCGGGCTGGATTGTTCCCATGAGGCACAGGGTCAAGACTGATTTGCATATGGCCAGGTCTAAACTGGGGTGGCATGGTGAGCAAAAGAATGATGGATTTAACCCAGATCTCTTGACTGGGGATGAATGTTTTGATTTGTTCTGCATTCCGTCCATCAATTGTGTTGTGGGGACACCGTCAGGTCAGCTCCGCCCCTCTCCGCAAGCAGCTCCCAGCCGTCGCAGCAGCAACACAGCACAGGCGCGGACACCACGAAGGACGCCACCCCAGCCCAAGAAGCCGCAGCAACCTGATCCATGAGATCACCGCAATACTCCTGCTCATGCCGGACCGGGAAGACGGGTGAGTGCATTTTAGTTCTGCAGGGTTTGCACAGTCTTCAGATACGGACAGGGGTCTGGGAGTCCCATCTTAAGTGTCCAGCAAGGCAGGCACCATCTTGCCTCCCATCAATGCACTTTTGAGCATAAGATGAGGACTCTGACCCTATCATAGGAGTGCACTACTGGACCTGGAAGAAACTACTCTGGAGTAAATGCTGCTGTGCTGAAGAATTGCCATCTTGCTGTGTTTTACTGTCCCAAGGGAGTTGCTGCTGTACCTAATTGAGCTTCCCTGCTGACTGCTGACCTCTGCCCTGCTGCAAGGATGAAGAGCAAGCACCCCCAGAGTTGCTCCAAGGGCTTGCTGATTTGCCCCCTGTTCTCTACTGAGGTCTCAGCCATAGCAAAGACCTTGCCACAACAAGAGCTACATATTTGCCCTGGACTGCAGCACTACCTGAATGCCGTGGGCTTAGTGCACTATGACTTATCTCAGGAGAGACTTCATGATGCCAACCGTTTTCACCCTTCTACCAATACAAGCAGCACTCCATTGTGAGGAGCCTATCAAATTATTCACGGGTGCCAGTGAACAAGAACTGTGGCACTTCATTCTTTTTCTCCCAGCGGCGCATCCGTGCAGTACCGTGTTCATGGCTAGAGCTGAGCGCAAGACCTCAGAGCCGCGGATGCACTGACACCACCCCCAGCGCGATTGCCCAGACAACGGGGAGTGCACCGTGATGTCACACCGCCCCAGCACGCCGGATTGTCACTGCCCGCTGACTGTCAAAAGAGTGACTCTCTTTTGCCAAGATGTGGACCTCGCAAGGAGGGCCCCTGATACCACCAATAAGTTGCCTGAGTGCCGCTGTCGGCCAGGAACCGTGCAGCAGCACAACTCCTCCTTTGGTGAAGACACGGGCCCGTGATCAAGGCCCGCCAACACAACCTGTAACTCTCTTTAGCTCCGCTGTTGGCTCTGAGCCGTGCAACAGCACCACACTTCATTGCACCATGACGCGGACCAGATGAATGAGGCCCCTTCATCTTTTAGTGCTGAACCGGATACCAGCTCCTAATCAGAGCAGCGCAGGCCCTCATCAAGGTACAGAAACGTAGGGACACGTTGAATCCTGCTTTCTCAAAGTACACAGTTGTAACGTTTAAGTCAAGAGAAATTACCGTAAAGGCTCTAAAATAAGCTCAAATGATCATTGTAAAAGCACTGCTTGAATACATGCAAAATTGAATAACTATTATTCTACTGGTTGGATTTTTATCGTTTTGGTCTTATTTTTTACATAAAATATCTACTATTTTTCTAAACCTGTGTTGAGTCGTTTTTAGTGCTTTCATTGTGTTACTGTGTATGTGTGCTGCACAAATACTTTACACATTGCCTCTTAGGATAACTGCTCTGTGCCAAGCTACCAGAGGGTGACCACAGGTTATCTTTGGTGTGCATCTGACTTACCCTGACTAGAGTGGTGGGTTCTGCTTGGCTTAGTTGCATACCCTAACCAACCAGAAGCCCGATTGCTAACAGTCCTACAAAAATTACTATAATGGAGAGCATCATTCCTTTGCATGTACATTTTCTCCATCTCTATCTGTTCTGTAACATTCTACTTTTAATACTTTGCCTGAGCATTTGTACACATTTATTGCTGTATAATTCACAAACGTCTCTATATTAGAACTAAAAAAATAAACTGTGACTTTGAAATAAATGATGGTGAGTTTACCAAGAGATCATGCTTTTTAAACTTTTCTATTTTAAGGTGAAAAAATGTTTACGATCGACAGCGGCAGGAACGCTCCACTACACTCCCCTCCTTCTGAACACTACACAATAATCTTCAACACCTTTGTCCTGATGCAGCTATTCAATGAGATCAACGCTCGTAAAATCCACGGGGAGAGAAATGTCTTTGATGGCATCTTTGGGAACCCTATCTTCTGTGCAATTGTTTTGGGCACTTTTGGAATACAGGTAACTCTACCACAAGATGTATTCATTGGTTTGCAAGGCAACATGAAAATGTGCATTTGATAGTCACTGCATCAGATTCCTTTTTTAGATTGTCTTAGGATGGTCAATGCAGAATTGTGTGTTCTTGCATACAGGCACTGGCTATGTTCTAGGAGAAAGTATGGTGGTCCGTCATATACTCATTGGCCCACTCCTATGTAGCAGTCACTGTCTTGCAGATGATGTGGTTGGTCTTTGGTACTTGACTGATTAGGTGTTTACAAATGTTGCAGATGAGATGTGTTAGGAAGATAGAGAATTTGTCCATCGACCTAATAGTAGGCACCCCACATTCTGACTAGAAGATGTGGGATTCGAGATATTTTAAACATTTCTGGAGGTATATTTTGTGTACGGGAAGCATAAAGGAAGAAGCAGTGTGTGCGTGTGTGTGTGTGTGAATGGTGTGTGTGTGTGTGTATGTTTGTGTATAATCTGTTCTCTACTCATTTGTATACAGCTAGACAGATATAATGTCTATGAAAGTGCCTGTTTTTCCGTGGTCATCCCCATTTTATGGGACTGATGCTGCTGTTTTTTGAACTCTGATACTGCTATTTAGTCCCCAGTGCATGTGCTCTGACCCGAATATATGGTAAAATTGGACACGCCCCAAATGGCATATTTAGCTTTCCAGGAAGACCACAGTGTATAGAGTACGAAAACACACCAATTGCTTTGAAACTTAAATGCCACCCATGGATTACTGCACCTACAGTGACATTCACGAATCTGACAAGAAAAATATGGCTTCAAGTCTACATGTGCAGCTTGACTCTGACAGCTTTTACACTTGGAAGCAGACCTGTCAAGATATACCTTATGGCAGGAGTAAACCCCTACATTTAAATATTAAGTACATTTCTCCTAAGTCAACCTTGTAGCCCTCAAGATAGGGTGCCTGGTATTTAAAAGTGTAGCATGTAAGAATTAAATGTTTGCATGTTCCTACAGTAACCAGCCTCCAAAAGGCTATTTGTACTGTTAGTGCTATAGCTGGTTCTATGAAGAAAAAGATTCATTACAATTAATACGTGAATCCCTCATCTGGTGTTTGGAATAAGCTACAGAGTGGTTCAACCACTGTTTTTGAAATTTACTCAAAATACAATGCAATGATAAAGTTGGATTTTTGATAACTATATAGGAAAGTATTTTTTGAAAAGTTATACTTTCCCTGCCTGAAGTCCCTGCAGACTAATTAGTATTGGCCTACCTGCAACTGGCCTGTCGGTGCTGCTTTGGGTCTGGCAGAATGTTTGGGGGAGGACTGTAACCTAACTTAACCCAAGCTGCACTAACTTAAAGCGGAGCAGTGGGAGGTCTGTGCTTTCATAGTTTATTGATATGATAAGCCTAAAGAAGAGGGGTCTCGTGATCCCAAAACACACTTTAACCTCCTGATATTAGGTTCAGTGGCAGAGGGAGGTGGCTCCATAACCATTTTGAACTGGTTGATTGTGGGGGGTCTGCTCATTACCTTAAACACACCCCTAGGTGTGCCACAAGCTCTCCAAACTCTCTCAAAATGTTGCCATGTTGGATTGTACTGAAAATGGTAGACTGTGGAATAGTTTGCAGTGAGGCAAACAGGAAGTGCTTCAAAGTGGGAAAATTTGCCCTTGGTAACTTTTTCCCATTGATCCGGCAGTGAAAAGAAATCACCCCTACCCAGTGACTAGTGGATTGAATAGAAGTCACATCTCATCCCCAGCTCCCAAGAACACTTTCTAGACCTGTGGCAGAACAGAAGAAGATTGGTCCTACTGTATGTAATCTGTGAGGAGACCTGAAGGGCTGGGCCTGCTACCGCTTGTAACCAAGACTTGGACTCCAAAGGTCAGTTGACTGACCTCCTGTGTGGCTACAAGGACATAGCAAGCTAAGAAGGGCTTTTTGCCTGGGGTGACCAGTGGACAAGGTACAACTGGAATGGGACTGGGCCTTGCTGGTGGCCTCTGATGTAGTGTGTCCTGGTCCCTAAGTGATGTCCCTGAGGTTCCAAATGCCTTAGAGGTGGCTATTTTATTTTTATTTAAAAAGTTTTATAGAGCGCTAGCTTGACCCGTAGGTATCAGAGCGCTTTACATACACACGATAAACAGAAGGAAATTGCATTACATAGTAGGAAGGCAGTAAGGAAGCAAACAGAGATAAAGAAAAAATACAACATGAAAAATAGGTAAACAGTGCAGCGGAGGGAGAGAGAACAAACGAAGGTGGTTAACGCAGTCCGGTCACCAACTATCCTTGAATCTCAAGAGAGAGAGGAGTCAAGTCGGATGTTGAAGTCTAGGTTAGTTGACGTTGGTCAGGAAAGTATTTGTTAAGGAGATGGAGTTTGAAACTGCCCCTGAAACATTCTTATTTTGAACTTCAAAGACCTTAGGAGCTGCAGCTGGACTTCGCATCAAAGGTGTCAATGTTTGGAAGGAATTAATTGGATATAGCTTTAGGCTTGCCCCACTGGAAGATTTTGAGCTCTAAAACAAGAGACCAAGGGACTGATTTAGACCGTGGACATCTCCCATATTGGCAGGAGCCACTGTCAAACTTTTAGTGTGCATAATACCACTTTCCATTCTATGGTGTAGGGGTCATTTTGCAGTTTTCATTGCTCCTTACCACCATGTTATACTTGGCTGTAATGGACATTAAACACTGGCCTTTTAACCGTCCATTCTAAATTAGGTGGGTGTACAAATGGCCAAATTTCCAATGACCCTTACTCTGTTGGGCTGTTGGAGGTGTATGTCTGCGGTGGAGACTGAGTAGTCTCTGCTGCCGACATAATGAAGGTCTGTCTGACTTTAAATGAGGCAAGCAAACCTTTAGTTTGGTGGAGAGGGTACTCTGGCAAAGTTGCAATTGAGTACCCTCTCTGCCAAATGAAGGTAGAAGTCTTAACCAGGCAATGGCACCAAAAGTATCTGCCCGAAGAGGTTCGGATCATTTCCCGCCAAAACGAACAGCTTCAGCTGCACCTTGCACACATTGAGGCAGTAATGCTCACATCACTAAAATGATTACTAGAAATAAGATCTGCTTATTACAAAATCTCTACTCGGTCAGCTATTCAGTCATCTAGTCAGTAAGTCATTCAGTCAGGCACTTACTCACAATTTACTCATTCACTCACATTCTTAGGGAGTAATTCAATGGTGCCTATGAAACGTAAAAGGGTCCTTATAGGGTTACTGTGTTTTTCATGATTAGGCCAATAGAATCTAATATTGTTTTCTTCCTGAGTGCATTTCAGTATGTTGCACATACACTTTACCTCTTTTCTCTTACTTATTCACTTCCTAATGTTTACCTGTATAATTGTTGTACTTATAGTAAGCACATGAGTCCAAAATGAATCTCCATCCATATTACAACTATGCTCCAGTTAACCTATTTATCCAATATTCAATTTCCTTCAGGGGCTCAAATGACTGATCCATTTTCCAAAAGATCACGAGGCAGAGTCACTGTACCTTTCATAAGATAGATTTTGGGTGATGCCCCCAGGGTATCAAGGGATTATATTTTACAGTTTTGTGTGGGTAGGTGGTAGGAGCCTGCAGGGAAATATTGGATTTCTTATTTTTCTGGTATGTCTGTAGCAGGAGGAAGTGTCCAATAAATATCTTGAACTCCTCCAGAGACATAACAGACAACCAAGTGTGCACACAGAGGATCCATGCATGCCAAAGGTGAAATAGTATGCCAATTATATTTAGGATAGAAGACTTTGACAACTGTTGTGTGCCTTGGACTGCCCTTAAGAATATACATAACAGACACATTATTATGCCTATAAAAGACTTACACAAATAGGTGCATTAGGCTTTCTATTATGTTCATGTAGGTAGGTATGTCATGACACCTATCACCTGTAAAAGGCCATCTCGCACCACTACAGGCTTTGACGTCTAAGGGAGAAAAATACTGTTCTGTCAGCTCCCGCCTTTCTCCACAGGAAATTTAAAAATTACACTAAATATGGCAGAACATGTGAATATCTGCAAGTTAATGGATGGATTAGGGAGATCAGTGAAACTGTGAATATTCACAAGTTACCCACATATTTCAGGCACACTCATAACTGTTCACACATAAATTAAATCATGCACATCCTGGCCTAGGAATGCCCTATGGAAGTAACACTGTCACATTTTCTGTATTCTGTTGAAGTTAAAGAAAAATATCAAAGAATCAAGAAAAGACAAGAAACCTTATAATAATGACGATGTCTTCCTTAGTTTCCTGATTAACTAACTTGTACAACTAATTTGTATAATAAACCTTTTGTAAGCAGTAATATAAAATCAATGATGACTAGTCTCATCCTTCAAAAGAAAAAGGAATGTTAACAAGTCGGTTGACAGACACCTCTGATGGTTTTCTTCCTCAAATTTATAGTACTTGGTCAGTTAGGCATTCTCTCTTCACTTTGAACATCTGATTTCCAGTGACTGAGTCTCTTGAAGATTCCACTATCTCTTGTACATTCTAGTACCTGTGTTTTTGTAAAGAATTCAGCTAGATGTCTTCTCCTATGTACTGAAACACTTTTCAATTTATTTCTGTTTTCCTGCTGCACTAGTAAGTCCTCTAGAAAGCTTACTTAATGACCATGTTTCCAATTTCTGTTTTTCAGATAATAATTGTACAGTTTGGTGGAAAGCCTTTTAGTTGTTCTCCTCTTGAGCTTGACCAATGGATGTGGTGCATATTTCTTGGAATTGGGGAGCTTGTATGGGGTCAGGTAAGCATACTGTGGACATGATGTTGTTACAGTGTTATAATGGATAGAGGAGTTGTCTCAATAAATTAACTAAAATCCATAATATTAAAGGTGCTCCTGGAGTGAAACCAGTTTGTGCTCATTTTAGCACTCAGAAAACAGCCTTGCTATTACAACAGGATATGCAGTTGTTTTTACATAATTTTCTGTAATGCAAATTGTGATTGCAAAGTTAGCATCTTCACAAGGAAAATAGGCTTTCTCTCATTTGCCTAGTAATATGGCTGCATCCAAAAAAGGAAACACCTTTGCCAGCATGGCTGCACAAAAGTGTATATGTACACAATCAACATACCAACAAGGAAGCATTGTATAAGTCAAGGAAAATGTATTAATACTCTGCCAGGACTCAGATACTTGCGGGGCTGTTCATGCTACTTTGTAAAATAATTTGATGGATTAATTCCAATTCCTTGGCCTCTGTACCTCAATTGAAGACAACATTTGCAGCCAAATATTGCTTTCTTCAGTCAAAGTGAAGGCCTCCTTCAAAACTTGATGTTTCTGTTCTCATAATTCATGTCCTTATGTTAAAAATACTATGTCCTGAAGATGACTCTCCATGTTCGAAGGGATCGAAACACCATTGATGACGCCAGACACCAAATTCTGCTTTTTGTGCTCTGTGTATGTTTCAGTTCACCGACATTGTTTCATTTAGATTATATGTTGCAAATTTATTAGCCAGACACTTAGGGCCCGATTCACAAAGGTAAACTGAGACGAACATCTAACTTTATGACTTTGGTATTCACAAAGGGCATTTGCAACTCGTAAATGCCCTTTGTGAATACCAAAAGTTGAACTTTACGACTTTCGGTATTCACAAAGGGGATTTACGAGTAGTAAATGCCCTTTGTGAATACCGAAAGTCATAAAGTTAGACTTTCGTCTCATTTTACCTTTGTGAATTGGGCCCCTTTTCTTTTACAGTTAAACACATTTGGGCAATACAGTTTACACTTTGGCAGCATGTGATCACCTGTTTCCACCAACCACTTTCCTTATTACTGTATGAGTATGTTAAAATATATCTGTTTCTCTCATACCTTTGAATTATCGGTTATTGAATGATTTATATTAAGATGTGCATGATTTTTTGATCATTAACTGATAGTATTGTTGCTTAATTATGCTACACCTTATGATTTCATCCTTTTATCTTTGACTTATACAATACTACTTCATAGAAATATTGTGGTAAATGTTTGTATCCCTCTTTTTCAAGAGATCTACAGGTGAGCTACTAATACCTTTACACATGCATGAAGTTATAGACACTGACATGAAAGCAAAAAGGTCATGGAGGCACAGGCTAAATGTGCACTACCCTGGAGTTCCACCGGGACTCACAAAGAACATCTTTGCCCCTACAGAGGCAATGTCAGAGCAGCAGAGGGAGAAGTATTTGCCTATCAGTATTCATACAGACACATCTTGACCCCTGAGGTTCATAGCATTCCAATGAAGGTGCAGGTTTAGTTTCCACACTCGGCTGAATGAAGTATAGGCTGGGACTTAGTAGTACTGAAATGTTATTCTCAAATGTTCTGGGGTCTTGGGGTAATTGCTTTATGTCCCACTTCTGTTTATCAGTCTCTTTCTTTGACTACCACCTAATAATTGTTATTTCTTTACCAGGAGTCTATAGCATTTGTTTCATAAAAAGGGTTACCCTCGTTATGCAGGTGTAGTCAGTGGGGAGCTCACATTTGGTTCACTTCTAATCCATTGAAGGTCTGGTCATGGCCTCCTCATTCAGTGCCATTACGCACCACCATGTGTGACAGTCACAATGCCTTAGAGGGAAAGAACTCAAGAATGCCATCACCGGCATCATTTTCAAGGCAATGGTGGGCATCTGGCAGATAAATGTGTGGACCTCTAAGCAAGTTTGCTAAATAGAGAATCTGTCATTGAGAGAAGTGTGATGAAGTGGTTGACTACATTCAACCTCCTGGGAGCATTTAGGGTCTCTGTCCACATGGACAACATATGTATCTGCAGGGGAACCATTATTATCTTTTTCCATGCTAGGCTATTTGCAAACAACGCACCATCACAGTGTGTTAGAGCATGCACTGTAAACAGCATTCTTTCATTGCATAGGATGCACCAAGTGAAGGAGATTCCACCAACTACTGGAAATAGTGTGTCCTCTCAGCAACACGTTTGTCATCATACTTTGTGAGAGGCTGGCTCAGTATATGATGTACACTTATGTAAGTGGACACCTTGCACTGATCCAGACAACCCTTATGGTGATTTTAGTGGTCTTAGACAACCTTAGAAAACTCTCTAAGTGGTAGCTGTGGAGAGCAGCCTTCAGGCTTAGCCGAGAAGGAGTGTAAAGCAGCTTGTTTTACCAGAACATAATCTTATAGGTATAGATTAAATGAAAAAGAACCACACAAGGTATTTAAAAAAATGGGTATTTATTATAAGACACTCACTAACACATACAGATGTCTCCTACCCGGAGATATACACAATGCACACAATACTTTGCAATAGAAGCACGTAAGTAGCACAGAATACACAGAGGTCCCCAGGGGGAGACCAAACCATACACTAAAATAGTGGTATGCTAACCACGACTCGAGTCAAGGATATACCCAGAGGACGTAGAAGTGCTGGGGACTCAAGGAACCACCCAAGGTGAGTATCTAGGAGCCCCACGGAGGTCGTGTGCAGTGTGGGAACACAACTGCGTTCTCTGTACAAATCAATGTGTAAGTTGTGGTTGCAATTTTAAAGAAAAAGGACCCTTCCCAGTGGACCCTGAAGAAACCCAGTGGAAGACAGAAGGTTGGAGAGCCACCCCACCCGTGGATACCTTAGAAACCAGGATACCTGCACCAGGGAAGCCGGGTGCATAGGTGTGAAGTGGCGTCAGAAACCGCCGTCGAACCCAATGGAGGACTTCAGAAATATGCCGCTGCTGGAGAAGGTGGAAGTGTCCGGTGGAACCCAAAGGTGGATTCAAGATGTGAAGAACCTTCAAGCAGAGGAGACAGAGTCTGTGTCACTCAGGAGTGACCAGGAGGCACAGTAGACGAATGCCCACCGATGTCGGGGGCTGCAGGAGAACTGACAATGACCTTTAAACTGCAGCTGTGTGGACCAGGCAATGCTGTGGAAGTCTTGGCAACTGCAACCAACGTGGAAGTTGAAGAAGGTGCAATGTCGGGATCAGCAAGGTCCAGGAGACTCACCACAAGCAGGGGAGTCAGGGCAGGCTCCGAGCAATCAGTGGAACCCAAAGAATTCAAATGTGACCCTCGACAGGACCTTCAGGCCGGAGGCACTGGAGTCGCAAGAGGACCTTGAGCAGTTTGCCAATGAAGCAGGTCCACGGTGCAAGCAATGCAGTGTGGTAGAAGATTCTGGTCACTGGGGATGCTTGAGGTTGGGGCTACTGGGAGCCCGAAGATCTTGATGGAAGGAAGTCAACAAGCCTTTGCAACGGCAAGTCGACTCGCTGCACAGGGGTTCGGTTCCTGCGGCTCTGACAAGTGATAATGGCCTCAAACTTGGTGAGAGGACAGGGAAGGCCTCAAGGGATGTGAAGAACCACCACCTGTGTTGCTGAGCCTTTCAAAGTCCGTGGGGGCCCAGGATCAGCAGACCGGTCAGCTTAGTTGCGGTGCCTGCAGATGCAGGGAATTAACTCCTTTTTTTTATTATTATTTTTATTATTATGAGCAGAAACATAAATAGGGCATAGATAAAGCATTGAAATTAATGCATTCAGTTTGCTGAATATACACTCCTTGTAGACATGTATATTAAGCACGACAGGTATATATAAAGTGCAGCAAACCAATTTTGACAAATATTCATCACAGCGTACAACTTGACGTGAATCTCTGTAATTAAACTTTTTCATAAAGTGCAACGTGGCCATTTTCCCTCTGAATATGGTGGTAGGGATTAACCTTCGCACAAACTAGCCAAAGTTTATAATCAATTGCAGTTTTAATAAAGTGCAGTGCTACCAACCCAGATAATGCTAGCCTACAACGCTAACGCACATTCTATTCTAAAGAGGAATTCTCTTTGCTGAAGTGCAACAGTTGCAATCTTATAAAGTGCAGTGCATAATAATCCTAATAATACTAAAGTGCAGTGCTAAAGTGCAATTTATTCTAATAACAACTTCTTGTTGTCTTACGGCCCAGCTTTACTGAATAATCACTGGCCTCACCATATAAGTGCACCATGCAGTGTTTAACCACTATATGTCATTACAGCCAAAATTTGCAAAGACTAATCATAAAGTGCAACATGCATATTTTCGCCTCTAGACATAATGCCGATGGCTGATCCGCAGTGCAGGCTCGTCAAAGTAGAGCCAGTCCAAGTTCATACCCTAGTGGTATTAAAAGTGCAATAGTGAAATGCATTTATCCCCCTTTTTTGTTCTGTAGAAAGCTTCACAATGCATTATGGCTCAATTTTTCCGAAATAGTCTCTAGCCTCTCTATATATTTCCAAACAGCAGTAAATCTTATAGTGGTCCCCACTCTCTTCGCATATGCTTCTTCAAATTTCCTTGTGCTTATCATTTTATTTAGCCATTCCGAATAAGTGGGTATTTTTAAAGACCTCCAGTTCTGAAGTATCAAAGAACGTGCTACAAGGGAGGCAATTGCTGTAAATGTCTCCTCTCCTCTTGACATTGCAAGGTTTCCTCTCTGACTAGAAATACCAAAAAGTGCCACGCCTGCCCCAGGATCCAGTCTTTTTTTAACTCCCCGGCTTAAAGCCAAAAAAATCCTTTCCCAAAATTGTCCTATCCTTGGGCAAGTGAAAAAAATATGTAACCAGCCTCCGTCGCCTGCTGACTGGCAACGAAAACATCTATTCTCAAGTTCCGGGTATATCTTATGAAGAGCTTTAGGGGTGTAGTACACCATCCAGCATAACAAAAAAGCCATTCTTTTAAAGTTAACCGCTCTTAGACTAACTGCCTAGTTGTGATATGGCCTGCCAGACGCGAATAGAGAATATACATTGTGTCTCCTGGGTGACTTTTTCGAGAAATTTATTGACCACCAATGATTCTCCTTGGGAGCATAAAAGACGATACCAGTTTCCCACCCCTCTTGATTTTGCTCTAAATAAAGCAGTTACGCGCAAAGTTGGACCAGAACTGGATGGGAGGGTGTGTTTATTCAGTAAATATGAGATCTGTGTATATTCAAGAAAGAAAAGCTTGCTCCGATCTTGACACCTAGCTTGGACCTCTTGCCAAGTAATCACTCGATCTCCCACTAAAACATGCCCCAGCTCTTTAAAACCACAAGTGTTCCAAGACCTTAAATGGCTGGTCTGTATCTGGAGGCCCAAGCGTTTACATTCAGCAAGTTTTAAGTAATAAAACCCTGTGGAGCAGGCCTGCTTTGAATAAAAAGTCTGAAATTTGAAGAGTATTCCTTCAAGGTCTTATACCTAGTTTTTTTGGGAAGTTTAGCTGTTTTTAAAAATACCGGAATCTGCGAGCCAATCTCCTGTACCATTTTGTCCCCCAAAAAAAATATCAGCTAATCCCTTGGCATCAAGTAAATGGGCTGTAAGATCTAAAATGGCTGCTTCATAATACTTACCAACTTGCGGAAGTGCAAGCCCACCCTGATTAATATTGAGTTGAAGCACTGAGAGCTTTACCCTTGGTGTCTTCTTACTCCAGACAAACTTTCTAAACATCGTTTCTAACTCGTTAAAATAATTTATATTGATTATTATAGGGATATTTGTGAAAAGAAAAACAAGTAAAGGTAAAATGGACATTTTTATCAGGGCCACACGGCCTAGCAATGTGAGGGGTAATAGCGACTACTCTTCTAACAATTTTAAAATTTTGTTCCGCATAGCTTCATAGTTTAATTTGTAAATTTCCCAATATTTATTAGTAACATGTATCCCTAGATATCGAATTGGATTAGGATTAAGGGCTTGTCGCTTTAGATTTTTAGGGAGAAAATCACTCGCAGTATTGATAATTAAAATCTCAGTCTTGCTATGATTAATTTTATAGCCTCCAAGTTCGAATTGTGCAAATTCTGCTAATGCTAGCTCTATATTCTGTCTTTCTGGGCTAAGATAGAGGATGATGTCATCCGCAAACAGCTTTAGTTTTGCCATTCCTAAGATTGGTGCTTTAATCGCCATATTGTTACGAATATTTGGTGGCTAGGGGTTCAATAAAAAAAGTAAAAAGCACTGGGGAAAGTGGCCACCCTTGCCTGGTCCCCCGGTTAACATTCACTATCCCTGTTGGGTTAGAATTAATAAAAACCTGTGCCTGAGCCCCTTGATAAATATTCCATAACATTTTTTATGACCTGGGGGGGAACCCCATACCTGCCCAGACCGTAGAAAAGAGCGTCCCAGTTCACCAAATCGAACGCTTTTTCTGCGTCTATCATCATAACAAGTGCTGGGGTTTGATTGCTATTAAAAAAGTCAAGTGCCTGTACTAAAAAACCCTGTATTGGCAGACAGTAGCCTCCCGGCGACAAACCCTGTTTGGTCCCTATGGATCACTTCTTGGGCCAAAGGGGTAAAGCAAGCGCAGAGCCCAGATTTTCATTAAAATGTTATAGTCGGAGTTAAGTAGACTGATCGGTCTATAAGAATTAATATCCCTAGGATTTTTCCCCTTCTTTACAAAGCTAACAATAATGGATTCTTTAAAAGCTGTGGGAACCAAACCACCTGCTTTGACATAATTGAAAAGCTTGACTAAAAAGGGTGTCAATTCCTTAGCAAAGACTTTATAAAATTCTGTTGGTAGCCCATCATTGCCACATGCTTTTCCTCCCACCATTGTGGCAAGGGCTGCCAGAATTTCTGCTACTGAGATGTCAACTTGAATTTTACCAGCCTGGGTGTTCGATAAATAAGGGAGACTGGCATTCTCAAAATATTGTTGAATTGCCTCTTGCCCGACCATATATTTGGTAGCATATAGTTGATCATAATGCTCCAAAAACACTTGGGCAATCTTATCCTTATCAGTCACCAGGATTCTTGTACCTTGATCTGTGATTAGAGCTGCTTCCTGTTTTACCTTAGTTGACCAGGCTAGCACTTTGCCTATCATTTGGCTCTCTTCGTAGGTTCGCTGCTGGAATGTCTGGGAGCTATTACTCTCTTCTATAAGGAAAAACTCCCTTAGCTCCTTTTTTGTTTTTATCAAGCTGACCCCCAATTATCTCATTTCCCCGTAGAGAGGCGTTCTTCTGCATCAGGGCAGTATCAACTGCCAACTGAAGTTTGGCTATTTGAGTTCTCTGATTTTTGGACTGTGCGGCCATAAAGGCCACCATCTGCCCATGGACTGAAGCCTTAAAGGCCCCCCATACTGAAAAAAGTTCTGCTGTACCCTTATTATCCTTAAAGAATTCTTGTATCCATTCTCTTGTGTCTATTACCCATTGTTGATTTGCAAGAAGGAGTCAATCCATCTGCCACCTGGACCTTAACCTCCTGCCCTCCTCTATTTCTATATCTAGTTTGACCAACGAGTGATCTGAAAATAAATTTGCCCCCATTTCTGATCCAACATATTTCAAAGAGCGAGATATTAAAACGAAATCCATATGGGAGGCTGATTGGAATTGTCAGGAATGGCAGGTATATTCTGATACTTCCTGATGGGCTCTACGCCAGGGGTCAATTAGTTGATGATCTTGTATAATGACATCTATTATTTTTTTTGTCTTTGGCTTAAGCTGTTTTTATTTTTATTTGAAGTGTCCTTTTTCAAATCTTGAATATAGTTAAAGTCTCCTCCAGAAATAATCTGCCCCGAAGCCCCTCTAAGTATCTCATTAATCCTAGTCATAGATGTAGGGTCATCAGTGATTGGTCCATAATAATTGACGAAATTTAAAATATTCATGTTTAGATTCGCCGTGACCCATAGCCATCTCCCATGAGGTTCCCTCTGAACTTGGACAAACTCTCAGTCCAACCCCCAAATAAAATATATAGCGACCCCCCTCACTGCCAGCCCTGCCGACACAAATAAAACTTTTGAAAAAGATTTAGGGATAAAGAGTTTTGGAGTATTTGGTTTCAGGTGGGTTTCTTGAAGAAAAAGAACTTGTGGTGAAAAAGAAGCTAGCCATCTTATTATCCCTCCATAATTTTGTTTGTTCAATACTCCGTTTACATTGACCGAAATTATACGACATTTAGTACCCATATAATTAATGCCTAAACATAACCGTAATCCATTCAATAGCCTATTTTCCCACCACCTCACCTCTAAGATTCTGCTAATTTTTTCCTTTTTTGCATCCCAAACCCATCCTCTCCCACCCCTGCCCCACACCTTGCCCTCCCCTGGAGATGGGCAAGAGACCGCAAGCCCCATCTCCTCCCTCCCCACGTGGCTCTTATGGGGTGCCTTGGTGCTGCACCCTGAGTGACCCCTCCCCCACCTCAGCGACCCCCCACATTAGTTAGGTGATTTTATTAAATTTTGCGGAAGAAATTTCTCTCAGCAGGTCCTAGGCTTCTTCTATATTCGCAAACATGTGAAACTTGCCTCTCACTAGTACCCTTAACTTCGACTGCTGAGCTATCGAAGCCTGAGGGCCCTGTGCCTTAAAATGATATAACAATTTAACAAACTCTTTTCGCCGACGTGCGGCAGCTGTCGACATGTCAGCAAAAATCTGACAACTGGATACATCATTAATTGAAAATTGTCTCTGCTGGATTGCTTTGGAAAGTATCTGTTCTTTTATTCGGTGATCGGCAATTTAATTAATATTGTTTGTGGTAGTTTTGAATTCGGCAGAGGGTGTGAGGGCACTCGATGTGCTCTTGTTATGGTGAGATCGCCAGTGAATTCAGGCAGGACACTCTTCTTGATAAAAGTCTCGACCCAGCAAAGAGGTAGCGATCCGTCACTCCCCTCCGGAACCCCAACTAGGTGCAGGTTTGCACGCCGCAAGTGATTCTCGAGCTCTTCAAGCTTACTCCCAAGTAAAAAAAATTCCTTTGTTACTACCTTCACTTGCTGCTGCATAGTATTCATTTGATCTTCAAGATGTGCAATCCTTGATTCCGCCTCTTGTATCCTTACTTGAAACTACCCACTGCCTCCTTGATCTTTGAGAGGCACTGGTGAAGGGGGTATTTCATTTACTTGGGATGTCTTAAGTTCTCTTATCTCATCAAGAATGAGATTCAGCATGGTTTTTATATCGCATTGTAGGAGAGTTTCTTTTTCTTCAAGATGTGCAGACGGGCTGGGTTGGGGCCCCCTGCTTTCTTTCTGACTCCAGGCTTGCTGCCCTGAGACTTCCAGTCCTGCTTTACTTGATGGCTGGGACTGATGTTGTGGCGGCGGCTGCGAGAGTATTAGTCCTGTAGGGGCGACTTTAGTCGTGCCTGTGATGATGCTAAAGGTGCCTGATCCTGCGGCTGTAAGTCGAAGGAGGGGTTGTTGTCTTTTTTAAGGGAATTATGTGTACCCTTTTCTTCTAGGGTAACTGATTGTCCTGCGGAGGTTTAGACATTTTGAGAGGGACTAGTTAGTGTCCCTTGCAGTCCCGCCGATGCAGTCTGAGTAGTCAGGGATGCTTTACTTTTTGAAAATAGCGGGTACTCTTTGGTGTTTATCTTTCCATCCTCCCGACCCCCGGTAGTTGGATCATGATTTTCTGATTTTCTATCATCAGGGCCCCGTTCTTCCTCTGGTCTTACTCCTTCCTCCAGCCCCCTTCGTGTTAGCTTTTCTGTAGCCGGACCCCTTGCACCGAGGTCCTGGTTAGGTTCTGGCAGCTCCTCTTCCGAACTCTCAGAGCTAGAGTTTATAATAGAACCTGGTCGTGCTTTTAGATTGTGCTCCGCTCTTGCCGCGGCTGATGCTGCCTTTGATTGAGCTAGCCGCAGTTTTGCTTTGAGGCCCGCAGCTGAATCTACTTTGGCCATTAGATTTGACAGCTTTAAATGCTTTCCCATTTTCGCCTTTGAAAGCAGGGACCTCTTCCTGCGACAACCCCCAGGTTTTGAGCTATCAGGGCCAAACCGAAATCGTGCTCAGTCCTGCAATGCCCCAGCCCAGCTCTTGGTTTTCTTTCTCGTCTCTTCTCTTTCTCTCCTCTTTTGATTTTGATTTGATTTGATTTTGATTTGTAATTTGTAGAGCGCGACAATTACCCTAAGGCATCAAGGCGCTAGAGACCTGCCGTCTAGAAGCGGGAGGAAAAGGGGAAAGAAAATCCAGATAGATGCTAGACCGAGAAAAGCCAGGTCTTAAGAGCCTTTCTGAAAGGGAGCAGACGAGGAATAGAGGGGAAGGGAGTTCCAAAGTCTGCTTGCTGCCACCGAGAATGCTCTGTCCCCCCACTTCCTCTTTTTGGTTCTTGGTACAACCAGTTGCATTTGGAGCGAAGAACGCAAGGGTCTACTGGGGGAGTGCCAACTGAACATAGTCTTTAATCTTGACGGATAGGGAGAATGCAGTGATTTGTGAACCATACAGAGTGATTTGAAACTGATTATTTTTTCGATGGGGAGCCAGTGCAGGGCTTCCAGTCCCAACCTGGCGGATTGCTTCCTGGGAATGTCCAGAACGAGTCTTGCCAGTGCATTCTGTAGCACCTGGAGTTTATACTGCATACTCTTATTGGCGACAAGGTATAATGCGTTGCAGTTGTCGAGTCTGGACATTACCAAGGCCAGTGCTACCTGTATTCGAGCTGGTCATTGGATAAGAGGAAAGATTTTTTTTAACATCCTTATGAGCCAGGAGCACGTCGAGATGGTACGGTTCATTTGGATATTAAAGTTGAGTTCGGTATCCATCAGAACTCCAAGGTTCTTAGCCTTCTTGCTCGGGGCAGGACAGCATCCTAAGGATTGAGGCCAGCACTTACTGTTCCACTTAGATGTCCCAGATCCAAATATCATCACTTCAGTTATCCCTTCTTTTCCCTGTCTCTTTTTCCCTTTTTTTCCTAGCTTTACTTTTTTTTTTTTGCCGTCTTTATCCAGTTCTTGCTCTGCTCCTACAATTAAATGCAGTGTTTTATGGCAATAATCCGGCAAGGCAGAGAGGGATCCTGAGCCACCGTCTGCACTGCAGTGGGGTAAGCAGTCACCTTTTACTGTAATTCCCGGGAATGCTACGGGGGTGTTGTAGCAAGGGGGGGTGAGGGGGTCTAGCTCCACTGTTTGCCCTGTAATAAGCTGAGCAACCTCACTCCCTTCTCCCTTTTAGACTCCCTTCTAGCTTTCAGCCTCTGGACCCATTAGTCCTTAAGTTCTGATTTCAAATTCCAGATTTCCGATGTCAGAAATGTCAAGAAAATTAAAAAAAAAAGGAAAAAAGGGGAAAAAAAAGGGGAAAAAAAAGGGCAGAGCAAAGCTAAGGCTTACTCAAGCAGCCATTCGTGCAGCCCACATACCGCCGCCACACCCCGCTGCGGGGAAGCTCATCTCCTCTCTCCACAAACCTAGCACTTCACCGCATTCACCGGCTCACCGGCTCAGCTTCCCGCCAAACCGGGCTGAAGCCGAAGCATTTCCCATTAGCTCCGCCGCCGCCTTCAGCCATGGGCCGTCAGCATCCGTTGATCTCCAGAACCCAGGAAGGAGACGCGGAGTCCAGTTCCCGGTAGCAGCCTGCCGCACCTCTGGGAACGCCACCTGTGAGAGGCCTCAAGACCCCACCGCCGCGCCGTCCATTCAACAATGTGAGAGTGGTCAGAGAGCCGTGGGGAGGCGCAAGCGGTCACTAGCAGCTACGTGGGAGCATGCTGTAGCCTCCCGACTCCTTCACTTCAAGGGAGATTCAATTAGATCTCTTGGATGCCCACAGGCCTTGGAAGGGTTCCTATATGGAGCACAGGCACGGACATTGCAGTAGATGAGCAGGGCAAAGAGATCAGGAGAAGCAGGAGTCTTCCTGGTTGCAGCCTTGATGCACAGAGCGAAGTCCAGAGTGCCTAGACGGTCGAAGTTGAAGTGGTGTCTGAAATTAATCATGTCCCACGACGAATCTAGGGACCCACCCTCAGGTAAGCCCTTAAGTACCCTAAGGAAAGGGTTGGGACAATTCAGGGTTCCCTCCCAGGGGAGGGGTTGGACAGTGGGGAGGATACTCCCATGTCCTTTGTCCAGTTTCGCCCGAGAGCTGGAGCCAAAGGCTTACTGAGCTGGTTTGAACTGGACTATGCAAGGAGGGCACCAAATGTGCCCCTCAAACAGACTGAGTGGAGCTGGCAAGCGCTCCCACCTGGTGGTCACACCTCCCTGTGACAGGATACCTATTGTTCTACCTTCCCCTGCTCGAGCTTGGCTCAGCAGCAGGAGGACAGAATCGTGTCTCTGGTCGGCAGCAGCCATGTTGTGCTGTCCGGGTCTAGAAGACTGGTACCGGGAGCACTGAAGACCTAACGGAGGGCCTTTACAGTGCTTGGAATCATACCTCCCACACCGTTTACTGTGTGGGGGTATGATTCCAACATGTTTGATACCAAACACGATAGGGTTCATTACAGCCAGTTTCGAGATGGTCATCGCATAATGATGCGGTGCCCCTCTATATGGTATATGGCTGCTTCACTTACAACCCAGGAGAATGGACTCCGAAGGCTGTAGGGGTACCCTGCTCATGCAGGGGCACACTCACACTCAGAACCGAGCACCCTGCCTTCAGGATTGTAAAGGCCTGCTGTAGGGGTGACTTATAGGTTTTAAGTGCAGTGATCCTAGATATAGGGGAACCTATATCTTTCGTGAGTGGTGCTAGTAGCAGCTTACACAAGCTGCAATGGCAGGTCTGTAGTTACAAATTGAGTGGTCTCCCATGGGTGGCATAATACCTGCTTCAGCCCATGGGGGGCCCCTGGGGTACCTATGCCCCGGGTACCTTAGTACCATATACTAGGGATTTATAAGGGTACCCCAGTATCCAATCTGGGATGTACCTAAGTACTTACCATAACAATTTAGGGGAGAAAGCAGAGAGACTGGGGTCCTGAATAGCAGGATCCCAGTTAGACTAATCAGAAACAGCATAGCACCAGGCAAAAAGTGGGGGTAACCATAAAAGCAGATCCTACTTTCCTTCATTTAGAAGTTCTTCACAAAGTATAATGTATGCAGTCAAATGTGTTAGTAAAAGTAACATCAATAGCAAAGAACAAATAACAAAACTCTGCAGTCTTCAAAGGTAGAATAGTTGCTTAATTTAAAAATCCACAACCATAAAATATGTTTTTTGAAGTCCATTTCCATTACAAATTCATTCCATGGTGGTTAGGACTTTGATTTCGACTTTGAATTTACCCGTGGACAACTATTGAGAAATACAGGCTAAATTAAAAACATGACATTAGAATAAAATTAGAGGCATATTTAGATCAGGTATTTAGATCAGGGCTGTTACAGCTGGGCACCCCATCCACCCAGCTCCTAGTTGCTCTGCTTCTTTACCACATAATTCACTTAGGGCTCAAACAAGAGCTCTGCATCAACTATCAGACCATTAGGTATATGCTCAGTAGTGCATCCCGGCCGAGAGGACACCATAATGGTTGTATGGTAGCATGGACGTCGAGACACCAAACCACCAGGTGCAGTGGAAGTGACATCACATGTTTGTTGATGCCAGAGACACCCCAGAAAGAGACATTCTATGACATCTAATCCTATGTTATCCTATGAAGTGATGTCACATGACCTTTTACTATAATGAAGCCACAGGAAGTGACACCACTTAAATTAAGAATTTAGCATTGTTGGACTTGGCCCTCTCTGTAGGTTCCCTCTCA
The DNA here is from genome assembly GCA_963921515.1 of Calotriton arnoldi. Taxonomy (NCBI): domain Eukaryota; kingdom Metazoa; phylum Chordata; class Amphibia; order Caudata; family Salamandridae; genus Calotriton; species Calotriton arnoldi. Next base: position 387,785 of record CAWUFW010008451.1, on the reverse strand, counting down.
AACTTTTTGCCTTCACCCCTCCTGTTTTTGAATTTCGTTTTAGTTGGCATTAGGACTCTGTGCACTTTATCAACGATAACCAGTGCTAATGTGCCTGTGCTCACTCTCTGAAACATGGAAAGATTGGCTTACATCTAAGTGGCATATTAATTTACTCCTAAGTCCATAGTACAGTGGTATACCATATAGCCGGTGCTGGTAAATTAATGCTACTTGTGGGCCTGCAGCACTTATTGTGCCAGCCATTTAAGTAGCCCCTTAAAACATGTCTTAGATCTGCATTTGCAGCCTGTGTGCAGTTTTAAATTCCTAATTTGACCAGGCAGAATAAACCCCTTGCCAGGCCTAAATCTGCCTATTTAATACATAAGCGTCACTCCTAAGGTAGGTCCTAACCCGTCTCTAGGGCAAGGTGCACCCAGACACCTACTGCAGAGTACTTTATGGACCTAGAGAAGATCAGAAGAGGATTGAACCTACTGTCTGTGACCTGAGAGGAGTCCTGAAGAACTGGACCTGCTAACCTTGACAAAGAAGTGGCTGATCTCCTGTGTGGCTACAGGGAGACAACAAGTTGCAAGAGACCTTTACTGTGGAGTGCCCTGCTGAACAGTAGCAACTGGACCTGGACTGGACCTTGTTGGTGGCCTGTGCTGGAGTGAGTCCTGGCCCTTAAGTGCTGCCCCTGGGATCCTTTTGGCCTTAGAGAAGACCGAGAGGAGATGCTCAAGAAACCCTGAAAAGTAGGCCCTTAAACGGCTAAGTCAGAAAGTAACATTTTTGATCAGAATCAACTTGTTTGGTATACCTGACCCGTGCTCTATCACAGTCAGCCTGAAATTACTCCCAGTTCCCAGCCTACCTCGACCATAGACGTAGCAGTTTTTTCCACTTAAAACTTCAAAAAAATCATATCCAGTTCCCCTTTTTACATTTTTGTGTAACTTTGTTTATTAAGTTTCACTCTATTGTGCCAATTCCGTTTGGCATTTTTATTATTTGGCATTTTGACGTTAGTATTCTTTTAGTACTGCATAAATAGTTTATACATTGCCCTAAGTAAGTCTGTCTGACATGTGCCAAAGCTACTAAGGTGTTGAGTTTAGTTTAGTTTAATGAATTTAAGGGTTCACCCTGACAAGAGTTGAAATTATTCCTTTAGGTGGACAGTCGCCCACTCTAAATAATAATTCAATTTCTTGCAGGCTTTATTTGAAAGGAGAGGACTGTTGCAATATCCGTAAACAGGTACTGTTGAACTTGGCCCTCTCTGCTGGGTCACCCCAAACCTTTTGCCTTCACACCACCTGTTTTCAGAACCTGTTTTTGTTGCCTTTTAAAACTCTGTACACGTTACCACTGCTAACCGGTGCGAAAGTGCTTGCGTTCTTTTCTGAAAAAATGTTTTTGGTGGAAGCACTTTTCCCTAAATGATTCACACCCTGCTGAAGGGGGTCTGGAGATTGGGCAAGTGGTCCTCTGTCGTGCAATGGAGGCAAAGGCTTCTGAATGACGGGAAGGACAGAGGTCAACTCTGATCTTAAAATGACTGCCTCCATGTCACTCCTTGATTTGAGGCTCTTGGTTTCACTACTGCCAAGGAACAGGTATATAAACAGCGATTGCATTGTTTTTTGAGTCTTTTATTTGACTTTGAATTACGGTATGTCTGCTCATAACTAAGTGGAGAATGCATACAGAGATAGCTTACCTTTTCAAAATATATAAAGAAAGTAACGACTAGCATAACTGAATACTATTAAACCTCAAAATATCAACTGCCCCTTAATTTTAATAGAAAGGTTGAGCTAAAAAGGTCAAAACAGTCAAGTATGAGTAAGTATGGAAAACAAACAATGGGAGGAATAAAACAATAAAAAGCTCTTTCATTAAATAGAAAGTAACTGTAACCAAATCTGGAGTTAATGCTACAAGTCTATCTGTAATAGTTCATTTTTAAGCCAAATAATACAGCTCATCCATTTATGAATATTGCGAAAGCATTTGTCATTGCCACTGAACTTATTTCACAGCTTTTGATAATTTGAAAACTGTTCACAATCTTAGTCTCAACTGCAATGGCTTTAAGAAACACGACCTGGCGCACTTGCATCCCTTCTATGAAGACACTGGGAGAGGAAATCTAACATATGTTGGAAAAGGGGAGGTCGTCGAAGGTAAAGAATGATGAATTAAGAAAAACAAAAGTTCTTCTAATTACATAATTTAATACAACAGTGAAGTTTCAACAAAGTACAAATACTGCTTGAGTGAATCATTATTCTAATTAGAAATGTGCAGTGAACACCATAATTTCAGGTAGTGCATGTTTTAGGGAGAAACTAAGAAAATAAATTATTAGATAAAGCCCAAAAGAGTTAAATTCAAATAAAGAATCTACATACCTTCAATCAGAACTGCATGACCAATAATGAGTTGTCCTCCTTGAGGCAGTGAATTATTATGTGTTTAACGATTGAACGTTCCGGCAATGAGTTTAATGGATTAGACTTTGTGGAGTTGAGACAATACCTCGTCCTCTAAGAAAGTCTCCATGGCAGGATGCAATAATGGTCTCTCTTTAACCTTTTTGATTGCCTAAAAAAAGGGTTACTCCATCGAGGTGCCTACCTGTACTTGTGATATTGCATGTAAGGTGTCATGTGTCTTCTTAATAGCTTCAATATTAAGAGAACAGAGCCCACAGGGCCAAAAAACCTCCTTGGCAAGGATAAGTGAAGAAAGATTCTGCAAGCACCCAAACAGGAAAGCCCACAAAGAATTCCACTGTAGAAAAAAGAGCAAAAATCAATTACTAAAATCAGCTGATGAATGCGACTAAAAATAGGGCTGCAAGGGCTTTGCATGTCTTCTGTCTAGGAACTCAGCCTCTTTGTATATGATAGAACATAAAATTTCATAATTTTAAGTCACTTGGTATCCTTCTTGGATTGGGAGACTCTAGGATAAGATTCTCAAATGATGGACATCTCAAAATGGAAATGATGTAGTGTCAGCCATGACCACCTTCTTAAGAGAGGGGCGTTGACTCAACGTGACCGTTGCAGGACAAGCAATTGTGTCTCCCGTTCTCTCCCCATCCTCTGCTTGTTCCATCCATTTATACACTTCATTGCTTGGTGACGGATAGCCCCACTTCTCCAAGCTGTCAGTAATGTGCCTGTTCCTGCAAGGGAGAGCGGGGCCCTCCATCAACCAATGCACAGATCCAGACCCAATAAGGTTCAGTTTGGCAATAGATAGCTGTGGTGATGGAACCAAAACGCCCAGAGTTCGTGGTGCAGGAGCTAAACTGAAAAAACAGGGGATACACAAACTGGGGAAGGAACACATCAACAAACATGAAAGATGCAACGAGGTGATGAACTGAGCAAGAGCCATACATCAAACAAAGTGTAGCCAGTCGCCATTTTTTTAGTTATGGAGCCAGGGTCGGACTGGGAAGAAAAATCAGCCCTGGAAATTCAGCTGGACCGGCCTGGGGCGGGGTTGTGCTAGTGAGCAGCACTGCTGCTAGCCGCTTTTGTTGCAGGGGGCTGATATTGCAGCACTGCTGCAAAACTGGCCCCCAGTATTGAAAAAGAGGCCCTCACCGCTCGAAAATCGGCCCCACCCTTCCGGCCCATTGGAAAAATGCCCAGTGCCCGCTATGGCCAGTCCGGCCCTGTTAGGAGCCCAGAAGTTACTGTTCTTGGCTATTTATTTGTTTCAGTGCTTTGAACATCATGTCACTTGGTAGGCAGTTTGCCTTGGTAGGTCTGTGGTATCTTGTGATGAGGGTATTTCAACAGAGCATGACTCAATTGGCAATTCTGTTGCTATAGGTATTGCTATTTTTCACTTATTTAATGCAAGATAAGCCTTTAATTTAGCACTGCAGTGGATTCATTAGTGCAGAATTCAATTTCTAAATGATTTTGAGGTTTTTATGACCAAGCAGAGTGATGTCAGAAGGGTATTAGATTGGACATGAGTAAGAATAACTCAGGAGGGTTAGGTTTGAACCTTCGCACAATGGGGTAGAGTGGTTTATAGCTTATGATGTATATTTCTCTCAGAAAGGAATCCTGAAAGCCTCGCTCTATCAGCTGTGAACCTGAAATCTAGTGCTTTCAGCTCATCAATTGAGTCAGCAGCACTAAATGCTTTTTTAACTATTCAGTTTTATTTTTTGTGATAGATTTGCAAAGCAGACCAACATAGCCTTTGTTTAACAATTATATCAGTGTGTCATGGATGCCCCCTGTACATGCACCTCAAGGTCAACCAGACGAATTCTAAATGAACTCATCCATAACTCTTGTCACTGCTCTAAAATGCACCCAGCCCTCAGCCACGAAAACTGATTAAACCTTTGATTGAACTGTATAGCACAGCTCAGTAAACTTCACCACTTGCATTCCAAAATGCCTTTACAAAGTATGGGGCATATCTACAAGGACGGCGATAAGTAAACGCAAAGCGCGCTTAGCGCTTTTCTACTTATCGCCGTCTATCGCCGGATTATATCGCCCTGGTAGCGCGTTATCTACAACGCTTTCCCCAGGGCGATATAATTACCAGCGATAGCAGGGAAATCGCCGTTTTGCAGGGAACATCGCTGGTTTTCCAGCGATGTTCCCTGCAAACGGCGATAACCTTGCTGATACGACCCTGTGGTCGTATCAGCACAATCCACCCCCATGTTAAGTATGCCTAAGTCTGCATTTTAGCAGACGTTAGTTTTCGGCGAAAACAGCGGTTTTCGCCCAAAACTAACGTCTGCTAAAAAGCGTTGACAGCCTTGTAAATATCGCGATGTGCACATCAACGATATTTACAAGGTTGTACTGCCCAGTGACGCCCACTTTGCATCTCATTAGAGATGCAAAGGGAGGCGTCGCGTAAAAGGGTGCTAACATGCGCTAATGCATGTTAGCACCCTCTTGTTAATAGGGCGATAGTATTAGCTCCGCTTTTTTGGCTTTGAAAGCCAAAAAGCGGAGATAAGGCCCTTGTAGATATGCCCCTATGTTTTTATAAACTGTTTAACTAAGATCATTTATTTTGGGGAATGTTCTTGCTTCTACATAGAAAGCTATAACATTCTTTTTTTGCATTCCAGCATTCTCTTTAATTTACATTCTGATTTCTTTTCTAAGGTCATTGCCTCCATTCCAACAAGTAGGCTTAAGTTTTTGAAATCAGCCGGACAGCTCACTCAGAAAGAGGAAACAACAGACGAAGAGCAAAACGAAGACACAGAGGAGATTGACCATGCAGAGCGAGAACTCCGTCGTGGGCAAATCCTTTGGTTCCGAGGGCTCAACAGAATTCAAACTCAGGTTTGTGCCAAAACAGTACAAGGGGCGGGCTCTAGGCTAAAGATAACTCTCAGATCTCCATTGGTGAAGAACGGCAAACTTGAATTTGCCTTTATCTTTTTCAAAAGCTGTCCACCTTTTTTTCTGTAGACTGACAATGAAGGTTTACATATTCCTGGACCATGTTTTAGCATTACAATCAATAAGGGTACACGAAAGGAATGGTTCTTTTTGGGGTAGAAGAGAGAATGCAATAGTGGTGTCGGCTATGGACACCATACCCAATTCTAAAATGTCCGATAGATGTAATGAAAGAGCAGAACAAGAGAGAAAAAGTTGTCAATTTTAATAGGGTGCATCACAGTCCTTCTGTGAGCTATTGCACCCAGGATTCACTTTCAGCTTCATGTTTAGAAATAAAATAGATCATAGTGACCAAAATGCTAGAGCTGATTCACAAAAGCATTTATGAGTATGGGAAGTACTGTATTATGAATCTCTAGGTATGACTTAAAATAGAAGAGCACCACCCCATCAATTATGTAGGAGGGGCAGTGGCACCCGGGCTCAGGGGCCCACTTAACCATGTTGGGCATAGGGGGCCCATTTCCTTTGCTTGCTCTGTGGGCAATACGTCCCTTCTACACCACAAGTTCCCCATCTATATTGGCGCAAAGCAAAGCAAAATTCTAAGGTGTCTAAGAAATAATCTGTCAGCATTAGAACATCACCACTATAAACATCAAGTGGGAAATAAAAATCAGTATTATGCCAAAGTTGTATCTTTATTGCAGCATTTGCAATTTTAGGAGCTAAGTTCTGTATGTGACAAGGAGAGCCCATTGTCTGTCTGGAGGGCAGAATTCATGTCAGAGTTTCTGGACATCCACAAAGATAAATGTACACCTTATTAAGTTACTGAAAACTTGAATATATAGTAGTTATCCTGAATATATAGCATTAATCTGGCATTACTGGACTTATTTCAGAGACCCCTGTCATAAATCTTTTCATACCAAAGCAGAAGCTGGAGCTGCCGGGTTTGTAGCAGGACAAACAGCAGCATGACGTGAGACGATGCACTGATTGGCTTTTGTGATCGAACTTGTGCACTTCACCATCCCGTAAGAATTGTAGACCGAGGGAATGTGTGCTATCTGTCGCTCCTGCCTGTCCCTAGAGAAGGGACTTGAACTTTAGAATCTTGGTGCCCCCAGATTCTAGAATAGACTGCTCTATGTCAGTTAAGCTCTGGGGTGGCAGTTGGAGCATGCTCTGGCTGAGGTGTACACACTACAGCCTTTTCTCACTCTTGCACCTGTTTCTATCTTCTGTTGGAAGCTCCTACTAAATTCCACACAATTATAACTAGTAAACAAACCTACTTGCAGTGTTCGTAAATCTTTCAAGCATACGTTTTATTCTTAAGGCCGTAGATTTGTCACTTTTGCACAGTTGACATTATTAGCTACGTTTATTTATGTGTGCACCACTAGATTTAGAAAATGTCAATGTTTTCGGCCAATTCAATGACGCTGCCTTGGGCGCGCACACTTGTACATATCCATGTGGAACACACTTGTGTGTGATTTAGGCCTCCTTTGCATACATTATGGACATGTAATTTAACTGCAGCTTTGCCAAGTGCAAAAATGGTATGTATGCATACATCATGACTCTTTCCCCCTGTTAGTCATTCTGACACAGGGAAAAGGTTTGTGAATTAGCTTGTGAATGTTTTTAACATACCTTTATACCAGTGCTTAATTTGTAAAATATTAAGTGCCGGGGCTCTGACCAGGAGGCAACTGCAGCTTGCACCACCCATCGCCCCTGTCATTGCTGCCAAAACAACTACTAACCATCTCTCTTGCACGTAAATGCGACAGTTCAGATTATGCCAGGTCCCCAAAGCTAAAGGAATGGCTGGGGAGGCAGGTATTAGTAATTTTTTAATATATATTGTTTTCCTAAACAACTGTTATACTGCTCATCTCTAAATTACATGAGCAGCGCCACCATGTGGCAGACTGCCCTAAGTGTGGTGTTGACAATTAGGTCCCGGTGCCGAGCACCGGAAACCAATTAAATGCCGGTGCTCAGCACCGGAAAGCAGCGGATCAAATTAAGCACTGCTTTATACGCCTATATAGTTTAAGAAATATACACCCTCTAAAATCCAACAGAAACAATAAGCAAACTTGTAAACATATCTAAATATCAAATAGTAAACTGACAGCTTAATGATTGGCAGTAATTATATGTGTGGGTATAATTGTTAAGCATTGCCTACTTCTACTTCAAATGTGTTAAACGCCAAAAGTTAATTTTTTCCCCTGGAGAAAAGTTCTCCTAAAAGTTATATTTCGTGAGAAGATTCCCCTGCATAAAATATAAATTGTCCAATGAAATGTTGCTCTTTTTAAGTGGACACTTGCTAAGTACACATCTTTGCAGCTTCACCGAAGTGCAGCATTTGTGTACTTCATGTAATATTGCCTGCAGAACTTGCATATTGCATACCCTTGGTGTTAAAACAAAGTACATAGGGAGACCAACATGTTGGAATGGAAATTAGAAGGAGCACCCTGGAAACCTGCTCCTGTACCCTCAATGCAGTATTTCCTCAGCACAGCTGTCTGTTACATTTGACATAGTGGCCTTAAGTAAGATTCATTTTGTGAATAACTTCCATAGCATTCCTTTCTCATATCTATACAAGGACGAGGAACATTTAACGTGCAGATAATCCTGGCTGGTTATGTTCACAGGTGCAGTATCTCTTGGGAATCCGGTAAACGTTTTCTTTTTTTCCCATTTAAAGACAACCCATCATGAGTGTGTAACGTTACTATTATGTTGATGAAGCTTTTATTATGTGTTTTTCATTTCTTGGAGACACAGTGAAACCTGTCAAACAAGACCGTCATTTGGGAGTTTGTGTGTTGGGAATTTGGACACACATAGTTTAAGTTATTTGTAGACATTAGTAACGAGTATATAAGAGAGTGGTATGGTGTACTAGACTACCACTGTGCAGATGCCTCTGGCAATAGCACGTGCATTAAAACATAGATGCCAGGCTCTTTGAAGATTACTTAACATGGCTGCCATCTTGAATGCAGCAATGGGAGAGTACCAGAACCTGAAGGTATCCAGCAACAAAGATCAAATATTTTAAATAATTCATCAATCCATGGTGGAAGACTCAAACCTTTGCAGTGGTAAAACATAAGAATTGTTACTGCAAGCCTTTTTGTAATGCATTTGTCACTGTTAAAATAACTAGGTATAACTTAGCACTGAGGGGGATTTCCTCTCACTTCTCAATGTGTATGCAGGCAGATAGCTGGCAAAAACTGTAAGCTGTATATGACATGCTAGATGCTATTTGCAATTATTGGCCTAAGATACAGGTTTCACTGGACTCCCGTTTATGCTTTTATCCATTATTACCACCCCAATAGCGTGGGAAAGTACATTCCATCCAGACTAAGTGCCACCAATATAGTATTTTGTTGTGTATATGTAAAACACTAAAACTTTGTCTCTAAATGGCTTAGGTCACTTTAATATTTGTACCGGTGTTTTAACAACATTTAGTCAGTGGCGTAGCTAGACCTACTGTCTCCCGGGGCGGCCCCTAACTTTGCCACCCGGTGCAGATAAAAGCAGGGGGGATGGGGGGGTGCGGCCAATGGGCAACTTGTTCCGGTGAGGGGGTGGCGGCTGACGAACGACTTGCTCTCGGGGGCGGGGCGATGGTGGTAGTCGACATACACGACTTGCTCACCTCCACTGCCCCCAAAAATAGTGCCTCCTGGGGCGCAGCGCACCCCCCCCAGCTACGCCACTGCGTTTAGTCTCATTTCTCTGTTGTAAATTGAGTAGTCGTGGTTGTGTTTCTAAGTGAGTGTAGAAACATCATTACATTGCACTGAATCAACAAACGCTGCTGCCCCTTACAAAGGTACACTTGACATTATAGACTTTTGCCATGATCTAGAATCTACAAAGGCCGTTGGTATTAGAGCTTTGTCTATGGGAAATATATATGTATTTATATTTATGTGTGGGGGAAGTATGGCCTGATAGTCCTAAGATGCAACAGTCCAGCGGATCAATGTTTTCCATAATTCTAATTGCAACTATATTAAAAAATGGCTGAGCAATTTGGATTTTTTCCCCAGGTATTGTACCATGCGCTCATTGGCATACAGTATTAAAAACATTCAATTTGTTTATTAAGCTAACTATTCTTCCTTGAACATCTCTGTTGTCTACATTATTGTATTATGCACACTGCAAGAGGCAATATATTTTTATGAGATTGCACATATATTTTGCTTGAGTTTGGAAGGGATTTGAACATAATGTCTGGCTGTGCTACATTCCCGAATAGCTCCTTAATTGCGTTCCCATTTGGATATTGCATATGTTAGCAAGTGTAAGTTGTGCAAGTTTACGTTTGTTTTGGAATTCACAAACTTCAATTTAATAGTAAGTTTATGATTGTGGAGACTCTACAGTCGGGGGGGCGAGGAGCTCAGCAAATAAAAAGATACAACATGTCCATCTTTTTTTATACGAAGTTCTGTGCGCTGACTGCAGAGCCTCTTCAGTCGTAAACTTACTATTAAATCAGAGTTTGTGAATTCCAAAACAAACTAAAGTTATACTTTCGTTTACCTTTGTGAATCAGGCTCTCAGTGAGTAAACATGTGGCACCCCTGGGCATTGAAAACAATCATGAGTTTATCGTAGTGTGCATAACTAATTAGTTTCCTATTACAGTCTCCAAGCTGTTTGGTCTCCTAGTATGTTCCATCTGCACAGGCCTCTCCTTTTCCTTTTATTTTAATTAGTAGTATCACTCTATTCTACTTGAAATTGAGTCAGAAAAGGTCTCGGAAACAGTTCGAATTCAATGTTGCTTTACAGCAGACTGTTGTTATCATGCTTTGGTCTGTGTCACTCACTTATGTCTATGTGTTTGTGCCTGGCAAAACATTATTGGAACTAATCTCTCATGTTTGGAATGTCATTTTGCGGTGAAGTCTTTCACATTAATTAGTGACGTTTTAAAACCAGACAGTCATCTGTTTCTCCTTCAGAGACAAATAATTACATTCTCAATTATGCCTATTAAAAGCTAAGGAATGAAGGTAGGTAAACTTAATGAAAACCACGCAGCCTCGATTTCTAACAATTCCCCAATACATAGGACAGGCGTAAAAGGACACATTTTAATTAAGTACATTATTATTTTATTGGGTCTATTTATCAGCTATTAGATACAAATATATTTCATTGAAACCGATATTTTATGACTTAGAAATTGCACCTGAAAACACTATGTAAATTGCTTATTTCTGAGCATAGTCTGGTGGTTAAGGCAAGTTCATTTTCTCTTTATGTGTCTCTCATTTTTATTGCACAGTATTAGATATGGGTGGACCACTTCAAGCACTTTCGCTTAGCAGTCATCAATTAATAGCTCACATCAACTTGCAAGTTGAAGTCCTATTCAGATGAGTGAGTTTTGAAGAAAAAATGGCAATTTCAGTTAGGTAATGTTCACCATATATTTATACTTCAGAGAGCAATGGGTTCATCCAAGGTGTATTCCATCACATGATTGGATAAATATGTTGGGCATCACAAACAGTTAGATGCTTGTCTAAAATGTGTTATGTCTTAGTTACTCCCACAAGTAGATGAATACCCAACAAGTTCAGAGTAGCTCTATGAGCTGGGAAATATGTGATTTGGTTTGCTTGTTCCTATACTGTTCTATAGTGGTATATCGACTAAATGTTCTTTGGCTGAGAAATTGGTTGTGAACTTTTAGATGTATATTGGCCAACATCTTGCTGTGAAATGGTAATAAGATAGGACCTATGCTACACACGCAGAGTCCCAGAAAAGAAGCAATTATTGTATTTTATGTGTCTGTGTAAGAAATAGCACTTCCTACTCATTGACTAAATGAACACAGCAAATATAAACCACATGGAAACGAAATAGCTTGACACTGAAAAGGAATGATGGGACATACCAAAGGGCCTCTGCCACTAGAGCTAAGTAGGACAAGGGCTGTACAGTTAGGTAAAAACCATATTAGGATATGAAAATCAACTGGTGTTGCATAGTAAGCACTGGGGAGAGGGTGGGACAGAAATACAGACAGGTCAGAACTTGGTTGTAGGGGTGGTTTTTATGATTTTGTTCTAACTTTAGACAGCATAAAGGCTGAATGTTATTAAAAGCAACAGTGGCTTAGAGATCAATTGCATCATTTACATGAGATATATTTTTTGTCCAGACTGTAGCATATGTTGCAGGTGAGTGTAATCATCTTGTCCTGAGATACATGGATTTATCTGGGCATGTCTATGGGCGAAAGTGGTCAAACAATTTGACTTGCATCATATCAACATGTAATGAAACTACTGGAAAAGATTTTTCTGTTCTTCAAGATCACTGTTTAACAACTTTAGCAAGATCACACAGCGTTCTAAAAGTGGGAAAACTTGGCCATCCATGAGTCCAATGCCTTTGACAAAGCACGGCACAATTTCCCCAACTCTTCACTGATTGGGCTCATTTCAATCAAAGACTGCAAAAATAAGGTACACCACTTCTGCCATAGTGAAGTGGGGCTGGCAAATAATAAGAAATATCAGGTCCTTCAGCATCATCTGAACTTCTGGGTGACTCTAAATGTCTACCATTCCTTGAAGCTTACTGGCAGAGATGTTTAAGGTCTTCAGCAGATGCCCATAGGAATACTCTTCTGTGTTCCTAAGCAGACTACCCAGATCCAATATATTATATAGTATTGGGAAGATGTTTTGGCCAACTGCTCAAGCCTCAAGAGACAACAGTCTGGTAATCACAGCACAACAGGTGAGGTATCTCTGGTCAGGAAAAGAAGAATGGAATCATTCAGTGGGGTGGTCCTGAATAGGCGATTCCGAATAAAAACATTTGTTGAATTCTTGTAGTAGAGAAGATGCAAAGAGAGAAACGGTCCATAAAGGGTACATTAAAACTCAGAGGCCTTAAAACCTCTGGCCTGTTTCCGGGCCAAACACAAAGTGAGATTCAATAAAATAAGTTTTTGCCTTGTGAGTCTAGTGGGGGCAAAAGTAAACTCAAAGTCAGCCAACTTCTTAACATCTTAAACATAAAGTAAAGGAGTCAGGAATGGGGTTATTGATTTGGGAGTCTGCACCAATACGAACTTAATAAACCCACTCTGGTTAGGTCATAACGTACAATCTTTGGTAGCTCTGCAACAAAGAGCAGGCAATCCCCAGAGAAGCATGTGTTAAGTTCAAGCAATGCAAGCAATGTTAAAGTAAAGAACACACCACAATAAAATTCCCAAACTATTGTAGGAAAATAGAGGAAAAAATGAATTAGCAAAAAGACACCAACATAATAAAAAATAAATGGCTAAGGGGGAACCAGAGATATGAATTTAATAATTTTCAAGGCAAGAAACACCTAGAAAAAGTAAAGCACCATTGAAAACAACAGTTTTTTGTTGACTGAGACATGATTTCAAACTGAACACGATGGTCCAAGGGTTGGTATACCAACAGGGCCATTCTCTTTAAAGTTTATATCTTCAGACTTAGTCGTGAAATCAAAGTCAAATTCTTCCACTGGGGCAAGGTCAAAGAATGTGGTCGGTGAAGGACCCTCAAAGTTGGAAACGTTGTTGTTGTGCTCCCACTGAAGCTGTTGGATTTGACACCAAGAGCTGTGAGCAGCACAAAGCCAGTTATCATGACACCTAATTCCTTTAAGATTGTTCTGTATATAATATTCTGGCATATAACCTCAACATCCTAGCTTTATTGAGGATAACCATTCCCTATCATTACGACACTGCACAAGGGGTTGCATTTACCTACCAGTATCAATGACATGGAGGACAGACTTTGCATTTATGCCCAAAGCTCAGTGATCATGATTGTCTCCTCACCTTGCATCTTCCTTACCAAACTATAATGCACTTACACTACACTGACAATGTTGCATTATGAAGGGGTCTAACTATATGGACCAGAGTCTATCACATTGATCCCAAGACACACTGACTTATAGGTTCCATCACAGTGCTGCAGTACTTCAATTGTCTATAACTACTCTTTATGGAAACCTTTGACCCATGGCCAGTCCACCACAGGGCCATTTGTTAGTGGTTAGAGCAGTCATTCTCCTATATAGTTATTCCTGTGTGTGACCCCTAGGGAAGCTTGGCGGCCCTGAACAGACACGGAAGCTTCAAGCAGGTTAGGACTTTGATTTCTTTTTTGCTTTTATCATAATAATCCCCTTCTTTGAAACTTTGTTTCTACATCGGTCTTGCAAGGCGTGAGTGCTATATTTCACTTTTAGCGAAAGAATCCCCACTGTGTTGATGGGGTTCCCTACGTATGGTCTTCCACTGGGAAGATGAAGGCCACAACCTCCACCAACTTGGTGGCCTAATGGACTGAGCAATAAACTCCAAATAACCCTGTTAGTCAAATTCAGATTCCAATTGCCAAAATAATGGCTCTTTCCTCTGTGTCAAGATGCCCAGATTAGGACTGTACTTGTCTCACCCATCCACCATGGGATACTCGGATACACTTTATGGCAGAGCAACCAAGTTGTTAAACAAGTGAGTACAAATCAATAAACTCTACTCTGCTCTGGTGTTGTTTATGACAGTTTCCATTTCAAGGATAGATACCCATATCCACCTTTCTTGTTCATCCACAAAACAGTTTTGATTATTCTTAACTACCCCTCCACTAGGGGATTAACTCATTTTCTGATACTCCCTCTTTTTCTTCCTCTCCAACAATATTGGTCAGATTTACTCTCTTCGCTTATGATTTATTCCTTTCAAACCTGCATACCTGTATTTAGTTGTTGGTTACCAACTGTAAACATCTACATATTTGCATGTACACTACAATTTCAGTGTACATAGAAAACATTTAGCTGGGTGGTATGGACTTTCACTTTTTCATATGCCCTCAGTGCTTTGTCTGTCTGAACTGAAATACTGGTAGATATCAGACTCTGTTCCCCACTACCTCAACATCATATAATTAAATGTAAACATTGTCATACACTATATTATTTAGAGCCCTAAACCCTTTGGGTTCATCGAAGAGAAGGATAAACAGGCTCGGGTTGTAAAGGTAATATATGCATGCAGAGCAATCGGAAGTAATGCCGTAGTATGCACTACCTGAAGCCTCGGGAAAAAAGGGGTAGCTGTATTGCTTGGGGTGCCTCTCTTTCTTACACTGCATAGAACAGAGCATGACCCTACTGGGCATATGTATTTTCCAAGATGAGAGTGCAGGGTTCAACAGTGATATTGGGATCAAAACATGCCCCAGCATGGAGCAAGGTTGACTTTTTAAGTCTCACTAAGATGGTGTCAGAATCTGGCAGGTCCAACATTGTGTTGGAAGGGGACTGGAAAATGATTGTGGACTCCATGCTGGATAGGTCAGGAAGGCCGGACCTTATAGGTGGTAGGAATAGGGTTCTCCTAACGATTTGTTCATGGATCACTTTTGTGGTTAAAGACTGCTGCACCTCCGAGAATGCGAATATACAATTTTGCCAGTGTTCATGGCCCTTGTTTAGTGATAGACTATTTCCAGACATCTGAAGAAGTGCTCTCTGATACTACTTTTTCCTCAGTTTTGGAAGTCAATTTCCAACGTAGCTTAGGCTGAACGTAGACTTACTGCCTCCACAGTTGAATCTCTGGGGCATGAAGGTCATAAAATGAAGAATGCCCAAGGACATCAAGCACTGTATTCCTAGACCGCAATGAAGAAAATACTGTGAGAAGGAGGGAAAGCATATCTAAGTGGTGCCTGACTGTCTGAGAGCCACGCTCTCTCAGTGGATTTTGGATGATGAATTACACCAACCTGCCAATATTTATAATAGATCTGTTTCTTCTTCTATAATAACTGAGCTCACAAGAGCTAAATATGCACTCAGTGCTTTGTTCATAACCCAAGGGTACAATGCACTCATTCATCTGAAATGGAGACAGTATGAACGTGGACAGTAGGTTGGAAGGATGATATGTGCCCCACTTATAGAAAATAAGTCACCTTTGGCAATTTCAGCAGCAAGGACAGACGGAGAGGAATTGCTGTAACACCCACTGGCCTTCACTAAAGAATGTGCCAAATTCTTTATTAAACAGCGTGATTCAAGCCATTCTGATGGACGATTTTCTCTGAACATGTTGTACTATCATAGTTGTCACAGAAGTCAATGCCTTCTTGGATGTTACTATAACAGAAAAGGAAATTGCAAAAGCAATTGATCATATACCTACAGGGTATTGCCCCAAAGAAAGTTGGTTCCCCAGTCAAATGTTATAAAATTGCTAAAGAGAACATCACATCTTTGCTATGTAAGATAATTAAGAATAGATTTGTGCTTGGTAATCAGCATTTACAAGGCCTGCAAGGTCCCTCAATCTGAAACCGGTTAAAGACATTGTGCTATGCACCAAGTTATAGACTGACCTCTTATCAATACTAATTTGAAAATCCTCATTAAAGTGCTGCCCAGTGGATTCCTTCCTATTTTATCGCTTTCAAGTTGGATTTGTGCCAGACCTCTTTTTTTATAGCAACTTATGTACAGACTATCACATTCTACTGTAGTGAGAAGCAACTTCTTTCTCTGGAGGTACAGAAAGCTTTTGCCTCAAATGAGGATGTATTTATTGATCTCTGGAGAGAGCAGGCCTGGTTCAAGACTTAAACAAGGTCAAGTGATTATATAATGAGCAAATAACACAAATACTTTGGGGGATTTATATTGATCTCTTCTCAGTATGAAGAGACACTATACAAGGCTGCTCACTCTCCCACTTGCTACTTCTGCTGGGACTGGTATCCCTTCAAGCAGGCATCAGACTGCCCCGATGAACATTATATACAAGCACCCTGGCAGTGGAACTAAAAAGTGTGCAACAACATTATCATCACACTGACCCATGCTGATACTGATTTCTGATCTGATGGTGCTCAAGTCATCTTTCTCTGCCTTTGCAACATGTACGATTAACTGCTGTTGACTCAACAGATTACACGCCTATCCCTACATGCCACTAATGTTATTGTATACCCAATAACGTTTTGGGTGTGCTCTTAAACAGGTGGCTGGAAGACATTGTAAGGTACAACCTGGCACTATGACTGAAAAGAACGCCTATGACTTTTGGATTTGGATGAAGCTGCAAATGTTGTTATGAGGGAAAATGCAAATAATTAAAATAATATTGGTGCCTTGCTTCACCCACATTTTCGTAATGCTATCCCTTAAAAGTGCCACATATGCATATGCTGCAAATTGAATGCAAGACAAAAGCCCATCTCTTGGGCAGTATCAGGTAATACCTCATGCTTTCAAAACTAGATGCTGCAGTCTGTCACAATGATTTGAGACCGAAGCATATGAACTTATATTGTGTGGCACATATATTGCTGTTTGCAAACCATATATTATAGAATGAGATTTACATTACTTTGCTTCAAGGGGTGTTACATGGGTGTACATGGGCGTTCCCATGCAACCACCCATGCTTTTTATGCTAAACCCTATTCACTGATATTGATAGATAGGGTTTAGTTCCAAAAATTGGAAATCAGTCATTAAAAGAGAAAGGTTGTCATTTCTCCTTTCTTTGCCTACTTTGCATGTGTGCTGCACTGTGCACCACACATGCAAAGTGAAGTTGACTTGTTTAGCTGTAGTATTTTTTACCGAAACTGTACCCTTTCTGTACAAAACCTATGGTAGACTCAGCCATGTACCCTAGCACTATGGCGCTAAGGAGTGTGCCTGTCGCACGGCAGCTGAAATCAGTGCCGGCGCTAGAGAGAGGGGAGGAGAGAGCCATATCTCTGTGAATATGGCACTCTCCTGCTCTCTCCCTGTCACGCAATGCAGCACAGCCTCTTTGGGTGCCAAGTTTCAGAGTCTGGGCCTAAGATGTTACTGTTTAGCCCTGAAAATCCTAAGACTCTGAGCAATACCTAACCACAATACTTAGGCTTGCTCTAAACTCTCTAAAATTGTCAGACTCCTGGAAGTTGTTTTTGACAATGAAATCTCCGTTTCCACGCCTGACAATTTAATTATCAGGCATGTTTTCTTCCATCCCCATCATCTTCAAATAATTCTTTATAACACTAAAATCACTCCATTGACTTTTTCTCAAGCAAATCATTGTATTTACAACACATTGACCACTAATTCAGGATTACATTCTGATCCGTTTACAATCAGGAGCTTGTGCAGGAAACCGCACCCTTGAGAAAAGACCCACAGAAAATGCAAAACATGCAGAATTCAGTGCTTTAAATATTGATTGGAATGTGAGGTGTTTACTTCACCCAGAAAAAGCTTCACTATGTAATAATGGCATATATAAGAACGGTAAATACCTCATTTTTATCCAGCCCTCTTCTAATCAGGGTCTTTGACTACAGCCCCAGTATATCATTCCAATCTTTTGTCTCGTAGTGTCAAACTGGAATCCTAAGGTCAGCTCCCACACTCTGTTTCAATAACTAAGTCAAAATTGAAACAGTTTGGAACAGGACCCTGCACCTACACAGTCCATCCGTCTGAAAGTCTCTCTTCCTACATCTACATCAGAAAATTAACATCTTATCCTTCTGCTGACACTAAAACAACCAACTCTTCTGCCAAGCATTTGTGAGTTAACAAAACTGCAATCCCTACCTTCCATTTGCTGGTGCTCTGCACTTTCCCTGGCTTACCAGAACCGCGTTAGAAAAAACACAAAATAAATAAAAAATAAAATACAAAAAATCACCCTTTTAAAGATAACAGAGGTGTGGTATCACATTTATCTCAGTTACCTGCCACATTCACTGGCGTAGCAAGGGGGGGGCGGAGGGGGCGGCGGCGAAAATCATCGCCAGCACCCCCCCCCTCTCTTCAGCGCGCGGCGGCGGCAAAAGGCAAGGGTGCCTAGCTACGCCACTGGCCACATTACTTAGAACAGAGAGAAAAAATGATAGTAAAAGGTCACATAAAGGGCCCGATTCACAAAGGTAAACTTAGATGCTTGGTCTAAACTTAGACCGAATGTCTAAGTTTATGACTTTGCGAATTCACAAAGGGCATTTACAAGTATTATCTTTATGTCCACACTCAGGCATCTCTTGCGGACATAAAGATAGTACTTGTAAATGCCCTTTGTGAATTTCCAAAGTTGTGCCTTTGTGATCGGGCCCAATATGAATAAGTAAGCATCAGTATGACATCACATTGGTATACAATAAATTGAGGTGCAAAGTGACCCATGATGCAATATCATTATTAGTGCGGAAAACATACATGAGCAGAAATTGCTTAGGTGCAAAATAACTTTTAGGGACATAAACACAAGTAGGTACACTGGTGCAGCATCAACAAGAGTATGGAAACACATTTAGGAGTACAAATTTGCCTCCATTGCTGTACATTTATCCCTCACTTCAGATTCCATGCACTGCAAACAGAAGCACTCTTTGAGCAGGTGGTCTAACACACAAACCAACAACTAACAGCAAAGCTGTGAAATATGGTGACCTGACCCAAAAAGCGAATGATACTTTCTTCAAGAGAAATACAGCTCACCTAAAGATCTAATGGCTAAAGGGGACTCGCCAAAAGTGCCTCTCCTTGTATGATTTTTGGTGGTGATGATATGAACTCTGGTAGCAAAGTTACGCAATCTGTAGCTAAGGGTGTGAGGAATGTTTGAAGTGATCTCATCCATGGACCCTGTTGTCTGATGTTGCTTGTGCTCCCTTTTAGAAGGAACATACCTGTCTGTTAGGGTTGTACTGCTTTTTGACTGCAATTGCACAAACAGGAAAGTACTCATTTATGGCATGCTACCCAAAGTAGTCTATGTGACTATAATTAGTTAAAGATCTAGCTTGTGTGGTTGAGCATGAATTATACAAGAAGGAATTAACAATTGAATAAAAAATAGAGCAATCTTACAGGCATGAACTACAAAACTAAGTTCATGCATACCAATTAAAATGAAATAAAAAGTCAGATCTTTATAATTTCTGGAGGTACTTGTGACAACTGAGCCATATCTCAAAAACAGACACTGAATTTCAGGTTTGGTCCCAATATGTATGCACATGGAGAGCTTGGCACTTAGTGACAAAGCTATATCTGTGTCTAAATGAGACTTTGCTATGTAAATTGCATACAGGAGTCTATTAATGAGTTCAACTGGCTTATGTAAATAGATTTACTCACATATTAAATTAAACGATCATGATGTCATTTAATCTCTCAACACCTTTTCTCACAGACCATATCTGAGAGGAGGCTCCTTATAATCAAGTGAATACTAATAATCACCTTAGTTTTGTTGGTATTTGCCATCTTTTTCAGACAAGAAAATTGGAGGCAGCACCCTGACATTAGCTGATAGTGAAGGAGAAGGTGATTCCCCATTGGAAAATCGTTTCCCCCTTGAAGAAAAAAATAATAGCTCATACAAATTCATAGATGTTCTGCATTCACAAACCATCAACTTTTCTGAATGAGAAACTGTTTTCAGGTGTGTGCTTCTAGAATTCAAAGCTTTCCTGGACTTCTGGAATGTATTTACAAATTCCAAGAGAAACACACATTTACTCCAAATATAAGGGTAGTGCTTTAGGAATAAATGTCTGACTTTCATTGTGAATCATGCCCAAGGACCATTTGACTTTATCCCCAGTAGCTATTGCTTTGCAGAACCATAGTTGTGACTGAACCACAGCCTGGAATCATTCAAAGATAAAGAATATGCATTGAAAAATGGGATTCGAATCATGAAATCATTGAAAGACAACTCAAAGATGAATCTTAAATTGCCTGGTGGTTCAGGTTTGTAGATGTGCATACCTAGTAAGGCTTATGACTCTACGAGGCTGAGTGGGTAGGGGTAGTATCTTGACAGAAGACTACTACCTTGGAGTAAATAGACTTGAATTGTAATCTTTAAAATACAGGCTTGAACTGCCAAATTAAAGCTGGAGCTTAATCATGTAAAAAATAAAATGGATCCATCTTTTTCGGGGAGTTGTACAGAAAAACAAAATCAGACTCTTTGTAGTATGCACACCCTCCCCTAATGAATAGAATCTGGAAGCTAATGATTTATAAAGTCACATGATTTGTAAATCACACACAATGGACAGAATTAACTCAAGGCAGGTTAAGCAGTGCATTAGCACAGAAGCCAAAATCAACTGGCAGAGATGCATTGAATGCAGCTGTATGTAGTGAAGCCTGTGCAGCAGCTTTGCTTTGTTGTCAGGCAAGCTTTACTTTCCTGAAGGTGACCAAACATGAAACAGAGTTAGTCCAAGATTATTAGAAAGTCTAGTGACTACTCTCATGCAGTCTCTGTCCCCTTGCGAGTGTCTCTGGAGAAGAAATGCTCTTAGTTGGTTAAAGGGGCTAGGTAGATGCTTCTGGCCTCATTGTAACAGGCAGCGATTCAAGCATGGTCAGGGAATAGTAGATTCCGAACCTTCTATTGATCTAAGCAGTCTTGCAGTGTTGTCCTGCATTTTAAGAGTTTTTTCACCTATTATTCCTGGAGGCAAGGGAAAGTATATTCAGAGAAATTCAACTTGGAGGTTAAGAAAAAGCAGACAACCATATAATTCATAACTAGGTTGGTACGTTGAACCATTTTTTTCTGAGGAGTCGGAGCTGAAAGTGCTTTCATCCACATTTCCCAACTGAGTGATGATCCTGTAGCAA
The DNA here is from genome assembly GCA_963921515.1 of Calotriton arnoldi. NCBI lineage: Eukaryota > Metazoa > Chordata > Amphibia > Caudata > Salamandridae > Calotriton > Calotriton arnoldi. The sequence goes on along the minus strand of CAWUFW010008451.1, from coordinate 366,612 downwards.
TGCACCTCCTGATTATTGATATGACTGGTATAAGAGCCAGCACGCTTAAGAAAGCCAAGAGAACCACCTTGAAGGCCAAAGAGAAAAGTAGGTCCATAGTGACTATAGCTATTGTATCTTGATATCTCTAGCTTCCCCAGTACTAAAGGAGAGCAAATATTTTGTGGTATATGAGCTATGCAAAGTGACCATAAGTAAGATATGTGTTGCACAGGTTTAAGAATAAAAAAGAAGCACCAAGTTCCAATGTAGTGACAGAAGAGGGTGCATGAAGATGCAAAAGAGGATAGGTTAGCACTCCAGATGCTACTGGGGTTGATGAAAAAGGTGAAGCTTGCTAGTTTATTCTGCTCAGAGTGGCTACTCTTGGAGAAATAGAATGGATCAGTATTCTTGTTTGTGGCATTTAAGGCTGTCTGAATCCTAACGATAAGTGCAAAATGGGTGATTGTGAAAGCTATCACTGAAAGGTCAATCTACACTCTTCAAGTATTTCAGACTACATCTCACTTTATATGTTTGCAATGAACCAAAGTGTTTTCAAGTGCATCTTTATAGGCCCAATGGAGTAATTGTTTGGTGGATTGGCAAGAAAGAAAGTATAGTCTACCTCCTGAAAGAAAACCTTGGTGGCCTTTTTTAGCTATTGGTAAAGAAATACAAATCAAATTGCAATAGGCTTGTTTTGCATTCTGTATTATCTTCAACCCTGATCATTCTTAAAGTAGGTTTTTATATTTTTTTGTGGAAGAGGTTTTATAAAAATATAACAGTGTTTGCACACTTCATATGCTGCACATTTTAATTTTCTACATGGTGCAAATATTAAGCATGTGGTCCAAGCAAATTATACGTGTTGTTGTATTGCCACTCCAACACTAAGATTCTTCCAAAATTAACATTTCCAAAAAAGGACAATGAGGGCCCATTTTGCAAAGGTTACAATGCAGAAATGAAACTGTACTTTAAAATCACATGACAAAACTCAGACTTTTAGTGCTTCTTCAACATATGAAAAATGCGCTTTTTAGGAAAAAGATTTCCAAAAATCATGGGCACATTGCAACAATTTGTGCAGAACATATTGTTATAACTTGAGTCATATGTTGGTAGCTCAGTGAAGAAAAGAGTATGTTTATGAGATTGTTTATGAAAGAAAAACTGTCACTCAACGACAGTGTCATGCTTTGGTACATTTTTGAGTAAGAACATGCTCTGTTTTCAAGAAGTAACTCTTGAGAAAATAACGATGGAAAAAACATCTGTGCAAACTGTATTGATCATGTAACGTGTGCATTCATGTATTGTACTGATTATTGTTTGTCAACTCATTCTCCATTTTCTCCCTCTCGTAGTGCCATTTTGTGCTTGCATCCATTGTTTATTCTGTCAGTTGTGAAACTATGTTCATTCCCTGAGCAACTTGTCTCGTTCTTTCCTCCGTTGCAGATCGAGGTAGTCAATACTTTCAAGAGTGGCACTTCCTTTCAGGGGGCTCTGAGGAGACAGTCCTCCATCACAAGCCAGAACCAGGATGTAACCAATATTTCTAGCCCTAGTCACGTATCGCTATCCAATGCTCTTTCCTCTCCTACCAGCACACCTGCTGCGGCGGCTGGGCGTGAGTGTGTTTTCTGATGTCTCAGACCTATAGGGATGCCAACTCACCTCACACTCACCTTGACTGACTTCAGCTATGCTTTGCAATGATCATCCAGCTGCACATGCTTTGCACCTCACCAGATATTAACTCCACACAGTGCAGATATAACATTTGTCTTTGATCACAGGTCATTACTCTGGCAAATAGTATTAATCTATTCCTATTTTATTTGAGTGATTCCAATAAATTGATGTGTTGGGGGGCAATAAACATGCCCATAAATGCTTCCCAGTTTTTAACAAAAGATCAGATGGAACCTATAAAATTACATACAATAAAGACTGCTTAGTAGTTTTGGTAAGACCTATATGATTGTAATATATTAATTTCCTCACAGAGTACTGAAAAGTGTTTCCATGGGAATCCAAACAATAGTGTTGTAGATTCATATGTTAAACTGTGTTTTGATTGTCCAGTCACCCATTAAATATCAGTGAATGACACTGCATATATTAAACAAAATTAGACAGACAATAGACATGGACCTGCCTCTCCAGTCAGTACCAATTTCTGTATGACATATTGTCCCATATAGAATTTAAAATCTCACAAAATGAGCCACCATTTATTTTTACACCAGAATCAATGGTATGTGTGATGTTAAAAATACACCTAATACACTAGTTGTCTTTGCTCGATAAATTTAGCAAAAAGGTAAACAACCTCCATATAACCTCTGGCAGCATCTTTAAATTCTTTAAATTTGTAGCACTTAAGCATAAGACACACAATCTCTGATGTAGTGTTTTTTTATTTTTAACATCATCAGACACAACTGTGAAAAATGTTCCTTTTTGTATTTCTAAATACCAATTTATTGTAGAACTGTGCTCTACAATTCACTTGTTCATGTTGGTTCTTGGATCCTGTGCATAGGTCACTTGATGTCCTATGCACAGGATTCTCACACAGATATATCATCGTAGAGCCTGTACCTTATTTCATATTGTGCCATTTTGAACAGCAAAAGGAGTGTGCCAAGTTCAAGATTAATGGGTGATTCCTGTATCACATTGTCCAACCCAAGAGACAGTGAGCATCTATAAATTACAACACCCACATAGCTTACTACCCCCCTGGAATCTTTCCAAACCTTACTGCAACAAAAAAACCAGAGCTAACAATAGCTGGTTCTAGTCATAGCAATATTAGTGTCTTGACTATATCTTCTTTTAGGTGAAAGGAACAGTGGTTACTACAGCCAAGAAAGTAAAGAGGCTGAGTGTTCTGTTTGATTCAGAGCTGTCATAAAAGAGCAGATCAATCCTATTACCGTCAATTGCAGTTTCAATATCCAGTTAATTGTGGACTTTTCTAAATGAACAACTATTACTTGGGCCATTTTGGTTTCTGTGCCAACTACTGAAGAACCCTGTTATTGGGAGGTGATTTAAAGCTTGTGAACAGAATTCATAGGAACTAATATCTCCCTCTATGGGTGGTGTCAAGTGTTTCATCATGTATCCAATATTTTGAGGTCCCTAAACTGACTTTAAACAGAGTCCATTACTCAGCTTTTGAGTATGGTCCAGATGCATAGATTTCTGCATTAGGCTGTTCAAGTACATGGAATTCACCTATCAGCTGTTATATTGTGGCCAGAGTACACAGGAGAATCAAACACTTGGACACTTCTGGGTATAAGCGCTATGTCATATCATGTTATTTTTATTAAATCGGATCATTACTTTTTCTTCCATCATAAACTTATATATAGTCTATAAACAAAATCTAATCTATTGTCTAAAAATCTAAAAAAAAATAAAGATATGTCCAATTAATGTTATTGTAGTCTGTCATCATTAAATAGAATTTAGGTACTCCAACTCCCAAATGCAATAATTCCAATATTGATGATTAAGTATTACTTGCTTTTACATCAACACTAAAATTGCGAAAATCATGACTTGAAAATGTTTTAACTGCTAATTATTATTATTACTGTATTGGTCATGATAGGCCTATTCACATATTGTGACCATCTAATAATCATGGTTTTACAGTATGAGGACATTTAGGGCATCATTTAGAGTGTGGCAGGCAGGTCACGTTGTCACAATCTTGAGAGATATTCTGTTTGCCTTATTACAAGTGCATTATATGCTATGGCACTTATAATACATTTGTGACAAAGTACCCATCTGCCAAATTCTAAATCAGGCCCTTAGTGTAGGGAAATTTGCACTAAGTATCAGACACATCAAATGTTCTTTCTGAAAAATAGACAATTATCCCAACACTATCACTGAAATACACTTTATATAGATCTTTGTCAAACCACACACCAAAAACAATCATCATGTTCACTTATTTCTTACACTTCCTGAACAGTGTGCTTGAACTTTATTTAAAAAATGTATAGACCATAGCTTATCTCAAGGCCTGGTTTGGAAGTTACATATAATAGTGAATCCACCACAAAGGGCACATTTTCAGCCTGCTTCTCCACTGGCATTATCAACCTATTTCGAGTTTTGTAGCTCATAGACATCCCGTTGAAGGAGGCTTCTCCAGCTCCAGTATTCAAATTATAATCTTCACACAAGAGAACCAAGGATCCATTCTGGCTACACGTACAAATGTTCCCATTTTACCTGGCCTTTTATTACCTGGATTTCAATCATCTCTTTATGAATTAGGGTAAGTTCATTAGCTAATATAACCAAAACATGTATTAGGTTTTGGTTATTATTTCAGCCTTTAGAACTTGGTTCACTCCTTTCCACAACTCATTTACTGCATTCCTCAAGAACATCTAGAACATTTATAATTTAATGCACCAGGTTAACTTTAATATTAATACAATATACAATATTATTCATATGCCCAGTGTTCATATCATCCCATCCCAGGACCACAATTATTTTTGTAAAGCAATTGCTCATGCAATCAATCTCACTTGTATCCCTATGGTGATGCAGTTCACCAAAACAATCAATCTTCTACTATGTTAATGTTAATGTTATAGGCAATTAAAAACAACAGGATTTGGGGACATTTGGGAATTACCATCGTTCTGGCCCTCCTATTTATTATGAACTACCTTCTTCACAACATAACACTTTACCTTACTAAGGTAACCATAACGTCTTTATCTTGTTCCTGGGGGACTACCACATATAGTATAAAGAGTATATTGGAACTACTACTATTATTGGTATTATTATATTAGCATATTGAAAAAAGAATTTGCCATCTTTTTTAGGAGGGATCAGTCTTTATAATTATCAGAACCAAATTCAATTCAAGGTGTTCATCAATTAATCACAATTCATTTTATCCTATTAGGCTGAGTCTCTTGAAGACAGTACAGTTTTTTTCAAAGGATGTGTAGTTATTTTTTTTTTCTTATACATGAGGTCTCTAATATTTTATTCAAAACTCAAACAACAAAGGAAACAACGGCCATTTATTCAGGGTACATTGGATGTAATCCTATCCCTCATTTAATTTATCTTAACTGAGATTTAGTTGTTTTACCTGTATGACTAAAGACTACGAAGTAAACTCAATATCGACAGAAAATATATTCTTGCCCATCCTAATGTTCTAAGAACTGCACAATATTAATGTGGAATGGAGTGAAATAATTGTGGAAAGCAGTGACAACTCTCTCCAAACAGAAATGATAATCAGTACCATACAACTGAATTAGTTATATTAACTAAGTTAGTGACCCAAAATAGTAGGTAAATTAATCGAAGCAAGGGAAAATTGCATTGAAAGATGTGTTTATGTGTAGACTGCTCCTACTCCATGATCAGGTCTTTGTGTGGGAGGTGGGGTGGTTGGAACATCAACTACCTGTTCAAATGTGGCTAATAGGCCACCACATTTGTTGGGGTTGCCCCTTAAATGTCCTCAAAGTTAGCAAGCATGCATTTATAGGTAAAAATAGTGACCTTAACATGCTGTGATGTCATCCCAAGCACGTTACAGAGAAGGGCAATATGACTACCTTCACTTTTGGAGTACATTTCCAATAGCCACATTTGGTGACAGAAATTCCACCATCTGAAAGAGAATTTGTAGATTATTTTTGCTTCCAAAATAGCTGCATTCCTAGCAAATTCTGGCACGTTGGCAGGGAAAATGCTGCCTGAACAGATAACAGTAACAGTGGTGGATTTTCCTCCACAGGCTTCATGGTGGAAAGCATAGGGTAGGGAACAAGAACAATTTGACATCCAAACTCTAAATCAGGCCTTTTGCCTTTTTCATCACACTTATAATTTCCATTCAGTTACAAGTTCACATAGTGCATACATGTATTTATTACAACAGTTTATTAAATCATATAATTCATTAGTTTATCTGAGGTCCCTTCAACACTTTTTATAATAAACAAAAGTATGTGATAGACGAAACACAAGATTTACAAAGAGCATATTCAGTTACTCCCATACGTTGGCATCTCTTTAAAACATGGACCTCTAGTTAAAACGTGTGTTAACTATGTTTTTATGGTGTGAAGTTTGTTTTATTTCATTGCCCTCTTCAGTATTGTCTGAATGTTACATGTGTTTGTTTTCCCCCCAGAGGGCTAGAGGACACTGGACAAAGGGTTCATCAAGAGAGAGTGACATACAAAGAGGTTGTGAGTCTTTAACCTTGAGCCTGAATTTAATGTGATCCAACACATCAAATATTTGACTTAGTGAAGCAGAGTAAACATTCGAGTATAATCCCAGGCACTACTAAATGCCTCATTTAACAGCCCTCTTTTCTTTCATCTTCACTGCTCTAGTTATTTCGATGGTGACAACTAAGGATGGTCAAACACGTCATTAAATCTTTCATTTTTTTCTTCTGTGTGCTTGTGAATGTGTCACCCTTTCTATACTAATTTCTGTATTTTGTGATGCTTTTCTGTATTTCATAACCTTCAAATGACAAATGGCTCCATTCACAAAGTTTTATTTAAATGTGTGTATGTTGCAGGGGATTGTGCACTGAAACAGGTAGAGAACCTGCACATACTTTTATGTTTTAGCTATTCAAAAACATTTTGCTGGTAATTTTTCACCTGGTGGGGAAAAGGCTGTACAATCCTATTTCTATTGAAGGTGCAGGGGAAGAGGTTTCCCGGCATGTTTCTCTGCAGAGATTGTTAGATGTGCAAATGCCCATCCTGCATCTTTTATTCAAGCAGAACTTCACACCTGTTGGAAATTCTCCATGTGGAATTTGTGCACATTGAGGTACTCCTGGAAATTTACCACTGCTAAAGACTACCTGCAGTGCTCCTAAACCTTTGTTGTGTAATGGGGGCAGCACATTGGTGAAAGACAGAGAGGTTGATTGAAACTGCTGCACTGTCTTTATCTGTGCAAGTGGCACCCCTCTGCACTTAAAGAGGAGACCGAGATCCCCCTGCAGCCGGGTGCGAATAGTAACTGCAGCTGTCTATAGGCAGATGTTTGGAGTGGTCATAAGATCCTCTTTCTCCCCTCCAGTGGGCTGCCATGAGGGGGTGCACTTTCAGTGTGCCATATGTATGGCAATGCACTTTCTAAAGGGCTGTTTACCTCCTTACCTGCTTACCATAGTACAACATGGCCACAGAGGTAAAGCGTTTGCCTCATTTGTTTGGGGCCATGGACCCATGCAAATGAGGGAATGTTTCCTTAAACAAGCACCGGCACTGTATGTGCGCTGGCATGATCTGTATTAGAAAAGGGGCCTCACAAGCGTCTGCTCACTCTTCCGTAATACTAGAGTGACCCAGGAGTGCAGAAAACTGGCACACACACCTGTTGTGCCATGGAGCGGTGTCTGTAATACAGTCCATTGGAATGGCTGTGGATATAAAAAAAACAAATCTTCAAAAAAAATGTCACTCTATTGTGACAGATTTCACCATATGCTTTGTGAATCAGAGCCAGATATGTTTGCATTTTTTTACATTATCTATCTATCTATCTATCTATCTAGCTATCTAGCTATCTATCTATCTAGCTATCTCTGTGTGTGAGCATGTATATGTATATGCTAGTCCTTCATATTAATTGTTTCTTCTTCTACAAAGCAAAAGCACATATTGTTCATATTGCCTAAACATTACAGTTTGCATTTTTTCTTGTTCTTATCTGGTGCAGTATTAAGACTTTGCTCTCTGGGTGGGATTAAATATAAAGATCTTTCTTTTTTTCAGCTACATAATGAAGCAGTCACAAGTTAAGGATGTTAAAGCATGTCTACATGTCCCGAGATCTTTCATGCAGTCTATGTTGAAACTCTGTATTTTTCTTTGCTGTTGTGTTCATACCTGTGAGAAAAGGGGATTGTGTCTCATTGTCAGTCTTTTGTGGCATTGTCAGTCTGAGAAGGATCCCTCACTACATTGACCTCAAGGAGCAAACAATGTAACAATGTGTTTCTTTTGGTACCACAATTGAGCAGTGGTGACTGCACACAGACTTTCTGAGATAGAGTTTTCTGAGAATGCAGTATAGATATTCACTGACACCATAGATATTCAATGGCACCTTTTCATTGGAGATGTTCTCACATCATTTACCAAGACACAGACCCAAGCCACATATTTTGTTTAAAAAATTAGTATTCATAAGAAATGTGCAGTATTTGATCCTCATTTTGAAATGTACCCTTTCACAGGTACAATGGACAATTCTCTCAGAGATATCACAATTACTGGCATACGTTTCCCAGCTCTGTTGCCTGCGGTCCATGCACTAACTCAGAGATTTTTAGTGTTAATGTATCCACAGAAAAGAAATGTTCATTTAGACTAGGACCAAGAGTTATACGAAGTGTGTTCTCCATTTCTATTACCACAATTTTCAAGGGAAATAGGACAAGTAACTCCTCCAGTTTAGCCAATCAGTACTTTCCATGCTAACTGGAGACACCCTCCATTAACCATTAACAGGGCGATAGATGAAGGATTGTGACAGTAAGCGTTATCGCATGTTACTTTCCAATCTACATTTCGACAATGTCTGGAGCACATTCATATTCTTTTCGACAGTGGGAAACCTTCAGCTCAGTTGGCCCTGCTTATGCTGTCTTTGATAAATTGAGAAATGTCAGAGTGTCTTAGCCTTACTTCAGACAACTACCTTAATATCTGTACCAGTCACTATTGGAAATATATTCTAAGTGGACCTTGACCACAGCGGGGTTGCGCTTATTCTTTTATATAAAAAACAAAAATGTTGAAAATCCATTAAAACAGATATAACTAAATTAAGCCAATCATTAGTTTAAATGTCACCTAATGTCATTTAACTGGAAATTCATAAAAGCATTTAAATGTTGCTTTGCGTCTTAGTATGATCAAGGTGAAATGTTAAGCCAGCTCACAAAAGTTATAGGTCTTACTAGTGGAATGGGGAGCATAATGTCATGAGGTCATTTGTGGCGGAAGAATGACTGTGCAGGTGTGGTGCCAGTGGAGTCTGGCAAAGTTTCACTAATAATTAGATTGGCAGGATAGGAGAAGCCAGGTTTCTAGATATTACACACAGAAGCCTAAGGAGTCAGGTTTCTTCTACATCTCACTCCACGGTGAAGCAAGCACAGATTCTCTGTGCTGAGGGAAAGTCACTGACAGATCAAATTAATTAGGGAGGATTATTCTGTCCACCTAAGGTTGCTTGGTTACAGTTGGAGCAACATTTACTTACACTCTTTTTCTACTGATGGATTCTTGTATAACGTGGCTACCACTTCTGATGGAGTTATCTCATGTTCATCATCATTATCATTATCCTCTATTTTCGCTCATTTGAACCATATAAGGTACAAGAAAAAGCATTGGTTAAAGATTAGATAAAAACATACAAATTCCTTAAAAAGGTTGAAGACATATACAATTACAGTACAGTGTAGTTGATGACTGCTGACCAGGCTCAAGCTCCATAGATTATACCCCCAACAGGAAAAAATATTTTTGGTTTAAAGCTGCCATATCTGACATTTGGGTAAGTCAACTACAATTGTGCTAAGATCAGATGTGGGTTGCATGATAGAAGGCGATTCCACTCTGCATCTAAAAGGATAACATATTTCCAAGATAGGCAGGTCTACCTTTGAAATTGGGACAAGGATAAAAAATATCTTAAATTAATTAATTACAGGATGAAAAAAGCGATCAACTAAAAAATTACCACACATACCACACATACACTACCATCAAAATCACTGAAGTGTTTAGATTTTGATTACCTATTTGACTTATAATGTTTAAAATTAGTAAAAATAAAGTCTATCTGAGACATAGCAGCAGGCTGTGTCGGTCCTGGAGACGAAGGAAGTTGTGCCCTCCTGTAAGAAAGACAGTAGACCAAAGAAGACACCTTTCCTATCTGCGGTGGTGAACCTCTCCCAGACACCTGAGGAGTGAAGAATGGACACAGGTAGATGACAGAATACCAGCAACTAGCTCTTACAGCACATTTTGCTGTGAACCTGAACTAAAGTTGAACCCATGAGCTGGTGCTACAAGAGTCTTTTGGAAAGTGTGAAGGCTTTTAAACCAGCAGAAACAAAGTTAAAGCACCTGTTGTAAAAGTTGAGACTAAAACTGATCAACTCAGGAGAACCAGGACACAGTGGCACACCTTTTTTTTTTTAAAAACCCAAAACTTAGATTCTGCATTTTATTCGTTTTCCCAACTGAGAGCTTTTAAACTCAAAGATCAAGACCACAGGTTTAATAAGAAAATGACTTTTCCTGTAATGTGGACCCCTTTCTGACTTCAGTTTCTGGCCTCAACACAATGAAGACAAAAAACTTTTTAACTCTGAAACACCACGATGAACAATTTTTACCTGACTGTTTTTCCTGTCTGGGAGGCCATTGATGGTTATTTAGGTTTCAGTCATTTACACCCCACTGATTAAAATTAAATATAAGTCCTGATCGCTACAAATTATTTAAAACATTTGTGCCATTTTTCTTATGAAAGTTTTCTCTTTTTAACAAACCTGAATTAGAAATGTTATACCCTTTACTGCTGGACTCTATTGTTATTGTGGTGTTGTTGCACAGATTCCGCTTGCATTTCTTTGAGGGAAGGCTTTACACATGAGTCAGACACCCAGCTTAAGTCAGGTTTTCCTCAAAGAAACAGTTTTACCTTTTAAGGGTGTAACTATTGTGAGTTTTGTGGAAGCTCATTCACAGCAAACATAAAGACTGCCACCTCACTCCTTGTTCAACAAATTGGTTTCTCAGTAAAGTTGTGTAGTTTCACTATTGACATAGCCCCAGGTTTGGCAAAGTGGTGAGGCAGTGTGCAGAATCCCTACATAGCAAAAAACATGAATAGTAGCATGAGAACAGAAAGACATGGATGATGATACATTTGATGATGAGCACTCAATGGCTAACAATAAGCAGAGCCAGACCACTCAAGCCTGATGTTGCAGAGCAATAAAATTATTACTGCTGTCACAAACCAGTAGTGTGAGATGTGTGACTGAAAGAAGGAATTTTGGGAAATTAAGTGAAAGGATGTAATGGGACAGGCAGCAAAGTACAAGCCACTATGTGCCATACAAAGGGAAACCTGTCAGACACAGCAGGTAGCAACAGTACATATACACACACATGGATATATGCAGGTCATTACGCAGTTGTTGGAAGTCCAGAAAAAAATATTACCATATCAGTTGAAATGTGTGAAACCGCATTACTTCCAAATGTGAGTTTCAAGCCGCTTGGGAGATATGGGAGTATAAGATGGTCCATCATGTTTAGATGCATTGCCTTGATAGTGATTTGATTTGATTTGATTTGGAATTTATATAGCGCACGATTGCCCTGGAGCGTCTAGGCGCTTTTTGCGGAGGAGATTGCCAGAGATAGTGTATTTAGTTTGCAAAGAGCCATGTCTTTAATAGTTTTCTAAAACCAAGCAGTGTTGGGCAGCTTTTGATGTTTAACGGAAGTGAGTTCCACAACCTCACAGTACCCAGGACAAAGCTCCTTCCTCCCCAGCTAGCTTTCTTGAATTTTGGTGTTTGGAGGAGTTTGCTCTGTGCTGAGCGTAGATGTCTTGATGGATGGTACCAGGCAAGATGTTGCTTCAAGAATGCTGGTCCATTTCCGTGAACAGCTTTGTATGCTAGACATAGTGCTTTAAAGTCTACTCTTTTCTTTATAGTGAGCCAATGGAGTTTTTCAAATCTTCAGAGATGGGTTGGAATTTGGGAACGTCTAGCAAAAATCTAGCAGCGGTGTTTTGTGCCCGCTGAAGTTTAGCCATATGTTGTTTCTGAAGGCCTAAGTATAGTGCATTTCCATAATCCAATCTAGCCAAGGCTAGGACCGTCACTAAGCGTTTTACTGCTTCCGGGGGAATGAAGGGGCGCACTTTACGGATTGATTTTAGAGTGAGAAACACCAATGAGACGACTTTATTTACCTGTTGTTGGAAGGTCAGTCTGTCATCAAAAATGACACCCAGATTCCTCACTTTATGGACTGGGGTAGGGACAGCGCCCATACTAGAAGGCCACCAGTTTTGTGACCAAAAGGATGTGTCAGAGCCTAATAAAAGTACCTCAGTTTTTGTTCCATTGAGTTTTAGGCAGTTTGTCCCCATCCATTGATTTATGTGGGACATACATTGGTTGAAACGCTCAGCTGTTTCATCAGGCTTACTAGAGATAGACACCACTATTTGGGTGTCATCAGCGTGAGATATAAGTGTAAAGCCAAATTGCCTAATGACCTTGGCTAAGAGGGTCACATAAAGGTTAAACAGGGTGGGGCTCAAAGAGGAGCCCTGAGGTACCCATAAGGCAAAGTAAACTGTTCTGAACAGGAGTCCCCTAACTGAACATATTGGTATCTGTTGTTCAGAAAGGATTTGAGCAATGATTGGGCAGAATTCTTGATTCCCACCTCTTGGAGTCTCCTGATTAGGATGTCATGGTTCACGGTGTCGAAGGCCGCCGACAGATCCAACAGGATCAAGGTGGCCTTGGCACCCGTGTCCAGTATTGCCCGGATCTCCTCTGCTGCCATGATCAAGGCAGTTTCAGTTCCGTGTCCTTGTCGGAAACCATACTGTGAGGAATCCAGCAGGTCTGTCGACAAGATGAAGGTTGTTAATTGGAAGTTTAAAATTTTTTCCAGGATCTTGGCTGGGAAAGGGATCCTTGCTATCGGTCTGTAATTGCTGTTGTCATTGGGATCTAGATTGGGTTTTTTCAGTAGTGGAAGAATAGATATTGTCTTCCATACATCTGGAAAGACACCTAAACTAATTATTTCTTTAAAAAGTATACTGAGTTGTTCACTAATTGTGTCTGGTGCCATATGGAATATGTTAGGAGGACAGGGGTCTGATGGTGCTCCGGATTTTGTTGATTTAATTGCCTCCTCTATCTGTTCTATGTTTGGTGGTTTGAACGAATCCAAGACATTGGTGGGGTATAGGAAATTGGGGCGGAGTGGCTGCCATGCCGTCTTCCCAGTCTGAGAGGGATTCGAAGATGATTTGTACTTTGTTCTTAAAATACCCCGCTAGTTGGTTGCAGAAAGCCACGCTGATGTCCTTTTTGTGGTTCAGGAAGCTTGACTAGCTTCTTCAATGTTGAGAATAGTGCTTTGCTGGAGTTACCTGCCTGTTGGATTTTATTTGAAAAGTAACTGCTTTTCTTTTCCAGTAACATCTTTTTATAGATGCTCAAAGATTGAGAATATAGAGTTTTATCAGTTATTGAGTAGTTGCTTCTCCAGCGTCTCTCTGCCTTTCTGCAAAGTTGTTTCTGTTTGCGCAGGAGCAACACAGAACCAGGGCTCAGATTTCTTTATGCGCTTGGTCGTGATGCTTTTTCTGGGGCCAGTAAGTTTACTGCAGATGTAATCCAGTTGGTAAAGTTACCTGTTGCTTGATTTGCCTCATATTTTAGGTCAGGTTTAGAAGATGCCAGAGTGTGTTGCATCTGTTGGGAGTCAATATTCCTCCAGTTACGACCTCTAATTATCTTATGGGGTATGTGCGTGCTGGAGATGTGATGTGTGGTGGTTATTGTGAACAAAATGGCTCTATGGTCTGACCATGGAATTGGCAGGATTTCTTGAATTTTAAGGTGGGGATTGGATGTGAAAAGCCCATCCAGAGTGTGACCAGCATCATGTGTGGGTGCAATACTTTTTGTTCCAGTGAAGCATTAGACATCATCTCTATTAGTGATGCTGAATTATGGTCTTTTAGATCTTCAAGGTGGTAGTTAAAATCACCTAATATACAGTAGTCCTCTGAATTGGTGCTTGATTCTATTACTTGGCTGATAATTTCCTCGAATTTACTTTTGCTTTTTGAGCTGGGAGGCCTATACAGTAATGAGCCATTAAAAGTGTAATTAGTACTCAGAGTGATTCTAAAGGAGAGTAGTTTGCAGTCAGAGCTACTTCCTGCCGGGGATCCTTTGAATTCCAGGGATTTGTTGATTATGATCGCTAATCCACCTCCCCGTCTACCTTGTCTATCATTTTTGATGATTGGGAATCCTTGGGGTATAGCTAGGGCCAGATCACAATCAGAGGTGCTATTTGCCCAGGTTTCGGTCACATAGTGGTGGCCAAGGCATCATTAGGAACTACAGTTTTGTCCTTTAATTAAATATTGGTAAGCCCTCTTGGGTATTGGATCATTCCTGTCTCCAGGATTTGGACAATGCATCTGCCTTGTGTGCAGGTCACATTTGCTCACACTCTTGTACCTACTGAAATGTCTGCTCTTTCAGATAGGCCATCTAGCAATTGCATCTACCCTCCCATATCCTTATGCTGGCTGCAATGATTAGGTAAAGTGAAGTAGCTATGCTGCCCAGAGTTCATGGTAAAAGACATAGATGTAGACGTATGTCTGGTGGCATCTGCAGGAAACATGCTATGGTGTCTTGTAATCTCTGCTCTACTGTAACATCCTATAGGTGTCTGTTCAGTCCTTACTCATGTATGTATCATGAGTGCATTCCTGAGCTACTGACAGCCTTTAGTTCTCAGAGGCTGCTTCAGAAGACTGCTGGAGGAGCAGTTTTCTGACGAAGCAATGTGTCTGCTGTAGAAGTGGTCACCATAGCATGGGTTGTCAGTGGTCATCCTGGATTAAATGCCATTTGTTTGAAAGCCATGTTGTGTGGCACAAAGCAGACCTGCAACATGCCCCTGACATCAGTGCCATCAACTTTAGTACTCACATACATTGATGCAGGCACAAGAATCTCTTTTATTTCCATGTCCTGGAGTGAAGTCACCTCGCTTTTGTGCCCAGGGTTCAGTGTAGGAAATCTGAAAGTGGGATTACATGTGATTAAGTAGCCAGTTCCTTGCTCTGTTTGTACTGAATTAAGAGACAATAATGTCATGCACATTCCTTGTTCTTTTATATGGATATCATTTTATCACTTGAGGCATGACCAACAATGTTCTGTAGACTATAGAGCAGACGTTCAAGGCTACTCTTTTATTTGGAGTCTCATTATTAGGACCCTTACTTAAGTAGAACAACTACCTCTGGTGCACAGTCTCTCTAGTGACCTCACCTAGGTAGGTGTAAGAGACATATCTAAACATCTCAGTACCTGAACATTGTTTGTATATTCATGTATGTTCCATTCTTATTTTGCTGCTGTCCAATTACCACATTTACAGAACATTTCACCACAGAATATTCACCAACAAATGCTTTGCGACTTTATATGGACCTCTTTGAATTCCATATGCAGCAACTTTTTATTTCCTTCTCGTTCCCCATCCTCTGCATACCTTTTATTTTTTCAGAGCCACTGTTCCAGCAAACTCTTTTCGGTGTTTGGAGACACAGCACCCCATTGTTAATCTATGGAGGTGGTTCACGACCCGGATGTTATGTTTTTTCTGCACCTGTAGCCCGCCTCCCTGTTGTAGTACACTTTCATTCTTTGTATCTTTTTTTTGCAGAGTGCCACAGTATCCCTGCTTCTTTCTCTGGTTTACTTTTTAAATTTCTCTGCCTGTACCTGTTGTGCTGTCTAATCCAGCATATTCTGCAGGCAGGGAAAGACTAGCATAGTGGAACAAGCAGAAAAAGTCTGCATTCGATTCATTATATCTCAACCATGAAAATCATAGTTGACGCATGACAGATTTTAGTCATTGAAAGCAAATTTTCAACCCATTTAAAAAGAATCCTTAAAATAAAATGTAAAAAAAAAGCTATTCAAAACCCATTTAAAAAGATTCTTTAAAATAAAATGTCAATAAAAAGCTATTCGCAACAGAATAATAAACTCTACAATGTTTTTTAAGTTTAAAAAAAAAAGAAAAAGATTCCTCTAATTAAATTAAAAAAATTGAGGAACTCAAGTAAACAAAATTATTGCTCATTATCTTCAACAGCATCCTTGACAGAACAGGCTAATACTGTGTATAGGAGATACATTTAGGGCCTCATTTGTGAGGAATTGGCATCAGACAGCACCACAAGTCTTCTTGCTGCGCTACCCTACGCCAATGTGCAAGGGTGGTAATGCACCGTATTTATGAAATACGGTGCATTCCTGTCCTTTCCTGTTGTTGGCTCACTATTTGCTGCCCAGTGCCAATGTAGGCACCCATGCACCATGGTGCAAGTGTGCCTTCTTTGCAGGCAGGATTGTTTTGTGCAGGTAGGGGCACCTTACTTCATTAAAATAATACAAAGAGGCATTTTTCTCTTTCCATTTGTGCTGAAGAATGCAGCACACATGGAAAGAGTAAAAAACGAGGAGAAATAAAAATATTCTCCTCTTTACGCCTGCTCTGGGGAGGCGTAATGGTTTGGCCTTGCCCCAGGTTTACGTGTTTAAATAAATCTGGGGCAGCATCAAAATCCATGGGTGTTTCATGGAAAACCCCACAGCAACTCCCATGGAATGCCTCCTTGACGCAGCAAAGCCAAGGCAGCGACTTGAGCTGCTTTGTCTTACTCCATATCTGTGAAGAAATGCAAAGCCATGCAACGTGGCTTTGCACCGCCTCATAGATATGACTGAGAGGCTTGCGCTGCTGGAGCACCAAACCAAGAAACGCACCAGCAGCACATGTCTCTCATTTATAAGTCATAGAGTGTCCACCCACCTACGTAGAAGAGGATAGAGACATCATCAGATTTGACCATAAATCGAATGTTTTGCTCATTCATCCAGAGTACTCTTACATTTATGGCAGTCAATCGACCAGAAAAGATTGGCTTTGCCTGATAGTGAGCTCAAATCCCACAACAATCTTTTGTGTTCTCTATCATTGTAAACTATGTTTTGGTGCACTTTTCTTTGCTGCAGCACTCAAAGTTTAATCAACGTATGTTAAACGGCACAATACATTACCAGAAGATAAATGGACATGCTGTTAATTTCAGCTTATGCTGTCTGCAGCAGGGTTCAGTCACAAAGAGTTTGATCAAATGGAAATTGAACCGCTAAAATAATGGGTCTATACTCGAGTGTTTACCTCTCCTTTGCATGAAGGACACCCATAAATGAACTAGGTTTCTAAAATCATCCATGTTATTCCAGTTAACTGTGTACATGTGACAGCAGTGGCAATGTTTTCTTCGTGGCATGGTTTGCTTTCGATTGCTTGACGTTATGTGCCTTTGGCGTCCTTCATTTGAACTTTGTTTTTTTTTTACTTTTGTGATGTGTTTGTTGCCCTTTGCCCTTCAGTTTGGCTTTGTATTATACCGCTCATACTGTGTCTTGTCCATGTGGCTTCTCCAGTTTTTGTATTCGATTGTTTTTTGTGTCTATAATTCATTATGTATTATTTGTTCTGTTGTGTAATGCACACAATTCAAAGACAAATTGCGTACAAGAAACTTGACACACTGAAAACTGCATGTGTTCACTGTGAACTATCTGATGTCGTCTTAATCAAGCTTGACTCTTGCCAGGGCGGTGCTAGCTTTCCTTAACCAGAGCCTCTTGCTTGTCTAATTCCACTTGGTTCAGAGTTTCAAAGCTGTCAGAAAGACTTTTGTTTCATGTGCCTAATAACCTGCGACTGGATTCCTACCATCCTCACAACCTAATTGACTGGAAATCAACTTGAAATATGATTAGTCCCTTTTCTCCTTGCCTCACTCTTTCTTTTACCCATCTAACACTTTCATTCAATTTTCTCTTGACAGATCCGCGTTGTGAATGCATTCCGTAGCTCTCTCTACGAAGGCTTAGAAAAGCCTGAATCTCGAACCTCCATCCACAACTTTATGACTCATCCTGAGTTTAGGATAGAAGACTCCCAGCCCCACATCCCCCTCATTGATGATACAGATGTAGAAGACGCTGCGCTTAAGCAAAACTCTAGCCCTCCCTCCTCTCCAAACAAGAACAACAATGCTATCGATAGTGGGATCAATCTTACGACTGACACAAGCAAATCTGCTACCTCTTCTAGTCCAGGAAGCCCAATACATAGCTTGGAGACATCACTTTAGCCTCAGATGCATAGCTCAACAAGGAAGGCCAACGAATCGATAGGTGACCACACAAAGCAGAGCATATTGCTGGCTGAGAAGCTGTTTGAACTCTTCTTCACTTGAAGGCAAGTGCAAGGATCGACTCATCCCGGTGGTCATAGACGGATGACGAGGCTGATTTACAGGCTTGGTGTTGCGTCCTCCGGGAAATGTAAATCACAAGAAAAAAAATCTTCCTGCATGAATTAAAACATCTCCAGCTCCACTCTATACTTCTCCATCACTTGCTTTTTTCCTGCCTCTCTGTCTCTTCTCTCTGTCGCCTATCTCTGTCCTTGTTATAGGTGGGAGGACTTGTAGGTGCAGAGGACTACAGTATTTATCCAAATCACTGATCTGTGGGATTTTGAACTGCTTGAATGACATGGACTCAGCAGAAGAGAAGTTCAATAAGGTCTCTGAAGTTGCACAGTTCAACATGCATAATAAATTTGCACCACACGGAAGGTGCAGTACTAATATGAATTTATGAAAAAATGTATAGATATATACAGGTATATGTTTATATTTGTATATGTATATATATATATATTTGTATCTGTATACAAATATATATGTATTTATATGTGTGTATATATATCTATATATATAAAAAATATATAAATATATATAGAATTTTATATCTAGACATCTATACAGAGAGAAAACAAATAGCGAATTTATTTGTTGGCATGTTGCCTGGTTTCTGCTTAAACTGCTGTAACTATTTTAACTTATTTATGTCCTCAAATAAGAATGTAATTTGTTTACAAGCCTGTAGATAGTACAGTATCCATAATAAGTTGTAGGGTACAGAAAACATTTTCTGCCAGTGGTGTAAAGATGTTCAAATCCATGAAATCATATGAAACACTGTACCCTAGATGTTCTTACAGTTATGTTTTGATTTTGCCTGCTATATTTTCCTGGTTAAACGTAGATACAAATAGCAAATAACAAAAAGGAGCCAAAATATAACATATTTGATGTCGCATTGTAACATAATGCACAGGGAAATGGAACCGCTCGGCTTCCTTTGCTTCACACACAAATTAAAATTATCAGGTTTTTTTTTTTTAAATAAAATGCTTGACCTTGGTTTGGTGTAACACTTTTTAATAGAGGCCATTTCAGTGTTAGTCTTTATTATTATGGTTTTGTTGATTATGGTTTTGTTGACAGGAAAACAGTATTCAGACAAAATTCCAGGGCACATCTTCAAACGTGAGTGCAATATTGATCACACACGAGAACGAGCAATGCTTGTTTGCAAATGAGGCTCATTGCAGTAGAGTAATGTTGTGTAAGAGCATGGCCACCTTTCCATTCACTAGTTATACACTGTGACGTGTTGAAAAAATATCAGATGGTCAGGCTAATTTCCACATTTTATAAAAAATAAGGAAAAAATACGATTAACCATTTTCTGCACTTTCTAGAGCTAAACGAAATGCTATAAGGTGTATATTGAAATGTGCTTTAAATGCTTTTTTTTAGAAAGCTTGTCTTCCTCTAGTCACATAAACTATAATGTAGAATAATGATTGATGAAATTTGTATTAATTTACAGTCCCTTTTTTTTTTACAAGGAATAAGCAGTAAAAATATAAGCTACAACTTTTAAACAAGCATGGATGTGTATTCAAAATGGCAACCGCCTGAATCCCTTACCTTCCCCGTTTTCGTTAATCACTTTTATCCAACCATGCGAATGCTGTACACCTTTAGGGGTCACTGTTTTAAACAAAAAATGACCATTTGATAACAGTTTACTTCAAAGACTTTTCAAAGTATGATCGTTTTCCATAAACTTTTACAGTGCATTTGGATTAAAGACACTTTGGATTATAAGGCAGAGGACGTTTCTTTTAAATGATTTTAATCGATGCTTTTTTGCTCTTCGCTTGGAATTGTTGGACGTGTTGCATCTCTGCCAGAACACTTTTCCTGTAAGCAGAAGTCTCAAAAATAGAGCCATGACTCTTGGTCATACTTCCGGACTTAAATGACTACAGGCTTGCTAGGTGCAATTCGAACATGCTAGCCATGTACAACTCCAGGCTGTTAAAATGACCATCGTCCTGGACACTGTGGCGAAGCAGGAATCATTTCCGTTTCCTTCCTCTTTGGTTTGAGGTGAGAGGTAGTTAGACTCAAGCTCACAGAAGAGCCGAACTGCGTCAGCCCTGATTTCTAACAAAGACTCGAGTTTCACTGTGCACTGGAGACATTTGTGCAAGGCTTGCATGGCTTTCAAAAGATGGCCGACACCTCCCTTGCAGCACCATGTGATAAAAGTTGAAATACGGCATGAAAGTAATATCTAGCAACAAAGTGGTTAAACGTTAGTCAGCTCTACTCTTTGCCTTGTACACATAGGCTAACCTTTGTATCTCATGTATTGGATTTCTTTAACCTATCTGATGTAGGATGACTCTAAATTTCCCGCTCTGGTTGCAGAGGAGGGCCTATGACTTTGGATGCAAGCCTCCAGGAAATGGTGTCAATGCTGGAACGTCATATGTTGTTATCCTGGCACTATGCATTTTTCTTTTTTCATGCCCGCATGCATTTACCCTTCCAGGTCTTTCCAAACACTGCTTTTCAATCCATTCTTAATGTTCAAGAGTTCTTTTTTCACGAAGAGGGTACCAAGTAATATGGGCTTTATACAATAACTTTACGCACACATGGTCACACTCACATTGTATGTATCTGACAGACTAACGTGTGTGTTGAATTAGCAAACACTAGGGCTTGCATTGCATATCTACAGTCATTAACTAAACAACAAAGCAATGTTGCAATGGATGATGGAATAGTAAACTATGGAAAGAGCAGATGTAGTAACTAGGCTACAACAGTTAAAGGCACTTTGCCATCCAAGTCTAGCTAAGAACTTCTTCCTTGTAAACATCGTAGATAAATCATGTCGTATTCCTACAGTTTGAGGGGGTGTACCACAGACTGGGGGCTATTCAGAACCTTTGTAGTGGTACCACAATGAGTATACACATGTTTACACATAGATGTCTAATCAGGGCCGGACTGGCTACCGGGCGTTTTGGCATGCTGCCGAGCTCGGGGCTGATGTCACTGCGGTGGGGGCTAATTTCGTTGATGGAGACCTGCGTGTGCTACGAAATAAACAAAGCAAAACGAATGTCGTTCAGCACACGCAGGTCCCCATCAACGAAATCAGCCCCCAGCTCGGCAGCATGCCAAAACGCCCGGTAGCCAGTCCGACCCTGTGTCTAATGTGGTAACACACCCCTGAAAAAATGTCTTGGCCAATTCTACTTTCTTCACTACTGTACTATAGCTAGCCCTTCAAATACCACTGAAGTACATCCATCTATGCCTATCCATCATCCTATGCTCTATTTTAAGAATTACAAAGAAGAATCTATAAAACTGACCAATCTACTGAATTCCTTGCAATACGTGCTACAATGCTTGCTCTCTACATTCCAACATTAGCAACATAACATTAGTGAGTGAAAAAATGCTGGCACCATTGGTGTTCCATCCCATTAGGAGTTGATTCAATCTCTTCATTCATCAGTTTTTATGATTTTTTTTTAACTTAGACAATAATTGTAAATAAAGAACTTAATGTCTCTGTTCATTTAATACTATGCAAAAGGTTATGCTTTCTATTGTTATTCTAATTCCTAAAGTGTGATGCTGGAATGTTTGTGTTTCAAAAAAGCAAAACAAAAAAAGCAAATGTAATTTAAATATGTGATGTAAATTATTTTATAGTCTGGAAGAAAATGATACAGTTTTAGCTCTTGCTGCTGGCTGTCTAATAAATAAAGTACTGGCAGGGGCACAAGTGAAAGCAATTGAAAATAATAAATTCACAAAGGAGCATGAACAATAACGGTTTGCATTTAACATCTTTATTTATGTTTTTGAATATAATTTGCTGGACGGATAGTAGTTTTCTGAATTCTCCAGTACATTGATCACAGAGTTTAAACTACCACAAGGTAAATTCATGCATTTGAAAAATTAGAGCTTAAGCGTGCTTGATGCAGAAGTAAGAGGATATGTGTCATAGCATCGAACTAAAAATGCTGAAAAGAAAAATGTGGATTTAATAATGTCAACAACAGCATCATCTTATTGGCTATGCGTATGTTTAAACATTGTAGTGAAAAAATAAAATACAACCAATCCTATAAATCCAAATTAAAAGTATCAAAAAGAAATTTAGCAATGAGGTTTTAGAAATAGAAAGAAACTGAGATAAATACATTTAAATCAAAAGAATCACAGGAAGGCTCCTCCATACCTCTAACATGCAACAAACCCATGATCTTTTATTTCATTGGGCCTGAAAGATTCACTTTTCATAATTCTATTTTTGTTCAAAATTACTTCTTTTTCAAAATTTCCTTTAAATATGTTTACATTACTTATTCTTTTTATTGCACATGTTACCCTTGCTATTTGTACTGGTCTCCAAACAAGGAAGGCAAAAATAATTCTATGCATACCATTTTGGAAATAGTATTCCAGGAACAGAAAGTACTCATTAATGGAATCAATCTCAACATTTTAATTCAACTGAAGAATAATAATGAGACTTATTGATATTAGTTTGTCATTTTATAGCATGAAGCCCAATATGGGTTGGCTGTATTCCACATTCCTTCACCAGGAGCTGTTGCTAAAAAATATAATCACATAATTATTGAAACATATTTTACAGACATTTGTATACAATCCCTAACCCATAATGCATGCATTCACAGATTCTTCTGCTACCAAACTCGCAAACTATTTTGGCTCATAACCCCACAGGAATTAATCCTTCAATTACACATTTGTCACTATCCATGTGATAATTGCATCAATGCTTTTCCCCTTTATCTAACAAATTGAAAAATACCTCAGTATCTTCTGTGAGATTGATTTCTAATATCTGGTAGCTATTATATTACTCAAACTGCAAAATTCATAATCTGTTATCCTTTTTTTATTAGAGAAAGCTTGTAAAAATGTTCTCTTAATTCAGTCTTAATCTATTTTATCCACTCTATATGACCTATAAATGCAACTTAAATTACTTCTGTTTGTAGTAAAAATTGATTTTTCTCGTTCATCTATCCAATTTTTCTAAATAGTCTCTTATAACAGGTTTCGGGTAAACGTTAATAAGTCAAAATTGAGATTATCAGACAATGCCAGATAACATTTCTATTAAACCTATTGGTAAGGAATGTATTCTACATGCACCACCTTTTCACCCAAAGTCATTATATGACAAGTTACTTTTTAGTTCAATGTTGCAACTTAACTTAAGATAATTTCCTCTGATCAACAATGTCAGAATGAAATGAATTAAGAATTCACTGCATGTAGCTTTGAACACAAAATCTTAAATAAGGCAACAGAAAGAAAACAGGAAATAACAAGAAAGGAAGCCCTGGAAGGTTCAAGGAAAATATAGAAAATAAAAGAATTAAACTGATATTACTAGCCACATGACAAGCATCTGTAACTAAAACATTTGTTCAAAAACCTTAGCAGATTATTAAAAATGATAAAGTCACAAATTAGACATTTGAAGTTGATTGTGGTTTTTCATTGAAATAATACATTTTCTCATAAAAGCTGAATATATAATCTCGCAGAAAAGAATTCATGCCAAAGGAAAGCAATACATTTTTGTTTTTTGGCTTTTGCAACAATCCGATAAAGGGTTTAGAACATGTTCCATCCAGAAACTGAAACAAAAATATTTGTGTGTGTTTATAAGCCATGAAAAACGGAACAACTGATTTAAAGTCTAAAATGTCCATGGATTAACTGGGTCAAGTGAGAAGAAAATCAAAGTTAAAATAAGTGAGTGTAAATCTGTCTTTTTGAGCAATTGCAAATTCAAGTGTGGCAAGGCTCTTCAAATAAGAAAAATATATTATAATATAATCAACATTCCAAGTGTGAAAGGTTGTGACATTACCTTCCCATATAGATGATGTACAAAATAAATTAGAACAAACAGAGGCTAATTAGATTTACTATTTGAATACAGTGGATCATTTACATTTGAATGAAAAGAACACTTTTACAATCTCGCTATGACAAAACTGAGTGACAGATAATTAGTCAAAAAACTACTGGATGTCAGATATCAGCCATATAAAACATACAGAAGTCATGTCTGGCTTGGTCGATGAATGAGAAAGACACCAGTGCCAGTACTGCATAGATACTGGCATATATTGGATTGAAAAAATAATTTACTTCTTGCTATGGAACAACATAATTTGTGAGTTTGGAAAACTGATTAATTTATGCATATGCTATAAATTATAGATTGTTCATAGTTATGTGTAAAATGTTTTTAACTTATTATGTAATTACCTCTTTCTAGAGATATACCGCCTGATGAAGGGTTTTGGAAATAAATCTAAACATGTTAGACTTGATTTTAATCAACATCATTGAGAATGACATTAAAATTGGGACATTGCTTCTATTATCAAGCACCTTCTGTTTTTGGAATAACATTTCCAAAATGATTTGCAGTTTAATATCCACACATGGCATGTAGTCAAAGGAGCACCTATGACATGGTAAAAAATGTAGAAATTAGAGAGTGTGGTGAAAAAGTATTTGTTAGCAAGAAATACTTTTGTATTGATAGATATGCTGAAATATAACCGGATAAGGCTTAGACCAGATCCTATGGGATAAAAAAGAATGGATAATCAATTGAGTTTACATTTCAGTACACCAATACATGGCAATGTTCAATGTGACTGTTTTGTTCTTTCACAAAAGTATTAGGTTTGTTAAATTGCAGATACCACATCCATGAAGATCATGTCCCGCTCTGCTTAGTATGAACCTATGGATACATTTATGCTGTACAAAGCATGATCTCTTCATCGACAAGGTGTTTAATCTGAAGCAATTTTCAAACAATATCAACCAGTCTGGCTCATAGGTAGGAGGGGCCATTCGTGAGAAATAGGAGAATAACCAAATTATGCTTTCTGATTGGTAGCCAATGTAGTGCTCTTAAAGCAGGTACAGAGGGGGAGCCTGACGGACGTTTGCATATTAATCGAGTTGAAGTTTAGAGAGGAGAGTCTCATTGGCCACCACTAGAAGCACATTCCGTAGTCCAAGTGACTCGTAATGAGGGCCTGGATCGGTGTCTTTCTGGAACTCATCGGAAGCCAAGGAAATGCTTTTTAAGTAAACGCGAAGTACTGAAACAATTACAGCAAATAGAGGTAACTTATTCCTTCATGGATAACCAATGTTTTTTACCACGCTCTTGGGACAAGGTACTGGACCTAATTCAGCCACCAATCTTCTTACCAGAATATCTGGACTTTCCCAAACAGGAGGATTTTATCTTATCTCCATTCAGTTGCAGACAGTGGAAACTCATCCAAGCTACCACCTTTCTCATTACAGTCACAAAATCTAACTTTTGAAGTCTCAGGATCTTGCCCAAATTAAATTAACAATTGGGGAGCTTATTTACAACCCCCTTGCGCCACTGGTGAGTCACTTTTAATATGGGAAAAATTGATGTACCCTTGCGCAAGGGGCTTGTAAATAAACCCTTTGGTGTCATCTGCATAGGGTATGATTTTGAACTTGAACCCTTTTCATTTATAGTAGCTGTTTCAGATTTGAAGGGGTGGATTGGGGTCACTTGGGTTCTGTCTGCCAGGAAGTCCTTAAGCTAAGCTAAGGCCTTCCCATATATGTCTTTCTCATACAGTCCCTGAATGATAATGGAATGGGAAACTGTATCCAAGGTGGTTGACAAATCAAGTAATACCAACATTGCCGGAGTGCCTTCATCCATTAGAATTCTGGTGGAATCAATAATTGCCAGAAAGGATGTCTCCATGCTGTGGGAAGTTCTAAAACCTGATTGCGAGGGGTCCAATGTGCATTTGTCCTCTAAATATTTAGAGTTCTATGTTAACTAGGCCCTCCAAGACTGTACCAAAAAGAGGAAGGTGCGAAATGGGCCGATAATGTGCGTGCCCATAGGGATCGGCATTTGTTTTATTCAAGATGGGAATGACAAATGCCACCTTCCAATCCTGTGTCAATTTCGCTGAGTCCAATGATAAATTTAGTAAATCTGTAAAGTAGGGAATTCACAAAGATGACACAGAGGAGACTATGTAAATCGGACAGGGATTAGATGGAGAGGCCGATTTAACCTTCTCCAGCATATCTTGCACCTGGTCTTGAGAGATAGGACCATATTTACAAGGAAATGGTGAATCGCGGCGCTGCAGCAAATTTTGCAGTGCCGCGCACCGCCATTTCCAAAATGCTGGGGTACGACGTATTTCCAACAATATGGTGCATCCCTGGGTTTTCCCTTGAGCTGGCACTAAAAATAGCTGCCTATAATGCAAGGGTGCCTGCGTTGCAAGGATTGATTGTTTATGTGCAGAAGTCCCTTCCTGCACATAAACAATCAATAATGTCGATTTGTTACCTGTAAATCATCATTATTTAAGGATTGTTTTTGTGCAAGAAGGGACATAAACAATCATTAATGGCCTTTTGCTCTTTCTGTGTGTGCTGTAGAATGCCACACACATAGAAAAAGCAGAACCAAGGCGAAATAAAGGTATTTCTCCTTGTTGAGCCATTCTAACGCCTGTTATTGCATGGTGTTAGTTTTTGGCGCTGCCTCAGAGTTACATGTCCTTGTAAATCTGGGACTGCGTCAAAAAACAATGGGTGTTGCAGTGGAACGCCCACAGCAACACCCATTGGATGCCCCTTTCACGCAGATACTTGCGTGAAAAGGTACCATATTTACAAAGCGGCGTGAAGCCTCAAAAAGTGGCTTAACGCCACTTTGTAAATATATCACAGGGCATTGCGCCATCAGAACGCCGGAAAAAGTGATGTTCTGGTGGTGCACTCCCCTTGTAAATATGCCCTATAGTTTCAAACTTTCCCAACAAGACTGGGGCATTTGGTGGCAATAGATTATAGTAAGCAGGTTCAACTGGCCTCACATTTACACTGTAATTACTGTTCTCAATTGAAATCATTCAATTAGTTGATTTATTCGTTTTGCTTTAATCTTTTGCTATATAGGTTACATAACAGTCCATCCACAGAATATGTCCTCGTGCAGTAATTCATTAAATATTATGCAACATCAATCACTAACATATCCCTACCATTGACAACAGAATACCAATGGGTAAATGTGACTATATTGTACAAAGTTTCACCCTGGAAGGTGGTTTAATCCTTTCCTTGATGGGACTGAATTGCCAACTGTTTCAATGGTGTTTGTGGGATGGAAACAAGATGTTGAATACCCACAAACTCATGAGTTTGAATGTGTTTATAAACTTCATATATGGCTTTGACTGTTTTTATTAATCTGGCTCTATGCTTATGGCACTGGTTGGAAATACCAAGTGCAATTATAAAAATATGCAAAAATATAGATGTGAATGAAAATGTGTTGTTTTCATGCAATAAAGGCCCCTAATAAAAAAAAAAATCACAGTTTCAAGTAAGAAAATCAACACTGTCGTTCTCATGCTGTGACTCTTCCACCACAGTGTTTTCCTTTCTCCCACCCCCATAGAGAATTCATGGATCTGAGAGAGGAGTTACAGGGATGAACTGTGATATACGGGAGAGAAGAAGAAAATCAGTTATCTCCTTATAAATAGTTAGGGTCAGATTTGACAAACTTTCACGCAAGCCACCTTGCTGTGCTGCGCAAAAGGGCAGGAATGTGCTGTATTTAACATTATACAGTGTATTCCTGTCCTTTCCTTGTGCTGGTGCACAAACTGCTGCCTAGTGCCAAGGCAGGCACCCTTGCGCCATGTTGCAAGGGTGCCTGCTTTGCAGACAGGATTGTCTTTGTGCAAGAAGGGGCAAATAGGAAAGTAAGAATTCTGTTGACTTTCTATAGTTTCCACTCATTAGAATGCTCTGGATAAAAGTGTCTGTTTTTTTTTCTACACATGGCATCAACAAACGGTTTTCTGTGCTAATCTCATCATCTTCCCAGCTTTCAGGAACTTGCAGAGATGAATCAAAAACACAACTTTTTTAGCACAGAGTTGACCCGTTTTTCCATTTTTTTGTGCTTTCAACCTACTTCTAGTTTGTAGTGGAAACCATTGTGAAACCCATAGATGATTCACGAAAGCTATATATTTCTAAATAGTAGACAAAACTCCCAATTCAGCAAGGGGACATTTGTGTAGATTCTGCAAGGTTTCTCCCCCCAAAAATAACTGTTGAAATGAAGAAATATTGAAAATGAATAGGAAATAACAGCCATATGTTGCAATGTTTTCATCTGTAACTTTTTGTCGCGATGACTGATTTACAAAATCAATCCACCATTACGTTCGCTAGACCGGTTTGTTTGAAGGGTGTTAGAAATTTGGTTTCCGGTTGGCATAGGTATGCATCCTGTTCAAGGAGAAGACACAATCCTAGTCAGGGTAAGCTAAGTACACACTAACAGATAGCCTGTGCTCACCCTCTGGTAGCTTGACACAGAGCAGTCAGGCTTATCTAGAGGCAATATGTAAGGTAATTGTGCAACAAACACACAAAAACACAATGTATACACCAAAATCACAGTAATCCAATAGATAGAAGTTAAGATATTGGATTTAAAAAAAATATATGCAGTAAAGTGCTTAGAAGCAAGTAGCGCTAGAAGGTTAATTTAGCTCGTGCTGGACCGGGGCAAAGTCAAAGTTCGGGCTGACCTCTATGTAGTGCCACTGGCTTCAGCACCCATGCAGGCCCCGGTGAACGAAATACCTTTTCTGGTTCGCAAACAGAAAACTGTGTCGATCTTTTCCACGTAGTGAAGGCGATGCATCAGTTCTGAAAACATGTGCCAGTGTCGAGAGGCGTCAAACGATGCGCCGGATTCTGAAAATACAGTTGAGGGATGTGTCCATCTCACCAAGCTGCAGTGGCCGCGATAAACTGTCCAATGCGTCGATCTCTGGAGGCAAAGTTCTGGTTCTGAGGCAATGCGCCAATTTTACTCCTGCAGCTGGGTCTGTACATCAGTTCTGCTACACGCAGACAGCAGATGCATCGAAATCCATGTTGCAAGTATCTGGGCCACTTCCAGTGAGCCAGGCACAGGAGCAAGGGTAAAGACTTTGATGCCCCTGAGTATCAAGCAACAGCAGGCAAGCCAACAAGCCCTTTTAGATCACTTGGAGGGAAGTCAAAGTCCAGCTTTCCTTCAGCATAGTCAGGGAGCAACAGGCCGCAGGGCAACAGAAGAGAAACACAGGCCTTCCAAGACTGCAGTCAAAAGATGAGTTCTTTAAGCAGCACAGCAGTCCTTCTAACAGTGGTTCAGTTCAAGATCCAAAAGTGTCTGATTTTAGGGGTCAGAGACCCAGTACTTATACTCAAAGTGCCTTTGATGAGGGGGTTGATTTCAAAGCGCTCTCTGAAGGATCCCTTTCAACCCAGTCCTGTCTGCCAGGCTATGTGGGGGGGGGTAATCAGTCGTTTGTGTGGGGACAGGACAAATCCAATTCAAGTGAAGTGTTAGCCCCTCCCTTCCATTCTGCTCAGGCAAGGCCATCAGAAAGCAAATGTATGTAGATGCGTACTCAGACACACCTATCCTTCCTATGTTGTGGCTGTCTAGGAGGAATGCACAAAATGTAGCAGTCACCCAGCCCAGATGTGTATTGCAGACAGGCTGCAAAGCACACAGAGTTATAAGCAAAGAGAAATGTCCACTTTCTAAAAGTGGAATTTTGCAAAATAGTAATGCCAAATGCAACTTTACCAGTAAGGAGGATTTGTCATTGCCATTCCAAACATATGAAACATGAAAAAGCCACTCTTCTCTGATCAGGGATTACAGTTTAAAAGTGTATTAAGGAATTCCTAATGCTAACCTTTGAGCGGAGTAGGCCGCACATTAGTGAAAAAAGAAATAGGCTGTTTGTCACTACCAGGACATGCAAAACATACCAGTACATGTCCTACCTTTCATTTACACAGCACCCTTTCCTTTGGACTAGCTAGGCCCTAACTTCAGGGTGGCTTATATTTAATTAAAGGTGAGTGTCAAGCTTGGCAAGTATTTTTAGATGCCAAGCCGAAGTGGCAGTAAACTACAAACAGAGGCCCTGCAGGGGCAGGCCTGAGACAGGTTTGAAAGGCTACTTATGTGGGTGGCAAAATGAGTGCTGCAGGCCCATTAGTATAATTTAATTTACAGGCCCTGGATATATGGTACCTATTATACCATGTTTAAAGGAGAGAGCACATGCACTGCACTGGTCAGAAGTGGTAAAGTGCCCAGAGTCCTAAAGTCAACAAAAAGAAGGTCAGAAAAAGAGGAGGAGGAAGGCAAAAAATGTGGGGTGACCCTTCAGAGAAGCCCATTTTCCAACACAGGGATATATAGGGATTGTACGTTTTCAAACAACCCGAGGTACTCTGAGCCAACAACTGAGATGCACCATACAATTGTTTTTCACTGAGTACTTAGTATAGAACAAATCATATGGTGAAATATGTAGAGTGAAAAATGGGTATCAAGGAAATGTATTTCTGAAATGGGCACAACATATGGAGTTTAGGAGCAGTAGTTATTTGTGCATCTCTGAATTTGTGGGTACCCGTTTGAGCATATGACTTACAGGGTATTTTTAAAAATGTCTTCTTTCTTACACACTGGCTCACATTTGGAAGGCACATATACAGCAAAATCCAATTGGTAATAACACATTTTCTGCTATTCATTGCCCCCACATGTCTTCTAATAAAAATGGAGCATAACTTGTGTGGGTAGGCCTAGTGCCTGGGACAGGAAATGGTCCAAAATGCAGCATGGACATATCATATTTTTCCACTGAAATATGACTTTTTTTTTTTTGCAAAGTGGGTAGCTGTGGCTTTTGGGTTCTAACTCAACCAGCACCTAGGGAAACCTAGCAAGCCTGTAGATTTTTTTAAACTAGACACCAAGGGGAATCCAGGATGGGTGACTTACATGGCTGTCAGCAGGTCGTTTTACCCAGAGTCACTTGCAAACCCGAAGTTTTGACTAAAAAAACAAATTTTCCTCATATTTCTGTGATGGAAAGTTCTGGAATATGTGGGAAGGAGGAAACTTCCTTCCATCCAGCATTCCCCTAATTCTTTTGATAATAATAGTCCCTCACTTGTGTGGCTAGGCCTAGTGCCCGGGCCAGAAACATGGATACATCACATTTTTCCACTCAAAACTGACCCATTTTTTGCAAAGTGGGCAGATGTGGATTGTGGGCCCTAACTAGGCTGCACCTAGGAATACCACTTTGCATCGTGATGCATATAAACAAGTAAAAAATGTGGTAACTATATGGTGCTATCCCATATGACACGCTGGTACTGAAATAGATGTTTGAGACACTTCAGAATAGCTGATGATTATTCAAAAGCCCCATACTTGGAGAACACTGCACAAAACTCAATTGAAGAATAGACACATATCAGTACAGTAGTTTCAAGCTAGGTCATTGTTAGACCTGGCATTTCTTGGCGTGGTTACCCCTGACTTTTGCCTCTACCTCCTCGATTTTTGATGCTGTGATGGATTTCGTTTTACTGGCTTAGATGCTTTGGGCACTTTGCCACTGCTGATCAGTGTCAAAGTGCAAGTGCTCCTGTGTAAAGTGTTATGGTAATTGGTTGTCCATAATTGGTATGTTTGCCTTACTAGTGAAGTCCCTAGTAAAGTGCACTATGTGTGCCAGGGCTGGTAATGCAAATGCTACTAGTGGGCCTGCAGCACTAATTGTGCCACCTACACAAGTAGCCCTAAAGAGAGATCTCAGGCCTGCCATTGCAGTGCCTGCGCGCAGTTTGTTAACTGCCTTGTTGTCCTGACAAGTGCACCCACTTGCCAGGCCTTACCTTCCCTTTTTATGCACATCAGACACCCCTATAGTAGGCCAAGGTACCCCCCTGGGCAGGGTGCAGTGTATGTGAAAGGTAGGACATGTACTGAGGTGTGTACCATGTCCTGACAGTGAAATACTGCCAAATTCGTTTTTCACTGTTGCAAGGCCATCTTGCCCATAGGACAGAATGGGGAATGCTGTGTCCCATGTTTCCAGCATATCTTCCCACAGGCATAAGATGGAGAGATGGCGTTTAGTGTGCCTGAACTCAGAATTTAATAACACATCTTTTTGTGAAGATGGTTTTTGAATTGTGTGTTTAGAAACCACACTTTCAGAAGTGGCTGGTTTCTTGTCTTAAACCATCCTGTGTGCCTCTGCCTGGTTGTATATTGCCTGCCTGGGTTTAGACGTGACAGGGTCTGGGAAGTGTCCTGACCCCAGGGAGGAGAAGGTGAGACAGCAACAGGCTGGCCTGCATTTGATGTGAGGGGGGAGGAGTAGCCCCCTGGATGTGAAGAGGGCTGTGTTGCTGCCACAAAAGGATGGCGCCACCTGCTGCTGAGCGTCTGGGCCCCAGACCCTGACTATCAAAGGAGGAGGGTGTGCACTGGCAGGAAGACACTCAGGTCTGGTTTTGGACCGAGGTCAGAGCCCCCTGAACACAAAGACTTCAAAGGCATTTAGGGGTATAAATGTAAGAGCTGAAACCCCTGAACTCAAGACTGAAATCCATATTGAAAAAGGATTGAACCTACTTGGTGCTCAAGAGGAACCTCTGCCAAAGAAGAACAGCTGAAGAGACTGAAGAGAAGGACTGCCCTTGCTGTGTGTTGTGGGGCTGGCCTGCAATTTGCTGGTTTGACTAAGGAGAGGACAAGGGACTTTGCTGTGTGCTGTGTCCCCCTGTTTGTGAGGACTTTGCTGTGTGCTGCGTCCTGAAGTAGCGTGTCTCCAAGGGCCCGAGGAGAGCTGGTCCCCTGTTGTGGAAACTCAAGAACACAAAAGTTTCCAACCGTGTCTCAGCGACGCTGTGTGCGTGGTGGTCTTGCACGCCTGAGACTGCCGTGTGGTCTGTGGTACTGTTACGAGGTGCCCCGTGATCGCATTGCCCCGCAGCGTGAAACATCGTCCACGCTGCTGTATTGCTGTTTGTGGCCCGAGCCGTCATCGTAACTGAGGCTGTGAGTAAAGACCGCCTCCGCCGGCCCGAGCCGCAACGTGCTAACGGGACACTTGAAACTGAGGACTGTGTCTCAGCGACGCTGTGTGCGTGGTGCTCTTGCACGCCTGAGACTGCCGTGTGGTCCGTGGTACTGTTTACGAGGTGCCACGGGATCGCATTGCCCCCACAGCGTGAAACATCGTCCACGCTGCTGTATTGCTGTTTGTGGCCC
The DNA here is from genome assembly GCA_963921515.1 of Calotriton arnoldi. Classification (NCBI taxonomy): domain Eukaryota; kingdom Metazoa; phylum Chordata; class Amphibia; order Caudata; family Salamandridae; genus Calotriton; species Calotriton arnoldi. Next base: position 333,164 of record CAWUFW010008451.1, on the reverse strand, counting down.
GAGCCGTCATCGTAACTGAGGCTGTGAGTAAGGATCACCGCTGCCGGCCGGAGCCGCAACGTGCTAAAGGATTTCTTGAAGCTAAGGAAGCTACAAGGTGAAAGGGATCGTGATCGTTGTTCGTCGAAATTAATCTGCCCAAGATCATCAACGACGGAGAAGGCCGTGCCGTAACCTGTCCGGCTACAGCGTCACCTAGCAACAGAGCCGCAACGTGATCGGGATCGCCCAGCGGGACGTCCAACGAGCGGGGGAAGAGAGAGAGCGAGGCAGCGCACCCCCCCCCAGGTAAGGCTTGGACTCCGGTCGGGAGCCGCAAGCGTGTGTGGCCTGGGGAGGCATGCAGTAGGAGTACAGGAGTGCCCGAGCTCTCTCCCGCTGCACCACGTTAGACGCGCTGAGTCCCTGAACGGCCCGGACCTGCCCAGCAGGACCAGGGCCGCCCCTGTAAGCCTATGGCTGTTGGGGCCTAGTGGTGCCCGAGTTGACCGTGCAGATTACATTACGAACCGCATTATTATTGCATTACGAACTGCCAGATTCTTGCATCACGAACCGCATTATTATTGCATTACGAACTGCCTGATTCTTGCATTACGAACCGCATTATTATTGCATTACGAACTGCCTGATTCTTGCATCACGAACCGCATTATTATTGCATTACGAACTGCCTGATTCTTGCATTACAAATCGCATTATTATTGCATTACGAACTGCCTGATTCTTGCATTAAGGACTGTCCTAGTATTACATTATGAGCTGCATTACGAACTGCATAGCAATGCATTAAGACTGCATTAGAGATCGTAAATTGCTCATTAATACCGCAAGAACCTACAAGTGATTGCTGGCCTAATAACCGGCCAAGTGAATTATTACGAATATGCATATGTTGGTTTTCTATTGTTTGGTCTCATCTTATTCCTTTTTATAAAGATACTGCTATTTTTATGAAACCAGTGTGGTGTCCATTTGTAGTGCTATCACTGTGTTACTGGGAGTGTGGTTGCAAATACTTTACACATTGCCTTGGAGATAAGCCTGGCTGCTCGTGCCAAGCTACCAGGGGGTGAGCAGGGGTTATCTAAGGGTGTGTCCCTCCTTACCCTGACTAGAAGCAAGGGTCCCTATTTGGACTAAGGTACATACCTCAGCCAACTAGAGACCCCCAGTTCTAACAGTCATGAAGAGGGATGTGGTGGCGAACAAGCAGAGTAGGCATACTAAGATACTGTACACATAAGCAAGGCTGAAACAATCATACAAAATCATTAGAGAAAGAAGAAGGAAATGAAAAGAAACAAACATGGCAGAGATTGGAACCGGACAGGAAATAGAAGCATTGCAGTTGGGGGGCTGCATAAGTAATCGTAAAATTTGCTGCATCATAATTGCAAGCATCCATTAGACAAAGGGAAAAAAAGAAAATTGACTATTTAAGTAACAACATCTAACATATGAAACTTAGTTTGTTACAGATATTCTACTATAGAAAATGATAAGTGAGCACTTCAACATAGGCCCTGCTAATGTTTTGTAGTACCATAAATCAGAATGATACAAAATATCAGAAACACGTTTATAAGAAATTGAATATAAGAAAGGGCATCATTTTTGCAGTGTTCTCCCCGCATCTTCCTGTTTCTTTTGCTGGCTTTAGGACTGCTGTTTTACAAAACTGCAATGTAACAGGGCAAAAAATGTGTGCTTATATATTATCTATGTCACCCCTAATGTGTTTCTTGTTCCCCACAGAGCAGGGTGTCTAATATATGTAAGCTGCATATTCTGTTTAATAAGGAAAAGTATGTCCTAACAGTGAAGAGTTACAAAAAGCTGATTGTCACTTTATACGTAAAGCTGTATGTTATGTAGTCTTCAGTTGTAAGCCTCTGCCATGTTTACCAGTTTTAAATCAGGTTATTCACTGAATTGGAATAGCAACAGTGGAAACATAACCTGTTTCACACTGTTGCTGTCTTGTAAAGGAATTTCAGTCTGCTCTGATGGGCTCCTAGAGAGTCTATGAATGCAGCCCTGGTTCTCTGGCTCCTGATTACTCCTCTGTCTCTGCATAGAAGTTGAAAGCAGAGGCAGATTATTTGCGTTGGACATAAAAAACATAGAATTCAAGCTAATATTGAATAATAAGGATGGTTTTCACCTCAAATGTTCTTAACTCTTGTTGAACATTTGATATCACTCTAAAGCTCTCGAAGAAAAACAACCCCATTATTCACTGTTACCCATCACTAACTCTATATAGTACTTAACCAGGCTTCCTTATAAATAAACACCACTTTCATATAACTTGATTCTGCGAAAATGCTTCAATGGTCAATAAAAGTTATTTTTCACTTGTCATTAACAATCTAATTCACTGGTGAAGATAAAGTTTTGATAAAAGTTTGTGAAAAAAATTACTTTGTAATGGCTCAGTGATGATTATACTAAAATGATTATACATTACCATATTGGCATTATTGACCCTCCTCCTGTAGGCCTCTGACAGCCTGAAAACTGCAGTGCTGTTAACATTGACCAGTTAGCAAGATTTACCCATCTGGAGAGGCATAGGAATAGTTGGGTAACACAAAGAGCTTCTTTTAAAGCTCTTACGTTTGAAGTGGAGACCCTAGAGTAGGATGTCAGGAATTGGGGCCGTTCATGCTCAGACATTATGTCAGTGGTCTGAGCTGGAATGCAACCAGTTTCAGAACTGGCTGAAGATAGTAAATACATGTAAAGAAAATCAAGCACAATGATTGCTTGAGACACTGCGTGCACTACAAACTAGGTTTATGCAAAGTTTGTGAACAATTTTTACACAAAACTTTTCAGTCGAAATCCAAGTGTATTCAAACAAATACTCATACCAAAGTGGTTCAAACAAATGTTATCTTTGTTGAAATGTGTAATGAAGAAACATATCAATGATTACAAGGATAATACATTGTACATTTTACATTTTTATACATAAACTATATTCCGTATTCTTCAGTGAGAATACAATATTGTAGAAATGCAGATCAAAGGTGGGCAGCCCAATGCATTTCGGGACCCATCGTCCCTTCTTCGGGGGACACTAAAATGAACAAAAATGATAACCGCATATTATTGTAATGAACTGCACAATGTGATACATAAAGCTACCAAAAATCAGAAGACTCCCACAACTATGTACAAGAACCAGAAGTACAGGAATGGCATGTCGTAATTGTAAAATGGATACACACGTGCCTTAAATTCCATTATATATGTGAAATGAACAATCTAACCAGTTACCACCACCAGTGCTATAAAAGACATATTCACAAGGGGCCTGATTCACAGAACTAACTTACGTCAAAAACGTAAAGTTAGTACTTTTTGGTATTCACAGAATACACTTACTCATTTCGGTATTCACAGAAGTTAGTAGTCCTAACTTTAGGACTCCTAAATGCCTTCTGTGAATACCGAAAGTCTTAAAGTTAGGATTTTTCTCAGTTTAGGAGTAGTAAAGTTAGGACTCCTAACTTTAGGACTCCTAAATGCCTTCTGTGAATACCGAAAGTCTTAAAGTTAGGATTTTTCTCAGTTTATACTACTCCTAAACTGAGAAAAATCCTAACTTTAAGACTTTCGGTATTCACAGAAGGCATTTAGGAGTCCTAAAGTTAGGACTACTAACTTCTGTGAATACTGAAATGAGTAAGTTCATTCTGTGAATACCAAAATGAGTAAGTGTATTCTGTGAATACCAAAAAGTACTAACTTTACGTTTTTGACGTAAGTTAGTTCTGTGAATCAGGCCCATTAAGCGAGAGCCCAGAGAGGAACCTAAGTGCAGGTGAATGTAGATAATAGGTGCATCTGTGTACAAAATACCCGGAGTATAACAACATAAGCCAAGTACTAAAAAACGCTTACTGGAACGCACAGCCGAGACCTAGCTGTCAGATGCACTGAAGAAATCGAAGGGGATCCGTAGATAGCTAAAGAAATTAAGTGAAGATAGTGAACAATACCGGAAAAGAAACAAAGCATATGCAAGACCACACCCCGCATGGTGAATAAAACAGATTACCTCTCTAGATGAACAAAGTCTGGAACTACATGAAACAAGAGAAAAGGTAATATAAGTACGATAGACCGAAGAAAGTGACACCAACAAAAAATGTTGGTGCACTACTGTCTAAAACAGAAAGTAAAGATGCCCAGACCACTCACCAGTAAACAGGAAATGAAACGTCCTATACGATCCGCCACGGTGTGTTTAGATAATGCTAACAGCAAGATGCCGAGTGGGTTTAAATAACGATGTTCCCGCGATAACTACTGCTAAAGTCACATGATAGGGATTGGCAAATACGTTGTGACTAACTAGTTATGTCTATAAAGTATGGCAGCCATCTTAAAGTGGTGCATAACCATGCTAGTCCACTACGGTGTGATAAAATCATACGAATAACGAGATGCCCAGTGAGTTTAAATAACGATGTTCCCACGGTAGCTGCTAAAAAAAAACACATGATAGGGATGAACGAAACGTTCTCATTATCTCGTGCTACATAAAAAGTACGGCGGCCTTCTTGGAGTGGTGCATAATGCCGAATGAACTAAACCGAGTGAAATGTGCTCAGAAAGAAGAGTGAAAAATCGCTCTAATACAGGCGTACGCAGTGAACAGTATTAGTGAAGGGAACATGATGTAAAAGAACGATGTAGTGCTGAAAAAATGGAACATAAATCCCACACAGAAATAATGAGACTGTAACAAAAATACAATTTACAAATCTACAATCAGCAACTACAATCTGACATTGTGCTGTACCAACATCATATAGTGCAACATAGATTGTTTCTAGACAATGACAGAAGAAACAAGTTATGACAACATTTGGTAAATGCAAAGTAACAATTGCTTTCCATTGTGTGCAGTCTACAATAGCATGTATGGTATCAACTACCTCTTAGAACCCATAAACACAAAAGGTTAATAACATATATGCCAAAGAAAAAATGTGCATAAATAGAGCACACTGCAAGTGTTGAAGCGTGCCCATGAAGCACAGTCGTAACAAAATAACAGGTAAACGTATAAGTGCCTGATGGTGAAAAGGTGTAGGTTGTGCAAAGGTAAAAGATATCTGAATGATATTGAAATTTATAGGAAGCAACTTAAGTCCAATTTGTCGTTGAGCCCCCAAGGCATCATGGTATTAAATTTTTTTATCCAAAAGACCTCCTTTTGCGACAACATTCTGCTAGGGTCAATGCCTTCTTTGATCAATAGTTTTTCCCAAATTAAAAATCGAACTTGAGTGATGTTATGGCCATGCTCTATCCAATGCGCTACTAGATTGGAATTGGTGTTTTTAGTCCTGATCATACTCTTGTGCTCTCCAATACGTATTTTTATTTTCCTCTCAGTTTTACTGATATAAAGATATCCACAAGGGCATTTGATGCAGTAAATCACGTTTGAGGTGTTGCAATCAGATGAGTGTCTCAAGTTAACTTTTTCTCCTGTTCTGGGATGTGTAATAAAGTTCTGTTGTATCACGTTGTTGCAGTGGATACAGTTGCTGCATTTCTTCATACCTGTATGTTTGATGTTACTGAGTTGATTCTTTTTTGCGAGTAGTTCTTTGAGATTTTGACTTCTAATATATGCGAACAGTGGAAGTTGATTGAATGAATTGCCAAAATCTGGTTCTCGCTGTAACAATTCCCATCTTCGCACAATAATCTTCTTGATACTTTTGGATTTTGTTGAGAATTTGGATACAAAAACCATCCGGTTAGTAGAAGTTTTTTGTTTGATCTTAAGCAGGTCGTTACGATCAATGTTAAGGATACGATTCTCAGCTTGTTGAAAGATATGTGCAGGGTATCCTCGTTGTGAAAATCTGTTTTTAATGCGAGATAGATCCTGTTCAAATTTGTCAGTAGTAGATGATATTCTTTTGGAACGAAGCATTTGTGAATAAGGTAAGTTCTGCACTAAATGTGGAGAATGAAAGCTTTGAAGCAACAAAGTACTGTTGCGATCAGTGTGCTTGACATACACACTAGTGTTGATGGTCAGGTTGTCCTTCTCCACTAAAACATCCAGAAATGATAACTGGGTATTGCTGATATTGTGTGTGAACTGAATCTGATGGTTCTTGGTGTTGAGTAGTGCAAATTGATGTTTTAATGAGGCTTCAGAATGTGACCATATTAAAAAAATATCGTCAATGTACCAACAGTACATGATCAAATGTTGGCTCCAGGCGGGATCTTCAAAAATGTACTCTTGCTCAAATGCGGCCATGAAGATATTCGCGTATGTGGGTGCCCCCCAAAACCCGTGGATGTCCCACTTATTTGAGGAAAAAATTCATCCTGCCACCTGAAATAACTGTGCTGCAAATAAAATTGCAGTAATTCCATCAAAAACACTTTCTGTGCACCCATTTTCAGCGGGTTTAAGAGAGCCCATTCAAAGGCATCAAGACCTTCTTGTAGGGGAATTGAAGTGTACAATGATGTAACATCTATAGTACACAAAAAACATTGCTCAATATTGGTCATGTCCAGGTTGTGGAGAAGTGATAAGAAGTCTGTAGTGTCTCTTATGTAGGATTTCCATGTGCAGACAATAGGTTGTTAAAATTGATCTATGTAGATGCCCAGTGGTTCAAAAATTGACCCACACCCAGACGCAATTGGTCTGAAGGGCGGGTCTATTGGATGTTTATGAATTTCAGGCAACATATAAATATGTGGCCATTTGGGAAATTGTTTGATGAGAAAACTCTTGTTTTTTATTGTGATCCAATCCATGTCTAATGCGTGATCCAGAATTTTTATTAGAACTTGTACGATGTCTGAAGTAGGATCATGATCCAATTTTAAATATGTTGTTTCATTGGCCAAATGGTCTTGTACTTTTCTATGATAGTAAGTTGTATCCATGACTACAAGGGCACCGCTTTTGTCAGCCGACTGAAATACTAAGTTTGCGTTGTTGGCTAGTTGCATCAAGGTGTTTCTTTCAGATTTAGACAGATTGCAACTTCTGCATTGTTGGTACTCCAGTTTGTTGAGATCATGTTTTACTAAAGATTCAAATGAGTCAAGCATTTTGTGTGATACCGGTGCTGTATACGTACTCTTGGGTTTGAATTCCAAATATTCATGATCTTCTTTGCTGATAGGATTAATCAAGACATTGTCAAAAAAATGACGTAATCGAATGGATCGCATAAAGCGATACAATGCCAATTCAGTTTCGTGGATGGTCGTATTGTATGTAGGTACAAATGTGGTACCTTTATTCAGAATTTGTAACTGTTGTGTAGTCAAATTTTGCGAGGAAAGGTTTGACATTGTTTTCTGGCTCCGTAAATTTTGTTCGAGCTTTTTCTTTTGTTTTTCTTTTTCCTCCACTGGCTTTTGATGTTGTTAGATCCGGTGGTTGTGTGGGTTGTTGACCTTTTGACAAAAAAGATTCAGTAGAACTCATTGCTCGCGTGTCACTAGTCTCAATTTCTGTGCGACTGGTAGTTGCGGCTTCACCCCTTGGTGCTTCCACTTTCAAGGGTGGTCTAGTCGGTTGTATGTCACGGTCAGAGACTATGCTTTCTTCTGATGAAGAGTGAGGATTTTTATTGGGTCTTCGTTGAGAGTACATGTCTGCCCATGTATAAACTTCATTTAGACGATAATCTATAGTGTCCCTTTTGAATTTACGCAGTTTGCGTTCTTGAAGTTCTTTGCCATAATTATCGAGTTTAATGTTGATTTGTTCCAAGGTGCTGGACCAATCCTCTGTGGATATGCGTTGGATAAATCCTGTCTAACATTGTAGATCTCTTCTTCAAGTTCTCTAATAGTTTTGGAGAGTTCCTCCACTATTAATAAAATCAGATCTAACGAGCACTTATTCAGCACGGTATACCATCTATCCGTAAACTGTTTGATTAAACTGAGCAAAAAGCATGGGTTTTATTGCTAATCGTAAACCCCTTGGTATTCTTTTTATGTTTATGATATTGAATCAGTGTTGATGTAATGGAGTCTTTTGTCTAATTCTCTACGACAGATGAATTCCAAATGTTTTAGTTGCTGGGTGATGGACTTCTCTGGGTGTCGAATGTTTTGGTGGCTTTAATCAAAGCATAGATTTCAGTGGCTTCTTCCAGACGTGTATGCTTTGGTTTCTGCGCGATTGTCAGTTGTGCTGGCAATGCTTTCAAATGAAGTCACGTAAGAATGTGGGTGCAACCGTACTAGGAGACAGTTAAAGTGTACTTAAATGGAGGTGAGACGGTGCACACCGAAATGTTTGATGAACAATGTGTACGTACTAACTGAAATTTTAAAAAACTAAACAATGGAGGTGTGCTACGCAGTGAGCTATGGCTGCCCTGTCCCACATGAAAATACATGTAAAGAAAATCAAGCACAATGATTGCTGAGACACTGCGCATTTCAACTAGGTTTATGCGAAGTTTGTGAACAATTTTACACAAAACTTTTCAGTCGAAATCCAAGTGTATTCAAACAAACACTCATACCAAAGTGGTTCAAAGAAATGTTATCTTTGTTGAAATGTGTAATCCAAGAAACATATCAATGATTACAAGGATAATACATTGTACATTTTACATTTTTATACATAAACTATATCCGTATTCTTCAGTGAAAATACAATATTGTAGGAAATGCAGATCAAAGGTGTGCAGCCCACTGCATTTCGGGACCTACCGTCCCCTTCTTCGGGGCCACTAAATGAACAAAATGATAACCGCATATTATTGTAATGAACTGCACAATGTGATACATAAAAGCTACCAAAAATCGAGAAGACACCCACAACTATGTACAAGAACCAGAAGTCAGGAATGGCATGTCGTAATTGTAAAATGGAGACATCACGTGCCTAAATTCCATATATATGTGAAATGAATAATCTAACCAGTTACCACCACCAGTGCTATAAAAGACATATTCACAAGAAGCGAGAGCCCAGAGAGGAACCTAAGTGCAGGGGAATTTAGATAATAGGTGCATCTGTGTACAAAATACCCGGAGTATAACAACATAAGCCAAGTACTAAAAAACACTTACTGGAACGCACAGCCGAGACCTAGCTGTCAGATGCACTGAAGAAATCGAAGGGGATCCGTAGATAGCTAAAGAAATTATGTGAAGATAGTGAACAATACCGGAAAAGAAACAAAGCGTATGCAAGACCACACCCCGCGTGGTGAATAAAACAGATTACTGGAACGCACAGCTGAGACCTAGCTGTCAGATGCACTGAAGAATCGAAGGGGATCCGTAGATAGCTCAAGAAATTAAGTGAAGATAGTGAACAATACCGGAAAAGAAACAAAGCGTATGCAAGACCACACCCCGCGTGGTGAATAAAACAGATTACCTCTCTAGATGAACAAAGTCTGGAACTACATGAAACAAGAGAAAAGGCAATATAAGTACGATAGACCGAAGAAAGTGACACCAACACGATCCGCCACGGTGTGTTTAGATAATGCTAACAGCAAGATGCCGATATTCGTATGATTTTATCACACCGTGGTGGACTAGCATTGTTATGCACCACTTTAAGATGGCTGCCGTACTTTATAGACATTACTAGTTAGTCACAACGTATTTGCCAATCCCTATCATGTGACTTTAGCAGTAGTTATCGCGGGAACATCGTTATTTAAACCCACTCGGCATCTTGCTGTTAGCATTATCTAAACACACCATGGCGGATCGTATAGGACGTTTCATTCCCTGTTTACTGGTGAGTGGTCTGGGCATCTTTACTTTCTGTTTTAGACAGTAGTGCACCAACATTTTTTGTTGGTGACACTTTCTTCGGTCTATCGTAATTATATTGCCTTTTCTCTTGTTTCATGTAGTTCCAGACTTTGTTCATCTAGAGAGGTAATCTGTTTTATTCACAACGCGGGGTGTGGTCTTGCATACGCTTTGTTTCTTTTCCGGTATTGTTCACTATCTTCACTTAATTTCTTTAGCTATCTACGGATCCCCTTCGATTTCTTCAGTGCATCTGACAGCTAGGTCTCGGCTGTGCGTTCCAGTAAGCGTTTTTTAGTACTTGGCTTATGTTGTTATACTCCGGGTATTTTGTACACAGATGCACCTATTATCTACATTCACCTGCACTTAGGTTCCTCTCTGGGCTCTCGCTTCTTGTGAATATGTCTTTTATAGCACTGGTGGTGGTAACTGGTTAGGTTGTTCATTTCACATATATAATGGAATTTAAGGCACGTGTGTCTCCATTTTACAATTGCAACATGCCATTCCTGTACTTCTGGTTCTTGTACATAGTTGTGGGTGTCTTCTGATTTTTGGTAGCTTTATGTATCACATTGTGCAGTTCATAACAATAATATGCGGTTATCATTTTTGTTCATTTTAGTGGCCCCCGAAGAAGGGACGATGGGTCCCGAAATGCATTGGGCTGCACACCTTTGATCTGCATTTCTACAATATTGTATTTTCACTGAAGAATACGGAATATAGTTTATGTATAAAAATGTAAAATGTACAATGTATTATCCTTGTAATCATTGATATGTTTCTTCATTACACATTTCAACAAAGATAACATTTGTTTGAACCACTTTGGTATGAGTATTTGTTTGAATACACTTGGATTTCGACTGAAAAGTTTTGTGTAAAAATTGTTCACAAACTTCGCATAAACCTAGTTTGTAGTGCACGCAGTGTCTCAAGCAATCATTGTGCTTGATTTTCTTTACATGCATTTTCATGTGGGACGGGCAGCCCACAGCTCACTGGATAGCACACCTCCATTGTTTAGTTTTTTCAAATTTCAGTATTAGTACGTACAAATTGTTCATCAAACATTTCGGTGTGCACCGTCTACCTCCATTTTCATGAAGATAGTAAATGCCATTTCCATAGAGCAAAGGGAAGAAGGAGGAACAATATTTCTACATTTGGAAGAAATGTAGTGTTATCTTGTATGATGAACTCTGGGAAGGTTGCAGAAAACTGAGAAAGAGAGTGTTCAAAAGGGAGGTGAGAATTTTCTGGGAAGCTGCCAGGACTGGATCTATGTAATTCTCTAGTCAGTGTCTAGTGTAGAGCATAAGACTGACATCCCACCACAATCTCCTCAGAACATATCTGTGCCAAGGAATGAACATTGAAAGAGAAGAGGACTCTGCATGACCATTAAAAGGAATAAGACCCAAGGACTCATGATTCCCGCTGACACACAGGGACTGAAACTGCTATTCAAGGGTCAATTGATTCATGTCATTTTGCTGGTGCAGGAACAGAAAGGGAGAATATTCTCCTGACTCCAAGAGCATCTAGCTCATAAATGTGGACTGGATCCTGAAGGAGGCCTGCCCAGAGCGAAACCTTGTGCCTTGAAGTCTGGCTTGAGGACCTGAAAGCTGTAGGAGTTACCGTGAGGAACTTTACCAGCAGCACAAGAAATTTAGAACTAAATAATTTTTTGTAACTCTGGAGGACCAAGACAAGGTGGTAATGCTTCCCCAGGCAGAGTGCACTCTCAGAAGGCAAGATATTTAGGTGCATCTCCTCAGAGCATTATGCCTAAAAGTTAAAGTCTTCCGCTGGGTCTCATGGTGAAGGTATTTGGCCTCGTGGAACCATGCCTGGCTACAGCTTTCAGTCTTCTTGCCCCACTGGAGGAATCTGAGAAACAAAAATAACGGAAAGCTAGTAACTCCTCTCCAGGTCCACCATTGGAGTGGGAAAAATATCTCCTTGAGCTCTATAAGCCAAATCATTATGACCTGGCAAGTTCATTACAATCCGGCTACAGAAAAGAGGTAAAATTCCCTGATATGACAGCACCATCAGAGAAAGAAATAGCATTACATATAAAGGCAGCAAGATCAACTGCAGCAATAGGTCCTGATAAAATCCCCATTAAGGTTCTCCAAAGCAACCCTGAAGACTGGAGCAAGTTTTTGGCTCCGATATTCTCCCACTGCCTTTCCACCAGGAGAAACCCAAAATCATGGCAAGGGAGCATTGTGGTGCCCATTTTAAAAAAAGGATCCCGTCTACTCCCCAATAACTACCGACAGATAGCCCTCTTGGATGCTACAGGGAAGATCTTTGCTGAATGCGTGCTGGAACATCTGAAAGACTAGGCATTTTCCACAGGAGCGATACCAACGACTCAGGCTGGCTTTCGACCAAAGCACTCTGTGATGGATAACATCGCAGTGTTACAAACTTTCATAGACAAATATGTAGTAATGAAGAAGCAAACGGTTTATTGTGTTTTTGTCGAATTTACCACTGCCTTTCACCGCATAGACAGGCCAACTCTATGGACTAAGCTAGGGAAGCTTGGAATACCAAATGATTTGCTCACCATAATCATGGCATTACATTCTGCAACTAGGTGTAAAGTTCAGCTGGGGGGTGAAAAAGGGTTGACGGGGCGTATTGCTACGAAGAACGGCCTTAAGCAAGGCTGCGTTTTAACCCCCATTTTATTTTCCTTATACATAAGTGACCTCCCAGAATGTCTACGAACAATCAACAATGTCCCACCAAAAATAGCCACCAGCAATATGCACATTTTAATGTACGCTGACGATGTAGTAATAATGGATCTTACACCGGTAGGTTTACAAAGAAATCTTAATGCTCTAGATAAGTATGCTAAAGGCAATTATCTTATACCAAATACCTCTAAAACTAAAGTCCTCCCCTTCAGAGGTAGAAAGTACTACCTGTACTATAACTGGATGTTAGATAGGAAACTTCTAGAGGTTGTTAAAGAATATGATTACCTGGGGAGAATTTTCACCCAGACCTTACAAAATTCGCCCCACCTTGGACACGTCAGCCTAAAGGCTGAAGCCCACATTGGCGGACTATTGAGACTCTATTCTTCCTCAGGTAATAGACATTTCGCGCCTATGCTTGAGTTCTACCGCTCAAAGATACCACCAATTGGTTGCGCGTCCCTGTTCTGCCACTGAACGCGCCCCCGCCGTCTCCTGCTTGTTGGTTGTGGCCGTAGTGGTTCCGCATCCCCCCTTTGGCTCCGCCATTGCAACACCCGTTCCGTGTGTGCGCGAGAAAGCGAATAGGCGACGGAAGGCTCAACCCGTGCCTGGGAGGAGACCCCTGGAGTGAGTCAAACAACTTCACCTGCTGGGAGAGAATTGGTGACAGATCTCACAGACGCCAGTCTGAAGCACTTTCCACTGCCGTGAGGGGAACGGCCATCCTGCGCACTTGCCTGTCTGCTTGCCGTGAGGGGAACAGCACCGTTCAAACCACCGCCGGCCAGAGAACCACAACCCCCAGAACCCCCTGAGCCTTGCACACACAGTGACGCTCCACCCGCGCCAGGAGGCGCGTTAAGAGGCGCACAGCACTCCCGCGCCGCGGGATGCGCGCGGGCGTGCCCGGGCCAAGGGCGGGCCCATCTGCGCCCGTCAGAGCCCGAGGGAGGCCGGGCTGGGCCAATCCCTTTGGCTGTTATTTTCCGGATTGTCTGTTTGTCCTGATATTCATACTGGAAGGAATGAAAGAATGAGAGAAACTAGCCAAAACTAAGGTACCAAACTGTATTTATAAGTTCACAGTCAAATTCAGTGATAGATAAAGACCTTGACAATAGGGTACTCGAGGGCTTTGGAACATCTATCTGTATCTGTATTTGTCTATACCGGGTGTAATGGGTAAAAGGAAAACTCTCGCATCACAAGGGGGGCCGCGGTGGGTTGTATGAATGGCAAAATAGATTCTTTTTTAACAAAAGCCGCCCACGCAATCTCACAAGAAATTGCACTGACAGAAAGAAGGCTTTCACTCGAGGTAGTGAAGTGTGCCCAGATTCATACTAGGGACGGGGATGGGACTCAAATAGACCCCGCAGATAACAATGATGTAGTAGACACTGCAGACGGGCTGGGGCCATCTCACGATACTATGATGGGTGTGCCTTTATGTCCAACAATTACTTCAAAGGAACTTTGTACAATACCGGAATCTGTGGTCACCACAGTTGAGGAGAATGAAGTGGCTCGAGACCTACCTCCACCCAAGAGAAAGCGAGTTGCCAGTAACAAGGCTACAAAGGCTACAAAGATGCCATCATGCGTACAAACCCGGACACAAATTCTTTCACAACAGGGTGATGAGTTGGAACAATTATTGGAGACTTTATTCATAAGACTTGAGACAATGACAAAGGCCCTCCTAGTCCCAGTAATTCATAAGATTGAATTGGTTGAGAAACTAGTGCATGATATGTTTGTTAACCATGTTAAAAATATGGTCCCATCTGTCTTAAAACCCATGGGAGGGCAGGCAAATGCGACCCAGAATCTGATCCCATCTCAACAGTACCCGGCCTTGATCGCTTTAGGGCCCAAGAGGTGTAGACAGGGGAATTAGAAAACCAAATTTGAGCGAGGGAAAGCGGTATGTGGCTCAGAACCCCGTGACAGAGCAGATGTGTACGCCCCAAACAAATGAGAGGGCTCCTTTGCCCTCATGTACTCGAGAACAGGATCACATAGTAAAGGTTTTGACCCAGTGTAAAATCGATTTGCCTCCCGCATCTGCACTATTAGTGGCAGTTTTATTGGATGTTCCCCCCTTTGCTGAAAAATCCAGGGAATCCACCCAGGACCTTATACATAAAGTTACCCACTGGTGTAGCAAAAACGTATTAATTGGACCAAGTATAGCGGGCGATGTTATAATGGCCAGAAGGGTGGGCTGGATAGGTCAGCAAACAAAAAAATCCGGGGGAGGAGACTGCATAGTTGTAACCTTCCGGAATCCGGACAAGGCTAAGATGCTAACGGGTGGGGCATATAAGAACAGCTCAATTCACTTAATAACAGTAGCCTCCTTACAGCATTTGTATCCTCCTACCCAGCGTCCTTACCCTAGATCATTGAAATGGCAATCACCTCGGAACCTATGCAGGTCTATTAGGGAAAATCTATAGATAATACATTACTAACGAGCAATCGCTTCCCAACCCCTAGCCAGTCCACATCTTTTGGATGACAATGACTGACTAGGGCAGAAAGCTAATACAAGGCAGGATGTTTCCCTAACAAATGCAACCTTAAATGCTTCTATGTTACCAACCCTGTCCCATGGCGATAAAATTAACAACTGTGCGATAATTGTTCCACGTACTACATATAGCCCGGAGACACGTAAAATGGTTCTCTCGTGGAACATAGCTGGAGATTAGGTCTAAAAGGGGAATACTCACTGGGAGAAGTTTTTATCTATGTATCATATTATCGCCATGCAGGAAACATGGGAACCAAACGATTGTTTTTATTTAGATGGGTTTGTTTCGTATATGTAAACATGCAACCCCATCGAATATGGGAGAGCTAGAGGAGGTTTGCTCATAATGTTATCATTGAAGCTTTCCTGTAGGACAAAATTGGTTGAATGTAAAATCGCAAAATGTGTTGGCAGTGGAATTGTGTTTTAAGAACCGTAGTTCGGTGTTAGTGATAAACTTTTATAATTCCTTTCATAGAGTATGAGGTAGAACACCTACAAGATTTAAGGGAGTTCCTGGAATTTTATGAAGAGTCTAGACAAATAAATTTTGATGTTTTGATCCTGGGAGATTTTAATGTTCATCAATGTTATTTAAATTGTCTCGTAAATCATGGCCAAGAGGAGTCTATGTCCTCGTTTATCCATTTGAACACACACCCTCGGGTGGGCTTACTACAAGGCATCCTTTCGGACCAAAATTTATGTTGCCTGGAGCAAAATATCAGTATAACATCAAGGCACCCACTTATATAGGAAATGGAAGGCAAAGTATCATTGATTATATTTTAGTATCTGTTCCATTATCTTTGTTTACTGAGGACCTAATTGTCATCTGGGAGGCCTCAGTGATCATAATCTCTTACTGTTGCCATATCTTTTTTAGGTACTACAATTGAAGAACCCACCACCTGTTTAAAAAACAAAGTTATTTCCACTAAAGACCAGGCACGTAGGTTGAAGTGGGATACTCATAATTCCAGATCAGTTTTAAGTAATTTATACATAACTTGTAGCCCTGAAATTGACGTATGTTCAGATCATATTATGCAGTGGTAGTCGCATCCTAACAGCCTTTGAAACGCTGACAAAACAAATACAATCTGATCTCACGGTGGTGGGTGGGAAGAATCGCCCGAAGGTTCCAAGGTGGTTTGATGGGGCCATGTTCTACGGCCCATATGGAACTTGTACAGGCCCTAAAAGCGGTTCCCAGATCTGAACCGAACATCAGGGAAAAAGAAAGACTTACAAGATAGCAATCCAGAGTAGAAGAAACAGCTAAAGGAACAGGCATGGGACGGCTCTACAACAAGCGAGGTCTCCTGAGAAGACAGCTCTAAATTCTGGACAGTAGTTAATAGTCCTTTTCTCTCTGAAACCCCAAACTCTAATACTGATTGCTTAATCCCAGCGGAAAAATGGGTTTTGCACTTGGTCAAATCTTCAGTGACGCAAATCTAGGAAGAACCTAAAAATCATAGAAAGCTGGGCAAAAAGGATGTGTAAACTTCACTGTAGTGTAGAAGAGGTTGAAAAAGCAATCATATCCACATCTGGAGAAAGGCCCGGGCCCGGCGGGGTCCCGGCAGACCTTTACGCTGACCCCAAGGTTTGGGCCCTAATATCCTGACCAATGTTTTTAATGCTGCATGTTCATATGGGTACCAAGCATCCTGGGGAAAGGCAGTGATCGTCCCCATTTTTTAAAAAAGGGGCGCCGGGGGCGAACCCACTTGTTATGGAGCCAATTTCGCTGCTAGACGCAGCAGCGAAAATATTGGGCAAGGTTGTCCTTAACCGTTTGACAGCTTGGTTGGATCAACGCAACGTAATTTCGGATCTACAGTACGGTTTTAGACCAAGAAAGGGGACTCTGGACCAGTGTCTAAATTTACATCTGGTGATAAACAATATACAGTTGCTAAAAAGGCCTAATACACTTAGCGTTTATGGATTTGACACAAGCCTTCGATTGTGTTAACAGATCGAAACTATGGGTAATTTTTAAAAGGTATGGGACTAGAATCAGAACTGTGTCTTTCTTATATACTATCCACGAGAATAATACGGCGGCAGTGAGATATGATAGTGCAGGCGGTCTGACAACATCTTGGGATGTGAAAGAGGGGTGCGCCAGGGTTGTATCCTGGCCCCCTCGTATTCACACTATACATAAATAAGCTAGGAGATTTTTACAAACTAGCTGCAAGAAGACATCCCGAGATTTGGTGAGGTAATGGTCCTGCACTTTTATATGCGGACGACACTGTTTTATTAGCTAGAACCGCAGTGGGACTTCAATCACCTTTTAGATAGTTTTATAACTTTTATGGACTCTTTAGACCTTTCTACAAATTTTAAAAAATCGCACACTATGTCGATTGGCTCTGAAACCCCAAAAGAAACGTAAATTTTATTGTAAAGGGGTGGAATTAGCGAGAGTCCCGACCTTCCCTTATCTGGGGGTTCTTTTTGATGATAGGGAGACGTGGTGCCCACAATTGATACAAAAGAATACTCTTATTAGAGCGACGAGAGCCACATTAAACTGCTAAGAGAGTAGGGACCAAGCCAATTCCTGCTCTGATGAAGATATACAAGAGAAATGTATCCCCATGGCAACTTATGGCAGCGATATCTGGGGGTATAAGGAAGGTAGGGACATGCGAGCGTGAGGAAGATAAGTTTTTACGTAAGATCCTGGCTGTTCCGCATTCCACCCCTGCTTACATTTTACATGAAGAGCTAGGAGTGGGATATATATCCGATCAAATTACGGTAGCTCCTCTGCTTCGCTGGCTGAGAGTTTGAGCTAATCCACTACTAATCTGAATCAGAAAATGAATTACTGATTGCTTGGCATTGGATAAAGGTTACAGCATTTCAGTGGCTAAAATACATAAAGGACATGGTAAAATGGTTAGGAAGACCTGAGTTATTCCTTGGCCCAAACTCCCTAGGTGAAACCGAAATTAGAAAGGTAAAATATCAATTTTTGTACAAACGCCAGGGACTTAGAGAAGAGAAGGAGCTGGCAAAACCAACCAGTGAGAAGTTATATAATGTTATCTTTGATAACTCAAATTCAGTCAATATCTCCACAATGTCAGCAATCCCTTCCATCGATATGTTTTAATAAGATTCCGTTTGCATATGATCCCTGGCTTTTGGCGGTTCCCCAAGGATTTTCAAAGCCAGGATCCTTAAACCTTGTCCTTGTGACAATTTCCCTCTGACCAAGACACCCTTCATTTTATCTTTTTTTGTGATTATTATGCGCTTTACTACGAAAAAGGTTTATATTGCCACTAATCAGAGATTGTCACCTTACCCAAGTTAGGCCCGCTTTACTGTACCTCCAAATGTTATCCTCGCCTATGGTTTGTTTTGGGGTTGCAAGCTTTTAACAGGAGCCATTAGACATAGAAAAAAACTGGTCTTTTAATTTCTTAATTTTTATGGGACTGTTATATTCAGGATTTCTGTTTTTTAGCTGTTATTAAGGCCCACTGTATGGAAATTGTTTGTTTTCTTGCACATTGCATTTGCACTTTATAGGATGTATTTGCTCTAAATGTATTTTAGATTGACAGTTCAGAGGCCGTTTCTTTTTAAATCGTAAGTTTTATATCCCAGGGTTTTCTTTAATCTTTTCTTTGTTTCTATTTGTACATTGCATTTTGCACTTTATATGATGTATTTGCACTAAATGCACGTCGCACTTTATCAGGGTCCTGATGTATTTGCATCATAAGTACTCCAGAAACTTGGCTGTCTTGATTGCTATTATGGATGTTGTGTTCTTTTTATTTTAATTACAAGACTCTCTTTTAAGGAAAAGGCAAAGGAAATGTAAATGTATTTTTTTTTTTGTCTTGTATGTGCACTTTTATGGCATTAAGTTGCCGAATAAAGTTTTTTGACTGACTGATACCACCAATTTTACTATATGCTCTGGAATATATCCCGATTAAGGCATGGCACCGACTGAACGTAAAAGAAGGGACTCTACTGCGTAAATTGGTAAGAGTCAACCAGTCAGTACCCATCCAAGCAATTAGCCAGAGCTATCTATAGACAGCGTGTATGCAAAAGCCATTATAAATATACTACGCTGGGCCATATAATCTTTTACATGCAGACCAAGGGACCATAAGCTATGTCCTGAAATTGGAGACTTTCAGAGTCGATGCACCCCAGCACACTTTTAATAAGAACTTAAATATTGCACTAACCCACTCTGGCTGCACGGTTGCACTATTGAAATCTATGACCCCCTTACAACTGAAGCTTTATCTAAAGGACCTGACCACAAGATTAAGCTATGAGTTAGATTTAGACCACTGATCTCGGCTAAAACATTATGCACAGTTTGCAGATACTTTACAATATAAAACTCCACAACGTTATATTCGTTTTTCACTAGAACACATGGTCAGGCGTACCATAATTTTAATGAGGCTAGGGGTCTTACCTTTGAAGACCTTGACTTTTAAATGGGACAAATCGGATAATTCCACAGAAACTTGTGATTTATGTAATGGAGGATGGCAGGATTTAGTACATGTGTTATTAATTTGTCCAAACTTGATTCTGGTAAAGGCCCGGCGCCGGCATATAAAGCCCATATGTTTTAGACATAATCTTAGATCTGCCAAAAAGTTTAATTGAGTTTTGTAATTCACACGCAGATGAATTTACCTGTTATAATCTATATAAGTTTTTAAAAGTTAATTAGATTTGTTTTAATATTGAATAATACAATTGTTTTATTATATTTTAATCATGTATTTGTTGACCTCAGTTAGAGGTCTAAATCAAATTCAATAAAAATTCCTGAATTCCTGAATAAGTTCATAGGCAAAATCTTGGACTGTGATGAGATAACTAATATATGTAGTGGCAAAGCCACTATGACAGCTACAAAATCCTGTTTGTCCTACTCAGAATTTGAGGTGCCAAAGCTGAAGGTTGCATCTGGAACTTCTTGTTGATGTATCCAATAGAGAGAAATCCTTGTCATTGTTAATATCCTGCCTTATTCCACTGGGGAACTGAAAAATCATCTAAGTCCTGAGTTGAAAACCTTGACTGAAGTGACCTGCTTGGTTCACCTTAAAACTTTTATAAATCGGATTTTACCTGTTTTGGGTCTTTGTTGCTCAAATACATTTTTCTTGCTTTTTCCAAATTGTTTTGGGAATTTTAATGTGATGTGCTCTTAATTGTAATGCTGCTTCATACTGGTTGGATTCACACATATTTATCTGAGGAACAGCTTGCCGCTTGTGACATTGCTACCAGGGTTGAGCAGATGTTCTTTTAGAAGTATGCTTTAACCACACAAGAATGTGCTTATTAAGATGGTTGGGGTACCTCTGTCAAATCAATAATGCTATTTAACACACAAAATAACTGAAAGCCCATTTAAAGGAAAGATAAGCCAGTTTGGTAAAACAAAATGAACATTAAACAATAATTATTATTTAATTACTACAAATATAATAACAGTTTGTAAAAAATGCACTTAGCTGTAGACCCAAATCTAATCTCTATTTGGTGAGATAATTTTAGAATTATCCAAACATAAGGAAAAATCCAACAATACACATAGAGAAATTGAAAGTTTGTTATAGTATTGTTCTGTATAAAAATGGAAATCTGGAAAAAGAAAGTGCTTCTAGTGATGGCAGTCTTCGTTTAATTTATACTGCAACCCTAATTAAGAAAAAAAGAGTGATTTTTCAGGGCTTCCCTATCAAGGAAAAAATAAAATAATGAGGAACAAATGAGGGAAGTAGGAGGAAGGTGAAGAAGGGTGGAAAATATTTATGTGAGTGGAAAATCAGTGGAAAGAGGGAAATGGGCTTTGGGTAACCCCAAAAGGTATAAAGTAAATAAAATGTTACCCAGTAAAAAATCACTGGAATGAAAGGAGGTCAAGAAAATAGGATCTATGCAATTCATGTAGACAAGCCCACAAAAAGAGCACTATTTCTTTGCAATGAATGGCACTCACTCCTTTGAGAAATTCTTCCAAATTAAGTTTACAAATAAGTTGCTACCAAATGGTAAATGTGAGAAATTGGGTTGTTGGTTGAATGGGGGTTACCCTTATTCAAGCAACCCTGTCAGGAGTGAACCATAAAAGTCACTAAATTAACCTGTGCTTAACCCTTGGCTGCTTGGCACTAAAAGCAGTCAGACTTAACTTGGAGGCAATTTGTAAAGTATTTATGTAGCACACAAACAGCAATAAAGTGAAAACACAACACAAGGAAAATCCCACACCACTTTAGAACAAGAGAGTAAATTGTAATAAATTATTTGACACCACAATGATAAAAATCCAATCAGTAGAACTGGAGATCTGCAATTTTAAAGATTTACGTATAAAAAGCACCCAAAAGCTCTTTGCACAGGTTGTCAGATAGGGTGAGCCAGTATAACGGAGGAGGTCTCCAAGATGCGGGCTGTAGGGGTGATTGAGTCCTCAAATTGTCGCTGATCCAGCCCTGGGTACCAAAGGCTTCCCCACCGGGCGCCACTCCAGAACTCCGGTTCTGTGTGGACTACCAGAAAGTCAAATCCATCATCGGGACTGACGCACACCCCATCCCCTGAGCTGATGATCTAATTGACACGTTGGATGCTGCCAAATTCCTCAGTACCTTTTATTTGACAACAGGGTATTGGCAGATCGCTCTGACTGAGGGGGAAAGAGAGGAAAGCATTCCCAAACCTAGAGGGCCACTTTCAATTTTGGGTGGTGCCCTTTAACATAAAGAATACCCCTGCAACCTCCACAGATGGCTAACAGGGTCCTCGTTGGTAGGAAGGCCTTTTGTGCTACCTACTTAGACGATATTGCAGTCTACAGTTCCAGCTGGAAGGAACACCCGCATCACCTCCAAGAGGTGTTTCAGGACCCATCAAGGCCAGTAAGTGCCAGATTGGGCAGGTTTCTGTGGTGTACCTGGATCACCTGGAAGGTAGGGGAAAGGTGCAGCCCTTCCAGGCCAAGATTGAGACTATCATGGCCTGGCAACTACCTAAATGTCAGACAGAAGTGAGATCCTTCCTGGGCCTCACAGGATACTGCAGAATAGTCATTAGATACTTCTAAGAAGCAGCCCAGATTGGTGACCTGGACAGCAGCTTGCCAGAAAGCCTTTGATACCCTTAAAGAAGCCATGTGTGCAGCACCTGTACTCAAAATACCTGATTTCTCTAAACAATTCATAGTGCAGACAGATGCTTCAGAGCATGGCACAGAGGCGGTCTTAGCACAGTTGAATGAAGAGGGCCAAGACCAACTGGTGGCCTTCATTAGCAGGATGCTACTCCCATGGGAACAGAGGTGGAGTGCGATTGAGAGAGAAGCTTTTGCTGTGGTCTGGTCACTGAAGAAGTTGAGACCATACCTGTTTGGGACTCACTTTCTGGTTCGGACAGACCACAGGCCCTTCAGATGAGTCATGCAGATGAGGGGTGAAAATCCCGATCTGTTGATGTGGTCCATCTCCCTACAGGGAATGGACTTTACGGTGGAACACTGTCTGGCATCAGAACACACCAATGCTGATGGTCTCTCCAGGTTTTTCCACCTGAGTGAAGAGAACTCCCAAGGGGTTGGGTAGCTCTCCCCACTTTCAGCTGAGGAGGACACATGTTAGCCCTGACAGCCTTAGGGTGGTTCTACCTCCCAACTGTTTGACTTTCTCCATACTTTTTCTGACCTTGTTTTTCTTGGTATTAGAACTCTGCACACTTTACTACTGCTAACCAGTGCTAAAGTGCCTGTGCTCTCTCCCCTAAACATGGTAATATTGGTTCATCCCCAATTGGCATATTTAATTTACTTATAAATCACTAGTAAAGTGCACTACATGTGCCCAGGGCCTGTAAATTAAATGCTACTAATGGGCCTGCAGCACACATTGTGCCACCCACTTAAGTAGCCCTCTAACCATGGCCCAGGCCTGCAATTGTAGAGCCGGTGTGTGCAGTTTACACCGCCATTTTGACCTGGCAAGATAAATCCCTTGCCAAATCCAAACCTTCCCTTTTTATACATTTAGGTCACCCCTAAGGTAGACCCTGGACAATCCAGAGGGCAGGGTGCACTATATTTAAAAGGCAGGACATTCACTCTTAAGTTCTAAATCTCCTCGTAGTGAAAAACTCTCAAATTTGTTTTTCACTATTGCAAGGCCTATCTCTCCCATAGGATGACATTGGGAATCCCTTATTACATTTTATAAGTGTAATTAGGAAGAGATGAACCCTTTAAATCTGGTGTCTCTGGAACCAAAATGTAAAATCTAAACTTTTGATGAAGTCGGTTTTTAAATTGCAATTCTGAAAATGGCACATTTAGAAAGTTAGTATTTTCTTACTTAAGCCATTTGGTGCCTGCTGCCTGTCTCTGATTACATGACCGGGGTGGGTGACAGTTAGGCTTTGTTTATTCCCCCTAGACAGCCACACACAATAGGGGCATAGGTGTGAAATGATGGTCCATCTTGGCAGGAGGGGAGGGAGGAGCTGGACTCAGCCTCACTTGCACCTGAATAGGCTGTGTCCTGTTCCCACACAAAGAGCTGCATATCCCCCTGTAGAGAGTCCGGAGCCAGGGCAGAAAAGGAGGACTTCTGTGCACCTCAAAGGAATTTCTCTGAAGTCTCCCCCATTTTTTAGGCACAACCGGCTATAAGTACTGGACCTCAGACACCACCATTTCAGTACACTTCTGGGCCTGTGGACACTCTGCCAGGAAGAAGGACTGCTGTGTTTCTGAATGACTGTCACTCTGCTGGACTGTAGCTTTGTTGGACTCCTGCTTTGCTGTGCTGACCTGCAGGCCTGCTGCACTCCTGTCTGGGTGAGAAGGACAGGACCTGCATCACTTGACCCCAGAACCCATAGTGACTCCAAGGGCTGGCTGGATGGACTTCTGATCTGAAGTTTCAGGGGTATAAAAGTTTTCCAACCAACCTGCTTCTGCACCTAGACTCCGTGAGTCTGCCCTGCTGGGTGATGTCACCCCAGTCCTGGACAAATGGAAGTGGGCCTAAGGTGCTGCTGCAGCTGAACCCACACATCATCTGATGAGCTATGCATCCGGAGCAGAACCTGCGCATCTCCTCGGCTGAGCGGTGCATCCTTGAGCAGAACCAATGCATCGCCACTGTTGCCTGAATTGGACCCAGCGCAAAAGACTCGCATCGCCGCAGCCTCCCACATCCGGGACCAACACATTGCCTTCAGCTGCACACTGCATCATTAACACAGATCCACAAAAGCACTCTGCAATCAGGATTAAGGTACTTTGGTTCAGTGGGCCTAACTGGGTTTCTGTTGCTGGCCAGCGCTCCATCGTGGTTGGCCTGAACTTTTGGCTTCCTGTTTCTAAGTTCTATTTTACAGTTTATTCTTTAAAGATCCATAACTCAAGTTCTACTTATTAGGAGTTTTTCATTTTGGTCTTGTTTTATTTATTAAATTAAGCTCTATTTTTCTAGCGTGGTGTGGAATCTTTTTGTGTGGTGTTTGCGCTGTTTTACTGTTTGAAGTGTTGCACAAATACAATACAAAAAGCACAGTAACACAGTGAAAACACCACAAATGGACACCACACCAGTTTATCTAAATAAAACAAGACCAAAATGACAAAAATCCAACATACAGAAGCAAAGATATCACTTTCAAAATGTTCAAGATCGTTCAGTCATAGAAAACTATGGATGCATGACTTTTAGCACAAAGTACTGGGAATGCTTCAAAATCAAAGACGAAAACAGGCGCAGGGTGGTGAGGCGCCAGAAAAGCAATGTGATGCGTCGGATCATTACTCTCAGGGAATGTGATGCGTGGGTTCCTTACTCGCAAGGAAGGTGATACTTCAGTTCCTTGCTCCAGGGGAGGTGATGCGTTGATTCCTTACTGCTAGGCAGGGGAGGTGATGCGTCGGTTCCTTACTATGAGAGGAGGTGATGTGTCGGTTTCTTACTGTGAGGGGAGGTGAGGGGAGGTGAAGCATTGGTTTCTTACTGCGAGGGGAGGTGATGCGTCGTTTCTCCAGACACGCGGCCTCGATTCCTTACTGAAGCGCAGCGTTGATGCAGACTTGGCGCACAGGTACGTATGTTTCATGGAAAATCTCGGTGCACTGAGATTGGTGTGGCGGCAGCGAAACAGGCACTGCATTGATTCTCCCAGCTGCGAGCAGGTGATGCGTTGAATCTTCACCTGCACAGCAAGTCTTGCATCAGAGTCAGAGCAAGTGTCTCAGACGTCGGAGACACAGTGCTCAGAAGTCGGGCTATAGCGATCTTGGAGCCGCATGACATTGATTCTTCGGCTGCACCGTGGTGATATGTTGGTTTTCGATCGCATGGCAAGCTTGGGGTTGGGAAAAAAGACGCTGAAGACCATTGTGTGGATTTTATTTCTTTCTTGCAGCAGGAGCCACCTCCAAAGGCCCAGAACTGGAATTGGCACCACTTGGCAAGACATAACCCTCAGCAGAGGAGTTCTGGGGCTGCAGGTGAAGTCTTTTATGGCCCTGAGACTTCTCAACATTAAGTCAAGCAAACACAAGCCCTTGGAGAACCTTGGTAAGCAGGGTGATGAAAACAGAGTCCAGTCCTTTCACTCTCCACACAAAAGCAGCAAACAGGCCAGCACAACACAGCAACAAGTAGAGTGGCAGTATCCCTCCTACAGCTTCTCCAGCTCTTCTTCTTGGCAGAATCTCCACTTAGTCCAGAAGTGTTCTAAAAATGTGGGGTCACAGGTCCAATACTTATAACCCTTTCTGCCCTTTAAGTAGGCATACTTCAAAGGATTGTCTTTGTAGTGCACATATCCTGCCTTGCCCTGACCTGGCTCCAGACACACTACAGGGGGGTGGAGACAGCGTTGTGTAAGGACAGGCACAGCCCTATTCAGGTGCCAGTGACAACTCCTCCCACCAATCTAGCTCAGGAAGGCACACCTCAGATCCCTTTGTGTGACTGTCTAGAGTGAATGCACAAACAGCCCAACTGTCAGTCTGAACCACACGTGGATTCCACAGGCAGGCAGAGGCACAGAATGGTAAAGCAAGAAAATGTCCACTTTCTAAAAGTGGCATTTTCAAACACCTAATTTACAAACCACCTTCACAGAAAGATGAGTTTTTAAATTCTGAGCTCAGGGAGCCCAAACTCCAAATCTCTATCTCTTTCCAATTGAAAGTTACACTTATAAAGTGTTACAAGGTAGATCCTATGATAACCCATGGGAGAGAGATTCCTTGCAATAGTGAAAAATGAAATTAGCAGTTTTTAACTATCAGGACATGTAAAACACACCAGTATATGTCCTATCTTTCACATACACTGCACTCTGCCCATGGGGCTACCTTGTGCCTACCCTAGGGGTGCATTATATGTAGAAAAAGGGATGGGTTGGTTATGGCAAGTGGGTACACTTGGCAGGTTGATATGTCAGTTTAAAACTGCACTCACAGACACTGCAGTGGCAGGTCTGAGACATGTTTGCAGGACTATCCATATGAGTGGCACAATCAGTAATGCAGACCCCTAGTAGCATTTGAGTTACAGGCCCTGGGCACAGTGCACTTTTTTAAGGGCTTCCCAGTAAATCAAATATGGCAATCATGGATAGCCAATCATAATCCCAATTTAAACAGGGAGCACTTTCACTTTAGCACTGATCAGCAGTGGTAAAGTGCCCAGTGTTTAAAAACCAGAAAAGCGAAGTCCAGCATACAATCAAAAATACAGGAGGCAGAAGCAAAAAGACAGGGGAAACCAAGTCAAGGATGCCAGGTCAAATACGTGTCCCTCCCAGCTGAAAGTAGGGAGAACTACCCAACCTCCTGGGAGTTCTCATCACTAAGGTAGAAGAAGCTGGACAGACCATCAGCATTGGTGTTCTCTGTACCAGGGCGGTGTTCCACCATAAAGTTCATGCCAGGTAGGGAGATGGACCACCTCACCAGTTTTGTGTTCTCACCCGTCATCTGCATCAACCATCTGAGGGCCTGTGGTCTGTCTGAACATGGAAGTGAGTCACAAACAAGAAGGGTCTTAGCTTCTTCAGTGCCTAGACCCTAGCAAAAGCTTCCCTTTCAATTGCCCTTAAGCTCTCTTTCCGGGAAAGTAACCTCCTGCTAATGAAGGCTACAGGTTGGTCCAGGTCCTCTTCATTTAGCTGTGAGAGTACTGCCACTACAACATGCTCTGAAGCATCTGTCTGCACAACGAATTCCTTGGAGAAGTCGGGTGCCTTGAGTATGGGCGAAGTGAAAATGGCTGCCTTCAGCAAAATAAACTGATGGACAGAATGCTGAAACAATGTCAAACATTCACCCCCAGTACAGAGATCTGGGCCTAAATCCATAATTTTTTGCACAACATGCCATTCCAGTTAAGACCCAGCCATCTTTACCTGCTCCCTATTGGAACAGTTTAGCTCGAAATGCCAGGCCAGGTCCTACCTGGACTGGAAACAAGCATCCTGGGACCGGTTTCAGGGTATCACCCCTCATCAGCAAGGCTAACTTGTCTCCAGTGGCATGGTGAGCACGGGACCCATGTCTGGGCATACCCCTCCCACTTAGACACAATAAAGGCAATAAAAACAGCTGATGGACAGAATGCTGAAATAAGGTCAAATATCACCCCAGTACAGAGATCAGTACAGAGATTTAGGCCCAAATCCATTGTTTTCTTTGCACACCATGCCATTCCTGTTAAGACCCAGCCATATGAAAATCAGTCTTTACCTGCTCCTCATGGGAACAGTTCAGCCCCAACTGTCAGGCCAGGTCCTCCATGGACCGGAAACAAGCATCCTGGGACCGGTTTCAGGGTATCACCCGTCATCGGCAAGGCTAGCTTGACTCCAGTGGCATGGTGAGCACGGGTCTCTAGTCTGGGACTACCCTTCCCACTTAGGCCGACAAATGGAAAAACCAATTGATGGATGGAATGCTGAAACAATGTCAAACATTCACCCCCAGTACAGAGATCTGGGCCTAGATCCATCATTTTTTTGCACACCATGCCATTCCAGTTAAGACACAGCCACATGCAGATGTCTTTACCTGCTCCCAATGGGAACAGTCCAGTCCTAACTGCCAGGCCAGGTCCTCCCTGGACCTGAAAGAAGCATCCCAATACCCGTCTCAGGGTATCACCTCTCATCAGCCATGCTAGCTTGACTCCAGTTGCATGGTGAGTATGGGTCTCTCGTCTGGGCATACCCTTCCCACTTAGGGCGACAAATGCAAAAAGAACAACTTATGGCCTGAATGCTGAAATAATGTCAAACATTCTCCACCAGACCAGAGATCTGGGCCTACGTCCATCGATTTTTTTGTACACCATGCTATTTCAGTTAAGACCCAGCCATTTGTCTTTACCTGCTCTTCATGGGAACAGTCCATCCCGAACTGCCAGATCAGTTGTCCGTGGACCGGGATAAAGAATCCTGGGATCGGTGTCAGGGTATCAACCCTCATCAGCCAGGCTAACTTGACTCCAGTGGTATGGTGAGCATGGGACCCACGTCTGAGCATAACCTTCCTATTTTGGACGACAAATGAAAAAAGAACTGATAGACTGAATGCTGAAACAATGTCAAACCTTCATCCCCATGGGAACAGTCTAGTCCGAACTGCCAGGCCAGGTCCTCCCTGGATTGGAAACAAGCATCCTGATACCGCTGTCAGGTTATCACCCCTCATTAGCCAGGCTAGCTTGACTCTAGTGGCATGGTGAGCACGGGACCCACGTCTGGGCATACCCTTCCCACTTAGGGCAACAAATGCTAAATGAACAACTGATGGACGGAATGCCCAGACATGGGTTCCGGGCTCACTGTGCCACTGGATTCAAGCTAGCCTGGCTGATGAGGGGTGATACTTCGAAACTGGTACCAAGATGCTTGCTTCTGGTCCAGGGAGGACCTGGCTGGTCAGTTCGGGCTGGACTTTTCCCATGAGGAGCAGGGTCAAGACTGATTTGCATATGGCTGGGTCTAAACTGGGGTGGAATGGTGAGCAAAAGAATGATGGATTTAACCCAGATCTCTTGACTGGGGTGAATGTTTGATTGGTTACTCATTCCATCCATCATTTATGTGTCTTTTGCTTTCTTGCCCTAAGTGCGCCGGGTATGCCCAGATGTGAGTCCTGGGCTCACTGTGCCACTGGATTCAAGCTAGCCTGGCTGATGAGTGTTGATACCGCGAAAACGATCTCAGGATGCTCGTTTCTGGTCCAGGGAGGACCTGGCTTGGCAGTTCGGGTCAAGACAGATTTGCATATGGCTGGGTCTAAACTCGGAAGGCATGGTGAGCAAAAGAACAATGGATTTAACCCAGATCTCTTGACTGGGGGTGAATGTTTGATTTGTGTGTCTTTTGCCTTCAGGGCATCAAAAGTAGTCTGGCAAGTCTCAGTCCTGATCACTTTCCGGGGCAGCTTACTGGAAGTCAGCTCAGTCAAGGGGGCAACAATGGTGACATACACTTGAACCAAGCTCAAGCTCTTGAACCAAGCCCAAGCCCTTGAACCAAGCCCAAGCTAAAGCATATAAATCAGTACTGCTTGCTCCTCAGGCTGCCAGGAAATCAAGGCTGAGATTGGAGCTTGGACTTGAGAGGCCAGACCTGACGTGCCAAGGGGACCTCATAAAGTTATATCTAAGGACGCTGAGGGCCCCTGCGGACTCCTTAAGACATCAACTGAGATCTGCCTTTGAGGAGGTAGGGACAGCTTGGAATCTCAAACTGGGCCTCAGTATCAACACTTTGAAGATAGAGGTAGCTAGCCTGCGCTTCTGGGAAATTCCGCTTACAGCCTGGAAGAGAGCAGTAAACAAGCAAGTTCGAAAAACATCCTTTGCACAAGACATCAAAGCCCTTCGCTCTAGCTCCAACTTTGAGACATTGAACAAATCATACATGCCGGGGAAAGCCCAACTCTATCTCAGTGAGGCCCTGACACCGCAAGTTCGGAGTAAAATCCTTTTTATGAGATTAATAACGCTACGTATAACTGACTTTAATCCAACATGGGCATGTAAGGGGGAAAAAATAGACTGCAGACTATGCTCCTTTAAAAAGGAATCCTGGTTGCATCTCCTTTACTGCTGCCCCAAACTAAACAATGACCGCAGGCGCCTTCTCCGCCCGATTTTCATTGCCAATGGGGCAAAGACCTGCTGAGAGGCCTCCGCCATATGCTTCTCCAAGTCAACGACAATGAACTTAGCGAGAATGGGGAAATTTACGCACCTGATCAGGATCGCCTTAAAGGAGTCACAAGGATGTAACCCTGTATCTGCAACCGACATGCCGAATGATGTTGAAGCAACTAGGGTGGTACCCAAGAGGCACTAAGGGGTACCACCAAGCTGCCCAGAACTTTTTAAGTCTGAGCATTTTAACGCTTTTATGAATGGTTTTTAAAGATAAATGAAATATGAATAACATTGGGGTTCGCACTTCGCACCCAAAGCTCTATTGTTTTTGTACTGTAATGATTTTAATGAATCGATCAGTTAATAAAAATTCGAACTAGTAAACCCCTTGACAAATCTCCTGCAGTACTTCATGAGACTGAAAAAGGCTCTCACCTCTGACTGGGTCTTGGGGGGCTCCCAAGCCAGAATGGTGTCAATCTTGGGTTGTAGTGGTGCCACCTGCCCGCTTCCTACCTGGTGTCCCAAGTACACCACAGAAACCTGCCCTATCTGGCACTTACTGGCCTTGATATGGAGGCCTGCCTTCTGGAGGGCCTTCAATACTTCCCAGAGGTGCTGCAAGTGATCCTTCCAACTGGAGGTGAACACGGCAAAATGATCCAAGTAGGCAGCACTGAAATCCTCCATCCCAGCCAAGACCCGGTTGACCAACCCCTGAAAGGTGACAGGGGCGTTCTTCAACCTGAAAGGCATAACTCAGAGCTGGACGTGACCTTCCAGCATTGAGAATGCTGACCTCTCATTGGTCCCATTGGTCGAGGCAAT
This sequence comes from Calotriton arnoldi, assembly GCA_963921515.1. Lineage (NCBI taxonomy): Eukaryota > Metazoa > Chordata > Amphibia > Caudata > Salamandridae > Calotriton > Calotriton arnoldi. The sequence continues at coordinate 302,034 of CAWUFW010008451.1, read as the reverse complement.
CTGCCATTACCCAGGCGTGAAGTCAAACTTACTGAGAAACTTGGCAGCTCCCAGCCGATCTTTGAGCTCATCAGCTCTAGGGATGGGGTGTCAGTCTTGGTGACAGCATTGAGCCTGCGGTAGTTCACACAGAACTGCAGTTCCGGCGTGGCACTGGGCGCAGCAGCCTTTGGGACCAAGACCAATGGGCTCGTTTAGTTTGTTTATTGTACAGTTAATAAAAACTCACAATATTAAAAACTTACATTTGTAGAAATTTCCTTGTTTACTTTTATAATATTTAAAAAAAGAGAGGATAATCACTCTCTATAAGATCATAAAAGTCTCTATTACGTTATAGTGAAAACCGAATGGAAGCTTGACAGATGACTAGGCAGGCTGTGCAATTAAAGTGCAGGTGCTTTGAGTAAGCCATATGGCTATCTCGTGAGTCTTCTAGCCGCTATATCAAAGAATTTTGTTAGTCTACTATTTAACTGAGTCTCTTCGGGTTTAAAACACAGCATCACAGCCTGCCTACAGCTAGTTATTCCCTTTTGGTTCCACAAAGCTCGAAATAAGGAGCGCCTTATGTCCATGAGGTTTGGGCAAATACAGATGATGTGTATTAGGTCTTCTTTTCCTGCTCTGCAGAGTCGACAACGATTTTCGATACCTTCCCTTTTCCAAGGCGCCAGGTGGGGTAGTATTGGTATGATGCCAAGGCGTAGATTTAAAAATTTATTTTTTGTCGTCTGCGTTAGGCCCGTTTTTAGATATTCTTGCGGCGTCAGAGCATTGTAGTCTTTCAGTACTGTCCATCCATGAGCCCTCTTGGCCAGGGTTTCTTTGTCCTCTATAGATGATATCATTTTGGTTACTTTTGTTACCACTGTTTTAAAGCTTTTGATATCTGTGGGTGACTCCCAGAGTTTTGTTAGTCCCAAGGTCTCCAGTGATTCTTTTAGGTACTTCCTTGCAGGTGAGTTCTCTCGGGTTGAGAGTTCAGTCCAGAGTTGGGCATTTAAAGATCCTTGATCGGCATCTCTGATTTTTCGCCAGCTTTTTATGTAAGCTCCTCTTCTCTCCACCGTTTGTCTCTGTAGACCGAATTCAAGACGGATTTGAGCAGGCGAGACATAGGTAGGTAGGTGGAAAATTGCCCTATATGCTCGACTGATGGTTTTATCTAGTGTCGTGGCGTCTTTGCCTTGCATGGGTTCGCTGCCGTATGTGAGCATAGGCTGTAGGCGTGCTCTAATCACCTGCAGAAGGGGTCCAGTGACCGGTCAGGAGAGCTTTCTTCAAGGGTTTTATTGAAAGATAGAATGTTATGCCCTTCCAACGGATAGCCTCTAGTTGGTGTTTAAACGAGCCTCTGCTGTCTAAAAGTACGCCTAAGTATTTATAGGTGGCTACCTGGTCTAGCCTCTGCCCGTCCAGAAACCATGCAAGTTTCTTTGTTTTGTTGTAGTTTATTGCCATGACTTTTGATTTATTTAAATTGATCTTTAGTGCGTTGTTTTTGGAGAATGTATTGGTGGTGACCAGAAGATGTTGAAGTCCGATAGGGGACCGACTAATTAAGACCAGTTCGTCCGCGTATAAGAGATTTGAAAGTGAGATGTCACCCAGCCGCGGAGCATGTGATTTGGTTTTCTCCAATTCTCCGGGGAGATCTGCGAGAAAAAGGTTAAACAGCGTGGGGGCTAGGATGCAGCCTTGCTTCAATCCTTTGGTGGTTTTGATTTGTCTTGAGAGGTGCGTTCCAGAGCCCAGTTTGATCTTGACCCAAGTGTTAGTGTGTAGTAATATTAGCTGCTGCAGGAATGGCCGGGGATCCCCCATTTTTTCAGCTTCTGCCAAAGTTTACTCCGGTCTACATGATCAAACGTGGCTCTGTAATCTATGAAGCATAGAAATAGCGAGCTCTTGATGGTTTTTGCCGCGTCTATCAGAAGAGTTAACGCCGTGATGTTAGTCATTGTGCCCAGGCCTCTACAGAATCCGGTTTGATTAACTGGGATAATATGCTTTAAGGTCGCCCAGGATGTTAATTCCTCCAGGATGAGGCCCGCGTAGTACTTTGCCTCTATGTCGATTAGGGCAATAAGTCGATAGCTACTTGGATTGCTTCTTTCACCCTGTTTATAAATCGGACTTATTATAGAGCCTCTCCAGGATGTTGGACTGGTTGCTGTTTCCCTAATTTCCTGAAAGACTGGCGCCAATATTTCGCTCCAAAAGTCGGCGTCTTGCTTGTACATTATTGGCGGGATTCCATTGGGGCCAGGGGCTCCCTCGGGTTTGCCTTTTGACCAATGGGCTGGCCCAAGGACTGCTGGAGCACTCTATCACCCCTAACGCGAGCTTCCTGGAAACCTCTTCCTTGATGCTGGCTTTGACCTTGTCAGTCAACCTGTAGATTTTGTGTTTCACAGGTGGACTATCCCCAGTATCCACATTGTGAGTACACCAATGGGTGACTCCTGGGGTCAAGGAAAACAGAAAAGCAAACTGTCCCAGCAACTGGTGACAGTCATTCTACTGTTCCAGGGTAAGTGTAGGGGAGAAGTTCTCACCCTCCACAGACCCATCCTGCTCCCTGGCAAACAGGAGGTCGGTAAGAGGTTAACTCCCCTCTTCCATCCCATCATCTGTAGCCAAGAGCATGGTCATCTCAGACGTCTCAAAGTGCGGTTTGAGGCGGTTCCTTGGAGTCTGCAGGTCCAACAGGTAGATGACATCACTCTTGTGCTCCTTCACCTCAAAAGGCCCGGACCACTTGTCCTGTAGAGCGCAGGGCTCCACACGGGCCTTGACCCACACTTTCTGGCCAGGCTGAAACTCAACCAGAGTGGTATTCTGGTCATACCAGCATTTCATGTCCTCCTGGCTTGCTTCTATGTTTGCCTGAGTGAGTTTCTTGAAGCGCGCGGTCTGGTTTCTGAAGGCCAGCATGTAGCTGAGTACATCCTAGGTGGGCTTCCTGGGAGCCTTCTCCCAGCTTTGCTTCACCAGACTAAGAGGTCCCCTCACAGGGCCCCTGTGCAGCAGCTCAAAGGGGCTAAGGCCCACCCCCTTCTGCTGTACTTGCCTGTAAGCAAAGAGAAGGCATGGTAAGCGAACGTCTCACTAACACCTCATGGAGTCTGACAAGCCCCCAATCAAGCCCTTCAGGGTACGTTTGAACCTTGCAACCAACCCATTACCTTGGGAATGGTGAGAAGTGGTGAATTTGTATTTCACCCCACACTCCTCCACATAGCATTCATGTATGTGGAGATGAAGTGTGTATCCCCGGTCAGATACTACCTCCTTTTTAGAAACCCACTCGGGTAAAGATCCACATCAATGCCCGGCCAACAACAGGTGTTTTCGTTGTCCTCAGAGAGATAATTTCTGGGTACCGGATGGCATGGTCCAACAAGATCAGAATGTACCTGTGGCCCATGGCTGTCTTGGAGGTCCAGAGGCCCAACAATGTCGATGCCCACTTGCTCGAAAGGGCTGCTCACGATAGGGAAAGGTTGGAGTGAAGTCTTAGATTTCCCTCCAGTCTTGCCACTTGCCTGGCAAGTTTGACAAGACCTGCAATGTGCATCAGAGTGCCTTTGCATTTGGGGCTAAAGGAAGTGTGTGACAAGCCTTTCAAAGGTCCTGTCCTGCTCCAAATATCCTACCAAAGGTACATCATGAGCCAGACCCATTAGGAAGGTTCTGAAGTGCTGGGGTACCACCAGTACATGGGCTGCCCCAGGCTCAGCAACCTTATTCTCATTATACAGGAGAGCATTCTCCCAGTAGATCCAATGGGATCCAGATTCCTTGCCAGCTGCCGAGTCTGCAGCCTGCCGCCACAGACCCTCAAGTGAAGGTCGTGTTTTCTGCTCCTTGCAGAACTCCTCCCTGGTAGGACTCCCTTCTTGCTGCCATTGGGTCAGCTGAGGCAAGTCTACCAGTTTGGCTAACTGCTCCCCTCGAGGTCAGCCTCCTCCTGCACTGTGGGAACTTCCAGGATGGGTTTTCTGCATCCCCTGCCCCTCCTCTTGCTGGCAGGCAACTGGGCCACTCTTTCACACTCCAGGTCCTTCTGATCACCCTTACCAGCTGCCATAGACAAAGTGATCACGCATGTCCACTCAGGCAGACCTACCTTCTCCAAGTGTGACCTGTGTTCCACCTCACTCCAAGGGGAAGTCTCCAGGTTGTTATCCAGCAGACAATCAACAGGCATGGATGTACTCACCTGATACCCCCATTCAAAGGGAACCTGTGCCACCTTACACTGGCGCTCAGAGTTGTCCACTGCAACTACTTGGTGAAACACATTACGGACCACCTGCTCTTTAGACACCAGGTGACACCTGACAGTAGTTACTCTGGTCCCGGTGTCTCTCAGAGCCTTCAACTTCTGTCCATTGATGGTCACCCACTGCTTGTACTTCTTAGTGTTCTCAGCCACAAGGGTCCTCTTGACCATCTCAGTGTCCCCTAGTGAGATAAGGGTCACCTCAGCTGGCTCCCACCCTTCTCCTGGAACCAACTACTCCCCAAGCCCTACACTGGCTAACACCCATGACTGCCCACGGGTGGGTGGCTGGGCCCACTTGGGGCACTTGGGATCCCCTTTCATGTGACTCTCCTGATCACATGCATAACACGTTCAGGTTCCCCTCTCTGCAGGCTTCCCTGTAGAGATCCATGGTTTCTAATCACCTGGGGCGAAAATCATTACCCTGAGTACTAGATGGGGGCCCTTTAGAGAACTCCCTCTGCTTACCCTTGTCCCCTCACTCTTCTACTGGGGCCCTGCCCACCATTGGCAGAGTCTCCCTCATAGCTCTTGTGGACCCTGGTGCTCATCCAACGGTCTGCCTCCTGAGCAAGCTTCCTAGGGTCAGTCAGCCTGCTGTCAATCAAGTGCTGGTGCAGCTCTGGAAAACAAAGACTGTACAAGTGCTCCCATGCAATTAAGTTGTACAGCCCCGCATAGTCTGTTACCTTACTGCTCTGCACCCTACCATCCAGTGCTCTGCAAAAAGAATCTACACATTCAAGCCAAGTTTGGGAATCAAACTTCTAGTATGTCCTAAACTTTACCTTGTACTGGGGTGAGGCCATCGCTAGTGATCAGGGCATCCTTCACGGCAGAGTAGGTGAGACCCTGGGCTGGCTCTAGGCCTGTCAAAGTGTCCCTCGCCTCTTCCTCAAAGTTCCTCCAAAGACCCACCCCCCCAGTGTATGTAGGGGACCTGGTACATGTGGACAGCTGACTCATACCCGGAAAACCACCTGTGTATGTCATCCTCCCTCCTGTAATCTTTTACTATGTTTTTGGGAATGTAAATACTCCCCTCAGACTGCACTGGATGTGCGCTGCCCCAATGCATGTAACCAGGACCCCCTGCAAACTAATAGGAATTCCTAGGGCAGGGCAATAAATCAGTTGAGGGTAAATCCCTAGGCAATCAAGCGGTCAGAACAGCAATTAAAGACTCATTGAGAAAAGGACATGGTTTGAAAAAACTCAGTGTGAGAACCTAAATACTGTCTAAAACATAATTATTTTTATTCTCATTTTCTTAAAAACATGTCTTATTATGAAAAATAACAACAATAAACACGAGCCATCTAATGGTGGAAAAACACAAATGACAACATATTAGATATGACAATCAATCAAATTGGTAGCCTATATCACAATTATCTGGACATAATGCTGGAATCCTAACATTGGAAGGATGGCAACATAGTGGCTATATGATGGGTCTTCAACGTGCGTTTCGGAGCTCTGTGCTCCTTCATCAGGAAAAGCCACAACTTTGTCTGAATAGGAGTTAGAAAAGTAATCGTCTCTTCACACTAGTCATAGCGTGCTGGGATATAAAAAATGAGGCAGACCGATTCTATCTGGTAATAGAGAGTGTTAACATAGGATATATATGTCTCACGCTGTGATATGTGTTCACAGTTCCAAAGTCTGGATTAATTACGATAAGAATTTAAATGGTATGATACAGGTCGCACTCAGGGAGTTTCCGATAGTAGTATTTTAAAATTGAATACCGGTTTTTATAGCTTGATTGAATTTAGAGACTGGGATACAAAGTCCTCGTAAATATGAATAAGCTGCTAACGCAGAAATGGTCACGACAGCCAATGGCAGCTTCTGGAAGGGGGGAAGTCAGCACAAATGTTGATGTAGAGGCTAGCGACCGGTCTGCATAGCCCTGTTGATGTATGAACGTCGATCGATTCCCTTCCAAGACCTCCAGCAGGCTAACCATGGATGTGCGCTGCCGCCATTTGTGCTGGACTCTGCCTGCTTGGACTTGGTGTCCAGCTCCTTCAAAATTAGCTCATGAGCCAAAAGCAATTTCTTTTTCTCCAGAGCTAGGGTTTTATCATTTTCCTTCCTTTCATTCTCCAATCTTCTGTTTTCCCTTTTCAATCTGAGTTTCTTGAGCTCTAGCTCTTTGTCTGTCTTCCAGGTCCTCTGAAGATAAACCCTTTGAAGAGACACTCCTGCCTGCCCTGGGGGGTATCTCCCCTCCAGGCAGGTCCAGAGCCGACAATACATCCTGCTGCAGATTTAGCTCCCCAGCCTCCACCATAGGATCCTCTGAATGCCCACTTGCATTCCTGGCTGCTACCCAGGCCCTCAGTGCCTTTTGTAGCTCCTCTTTCTTGGTAAGGCCTCTAACTGAGATTTTAAAGTTCTTGCAGAAGGATTTCAATTGCAGCACAGTATAGGTGTTCAACCTTTACTGCTCAAAAACCACCTCAAGTGCTGCAATTGAAGATGCTCTAGACCCAGGCATGATGATGTGGAAAGTTCAAAGAGTTTCAGAAAAAACTCAAAAAGGTAGAAGGCCAAAAGAAAAACAGTATGTGGTCATGTAGTGGTCTGCGATACGGTAGTAGGGTACACCAATCACTGTATGTCAGGCACAAATGCAAGTCCTATCCCACCCCTGCCACCAATGTTAGAAGGAGGTGATGCAGCACTTTCGTACTGCGAGGGAAGGTGATGCATTGGTCTCTTACTGTGAGGGGAGGTGAATTGTAATTTCTCCAGATACATGGCCTCGGTTCCTTACTGAAGCCCAGCATCGATGAAGACTTGGCGCACAGGTGCGTTGCTTGGAAAATGCGGACACACTGTGGTCAATGCAGCAGGGGTGAAACAGGTGCTGCGCCGATTCTCCCAGCCACGAGCAGGTGATGCATCAAATCTTCAGCTGCACAGCAAGGCCTGCGTCAGAGTTGGAGCATGTGTCTCGAATGTCAGAGACACAGTGCTCGGGACTTGGGCTGCGGAGATCTTGGAGCCACACGGCTGGTGCTGCATCGATTCTTAGGCCGCACCGCAGCGATGCATTGTTTTTTTTACCGAAGGGCAAGCTTGCAGCCGTAAAAAGAGGTGCTGAAGACTGGTGCGTGGATTTTCTTTCTTTCTTGCAGCAGAAGCCACCTTCAAGGGCCCGTAACTGGAATTGGCACCACTTGACAGGTTAGAGCTCCCAGCAGAGGAGTTCAGGGGCTGCAGGTGAAGTCTTTGATGACCTTGAGACTTCTTAACATTGGCGAGAGCACACCCAAGCCCTTGGAGAACCTTGGTAAGCAGGATGATAAGAACAGAGTACAGTCCTTTCACTCTCCAAGAAAGAAGCATCAAGCAGCAGGCCAGCACAATAAAGCAATAAGTAGAGTGGCAGTTCCCCTCTTGCAGCTTCTCCAGAACTGGTCAAAAAATGTGGGATCACAGGTCCAATACTTATACCCCTTTCTGCCTTTGAAGTAGGCATACTTCAAAGGATATTCTTTGTAGTGCACAGATCCTGTCTTGCCCTGACCTGACTTCAGACACACTACAGGGCTGTGGAGACAGCTTTAATGAGGACAGGCACAGCCCTATACAGGTGTCAGTGACAACTCCTCCCACCACTATAGCTTAAGAAGGTCCGTCAGCCTGATGATTGTCAATCAGAATATGCAGGGCACACTAGCTCCCTTTGTGTGACTGTCTAGAGTGAATGTACAAACAGCCCAACAGTCAGTCTGAACCAGACATGGATTTCACAGGCTGGCAGAGGCACAGAATGGTAAAGCAGGAAAATGTCCACTTTCTAAAAGCGTGCTATGAACACAAAGGTCCCTCACAAGGACAATGAGAGAGAAGGAATAAATATAGAAATACAATTAGATCTATATCCTGCTGTCCAGCCGGACAGGAATCTCTTTAATGTAACAACATTTTTTAAGACAAACAATGAAGTGGGAACAAAGTATTGCATCAAGTAAGACACGAACAAAACAAAAACGAAAAGGCTCAGGCAAAACTTAGTGCTCGCAATAATTTCAACAATTCAGAAAGCACCAATGGAGGAAGACACCATTACACATTAGAAAATAATAAGTATCATTGTGTTAGGGTATCAAGGAGTAGACAACGTTTCGATCCATACATAAATTTGAGGATCATCATCAGGACATTTCAGTTACATACCTGAGTGATTGCCCACTGCAAGGTAAGAATGGCCTGCAGTGCTGCGGATATGGGATATCCAAACAAGTAAATAAACTCGAACACCGGAAGTCAGAGGGGATCCGCATTAACAACAAGCGTTCGATTGATAAGGGGGGCGTAGGTAGTAAATGCCTCTAGGAGAGCTGCTCAATGGTGGCGTATTTGGAAAAGGTGCCGGCTCCTTTGTATGAGTGACCGTACTCCGCCAATCCTCGTGGATTCCTGATTAACGCAGATCCCCTCTGACTTCCGGTGTATGAGTTTATTTACTCATTTGGATATCCCATATCCGCCGCACTGCAGGCCATTCTTACCGTGCAGTGGCCAATCACTCAGGCATGTAACTGAAATGTCCTGATGATGATCCTCAAATTTATGTATGGATCAAAACATCGTCGACTCCTTGACACCCTAACACAATGATACTTATTATTTTCTAATGTGTAATGGTGTCTTCCTCCATTGGTGCTTTCTGAATTGTTGAAATTATTGCGAGCACTAAGTTTTGCCTGAGCCTTTTCGTTTTTGTTTTGTTCGTGTCTTACTTGATGCAAGACTTTGTTCCTACTTCATTGTTTGTCTTAAAAAAATTGTTACATTAAAGAGATTCCTTTCCGGCTGGACAGCACGATATAGATCTAACTGTATTTCTATATTTATTCCTTCTCTCTCATTGTCCTTGTGAGGGACCTTTGTGTTCATAGCAGACTGATACCCATGGTCCCTGACCAATCCTATTGGGTTCCCTTGTGTTTAAAATATACACTTTCTAAAAGTGGCATTTTCAAACACCCAATTTAAAAACCACCTTTAAAGAAAGATGCGTTTTTAAATTCTGAGTTCAGGGAACCCAAGCTCCAAATCTCTCTCTTCCCAATTGAAAGTTACACTTCTAAATGGTTACAAGGCAGCTCAAATGATAACCTATGGGAGAGAGTCCTTGCAATAGTGAAAAACAAAATTAGCTTTATTTCACTATCAGCACATGTAAAACACATCAGTACATGTCCTACCTTTCACATACACTGTACACTGCCCATGGGGCTACTTTGGGCCTACCCTAGAGGTGATGAAATGGGTAGGTGTAGATCTGGCAAGTGGGTGCACTTGCCAGGTTGACATGGCAGTTTAAAACTGCATTCACAGACACTGCAGTGGCAGGCCTGAGACATGTTTGTAGGGATATTCATTTGAGTGGCACAATCAATGCTGCAGGCCCACTAGTAGCATTTGAGTTACGGCCTTGGGCACACACAGTGAACTTTACTAGGGGCTTACCAGTAAATCAAGCATGCCAATCATGGATTACCAACCATAATCACAATTTACACAGGGAACACTGGCACTTTAGAACTGATCAGCAGTTGTAAAGTGCACAGAGTTAAAAAATCAGCAAAATCGAAATCCTGCATACATTAAAAAATACAGGAGGCATAAGCAAAAAGACGGTGGAAACCATGCCAATGATGCCAGATATAACGAGTACCTTAAATCCGTTTGGCCTGCGTGCCTTGCTTTGTGACGCTCCACGTCATCTGTGGTTGGCTCCAATAAAGCTGTGTGACAAGGCTTTGTGGGGCTTTGCGTCATTCTGCTTCGATTCTGATGAAACTGTCAGCTGTGTGGAGAGGCTATGCGGGGCTTCGCATTGATTCACATTGGTTCCGATGTGGACCACAGCTAGACTGACACCTTCCGGCCCACTTCATTGTTAGCCTATCCCCACATAGCCCAGGAGTAGGGAAAGTTGTCCCCCGCCAGGAAACAAGCACAGTCCCCCACGCAGTGGGACAACTGAGGTGCTTTTTAGCACTTACGGATTCCGCCTCCTCTCCTCACATGGCCCAGGAGCTGGAAATATTGGGTCACGTTCCCCAACCAGGAAACAAGCTCAGTCACCTGTGCAGTGGGACACTCTGTGACGTGTTATAGCACTTGCAGAGCCCTCCTCCTCCTCTCCATATGTGACCCAGGAGCAATTCATGTTGAAATACGTAGTCCCCAGCCAGGAAACCAGCAGAGTCACCCATGCAGCGGGACTCTCGGTGGACCTTTATAGTGCTTGCAGAGAGCTCCTCCTCCTCCCCATGTGGCCCAAGAGCAGGCAGTGTTGGCACACATAGTCCCCAGCTAGGAAACAAGCACAGTCACCCAACCGCACATGTCCCAGGAGTAGGGAATGTTGGGACAAGTAGTCTCCAGCTAAGAAACACAGTCAAACACAGTACACTCCCAATAATATACCTGTACGTCTTGCTTGCTAATAGGATTCTTAGTAAAGTTGTTGGGCTCCGGAACGTGCCCCATCAAAGCCGTTTTTGCTTGAACTACTTCGAATTTTTACAACTTGAACAAGAAGTAATCTGCCTTTAGACTGTTATTCCTTGTCTTATTAAACTCAACATATGTTAGTCTCTGCTATGAATTTGTTGGCTTTATAGTTGTCATCTTTTATAACAGTTAGTTTTCAAAACATATTAGGTTTCAATACATTTTTCTTCACTCAACTCTGTATATCTGCATAAGGTTGTATGATACAATGTCAGTGAACAATACCATTACACCAGTGACACCAGAATATCATGTCAAAAAAACAGTCTACAAAGATATTGAGTTTACATACTTTTATGCAAGCTACTAAATTATTGTGTCAAATATATCGTGGATCAGAATATTATAACAAAAATAAAAAGTAGGTATATCACAATTTTAACATTTTAACAAGTAATGAAAATAAGTATGTTTATTATTTTTTTAAAACGAATACAATAATTAAACATTTTTTTTTCTTTGAATTTTATATAGCATGAACTCGACCCGAAGGTATCAGAGCACTTTACATGAGCACCATTTGCGTTACAAACAGACACATTAATTTTGTTAGACACTGGGGGCCCGATTCACAAAAGTAATCTGAGACAAAATCCTAAACTTACTACTTTTGGTATTCACAGAAGGCATTTAGTAGTAGTAAAGTTAGGATTCCTAACTTTACTACTACTAAATCCCTTTTGTGAATACCGAAAGTCGTAAAGTTAGGATTTTGACTCAGTTTAGTAGTAGTAAGGTTAGGAATCCTAACTTTACTACTACTAAATGCCTTCTGTGAATTCCAAAAGTAGTAAGTTTAGGATTTTGTCACAGATTAGTTCTGTGAATCGGCCCCTGGGAGATTAAGTGATTTGCCCTGAATCACAGAATGTTGAGCGTCCATGCCGAGACTCTAACCCGCTTCCCCAACTTCAACGTCAACCGCTCTAGTCGTTAGGCCACATCCTCGCAACATTCATGAAAATAAATATTTAAACAGTAACTTAAAAGTAACAATTAACTAACATATACATTACCAAAACATATATGTAACCAAATTTAAATATTAAAATAAATCTAAACATTGTTTTAGTTGATACTCTCAAGTGAGTAAATAAAATATATATATTTAAAAAAGAAAAAACAATTACCAATTTAAAAAAGCATGAATAATATTAGCACACATGTAATAATAATAACATATAACATAATAGATTCAAATATAAATACAATATTAAACAATAAAAATTAAATAAAGCTGGCATTTAAAAAAATTAATATAAAGATTAAAGGAAAAAACGAAAAAATATTTAAAAACAACAATCAAAAACAAAAAACACCAGCAAAATGTTTTGCCTTGAAATAAGTCTGATTAGCTAATCTAAATCCAATTTTTACAAAAGTAGAAAAAGTGTTGGGCTTTGGAGCATTTAGATTTACTATTCCCACTACAATCTAAACAACAGTAAGACAAATGTTGGACTTTTGAAGGCTTTCATTTACTATTCCTATGCCCATGTAAGCAAATTCAGGGAAGGGTTTGGACTTTGGCTTGGCTAAATTTACTATTCAGAACCTGCACTTAGTTTGCAAATAGCAACCACTGTCATAAGTGTCTGTTTATTCTTCCACAAGAGTGGTTTAAACTTAGGGTTGAAAGCCCTAAGAATAAACTTTCAATCCAATGTCAGTGTGGGTCTGGACATTCCCCCTTTAGGACATGAATTTGATTCAATTAAGGCATTAGCAAACAGGTCCATTCTCCATCTCCAAAGATTGGGACTTGCCGGTGACCTCCAATTCATGGCTGTTTGTCGATTTGCGAGAAGGTAGTGCTAGGTCTATAAATTTGCAGCTAGATCTATTGCATTAGACTGAGGGAGGCGCCCCAGCAAACATACTCTAGGCGACCTCAAGTCATGTTTTCCTGTCCATTCAAAGAGATAACTAGTGACATCTTCCCACCACCTCCTCAGGGACCCCCATGATCAAATCATGTGGCCAAATACAGCACCATCTTGGCTGCAACAGATACATGCAATGGCCGCCTCATGGTACATGATCTGCAATAGTGCTGATGTTAAATAGGTACTGTGAACATAATTAAACTATATAAGCTTGTGGCAGGCATTTAGTGAGAACTGCTGTATCTGCTGTACTACCAAATTCCATTCAGTAACTGTGAGTTACTCCCTCTGGTCTTCCTCGCATTTACATCACAGAGACAGCATGTTTTTGGATCTAGTGACCCTTATGGCTCTGTATGCTATTGTGATGAAGTGACAGCCGTTCCCCAGTGCCCACATCCCCTGCATTAAAACCACATAGGTGAAGAATTGTCCATGGGGCAAAGCATAGACAGGAAGCACCTCCTCAAAAGACATGAGAGTGCCAGAATTGTATAGGCTGCCAAGTGAAGTTATCCTGGCCCAGGACCTAGGAGACCTTTCCAACATCAGCGCCAGTTGTGAAAACCTTTGGAGGATTCACTTTGGCTCCTTGGTGATCCATATAAAAGGAGGTGTGGGAGGGGGGGGTGGCAGACGTGTGATTTCCCATTTTAATTCCAAAATGAAAATGTGTTTTCCAATACAGAAAAAAACGTTGAACGTAATTACACCAATTTTGGCACAAAGTTGGACATGGTATGCAGAAAGCGTGATTTCATAATTTTACATAAATTCTTTTAACAATTTTCAAGAAATTTATATTTATAGAAGGGTTCGTGTTGGGCATAAAGGGGTTAACTCTCAGAAAAAGTTAGCTGTATTTGGACTGCTCACGGAGGATCTGTGGTACTGGTAGCTAGTTTTAACCTTTGGTTTTGTCAGTGAATTTCAAGTGTTTTTTTTGTACATACATTAAGGTCATATTAGTAAGCCTAACTATAATAACACTTAAGCTTTTGTTTTAGTCAGTGAATTTATAATATATATATATATGTGTGTGTGTGTGTGTGTGTGTATGTGTGTAGATAGATAGATAGATAGATAGATAGATAGATAACACAATGGCTCCTACAATGTAGTAGGCATACACCCTAGATTTGCCAGTATTTACAGTTACATAAATTAGTGCTAAAAAAAATGTTAACCATTTCTTACCTCTCCCCACCTCGATGCCGAAGTAGTCCAGCAGATCCCTGCCAAGTGGCGCTATACCCTTGACTGGGAGCATTTGATGCCAGTGATGCATGCAGCATATCAATTGCCTCCAGAGAAGTTTTCACACAGCCAGGCTTGCAGCAAATGTTGGGCCTACTGCCTGTCGCGAACATGAGAGGCTGGTGAAGAAGCACATAAAAAAGTGCTGCAAGCTCTTCCTCTAAAAAATAATACTGGTGTATTTACCCCATATTTGTCGCAGAAGGGGGACCTCTCTACATTGCATTCAATGATGACACTGGTAGCACAAGGATCTCAAAATGGCCAACTTGCACATCTTGGTTAATAGATTGTTAATGTGCAAAGAATGCCCTCATGTCTATATTTAAATATGAGGTACCCTCAGCAAATTTCCCAAATTTATACATAATTTCATATAATTGAAATGGAATTATGGAAGATTCTGTGAAAAAAATTGCATGAGTAACACACAGAGTTTCAGTTTATGGAAGAGACTGAAAGAAATAGTTATGACATGATTTGAATTGGAATTGAGAGAGCATTCAGCTGTGGTTGCAAGCTGACAACCACCTCATTTCGAAATGAGGATAGAGGGAGGGAGGAAATAAAAAAGAGAGAGGAAGAGAGAGCAAGCGAGAAAGAAAGAGAGCCAGCTTTATCACTACCTGCTGTGAGAGCCATCACCTTTCACAAAGACTGTGTTGCATCGCAGCTAAAAATGAAATTTGAAAAGGAACCATGCTAAACCGGTTCCTGGATTTTGGACAATGAATCAACATCCAAGAGCTACTGTGATCTATGGCTGGTGTTAGTCTGACAGGCAGTCTCCCAAAGGTCAGTGGACTTCAACTGAATTCTGCACAGACTTCTGGAGATCTGTAGGTCTGCCTAGTGCCTAGATGTATGCTTGTCTGCACAGAGAGGAAAGGAGGGTTCTTTGTCCTGAGGAAGGAGAGGCTGCCCAACAGGAGAAGCATAACCATATTCCCATAGTGTGGGGCCCCAAGAAGAATGCACTTGGTAGCGGGGGTATAACTGGCACCAACCCAAGCAATGAGGAGACTTTTAGCCTCCCTGCTTGGTCTATGTGACAAACCACATAAAGCATCATCACCCGAAGCAAAAGCATGCTGTTGGCATCACGGCGCCACAAGATAATAAATCATGGCTCAGATGTTTTGGTAACTTTCCTAAACTGAGTTATACACCTAAGGGTATATTTATAATAGAAGTGGCAGAGCGCGGCATTATCCTCCTTGGCTTAACGCTGCGCTCCGCCACTTCTGAAACGCAGGACTGCACCATAATTACAACAATATGATACAGCTCTTCATTTCTCCCTGCGCTAGCGCTAAATTTAGCTGCCTAGCGCCAACGCAGGCACCATTGCACCATAGTGCAAGGGTGTTTGCGTTGCAGGGGAGTTTGTTTATGTGCAGGAAGGTGTCCCTTCCTGCATAGAAACAATTTTTAAATGGCGTTTTGTAACTTATGTGTGTGCTGCTTAATGCAGCACATGTAGAAGTTGCAAAACGTCATTGTTTTAAATGATTGTTTATGTGCAGGAAAGGACACCTTCCTGCACATAAACAATCAATGGTGTTTCGCTGTTTCCATGTGTGCTGTACAACGCAGCATACATGGAAACAGCAAAAACGAGGAGAAATTAAACATTTCTCCTCGTTGCGCCAGGGTAAGACCAGGTATTCCTTGGTCTTAATTTTTGTGCTGCCCCTTATTTACGCCACCCTTGTAAATATGGGGCAGCGTCAAAATCAATGGGTGTTGCTGTGAAACGCGCACTGCAACACCCATTGCCATCCCCTTTCACCCTGCATGGCTATTTATGGCCTTGTAGATATGTTGTGAGGCAACGCCGCGCAAGTCACTGCATAGCCTCACATGGTTGTATGTTGGAACAACGAGTTCCTCAACAACGACTCCCTAAACCACGCGGTCTGTACCACGACCGCGTCTCAACAACGATTACTTTTACCACGCATTCATTTACCACGTATTTTCGTGATAAAGGAATGCATGGTAAAACCCTCCCTTAATTCTATTCCAAACCCCTATCACTCCCTAAAATCTACCCCGTACCCCCCACCTCCCACCCCCTAAAAACTTAGACGAACCCCCCTACCTCCTATTAACTAACACTAACCCCTCCCACCACCTGAAAACTAACTCCTACCCCTCTCACACCCTTAAAACATACACAAACCCCTCCTACCCCCTAAAACCGATCACGAAACCCCCAACCCCTAAAAACTAATACGAGCCCCCCACCCCTTTAAAACTAACTCAAACCCCTCCCGCCCCCTTTTCACTAACACAAACCCCTCCCACCCCCTAAAAACGATCTCCCCCAACCCCTAAAAAAGTATACGAAGCCCCCCTCTTCCCCTAAAATCTAACATGAATCCCCTACCCTTTAAAATCTACCCCGAACCCCTCTTACCTCTCCTGTTCCTCCGACGCTCCTCGGGATTCCATCCGGAACACTAGACCGTCTTAGCCTGAACCACACACATGCGTGGTTCAGGCCAAGTCCTTGTTCCTGCAAGTCGTTGTTAGGCTGGCGTGACTCCGGAACTCGTTGTTCTGGAGTCGTTGTTAAGGATGTTCCCCCCTCACACTGCATTGGGGAGGAATGCCATGGGCATTGTGGTGGGTGTTCCCACCCAAAGCCCATTGAATTTGACACATTCCCAGATTTACAACATGGGCCCTAATTACGATTTGCCCGACACCATTTCGGTGGAGGAACCGACCGACCGTAGGTTGGCGGTTCCGACCATCGTATTAGGATGCTACTGCACATAGTGTGGTCGCAAACTCCCACTTCTCTATGGGAGCTTGTGTAAATCCCTGCACTAGGCACCTCATGGTGCCTGCCACACGTTGCAGGGATTTACATGGGGAAATCATAGGTGCCCCCTCGGCACCCAACCGGAGGCCGCAGGAAGAAGAGGGTCCTGCTAGGGGCCCCCAAAGTTACTTTCCAACAGGCTTTTCATGTATGAAAGCCCGACATGAAAAGCCTGTCCAAAACCGACATGATAATCCAGAGAGCCGGAATGTTACAGTTTCTGGCTGGCCAACGAACTCCTTGAGCCCGTCGGAATCCAGCCGGAATGACCGGCGGGTATGACTTCTGATTGCCTACATTGTTATTAGGCGATCGGAAGTGAAACCAGGGATGCTGTCTGAAAGCCACCGACCAAAGCCTACAGAAAAACAACCGAATTTCAATGCAGGGACCATTGCGCCATGGTGCTAGGATGTCTGCATTGGTGCAAATCTGCCTAAACGGTGCCAGCACAAAGGAAAGAACAGGGATGCGTTGTATTGCCTGCACTTTCCTTATGGCGTGGCACAGCAAGCTGACTTGTGGCGGCACTTTGGATCATTTTGTTGTAAATGAGCCCCTTAGGGTCATATTTACAATCTCCTTGCGCCGATGTTGCATCTCTTTTTGTGATGCAATGGTGGCGCAAACCACCAAATCGTATTTATGAGGCCATGCAAAGCCACTTTGCTTAGCATTAAATGGCCTCATAAATATGGAGCAAGGCCATGCAAATCACTGCATTGCCTTTCTCTGCACTAAGGAGGCATTGTATGTGTGTGACGTGGGTGTGCCCTAGCAACATCCATGGATTTTGACGCATCCCCAGATTTGCAAGACCATGTAAACCTGGGGATGCTCCAAAACCTTACCCCTCCCTAAGGGAGGCACAACGAGGAGAAATAAATGTATTACTCCTCGTTTTTCCTCACTCTATATATACTGCATTCTGCAGCACACGTAAAAAGAGGAAAAAGCCTCTCAGAATTTTTGTGAAGGAAGGTGTCCCTTCCTGTACAAATAAATCCTACATGCAATGCAGGCACCCTTGCACCATGGTGCAAGAGTGCCTGCATTGGTGCTAGGCTGCCGAAACAGCACTAGTGGAGAGGGAAAGGACAGGAATGCACCATATGCAGTAGATACAGCACAATCCTGGCCTTTCTAGTTGAGGCTGAGGAGCACAGCAAGGTGACTTGCTGTGCTGCACTGCACTGTGCCAAATCTTCATAAATATGCCACCTAGACACCCTGGGGCAAATTTATAGCATTGTCACGCAATGCAGCGCATCAAGTCACCTTGCTGGGCTGCACTGTGTGACAGGGCAAGGGCAGAAATGTGGCATACAAAAAAAATACAGCGCATTCCTTCCTTTTCCCCTGCGCTGGTGCTATTTTGGGTGCCTAATGCCAATGCAAGCACCCTAGCACAATGGTGCAAGGGTGCCTGTGTTGCATGCAGGATTTCTTTTGTGTAGGAAGGGACACTTTCCTGCAGAAAAAAAACATCCTGAGAGGCATATTACTCAATGCAGCACACATAGAAAGAGGAAGTAAAGAGGAGAAATAAAGATATTTCTCCTTGTTACACCTCTCCTGGGAAGGCATATCTTTTTGGTGCATTCCCAGGTTTACCAGTTCTGGTAAATCTGGGAATGCATAAAAAACCTTGGGAGTTGCATGGGAACACCGATGCAGCACCCATGGAACATCTCCCTAGTGCAGAATAAGGCAACACAGTGATTAGCATTGCATTGCTTTACTTGAGATTTATGGAGCCACTCAGGAATAGCTGCCCAGGTAATGTGTGGCCTTTCATAATTTCAGTGTAATTATGAGTGGCATTCAAAGACTATGAGTGACACTTTCTCAAGAGTAAAATCAAGCAATGAATACTCTAGAAACATAAGTTTCATAAATTACACCCATTGAGGAAAAAATGAGGAGAAGTAAAGTTATTTATCCTTGTTACCCCTCTCCTCGGGAGGTGTAGGCTTTTGACGCATTCCCAGGTTTACAGGTCCTTGCAGATCTGGGAATGTGTCAAAATCCAAGGGTGTTGCATGTTAACACACACCGCCATGCCTCTGGAATGCCTCTTTGATGCAGAGTAAGGCAACGCTGCGACTTGTGTTGTTTTGCCTTCCTCCATATCTACGAGGCCATGAAAAGCCACACACACTGGCTTCGCGTGGCCTCATAGATATGGGTCTGCACTCTGCGCCACTGGTGCATCAAAAAACGTGATGCTCCGATGGCACAATGGGCTTGTAAATAAGCCTCCAAATGACCATTCATATGTGGCTGCAAATGGACTGCAACATTATTTAGAGATGACGATGCAGGAAGAAGGGTGAGAGTTAGAGAGAGGGAGATGTTATAATGTTATTTGTAAAATGGGGATTTCTTGAGATCACCAATAAACATATCTTATCATGAAAAGCATACATTTTAATTTCAAGACTCTAATCGAGACCTATACCATCTTGGAACCCTCCTAGGGAGGGCCAGTTTTTGCCACCTACGCTGTACTAAGACTGCCCCTGGTTTCACTTCAAAACATGAAACTCTCGCGGAGAGCCATGGTGGCCATGTTTGATGTGGCTTCCTCTGCAGATAATCCGGAGAGAGTACTAAGTATGCTCCTAATTATAGCTTTATTTTCGTCTGTCCAAAACTAAGGGGCATATTTACAATATTTTGGCATAGGGCAGCACTGCACGCCTTCTAGCTATTCTGCCCTATGTCAAAAGAAAAGGGCATCTACAAAATACTGTGCATTCCTGTCCTTTAAGCCAGCGAACAAACTGCAGTTAAGCGCCAACACAGGCACCCTTGCACAATGGTGCAAGGGTGTCTGTGTAGTTGGTATGATTGCTTTTGTGCAGGAAGGGACAACTTCCTACACAAAACAATCAAATGAGACACTTGCCTCGTTCTATGGGGAATATTTACAATATTTTGGCATGGGGCAGAGCCACAAGCCTTCTAGCTTCACTGCCCTACGTCAAAAGAAAAGGGCAGGAATGCGCTGCATCTACAAGATATGGTGCTTTCCTGTATTGTCTCCCAGCTCTGGAGCACAAACTTCAGCCGAACACCAACGCAGGCACCCTTGAGCCATGGTGCAAGGGTGTGTGTGTTTTTGGCATGATTGTTTTTGTGCAGGAAGGTACACCTTTCTGAACAAAAACAATCAAAGGAGGCTTTTTCCTCCATTTTATGGGCCTCATTTACAATGAGGCTGCGCCACCAGAGCATCAGTTTTTGTGACGCTCAGGTGGTGCATTGGCCTGCTCCATATTTGCCAGGCATCACTAAACCACTTTGTATGGCTTAATGCAGCCTTGTAAATATCATTCCCTTTATCGCAGTATTCTGCATTAAAGAGGTGTGCAATGGGTGTTGCTAGGGGTGTTCACTGCAACAGCAATTACTTTTTGACACTGCCAAAGATTTACGAGGAATCGTAACTCTGAGGCTGCACCAAAACGTACGACTCCCCAGGGGAGGCGTAAGGGAGGCACAATGAGGAGATGTTTAGTTCTCCTCATTTTTCTTTTTTCTGTGTGTGCTGCATTCTGCAGCACACATAAAAAGAGGAAAAAGCCTCTTGTGATTGTTTTTGTGCAGGAAGGTTTCCCTTGCAACGCAGGCACCCATGCACCATGGCGGAAAGGTGCCTGCATTGGTGCATGTCAGCCCATTGTGTGCCAGGGCAAAAGGGAAGGAATGCGCCATATCTGATAGATACAGCACATTCATGCCCTTCTCTTTTGCCGTAGAGCAGCGCAGCAGGAAGGCCTGCGACACAGCCCTACACCAAAATCTTGTAAATAAAGCCCTATGTGTGCTGCAGAATGCAGTACTCGTGTAAAGAGGAAAAAACGAGGAGAAAGGAAAAAACGAGGACAAATGTAAACATTCCTCTCCTCGTTACGCCTGGTTTGGGAAGGCGTTAGTTTTGGCGCTTACCAGATTTATGCTATGTTGTAAATCTGGGGAAGTGTAAAAAACCATGGGTGTTACGTGGGAACACCCACAGCAACACCCATGCAATGCCCCTTTCACGCAGAATAGCTCTATATTTACAAGGCCATGAAAAGCCACGCAGGGTGGCTTTGCATGGCCCTGTAAATATGGGCCCACACACTGCACCCCAGAATGTCACAAACGTGCCGCTTCGGTGGCGTAAAAGTGCATCAGGGGCATTGTAAATATGCCCCTAAGATTTCTAAAGGTGGTTAGCAACTTGCATTGTAACGTTATACTTTTTATTGTCAAAATCTGTTCTCATGCAAATAACTTTTTCCTGTTTAAAGTGCTTTTACACCACTTGCGGGTCAAGTTTGTGCTAAATAAAACTACAAATAAAAAAATATAGGGGCATATTAGCAACAACTAATAGCGCGTTTTTTTTTTATCGCCGCCTATCGCAACGGTTATTTCCAATGCGATAAAATATCCAGCTATAGCGGCGAGTCCCAGCAATAACGCGAGAATTCCAGCGATAAATTCCCATCGCTAAGGGAAATCTCGCTAATAGGCAGGTGGGGATTTAACCGTAGAATCCACCTCCCATAGACTATAATTGTTAAGTCAGGTTTCTACCAGGTGTAAAAATCCAGCGCTAATCGTGGTTAGCGCGCGTTTTTCTATCGCTTCGCAGGCCTTGCTAATGGGCGATAGGTATGTTAGCGACTGCTTTCAGTCGCTGTTAGGTTGGCAACGCCTCCTTTGCATGTCATTAGCGATAAATATCGCTGACATGCAAAGTGGCACCCAAACCAGTCGCTATCGCCTGGAAGCTGTCGC
The DNA here is from genome assembly GCA_963921515.1 of Calotriton arnoldi. Lineage (NCBI taxonomy): Eukaryota > Metazoa > Chordata > Amphibia > Caudata > Salamandridae > Calotriton > Calotriton arnoldi. The sequence goes on along the minus strand of CAWUFW010008451.1, from coordinate 280,421 downwards.
TAACACCTGATAGTGCGATAAAAAAATCGCCGCTATAGCGGCAAAAAGTGCCGCTAAAGCAGCGATAAAGCCCTTGCTAATATGCCCCTATAGTTTTCTTTAGAGTTAAAAATATAGCAGTCCTCGCTGAAACTCCACTTGAAAAAGCATTTAATTGTTTCCAGTCCTTTATCCTGAATAATTATAGAATGCTGTGGATTATACTTAACAATGTCAGGCAATTTGAATGCTTAATAAATTAAATAGATTAAATTGTCTTATTTAAAATAAAGACCCCTGCAATGCTTTCTTGCATTGAAGTGACCATGAAACTTAACTGAAGCAGTTTGCACAACGAATACCACAGAGAGTGATATTGCGTAGTTTAGCCACACGATGTCACTACAGACCATTATAAAGCAGCACTAATTTCTTCAGCGTAACCTCATTGTTTTGAACGTTGAAAAACTGGGATTCGTCAGAGCCCAGGCTTTTCTCAAATACGTAACAGATTTGAGAAAAAAAGACATACCCATTCCTGATGACGCTGCGGGGCATCGTGAAATGATTACTGTCTCAAGGTTAACATAATGTTAAGAAATGTCTAATTTCTTTCATTTCATTTTCGCTTGTATTCATAATCCTTGACAGAGAATGGCTTCTGAATGTGCAATTCCTATTCTTATGTCCTTTAGTTTCAATAATAAAATATAACTCTTAGAAAGAATTTTGATCCTTCCAAATCCTTCACAGTCTTTAAAGTAACATTGATTAAGTTAATTTCCTGCAAAACATAGTGTTAGGTTTATTAAAGATTTTGTGCTGGGCGTGACGCCAAGCATCAAAAGCAGAAGCAAAGGATCAACTTTTAGGTGACCAGTGGCGGCTCCCCTGCTCAGGCGGAGGAGCGTCGCCTCACTGCTTTGAGAGCAGTGAAGAGGAAAAATAAAATGATAATAACTGAACGTTATCATCATTTTATTTTTCCGTTCCTAAGTGCGGGAAGGGGCGGGGCTGGCCACAGCAGGGATGGGGGGGGAGGGGGTTTTCACTCCCAAAGTGCGCTGGACTGTTTGGCCGGCCCTCTTAGGCCGACCAAACAGGCGCCCTCTTGGGTCGACCAAATAGTACTGCACACTTTGCATCTTCCTCACCAAGCTGTAATGCACAGCCTGGTGAGAAACATGCACAGGCTCCCTGTCCCCATCTGAGCGCTGAACCTCGGCGCTCAGACCTGCAGCGTTGTGATTGGCTTAGGAGAGCCCGGGTCCTTCATGAGACAGAGGAGAGGCGGCGGCTGTGACGCGACCGCAGGTAAGTTTTCTTTTTTTTTTTATATAATTTTCTACCCCCTAAGCCTCCCCACCCCCATTCCCTATCAGCCGCCACTGGACAAAGCTATATTGCTCTGAAAGTTAATTATCGCACAGTGCCTAAACCTCTTTGCTCAATCCTCATGTTAACGTTTGCAAGAGTATACTATCTCTTGGGCGGCTCAGTAATATGGTATTGCAACAAACCCTAACGCCAAGGGAAAACAGATACTAGCAAGGGATCAAGCAGCGTATTGCCTGAAATACAGAAGTGTAACATTTGATTCAGCCTGGAGCACACATCTTATAGGTCTGACCCCTATGCTTTTGTATACATGCAAGGTATTTATTTATTTATAAACTGCATTTTGTAGTACATTTAGTAGTACTACATTAGTACTACTAATGTACTATGCCAAGTTTGATTCAACCCCTATAGTCACAAGAGTAGTACCTAGCTCTGTTAGGATGTTGTTAAGGTGCAGGAAGAAGGCTGAATGAGCATAAATGGAACCAGCACTAATCACTTTCATGCTCAGTCTAAACATGGTGAACATATACCTCCCTTTTTCTCTGTCCAAGACTGAATCACCGTACAAGGAACAGATTTTTTTCACTAGAAAGGTGTAGGAAACCACCTCTCTGTACAGTGTACTAAAATGAAGTACACTATGTAGAGAGTGCAAGAAATCCCCAAAAGGCAGGTAGAGGTAAAAGTAGATAATACCAACTCTCTTTTTGTGGCAGTTTGGGCGAGCAGTTAGGCTAATCAGAGGGTAGTGTTAAGCAATTGTTGTACACACAGAGGCAATAAATGAGACACGCACTCTAGAATAAATCCGAGACCAATTTGTAAAAATAATAGTGATTTTTATATAATTTTTAAGAACATAACCATAGTTCTAAGGTGAGAGCTTTCGGAGTTATGATTTTTCAAAGTTCGGAAAATATATCACTTTTGTGTGCAATTACACACAATGGAGAAAAAGTAGAAAAATTCATATAAATTCTGGCAATGCTTTCAGGAAGTTTACCTTCTCATTTTAGGTCGATGTTGCGACCAGGTCCAAAGTTCCAGCAGGAGAAGTTCGGGAGTATCCTGGATCGGCCGGGAGCAGCGGTGCTAATGTCTTGGAAGCTGGTGCGCAAAGACGAAGGGTGGGCCACTTGAAAAAGCGCTGCACAGAGGGATTTACAGTTAAGTCTGGTGGGTCTCCTAAGAGGGAGAAGGTTGCAAAGACCTGGAAACCACAGGAGCCGGGCTGGTTGGTCGGTGCTTTGGCCAGTGGGGCCGGGTGCAGAGCGAACAGGTCAGCCAGACATTGTGCGTCTTGAGGTCCTTGTGGTCTGGAGCAGGCAACTTGGAGAGGTGATCTCAGGACAGCTGGGCCACTCAGGAAGTGGATCTTTTGTGTCTTGATGTCCCACGACAGGTGCTTGGTCCTGGTGCTTAGGGAGTCTGGAGTGGACTCTTCTTCTTGGTGTTTGCCGCTAGGGGTCTGGTACCACTTGTATTGGCATGTCGCGACTCTGATAGGTCCTGGTGCCTCCAGACTTGGTGGAGAGGCAGGTCTGACCCTTCGGAGCTATTGTACCTTTTCTTGCTTCGGTGCTGCATCAAGGTCATTGGGGAGCAGCAAGTCGACAAACCTGCCTTCACGGGATTGAAGCTTGCAGTAGGCAGGGGAGTGATACCGTCACTCCAAGGGAGCTTCACATCAATTTCTTGAAGGCTGGAGGTGCTCCGGGGTTCTTGAATTCCTTTCATGTTTCAGGATGACACAGCAGAGTTGAGTTCTTGGAGCAGCAGGCAGGGTTTGGCGCCTTTTTCTTCCGCAGCAGGGCTTCAGTTCTCGAGCAGCAGGTATTCTTTGTCCTGGTCTTTCTTGTCCGTTGAATCTCTTGTTCAGGTCTCGGAGTGCCACCTACATACTGAATTTAGGGGCGGTACAAGGGGAGACAGGTAGTAGCCAATGGACTACTTACCTTTAGGGTGTGTACAGGTGCAGGTAAGCGCGATGAGGAGGGGGTGGTGGGCACTGAAAGTGACAAACAACGGGATAGGGAATGTAAAATAACAGTCGGTGATGCGGCAAGTGCAAGGTAAGTGGTTTTATTTAATTATTTATTTTACATTCCCTATTCTGTTGTTTGTCACTTTCACCCCCCCGCCCCACCCCCCCACTGCTCATACCTGCACAAGCCGCTGCTCGTGAACACCTTCTAGTGGCCACTTCCTGTGGTAAGAGGCACTATCCTATTCATGATAGGAGGTTCTCTCACCATCCCAAGAGGGTGGAATTTCAGGAGAGGAGTTCACCTCACCTGCCCCGCTCTAGGGGTGGTGTAGGCTAAGTGGGGCCTCTCCTCCTAATCTAACTAATTTTCCAACCTTTCCTCCCGCCAAAATTGGAGCAGGAAAGGGAGTCTGGCCTCCCCCACTATCTTGAGGTTCCTGGGTTGGATTTCAAAGGCAGCATTGCCTTTGAAGCTTCCCACTCTGGTAGGCCGTCCTGTCCTGGAGGAGGTGTGAAGCACCTTCGCCCAGAGCAGGCTTGGTCTCTGTCCTCTGAGAGTGCTGGCTCTCACCCCATGAGGCAAGAAACATGTCTGGTAGTGGCAGGCTGGTAAAAACAAGTCAGTAACCACACCAGTGCTTGGTAGGCTGTCAGGGGACCCTCTAAAAGGGTCTCCTGTGTGAATTTATTAATAAATCCAACGCTAGCATCAGTGAGGATTTATTAAGACAAGATGTTTTGTACCAAACACTTTAGAAATCAGTGAAGCGATCATGGAGCTAGGAAACTCGTGTTGGTAAGTATCCAGCACATGTACTCTTTATGGCTTCTCTGCGGACTTAGAACATCTCAGAAGGGACTGGACATTGTAGGGGCATGTATCCTCATGCTGGTATGGCCACACATAAGGTATAGTGCACCCTGCCTTAGGGCTAAAGACCTGCAGTAGGGATGACCTACCTATATCCCATTAAGTGTATGGGAGGCAGGGCACACAGGACTGTTTGCCATGTTGACTCTTCAGATTTCTCTGCACCAAGACGCGCACCCTGCAATGGCAGAGTGCATAGCTTTGGTGAGGGGTCCCTGGGGTGGCACAACCAGTGCTGCAACCCTAGAAGACCCTCTACAGTACCCATGCACTAAGTACCAGGGGTACCAGTTATTAGGGACTTACAGGGGCAATGGAAGTGGTACCAATTGTGGGAGAGGTGTGGTGCAGCAGCCAGAGCGGCTGACTCTGGAGTGCGGGGCTCATGGTTCGAGTGCTGGCGGCAGTTCAGCTCAGCACCATGTGACTCTGGGCAATAGCTCACTTAATCTCCCCAACAGCCCCAAGTGCCTTGCAACCTTAAGGGGTGATATCTTTGCGTTTTACAAATATGGATGATGATGATGGTATAGGTTTAGGGAAAGAACATTGATACTGGGAACCTGGTTAGCAGGGACCCAGTACTCTACAGCCAAAGTTGCCAAAGTTGCATCAAAAGCCAGGCAAAAAGTGTGTGGGGGGGGGGTACTACAACAGAAACCCACTTCCCTACAAATGACCACTCTATAGTTTCTCAAGCTAGGTAATAGCATTGGTGGAGTTTGATAGAGTAGCTATACAGCTTGACAGGACCTGTCCCACCCAGTCTCTTTATGGTCTGGCTTGACAGCACAGCTGTCACAGGACAATTATGTAGGCTTACTAGAAAGAGGCTATGGCTCCCCCCACATTTTGGGAGCTAGGAGTACATGTTTTGATTGGGCAGAAGTTGTATGCTTCCAAAAAATCGTTTGCCCTCCACCAGCTGTGATAATTGTGTTTATTTATCCAGCTGAGTTTGAACTTTCAGAGGCACACACAACACTGTAATGATATTCAGGTGTCTTAGATAACTAGATAACTTATGGTGTTTTTTTTCTGGCAGCAGCACAGATGGGAGAAGGGCAGTCATTAACATACATGGATGTTTATATCTGGTTTGACAGTGCACCTGTCACATGACCTTTCAACCTACACCATCATTCTACAGTTCTTTGCTTCCTCTCAAATACATACACATTCCAATGCTATTTACTGGTAATGCTTCTCATGACCATACAATATTCCTTTCAAGCCAGACATATTGGCATTGCCAGCGCTTGTTTTAGATTATGAGCTTCTGTTCTCAATAGGTGGGCCTCTAGAAGAAGATCTATATCTACTTGTTTAGAAGCCAAGTATGATAGCAATTTTTATTTTTAATACAGTTTGTGAGACCATTCACATTAAGAGAAAGTATATTTAGTGGCTTGGTCGGCATTGTCGCAGTTATTGGTGGGGCGAGACTTGGAAGCTGGGGTTGGGTAATGGGTTGGGGTATAAATCAGCTCACTCAATGGTGGGCTGTAGGGTCACCTCTTATTGTTTCCAATTTCTCAGTAAGTAATATTGGAGTACGCGTGTAGTGCTGGTGTAGTGAGTGGGTGTTAATTTGGTGAAATGTGGTGTGTAAGTGCATATATCATTGTTTTAGGACTTTTGTCTCCAAGGAAACCCCCTTGTTACAAAATACCGATCATTGTGTTGTTTAGGTGGACCGATTGTCGGGTGTGCAACATCATGGGAAGTCCAGACAACACAGTAGGATATGACCATATTATAAATGAGGGGAATGAGAAAAATGAGAAAAAGCTCTGGGGAAAAAATAGACTGTGTCCAAAAAGTTATAGCAAAGAATACTCATCTGTCCAACATGGCATCCTCTTCCTTGGGTGTTGTGGTAGGTTTCACAGGGTGTCTAGATTTGTCCCGGGATGTGTCCTGCGTAATCTCCTCCACAATTTTTATTGTCATATCTCTTTCCAGTGATATTGGAAATGGGTGATCTTGGTGCCTTCCCGGTTATTTGGAGGTCCACTCATTTCTCTGGGGTGATCTACTTGATTCAGGCGGTGGTGGTGCTGTATCCTTGTTGGCCTCGTCAAGTCTGTCTAAGAGTTTTGCTATTTCTGCAGGTCACCTATAGTCTCTGTATCTGGTAATGAAGGCTATTCACATTTTAGTTCAATCAAAAAAGCCGTACTTGATATCTTATTTTTTTAGTTTGGCCTTAGAGTTAGAAAAACCTTCTGTTTCTCATTGGTTTCTACTGAGAAATCAGTAACAATTTGAATCTTGTTGTCTTTCCAGTCGTGTGGACCATGTTTGTGCACTGCTGGTAATATCTGCTGTGTTTGCTTGTGTTGCAGAAAACATGCTACAATTGGCCTAGGACTGTCCATGCTTTTATTGGATGATAACCGGGTCCATATTTTGTGTCCTCTCTAAAGTTCCAGAAGCAGTGAGAAGTGGTAAGAGGTTGATGAACAAACATTTCATTTTGTCTTGCTGTAATGTTTTGGTGTTGCCATAGAATCTGATGTTGTCGGGGCGAACCCACTCTGCCTGGTCGATCACTTTCTGATTGAGGTGCCAGCCATATGATCCCCAATCATTAGGCCTTTCTAGGTAATTCTTCTTCCAGGTCATCCTCTTTTCCACTCCATCAATCTTTTGCTAAAAGGATCCCATTTACGAGCGCACTGATTTGACTTCAGCTATGAGGTCTGTCATTTTACACTCCATGGACCCCAGTTGTGTTGCTACTGCAGATATTTCTTTAACAATGGTCTCCATAGAGCCTGCTGATGCTTGTATGTGCTGCTGCAATGGGTGTTAGTTTGGCCCCGCCAATGACCTCTGTGAAGGCATCCTAATGTTATAGTCTGATATTCAATGTAGTCATAGGTATTCAATGTGGTGGAGGTATGGCTGTCTCTGTGCCGTGCTTCTGCAATCAATGGGCCTCTGGAAACATCTTAGTGAAGTGTAGTGTACGCAGTTGCCTCTATGGGCGTGAGTTTGTTGAATGTAGGCCTCACCTCCGATCTGGGTGATGCAATAAGGAGGGTCGAGGAGCACTCACTCGCAGCTTTTGGGCCTTTATAGTCCACTGAGGCAAAAATTCAGCTAGTCCCTATGTTCACCCACAGATTTTTGCTCTATTCCATCTTGTATAGCAGTACTTCACACATTCTCAGAGCGATATAGCTGACGGTGCTCCCGTAGGTCGTCTGAGCTCTTCCAAGCAGCTGCCATCTTCCCCCATTGCCAGACTCTGCCCTCCAATTCATTTAATTTTTTTAAACATATTTTTTTCACTGTTGAAAAATTATATAAATTATAAAGAAATATTCATTTATGTTAATATATTTCAATGACCTTATTCAATTTAAATGTGAATGTAACTTTTTAAATAATAAAATTAATAATATATATAGCTTTTAGTAACTTTTTCTATAAAATTTATCACACAACTTCAATGACCCACTCACTGGCTTGCCTTCTGCCATCTCCTTAAAGTGGGTCATGCTGACAGGAGGATTTCCCATAATCTTATCAGTGAGCTCTTATCCCTAAATCAGGCCAGCCTCAAACAAAATGGTGTGCATTGCACATGACATCTACACTAGGGCCGAAAAAATCACACTCTCCAATAAACCCTATGCACCAGACATCCCCTTGAGGAGCATACACACCTTCGATCAGGCTACACTGGAGGATGTGGGAAGGACATTGGTGTTACATGTGTGAGTGATTTATTCCAAGCAGTATCATTGACCCCCTTCGACTATTTGATGGTTCAGTACGTCTTACCATTAGGCCAGTTTCTGACCCACAGATATCTCATTGCCAAGCTAACACACATCTGGGGTATTACTGACACAGCATCAACCCCATGCCTCCTGACTCAAGCTTTATAATCAATTGGCTCCACGAGGTGACTTATCACCTGGCTAGTATGGGCCATTCCGGGCTACATGCAACTTTCATGCTTTTTGGGCGGTTGACCTGGGATCCTCCAAAAAACTTGCTGCAATGCCAGATTTCAATCCATCCAATATTACATTCTCCACCGTCCATACCTTACCCTGGAGTGGTTCAGCAAGATGTATGTAACAGCCACTCAGTCTTGCCCATGCTGTTCTGTCACACATGCAGACATCAAACATATGTTTTGGGACTGCCATAACTCCCAGACCTTTTGGGACACTGTTTGTGCTACCCACTCATCGGCCACAAGCTACCAAAACCTGACCAACTTTGAGGGCAATCAAAGGGGGCTCTATCCCCACCCCCAAGACAGGTCAGCTACGAATCACTGACACAAAATTGTGGTAAATAATATCGTTGACAAAATTATTGTGGCAGAAATATTGTGCTCCTATACTTATAAGGGTAAGTACAAAAATATCAGAAAAAAACATTAACATTCATATCATACAAAAATAGAAAAAAGGATCAATTTTTTAATATAAGTAGAGTAAAGTAATACATGTTAGATATTTTAATATATAAATGTAATATAATGTAAATCTGATATATTCCACAAATATGTATACTGCATATATAAATATATACTTATATAAAGACACAAATATGTGTTTGTATATATATATATATATATATATATATATATTACCTACTGGCGGTCGCCAGTAGGTAGTTATAGTTAGAACCTAGTTTCCATAGGAAAAGCGTTTTTTGATTTGCCAATAACTTTGGCGTCGTTTGATGAATCTTCGCGAAATTTTCAAAACTAATGGGGCGCTCCGGTCAGCTCCTGTATTGAAAGGGTCGGGGTGATTCGTCAAGCGGAGACCGAGAAAAAAGGGGGTCCCAAAACGCATTTTCTCCATGTTAATTTCCATAGGAACTTTAGACAAGGCTACAGCCCGAACTGCTGAACGGAATTACACCAAATTTGGCAAAAAGGTAGGTCTTGGTCCAGAAAGCGCCCTTCTTTTTAAATGGTGTAAATCCGTTTAGTAGTTCCTGAGAAATAAAAAAATGAAAACTTTCAATATCTGAGCACCGAGGAGTATTCGCGAATCCTCCCGAGCACGAGCTTCAATCTGATTGGCTGCCAACACTCCAAACAAGAATGTGTTGGCAGCCATCTTGTGACTCGGTAACCGAGTCACAAGAAAACAGTAGAAAAAAAGGTGAAAAACAAGAAAAGGGGGCAGGGTAGAAACACCCTGACCCCCTAGGCCTGCTCAGGGGGTCCCACAAGGACCCCCAGGGCCAAGAAAAAGCATTTTTTCTTTTTAAAAAAATGGCCGAATTCACGCTAGGTGCGCGAATCCGGCTGGAAAAAAAAAAAAAACGGTTCCTTAAAGCCCCCGGGTGGCCCAGGTCCTGGGGGCAATGCGAAATTAATTTGCAAGACGCATCCATACAGCATAGGAAACCCAAGAGTCATCAGCATGCCCAGGTATGCAGTTATACTCGTCAGTACCACTGGTCGGGCTCTAAGAGGCATTAGTATAGCAGTGGACTGAGTACAGCTCATCAGCACTTCCAGACACATCAGCTGGTAAATCGGCTGCGCCACGAGATTAACCAGCACAGCAGGGACTCTGCACGATAAATCAGCACAGCAGCCTGTGCTCCAAGACTTTTTAACATTGTTAACACAACCCAGCCTTCCAGGAGGACTCATCAGCACATATGGACACGCTGACAACTCCTCGGCACATCAGGGCTGCACAACAGAACTCCGTTGTAAATCTCATCAGCACATGTTTTTGACCATGAAAACCAGCTGGAAAGCCCCCGAGCAGAGCAACCAGAAGCCACCTCCCATCTCAGTTGTGACCCAGGTGAGCTTTTTTTTTTGGGGGGTTGAGTTGCTGGGCGTTGAGTCCCAGTGCCGCCCCCCCCCCCACACACACACTGAGTGTTCACTTTTGTTATAGAGAACAGTAACAATAATATGTTCTTTCTACCAGAGAGAGAGAGAGAGAGAAAAGCAACAGAAAGAGATAACAGAGATGGAAAGACTTATTGGGGGGTCCGGGGGATTGGGGGCGTCAGCAGACAACAATATAAATAGAGAGAGGGAGACACCCCAGAGAAGGAAAGAAAGCGGCAAGCAGACCGACCAATGTAGAGAGAGAATAGTGGGGAGGGGGAGGGGCACACGGAGAGAGACACAGAGTGGGACAGTGAGAGACAGTGGGAGTTGCACCATAATCTGGGGCTGCGGCAGGACAGCTCGTGAGAGGGTCGCAGTGTCTTCTGCTGTGGCTGTAGCTTGTCAGGTGAGTTTGACTTTGTTAGATGGGGCGCCGGATATCTCAGGGGCGCAGTTATCAGTAGTGCAGCATGTGCAGTGGCTCCCATGCCCAGTGGTGCAAGGGACCCACCTCACCCTAGTTGGTACTGTTTTTAGTACCAAGCCAAGGGATTGGGAGAGTGGTGCAATTTCCTCGCTTGCATTAGGGCCAATTGGGAGAGGGGTGCAATTTCCTCACTTGCATTAGGGCTCGTGGAGCCTTTGCTATGCCACCCGACAGTGGAGTCGCGATGTTTTGTGAAGTGCGGTAGCTTGTGCGATAACCTGCAAACGCTCATCAAGCGAGGCACAATAGTTTGTAGGTGAGGTGCAATAAGTTGTAACGTAAGTTGGAAAGGTTTGTGTGGTGAGTCGCAACACTTTGTGAGATGATGAGTGACAGCTGCGAAGTGAGTTACAATAGCTTGTACTTCGACATGAGGTATGATGGTTTGTGAGGTGAGTCCCGTTAGCCTTGGAGGTGGGTCGCGATGGCCTGGAACAAGGGGAGGCTGGGCTTCTTGAAAGGCTGGCCTCGAAGACATTGGCACTGTCTTCCCTTTAAAGCGGCTGCGCCTCTTCTGACAGTCCCCAGGTGTCCTCGTAGATAACGCCCCAGCCCCGCATTGGGCCCACAAAAGCTTGCAAAGTGAGTCGTGACAGTTGCTAGGTTTGCACGACAGAGTGCGAGCAGGGATGTGATAGTCTGCAGCGTGTGTCACAATAGTCTGTGTGCTGAGTCGTGATCTCTTGCAGGCCAAGTCACGGTAGCCTTGAAGGCAGCATGGCATGGTAGCCCGCCAGAGCAGCCCCAGGTCACTGAAGAGGTGGATCTTCTTAAATAAGCAAGGCAGAGAGGCGTGAAGAGGTTTCTTAAGAAGAAGTCACTTTATTGGAATAAAGGAGCCCACCTCCTGGCGATCCTCTCTCGTCAGTTCCCAACTCCATTGGAGTTGGCAACCATGCAGAAGGTTGCTACCACTACAGCCACCCAACGGCGTTTTAGGCCGTTGACCAGGAGTGACTTTTTTATTTGTACCACCTTCGCAAATGTCTGGTGAAAACTTTGTAACTTCGTTTAGTTTGTAAATGTTTTTGCTTCGGACATAAACAATTGTGACTTTGTGACACTTTTATAATGTGTATTACTGTTTTCACAGATATAGTTATCAGAAACCACAACACAGTTCATGTCTCTGTGTTTCCAAAATTACATTGTGAAAGCAGAGCTCCGCAAAAGATAAACTATGACCGGTCAAAATTTCCATTGCACAGCGTAATCTCGTGGAATCTCGCTTTACACTTGTTACGAGTAAATCCCCAAGATATACTATTGTTGTGTAATTATGCCATTTGCATAAAACGTGTAGCACATGTGCACACAAAATGGCCAGAACCAAGATGCTGCAGCTTGTGACGCTTATGTTTCTTGTGCTACTTATTCTGCCCTAAAATGTGTTTTCACGTCGATTGCATTTTACGCTAATATATGGCACCAAATGCAGTTTTGCATTTCACGAAATTAGATGTAATTACCCATAAGTTTCTATTTTTCGGTTGGTGTTATTGTTCATGGCAAGCTCCGCATATGTCGTCGTTGCTACCAAATAACTGCACTTATCTGTCTGGAAAGCAAAACAGAGTGAGAGATGGACACAAGGGAATAGCCAGAAAATGAAACAACCCCCCCATCCCCCACTTCAAACCAAAGCTCTTATGGCACCAAGCAAATAAATCAAGCCATCCCGACCCTCTCCAGAAGACCTCTCTTGTCTCTTTCATCCAAGAATCTGTCCATTCATCCTTTCATCCTTCCATCCACCTTGTGATATCTACAATTTTACCTTTACATCTATCATCCATTCATTCTTTCATCCATCATTCAGTCTTTCTTCATTCTGTCCATTCGCCCTTCTATATCCAAACCTATCCATTAAACCTATCCACTCATCCATCCTTCCTTTCTCTCATCTGTCCAGTCACCCTTTCACTCATCCATTCACCCTTTCATCTATCCATCCCTCCATCCATCCTCCCTTTCACTCATCCATCCATTCTTTCACTCATCCATCTATTTTCCCATTCACTCATTCATCCTTACACCCAACCTTTCATTCATTCATCCATCTACCCATCCATCCTTTCACTCTCCCATCCATCCACCTATTCCCTCACATCCATCCATACTATCACTCGCTCGCCTTTGCCTGCCAAGTTGCAGACAGAAGAGGCCCATCAAACATCACCCCGGCTATAGCTGCTAAAGGTGGGGGTTCATAATGCCCCAGCATCCATCCTTTTACTCCTCCATCCATCTTTGGCTCATCCATCTATCCACCCTTTCACTTCATCCATCCATCCATCCATTCAGTCAGCCATCCATACTTTAACTCACTCATGCATTTATACTTTTCATCCATTCACCCTTTCAATCAACCATCAATCCACCCTTTCATCCATCCACCCTCTCTTTCAGTCATCCATCCATTCTTTCACTCATCCATCCTTCCTTCAATCCATCCATCCATCCCTTTACTCATTCATCCATCAAACTACCCATCCACCCTTTCACTCACCCTTCCATTCTTTCACTTACACACCCATCCATCCATCCTTTCACACACTCATTCACTCACCCACCCTTTCACGTTATTTATGAGCCTTTGACTAACGAGTTGCAAACAGAAGAGGTCCATCAAGAAATCCACCCCGCTGTAGCTGCTAAAGCAGGGGGCCACGGCGCCCTGGATGTGCATGTTGTAGCTCCCATCCTTATGGTAACTGGTTCCAGGTTCAGGCCGGTATCTTCCTGTATTATGCATCATCCATATTTTAGGTCTGACTTGACACAGCTGCTGTCTACAAGACCTAGTCATGCAAAATCTTTAAAATATACGCAGAGTGGGTGTTTGCTCTACACACAGTAGTATCCCTTAATAGCCTCATGTTATTTGATGTTTCGTAGAGCCACTGAAAGCTTGAGCCAAGCTCGAGCCTGAAGCCTGAGGTCTTGTTAAAACCTTGAGCCCATAACGACCCAAGCTTTCTTTTTGCTCCCCCCCCTTTCAAGGTTGTGGCGTTAGGGCCAGTGCTGCCAACTTTGAAACTGGAGAACCAGGTTCCGGTCTCGGAATCGGCACAACATCCTGTGATTCTGGGCAAATCACTTAGTTTCCCCATGCCTGTAAGCAATGAATATTACCGTGTGTACTGTAACTAGTGTTCATATAAAACCTTGCTATTTGGAATTTGAAGCGAGTTCACGCTATATAAAAACTGCAAAAAACATGAACAAAGTGGTAAAACATATAATTAAAATAAGGATAGATTGTAATTTCCTGGCTGATTTGTACCAAGTGAACCAGAAATCCTGGATAAATCGCGGCTTCACCGCTTAAATTGTGTGATATTGGGGGAATATTATATTTAGCTAAAACATTTTTCTCTTCATTATCGTGTACGAAAGCACTTTCAAATATGTGAGTTAAGAATAGCAGGTGCACAAAAACATTTTGTGCTTGAATTTATAGACTATACTGTTGCTGTATTATAATCTGGCCCCCATACAGGGTTTACATGACAATTGTCTAGCCCCTAAGTACTTCTCAGTGCAGTGCTATGATGTGACCAATTAAAGCCAAAGCTTCACATGTTATAGAAATACTCATTTTTGAATTTTGAAGCAAATATATATATATTCACTGAAAAAACCATAGGTTTCAGGGACGTTATAGTTAGAAATTAGCATTTAAAAAACCTTAGAAATTCACTGAAAAAAACACTAGGTTTCAGGGATGTTATAGTTAGTCAGACATTTCCCTCATACAAAACCAGAGAAATTCGGCCGTTATAGTTACTTGAGCTAACTATAACTCGCGCCCCCACAATGCACTGCTAATGACATCACATATTACATCATTCATGACATGGTCAGTGACATCACTGATGACATCACTGTTAACATCTCAAATGACATCACTGATGACATCATCCAGTGACTGTGCCGGGTGCCGCGACTCCCGTAAAATGTTTTTATTTTAAAAGTATATGTTTATAACTTTAATATGTGTTTTAAACCAAGAGATTATATAAACTAATTTCAAGAAGCATATATTAGTAATTTTATTAAAGGTATATTAGTGTTAAGAATATTTTCCGAACTTCGCGATGCATGCACGTGTGGTATGCGACGGGTGCGCGGTGTCCGGCCCTGCGAAACATCACGTACGTATGTGGTCGCGCCGGGTGCGCGACTTCCGTCAAATGTTTATGTTTTAAAAGTATATGTATATAACTTTAGTATGTGTTTTAAAGGAAGAGATTATCTAAAGTAATTATAAAATTGATATATTTCTATTTGGAATAAAGTTATATTATTGTTAAATACATTTTTTTCTTAAGTCGCGCCGGGTGCGCGATTCCCATGTGATTTCAAAAGAAAGCATTTCATTGGTTTACAAGGTTTTGTTTCTAGAATGTGAAGGACCCCTCCCTTTTTTTTCATTCCTTTGACTGCATCCTATGAGACACACCTGTTGTGTTTTATTTCTAGGTTGTATCTTTTTTGGGTGTTTTTTTGAACAACTCAAAAATGGCTTCTTCATCTGAAACTGTCAATTTGGCAACAGAGGAAGAAGAGTTGGAGGAACCAGTGAAGAAGAGGAAGGAGTCTGTGGTATGGACCTTCTTTACAATTCCTGAAAAGAAGGTTAATGCAAGGAAAGTTAGCTGCACGCTATGTTCCAGTGTCATTTCACGTGGAAGTGAAAAGAAGTATTCCTGCGGCACTTCCAGTATGATGAAGCACCTGCAGACAATGCATTCTCGTTCTCTGGTCCGCGAGCAACATCGTCGCGCCCAGGAAGCAGAGCAGCACGATGACCAAACTGCTGGACCGAGCACCTCTGCAGCAAACCGTGGACTCGACATCCGTCCCGAGTTCGCAAACTTAGAACAGCGCTGCATCAAGTGCAAGACTGTGGTTTGTTATGGCGAGCAGTCTGTTGATGCTGTGGTTTCTGCCGCAAGAAACCACTCTTGTTAATTTTTTTTTTTTTTGCATTTTTTCTTGCAATGATACCTTAATTGCAAAGTTGGACAGTTTGTTTTGTTGTTTTCCCTTTTTTTTTTTTAAAACCCCCAAAAATTTACAAAATAGTTAAAAAAACACAAAAAAATTATAAAAAAGAAGAAAGAAACCGGTTCTGTTTAGAACCACCTACTCTGTTAAGAAAAGAGCAATAAGTGTATGGTAATGCCTGGATGATTGCATGAGTTCATATGTAGAGCTTGAGTGATTGAAAGAGTGCATGGGTAGTGCATAAGTGATTGCATGAGTGCATCACTAGTGCTTGTGTGATTGAATGATTGAATTGGTAGTGCCTGGCTAATTGCATGAGTGCTTTGGTAGTGCCTGAGTGATTGGATGAGTGCATAGGTAGTGCCTGCGTGACTGGACGAGTGTATGGGTAATACCTGGGTGGTTGCATAAGTGCATAAGTAGTGCCTGTATATTAGGACATGTGGATGGGTAATGCCTGCATGATTGGAGGAATGCATGGGTAGTGACAGGGGATTGCTGGACTGCATGGGTACTACCTGGGTAATTGAAGGAGCGAATGAGTAGTGTCTAGGCGGTTAGAGGACTGCTTGGGTAGTGCTCAGGGGATTGTAGCAGTGCATGTGTTAGTGCCTGGGTCATTGCATGAGTACATGGGTAGTGACTGGATGATTAGAGTACCTCAAGGAGAGTGCATGGTGAATTTATAAGTGCTTGGGAATTGGCACAGTGATTGGATAAGTACATGGTGCTGGCTGGGTGGTTGGAGGAGTGCATGGAAAAAGACAGGGTGATTGCTGGACTGCATGGGTACTACCTGGGTAATTGAAGGAGCGAATGAGCAGTGTCTAGGTGGTTAGAGGACTGAATGGGTAGTGCACAGGGGATTGTAGCAGTGCATGTGTTAGTGCCTGGGTCATTGCATGAGTACATGGGTACTGACTGGATGATTAGAGTACTGCAAGGAGAGTGCATGGTGAATTTATAAGTACTTGGGTATTGGCGGAGTGATTGGATAAGTACATGGTACTAGCTGGGTGATTGGAGGAGTACATGGGTAGTGACAGGGGGATTGCTGGAGTGCATGGGTACTACCTGGGTATTTGAAGGAGCGAATGAGCAGTGTCTAGGTGGTTAGAGGACTGAATGGGTAGTGCACAGGGGATTGTAGCAGTGCATGTGTTAGTGCCTGAGTGATTGCATGAGTACATGGGTACTGACTGAATGATTAGAGTACAGCAAGGAGAGTGCATGGTGAATTTATAAGTGCTTGGGTATTGGCGGAGTGATTGGATAAGTACATAGCACTGGCTGGGTGATTGGAGAAGTGCATGGGGAGTGACAGGGTGATTCCTGGACTGCATGGGTACTACCTGGGTAATTGAAGGAGTGAATGAGTAGTGTCTAGGTGATTACAGGACTGCAGGGGTAGTGCACAGGGGTTTGTAGCAGTGCATGTGTTAGTGACTGTGTCATTGCATGAGTACATGAGTACTGACTGAATGATTAGAGTACTGCAAGGAGAGTGCATGGTGAATTTATAACTGCTTGTGTATTGGCGGAGTGATTGGATAAGTACATGGTGCTGGCTGGGTGTTTGGAGCAGTGCATGGGTAGTGACAGGGTGATTGCTGGACTGCATGGGTACTACCTGGGCAATTGAAGGAGTGAATCAGTAGTGTGTAGGTGGTTAGAGGACTGCATGGGTAGTGCTCAGGGGATTGTAGCACTGCATGTGTTAGTGCTTGGGTCATTGCATGAGTACATGGGTAGTGACTGGATGATTAGAGTACTGCAAGGAGAGTGCATGGTGAATTTATAACTGCTTGGGTATTGGCGGAGTGATTGGATAAGTACATGGTGCTGAATGGGTGATTGGAGGAGTGCATGGGAAAAGACATGGCGATTGCTGGACTGCATGGGTACTACCTGGGTAATTGAAGGAGCGAATGAGCAGTGTTTAAGTGGTTAGAGGACTGAATGGGTAGTGCACAGGGGATTGTAGCAGTGCATGTGTTAGTGCCTGGGTCATTGCATGAGTACATGGGTACTGACTGGATGGTCAGAGTACTGCAAGGAGAGTGCATGGTGAATTTATAAGTACTTGGGTTTTGGCGGAGTGATTGGATAAGTACATGGTACTGGCTGGGTGATTGGAGGAGTACATGGGTAGTGACAGGGGGATTGCTGGAGTGCATGGGTGCTACCTGGGTAATTGAAGGAGCGAATGAGCAGTGTCTAGGTGGTTAGAGGACTGAATGGGTAGTGCACAGGGGATTGTAGCAGTGCATGTGTTAGTGCCTGAGTGATTGCATGAGTACATGGGTACTGACTGAATGATTGGAGTACTGCAAGGAGAGTGCATGGTGAATTTATAAGTGCTTGGGTATTGGCCGAGTGATTGGATGAGTACATAGTACTGGCTGGGTGATTGGAGGAGTGCATGGGGAGTGACAGGGTGATTGCTGGACTGCATGGGTACTGCCTGGGTAATGGAAGAAGTGAATGAGTAGTGTCTAACAGGCACATGCATCAACCATTTTTGCGAGCGCAAACGGTGCGATTCGCAAACATCGGCCGTTTGCGCCCGCAGAAAGGGCATTTGCGATGCATCAAGGTTCAAGGCACTCGCAATTTGAGAATTCGCAATTAATTGCGATTTCTCAAATTGCGATTGCATTTAAGGAATCGCAATTTGTGATTCCTTAAATGCAATGCAAGAACCACTTTAGAATAGCGATTTTGCTACTAGGGGCGCAAATTACCATCAAGTTGAACTTGATGGTAATTTGTAAAACTTTGAAAAATGCACTAAAGTGCATTTTTCAAAGTTGTAGGTTACACACACACATGCCCTTGGGGCATGTGTGTGCGCAACATGTGTGCACAGAGTAATTTCAGGGGTGCAACAGGGTGTCCTTTTGACACCCTTACACCCTCAAATTGCATGCGCAATTTGCGAGTACCTATTGGTACTCGCAAATTGCGCATGCAATCTCCCATTCATTCCTATGGGCCTGTAGGCCCATAGGAATGAATGGGAAGGCATTCCTTAATTGCGACCAATGTTCCCTCTAATTTTTTTTCTCTGTGTGCGGCAGTGTGAGGTCTCTGTGCGCTCCAGCCACGGCAATGTGCGCCAAGAACCCGACCACGTGTGTGGGTGCAGCAACAGTGGTTTTGTCTCGGGGTTCCTGCTTTATTGTGCAGATAACTGACTTAGGTACTGGAACGAAGGAGGCCTGTTTGATGGGGCAGGCAGAGCCTGACTGGGAACCCAAAGTAGCCTGGCAATTTTACTGCACCGGCTCCCACCCTCCTGTAACAAAACTGGCCCCCACTGCTCCAAAACTGACCCCCACCCTTCCAGCCTCCCAGGCAAACGCCTGATGCCTACTAAGGCCAGTCCAGCCAGGGGGATGGCCTTCGTATTGGTGACTGGAGTACAATGGTTGTGTCATGTTCGAAACGAGAAAGTGCAGTGCAGAGCATCTGCAACCACAGCAAAGCTACACTAATATATATTAGAAAACCAGGGCAACCGGCCTCATTCCACAGTGCCAGTGAACCTCTTCTTTCCTAACTAACAACACAGCGGCGGCTCAGGGACATCTTAAGGACTTTGAGCGCCCTAGGCCATACGTATTTTAGGGGCCTCTGTGCGGATCAGCTTTGAATTTATGATCCAGTTTCAGCTTTCTCGTGTCCTTTTGGCCAGATCACAAACAGTGCACAGACACACTGGTTCAAATTCCAAATGTGTTTATAGTTAATATTCAGGGATAGTGATGTATTTTTCTAATATTGTAACACAGTAGAAACTCACTAATACTACTGCAAATAATCACTGTGACATCCTCCCATTTCTCATATCTGAGATCCTGTTTGGATCTACAAGAAACATTTTTATGGATTTTGCATGAAACAAAAACACATTTGTCATAAAATGTCTGTAATACAATCTCATAGCAAAACCAAAGGGGATGATGGACGGAGTGTTGAATATTGCAAGCACCCACCCCCAGTCAACTGATCTGGGTTTAATCCATCATCATTCTGTAACCCACTCTGCCACCCCAGTTAAGACATGGCCATATGCAAATCAGTCTGACCCTGTGCCTCATGGGAACAGTCCAGCCCGAACTGCCAAGCCATGTCTTCCCTGGACCGGAAACAAGCATCCTGGGACCGGTTTCTGGCTTACAGCCGTCATCAGCCAGTTCTGCATTCTGTCCATCAATTGTTGTTTTTGCATTTGTCATCCTGAGTGGGACGGGTATGCCCAGACCTGGGTCCCGTGCTCTCCATGCCACTGGAATCAAGCTATCCTGGCTGAAGAGGGGTGAAACCCCGAAACCGGTCCTAGGATGCTTGTTTCCAGTCCAGGGAGGACCTGGCCTGGCAGTTCGGGCTGGACTGTTCCCATTGGGCACAGGGTCAAGACTGATTTGCATATGGCTGGGTTCAAATTGAAATTGCATGGTGAGCAAAAAACGATGGATTTAGGCCCAGATCTCTGTACTGGGGTGAATGTAGGACTTGTTCTGCATTCTGTCCATCAATTGTTGTTTTTGTAATACAATCTCACACATTACCCAGATTAAAAATAAATGAAAGGAAAATGCTATTTGCAATATTCTGTTTAAGAATTATTCAAGGTCATCAGGGTAAGACTCTGCAGAACAGAGCTGGCTCTACCAAGGTGGGGGTTACTCCACCCTTTAAAACTGATAATCATGAGTTCACTTATCAGCTCTGAAGATGGTTTCCTGGATACGCAGGGGGAACGTACATAGAAGTCCACCATGTGTGCTTTCAGAGTCACTAATATATGTTAGTGATTCTGAAAGCACACGTGGTGCTTTTAGGCTTGCTCAGGGCTTTAAGTGGGATGAAAAAACTGGGAGTCTCTCAAAGGGGCGTGCCTGATGTAATTAAGGGCGTGGCTTAAAACACGTAAGCTAAAAATCTGTGCTTAGCATAGTGTGCCGCCCGACCGTTATTGTGCTGCCTCTGTCATTGCATCAAGATATATAATACAACAAGTAACATTATACCTACAACAAGCCAGGACTATTGGCTTTGTCAATGGTTGTTAGTTGCATAAGATAAATAAGCAACAACTACGGCTTTTTTTAATATAATAACGAAAATGCCTCAGTTCTGAAATGATCAGACTGTGAAAAAACTATAAAAAGTCCTCTGAAGTTACACAAAAGGCTTTGAGCAGTTGCGCTGCTGCAGAGTTGAGATTTTTTTTTTACCCTGAGGGTGAGGGCAAAAATGAAGAGCCTGATAGGGACCTGTCTCAGCACCGGCTTTTAAAAACTCAGCATCGGCAGGACCCAGCCCACTTAAAGCCCTGGGCTTGCTGCATGCTTTTTGTTAATAGAGCGTGGCTGCGGGCAGATTGTGTACATTTTTGAAAGTATACATCCTAATTGCAGCAATTAACATGAATACTTTAAAAAATGCACACAGTCTGCCGGCAGCCATGCGCTATTAACAAAAGGCATGCAGCAAGTCCAGAAGCGGGACGTGTGCTTTCAGAATCACTAACATATATTAGTGATTGTAAAAGCACACGTTATGTTTTTAGGCTTGCTGCATGCCTTATTTTAATAGAGGGCGGCAGATTGCGTGCCTTTTTGAAAGTTTTCATGTTAATTGCAGAGCCCGACATACTAATACACGGGGCTGCATTTAACATGAAAAACTTTCAAAAAGGCACACAATCTGCCACGCTCTATTAACAAAAGGCGTGCAGCAAGCCTAAAATACAACGTGTGCTTTCACAATCACTAAGCCATATTAGGGATTGTGAAAGCACTCGTCGTGCTTTTAGGCTTGCTTCATGCCCTTTCTTAATAGAGTGCGGCTGGAGGGAGATGGCTGCTTTTTTAAAGTATTCATGTTGATTGCAGCGCCAGTCATGGTTCTACAGGGCACTGCGATTAAGATGAATACTTGTCTCTCTGGGATGTGCTGTGTGTGTGCGCGCTTTAAAGAAGACACTGAGCGCTCCGAGTGACATGAGTGCGCGCACCATACAGGGAACAGTGGGCCTGGCCTACAAGTGCTATCCTCAAAGTCCTGGACCTTTGGCTGGAGTCAGAGTGTACTATTCCCTGCTTGTTGGAAATTGGGTTTGTGGTTGAGTGGGGTGAAACCCTACTCAAACAGAAACCACATTCTGTCAGGATGAAACACAAGCAAACCCCAAATTAACCTGTGCTTAACCCTCTGGTAGCGTGGCAAAAAGCAGTCAGGCTTAACTTAGAGGCAATGCGTAAAGTATCTATGGAGCACTTCAAACAGTATTAAAGTCAAAACACAACACAAAAAACTCCTACACCCATTTAGGGAAATAGAGTAATCCGTAATAATTATTTGACACCAAAATGACAAACATCCAATCAGTAGTACGAGAGACATGCATGTTTAAAGATTTAAGTAAAAACAGTGCCTATAAGCACTAAGCGCCAACTATAGATATCTAGTCACGTCGGACTGGGAAAAAGTCATAGGTTCAGGCCAACCGCGATGCAACGCTGGTCAGATACAGGGACCCAGTTAGACCCGCTGAACAAGAGTACCTTAAATCGTGGTTGTAGAGCGTTGCGAGATCCCGCGCCGAGGATCAATCGTGTAATGGAGGATGTATGAGGTTCTGATGTGGACATGCGTCGCTCAGCAGCGGTTCCTGTAAGCTGCAATGCTGCAAAGCAAGGTCCTGCATCGTCATCGAGGATGCAGCTAACGAGGGGCATGCGATGGGAAGTCCTGTGTCGGAGATGCGTCACATCCTGGCTGGTTTCAAGGACATTGCAGGCAGTCAATGAGATCAGGATGCAGAGCATCAGTGTAAACTCCAGGGCCTCTCTGTCACACGTACGACCCAGCCCACAACAGAAAGATGTGAGGCCCCAACATGAACAACAATGGATCTATTCTCAGCTGCCTAATTAAGAGTCAACACACAGGGACATCTTAAGGATTTTGGGGGCCCTGGGCCAAATGTAATTTAAGAGACCCTGTTCTGAACAGATTTGAATGTATTATCCTATTCCAGCTCTTTCATGAACTCTTTGGCCAGGCCATTGACAGTGCACAGGAACACTCGTCCAAATTATAAAGTTGTTACATCTAATATTCAGGGATAGTGACGTGTGTTTTCAATATTGTAACACAGCAGCAGCTCAACAATATTACTGCAAATAATCTCTGTGACGCCCTCCCATTTCTCATATGTGAGGTCCTGTTTTGATGTAAAAGAAACTTTTTTATGGATGTTGCGTGAAACATAAATGCAACATTTCTCTGCAAAATGTCTGTAGTAGACTCTCACACATCACTCACATTAAAAATAAATTGATGGGAAACAGTATTCAGACAATCTGTTTAAGAATTATTAAAGGGCATCAGGGAAAGACCTTATGCAGAACAGAGCTGGCTCTATCAGGGGACCCCTGAAAGGCAGCGGCCCTGGGCCAGAGCCCACTTTGCCTATCCCTTAAAACGTCTCTGTCAACAGTCAGCCGACTGGCGGATAAGCTCCGGGCATTGGGCATGCCTCAGGCTGAGGCGCAGACAGTCCCAGATATGTCATAGCTGGCAGCCAGAGCTTTGTAGTGTTGTATTTCAAAAACTACTCAGTCTAACGCTTGATGCGTGGTATTTGGCATAGTTGTGTATGTACGATTTAGCCAGTTTCATATAAATAGCTTGTAACTGTCCTGATCACCGATACTGGACAACAATTGCTCAGACAAGTGAATATAGTTTCTACGGAAATAGACAGCACAGCCCAAACATTGATGTTAGGATATGTAGCAGAGGTGTTGTGTAGCTAGTATTACTAGTGAAGCTTAGGCCAGGTAAAATATAGATGTAGGGTTCTGCCCCAAAAGTTCAAGAAAAGCTGAGATACATATGCAGGCGCTTGTCGTGAAATGGCAACACGCGCACAATATTGCAACAGATTAGAGCCGGATCTAATGATGGGGCCCGTTCAGCAACAATTTGGCGGATAGTATAAAAGCTGAAGCAGGCCCCACTTGAACAAACGTGGATTTTTCTTAATATCTGTTATCCTTGTCTGCATTTTAGGTATGATGTTTGATTAAAAAAAGAAAAAGTAAGAAAGAGCGGTACTGCTCATGCACTTTCAACTTCTGACAGGCACCTGAAAGTTTGACTACCTTACCTCAGCCCTTACGTGCCTTAGCAGGCATCATTTGAAAGTCAAAATCAAATCCCAAAGCTCAGCACACAGTATAGTGTATGTCTCACACTCATCAAAGGATCACTGAAGCCAGCCGTCGCTGATTCTGGAAATTGTGTTTTTCAGGCTCGGTGGAAACAGTTCAGAAATCCCTGCATTCCGATCCTTGCACTCGCACTCGCACTTGACATTCTGAAAACACCTAAATAAATTCCGCCTCTGAATTTCTTTCTAAATAAATGTATTTGCGTTATCTTGCTATTAAGGATCACTGCCTTTCTATCTCCTTGATGAATCCGCTCCTCTGCTTGCTCCCTGTCCTTGTTTACATTTACTGAGTTTGTTTATGCGTTTTTTTGTTCTCTTTTCTTTTGATACCTATTTCTTCTTTTTCACCATGCAAGTCCAAAAGCACGACGTGTGCTTTACACGTTGTTTTTGTGCTTGCTGCATTAATTTTCTTAATATAGCACGGCTGCGATCTGATTGTGGGCATTTAGGAAAGTATTCTTGTTAATTGCAGCACCATCATGCGCTGCAATTAACATAAATATTTTCACAATGGCCCACATTCAGGCCGCAGCCGTGCTCCATTAAGAAAAGACATGCATCAAGTCCAAAAGAACGACGTGTAAAGCACACGTCGTGCTTTGGACTTGCTACATTTCTTCTCTTAAAGGAGCGAGGCTGCGGGCTGATTGTGGGCCATTGTGAAAATATTTATGTTAATTGCAGCTCATGCCGGTGCTGCATTTAACAAATATTTTCACAAAGGCCCACAAACAGCCCCCAGCTGCGCTTCATTAAGAAGGAAATGCAGCAAGTGCAATAGCCTCCACAACCAGGAAATTACCATTTTTCGCGCCGCTCGCATTTTAAAAGCGGCGGTGCGAATCTCTCCCGGGATGGGCTGTGGGTGCGTGCTCCACACACAGCACTGCGCGCTCGGAGGAACAGACGTGCGCGCGAGCGCAGGCGCGCACCTTACTGGGAACACTGATTGCGACTCTTAATTTGCGAGTCGCAATTAAGGAATGTTTGGGAATCGCTAATTTTATAGCGATTCCTACATGCATAGGCTTTTGCAATTCCTTAATTGCGATTCCTTAATAATCGCAATTAAGGAATCGCAAAAACCTACATTGATGCATGTGCCCGTAGGTGATTACAGGACTGCATGGGTAGTGCACAGGGGTTTGTAGCAGTGCATGTGTTAGTGACTGTGTCATTGCATGAGTACATGAGTACTGACTGAATGATTAGAGTACTGCAAGGAGAGTGCATGGTGAATTTATAACTGTTTGGGTATTGGCGGAGTGATTGGATAAGTACATGGTCCTGGCTGGGTGTTTGGAGCAGTGCATGGGTAGTGACAGGGTGATTGCTGGACTGCATGGGTTCTACCTGGGTAATTGAAGGAGTGAATCAGTAGTGTGTAGGTGGTTAGAGGACTGCATGGGTAGAGCTCAGGGGATTATAGCAGTGCATGTGTTAGTGCCTGGGTCATTGCATGAGTACATGGGTAGTGACTGGATGATTAGAGTACTGCAAGGAGTGTGCATGGCGAATTTATAAGTGCTTGAGTTTTGGCGGAGTGATTGGATTGGTACATGGTACTGGATGGCTGATTGGAGGACTGCATGGGGAGTGACAGGGTGAATGCTGGACTGCATGGGTACTACCTGGGTAATTGAAGGTGGGAATGACTAGTGTCTAGGTGGTTAGAGGACTGTTTGAGTATTGCACAGGTGAATGTAGTACTGCATGGGTAGTGCTTGGGTTACTTAATCTTACCTTTTTTATAGTAGATATGTATGTCATTGGAAAAAAAATTCAGTTCTTTTTTTATAATCTAAATTTAAAAAAGTTTCAAACTTTAGAATTTGGGTCTGTAAAGGAGAAGACAAAATACAGTTATAACATATAATATTATAGTTTTAAGAACACAACATAATTTTACAATTACATAACATATTCAGTTTGCCTTTTTTGCTGTTTTCAGATTCTATTGAATTTCACCATACACAGTGATTTCAATGTTGATCATCATGTAACAGCGGGCAAAAAAATACAATCAATAAGATTGTTAAAAAAAAACAAATCTGTGTTCAAAATATTTACAACAAACTCAACTATCTGTTTACTTTTCCTAAAATAAACACCCTCAATAACATTGCATATAATACAAAGATCAAATATATGAAATGCTTCTTTCTAAAACAATTTTGTAAATACAATATCAAAGAACAGAAACGATAATTGAATCAGCAATTCTTGGTATCTTCCCTATAGGCCGAATGATATTTCTGAAATCATTTGCATTGAGAATATCCAAAATAAACTTCTTAATTCATATTGACATCTTCCCAATAGGCCGAATGATGTTTCTGAAATCGTTTGTATTGAAGATATCTACAATAATCTGATTAATTCATGTTGACATCTTCCCAATAGGCCGAATGATGTTCTCAGAACTTTGGCATCAAAAATATTAGGTATGAATTTGGTAATTCATTAGGCAACTGATATTTGAATAGCAAATTACAATGTGTCCATCCTTTATTACACTTTAAATACACAGTTTAGTGTCCAGATGTTGGAGAAGGTCCATCATGGAAAATAATTGCCACTGCTTTGAAAGTTCTTCCTGAAATTGACAGTTGACTTGCCACACATTTTTTTATTTTAGTTTCCAATTTTCTTCCATCTGCTCTACAACATTGTATCATTAAAATGACATATTGTCCAAATCTTTCTATAAATAATGTTGATAACATTTCAGATTTGCAGTGACTACATTCCATATTTTGATTAGCTGATTTTACTAATTTGTTAAAAGACACTGTTTTACAATCTGGTATTGTCAAATATATGAATCTTTCAGTGTCTATTTTAGTGGTAGAAGTAAATGTACAATCTTCACATTCATGATCCCATCTGTAATGAAGTCCAAACAAATTTTCAATTTGTATTCCTTCATCTTCCAATACTGCCAGCATAAACATAAGAAATTCTTGAGCATCTTGCTGTACATTAAGTGTAAATTGTGAAGAACCAGAACATATATCCAGAAGATTCTGAATGCCAGAAACACTTTGGATTTTAGTTTTATCAGTTGTCAAGTTTTCAAAAATAGAATGCAACAAAGAACAAAACCTTTTTTCTCGATTCTCCATAATTTGTTGTTGGAGATTTTCGAGAAAAATACGACGTTCACAACTACATTAGCAAAGCAGTTGATACCTGAACTATTTTCTAACTGATATCCTACAATATCTTCAACACTGTCCATTTTTTTTTTGTTTGGAACCTCAACATTCTCTTGATTTTCTTTCTTCTTTCCAACCTCACTACAGAGTTTCTCATATGTTCGTTTTCGACATACTACACGTTTTTCATATACAGGATATTCACCTAAGTTGGGAGCATACAGTCCTCTTAACCGATTATACTCTCTCACACAATTTGCATCTGCACTAATCTTTCTCTCATCAAAATCAATCAAATACAATCCAGATAAAGTTCTGACTCGGGACAATGCAACATATGCCATTCCCTCTTTAAACACGGTACTTCCAATGTTTACCAAAGCACTGTCTACACTTAAACCTTGAGATTTATGAATGGTCACTGCATATGCTAAAGAAAGAGGAAACTGTTTTCTACGAACATACAAGTCTTTAACAAGCAAAAACGAACAGAACAACGTCCAATCTGTTTTACCTCTTCAATCTGATCAAATTTAATCTTCAAAAATTCAATCCCATCTCTATTTTGATAATTAACAAAATCAACAACTTTTCCCATTGTTCCATTTACTAAACCTTTTTCCACATCCAAATTACGCCGTAAAATTACCCGACAGTTTTCACATACCTATAAATTCTTTTCTAAACCAGCAGTCTTAGATATAGATTTTTCCAAAGAATCCAATTTTGTTTTTAATTTTTCTGTCAAAATAATAGTAATTCCTTCGTGCTCTATTTTATCAATGGCTTCCATTTTTATTATTTGTTGTTTTTCCAGCTTTAAAAGTTCTTCATTGAATGTAGAACACTCCCGCAGTGTTGGCATTAGGCAAATTATAGATTTCTTTTCTCCAATTTTTTTGTATATTATTTCCGGAGCAACATTTTCATTTGGAAACAAGTTTGTAAGTAGCCAACTTTGCAAAGCTTCTTTACCATGTTCTGTCAATACACCAATTCTTATATCTTGGAGAATGCTTCCATAATCTTCATCACTTGCCTGTCGCATATTTTTAATAAGTTCTTTGTATTCAAAATATGACCAAATGTTGACATTTCCAATACTTCCCAAAGATTTTCTGATGTCTTCACGCACAAGTCTTTTAAAAACTAGTTGCCCTTTTACAGGAGTAAGTTGCAGTAGATCGCCAAAAACCATCACATGTTTTCCTCCAAATAACACATCATATTCTGTTTTTAAAATTTGCTGCATTCTTAAATGTACAACAGCAAGCATTAAGTTTGAGACCATGCTCACCTCATCAATGATCAGAAGTTTCATTTTCTTTAGTACTCTTGAAATTTCCAAACAAGCTTCTCCAGAAAGTTGTGATATTCCAACTTGTTTTCATGTTCAAAGGTAGCATTAGTAAACGATGTAATGTAATCCCTTTAATGTGTGCTGCTAACCCAGTTGGAGCGGTTACAACACAAGATAAATGTGATTCAGTGGTTTTCTGTGAATAACTGGTCAAAACTTTAATTAAGAAACTGTTACCTGTACCAGCTTGACCACTGATATACATTTGAATAGGTTTAAAAGATGTGCAGTTGCATTCTTTATTGTCATGAAGTAAACCATGGTCGATCTGTTGTGTAACTTGCTGATATATTTCTTTCTGTTCAATGTTTAGTTGTTCTTCCAAGTTTCCTAAGTCCATAATATCGTGTTGAGCTTTATGCATTGCTGTTTCCACTTCACTCATGGCGATTGCTGCTTCACTCTCAAGAATTGGTTGTCCTAGTGGATCTTGACTCAGTGGAGCAGAACTTTGACTATCCTGAGAACTGTCTCTAGCAATCTCAGCTGCAATACTAGCTTCTTGTTCAATTTCTTCATTCAACATTTGGAGATAATTTGGAAAAACTGTGCATTCAATGCTATCATTACATGCATTAAAAGAATCTTCATAGCATAGAAAATCACCAAATAATTCCATTTCAGTACGCCAAGGCTTGAACAGTTGCAGAAGTGCTAAATAGTAAAATTCCCTTTTATCTGGAGTATCGCAACTCAGTTTCCTGTGATTAATGAGATTTCCTTTACTATGTTTCACCAAACATCCATCAGAACCAATCACTGCATATGTTTCTTCATTTATGTTCTCTGTAATATTTCTCTTAAAGCTGTAATATTGCAGTACTTCATAGAGACATATGTTTTCAAGATAGGGACTTCTTTTAGGATAGTATGTATCCAACATGTTTGTTTTAACAATATCTGTGCTTTCCGGTTCATTTAATGCTAAATATTCTATTTCTTGTATAGATTTAAGTACTCAATTTCGTGTTGCAGCAAGACCTAGACTAACCCAAATGATTCCTCTTGACTTTGAATATAAACTTGCAGAGGTCAACCGATCCGAACATTCGTAGGATCCAATCTCTGGATGGGACAGCATCTTCAAACTAAAGCTGTAGAATTTCTTACTAAGAGTCTTCTCTTGGGAAATTTCTTCCCACATTTCTTTCAACTCCGTCTTTTCAGATTTTGTTATGTATGACGTAACATACTGAGCAACAGCAATGGAATTATCTGCAACATACTGGATATCCATATTTGCATTCCACATCGACAAAATCACTGGATTATAATCATTAATATACTTTGATTGTTCACTTCTTTTTAAATTGTAAGTATTTTTGGGACATTTTCTAGTGATAGTATGCCTCACTGCTGACCTAAACTGTTGACTCTTCCTTTGGATATTACTGGACGTGGAAGTCCAAAACGACATTTTGTATAAAATATTTTCCTTTGACTTGTATTTCCGTCAACAGTATTTGCCACATTGATGAGTTTGAAACCATAAAACTTGTTGTCTTAAGGTATTTTCTTCTCTTGTTTTTGGTATAGCACATGTAACATAGTCTTCAATAAAAGATAAAACAGTCTCATCCGAATCAGTTCCAAACTTAGGTGCATCCTTGATCCATAAAAGCATATGTATATGAGGAGCACCTCTAGCTTGGTACTCATTTCTCCAAAATAAATCAATAACTTCTGCAAGAGGTGGGTTGTTTTTATTGCAGATAAAAGACATCATAGCTTGAAACCTATGATTAAAATATCTGCACACATTTACAGGATCCAAGGAACACAGTTCTCCAGGTGTCTTGAATTCAATGTTTTTAATATTTGAATTTGCTTCTCGAAGAAATTCAAGTAAATCGTCCCATGCGTATTCAGCACAGCTTAGCATAACAAACCACGTAGGGGTTCCTAAGCTCCTTAACATACATTTTAGTTCTCCATGACGATGATACCAATACTCAGTACCACGTTGACATGCCATCAAATTAATCAATTGAGATTCTAAATGACCGTCTCTCTGTTGTACTTTGTCCATGAATTCCTTTGCAGAAACATGTTGAAGATGAACTCCTGTTTTTAATATGTGGTTCACTGCATATGAAAGTCCAGACAAGTCACTTTCAAACAAAAGATGAAATATATATGGAATACATTGTCGAAATCTTGGACCTTCAGAGTACAATCTTGTTGTTCGATATTCTGATGCTGGAATCTGTACTGGTCGTTCGTCATATCGTCCACCTTTTCCAGTGGGGAAGAGCTGTGAAAAACAACGAGCTTCCAAACTTTTTCCCCAAACACTCATGGTAGTCCCCTTCGCTTTCGTCATTTGGAATAATTCAATAGTATTTCCAATCACTTCCTTTGAATGTAAAGGATGTACACTATAATGTTCATAAATTTCTTCACTTTTGGAGATGTCCACTTTTTCAATTTGGCCACTTGAAATGTCGCTATCATCTCCTAAAACTATTTCTTCTTCTTCCACATACACATTTTTGTAGTAAACATTGGGGCATATTCTCAAGGAGCTATCGCCAAGCCAACCGCACTTTATCGCAGCCAAATCCGCTATAAAGTTATCACCCCATTCCCAAGCTGGTGCTAACAGCCCATAACACCAGTTTACCTGCGATACCAGTCGCAAAAAACATCGCCACAGAGGAGCCCGGCAACTAACTCTAATGATATGCAGAGTAGGCGTTCCCGTGCAAAAAGCCGCGACAACACCACGCCACAACATTCTCAACGACCAGCCAGATCGGCGATAAGATCACAAAACATGCGCTAAGGCGCGTTAGCAGCAAGAAACTAACACCTGCTCCTACCTGGTGTAAAGTCGGATGACAACCGGCACCAGACAAGGGAGCACAGCCCAAAGCCACACATGCAGAACAACAGATGCCCTGGAGCAACCCATCATGCAGGCCTGAGCCCCAATAGGCCCTACCCCGGGCACCCCCCACGCCCCCCCTATGGGCAAAGATATTGCACATCAACTCCACGAAATCATGAACCAAACAAATCGCCTGAAGTCACACAATCACAACACCCAACATACATGTGTGGCCAGAAAAAGGGAAATCATACACCCATATCAAAATTTCCAAACAATACGTTTATTACATAACAAACCAAAAATAAAAATATGAAGAGGCATGGCGGGTCATCTCAGGACATTCTGTAAGTCACAGCCTGCAAAACAGAAATCTGGATCAGAAGGTGTGCCATGCGCCCATCAAAGTACAGAGAGAGAGAGCGAAAGAGAGGAAGAGAGAGGGTGAGAGAAAGAGAGAGGGAGAGATGGAGAGAGAGGGAGAGAAAAAGAGAGAGGGAGAGAGGGAGAGAGAAAGAGAGAGGGAGAGAGCGAGAGAGGGAGAGAGAAAGAGAGGGAGAGAGAAAGAGAGGGAGAGAGAAAGAGAGAGGGAGAGAGTGCCGACACTGCGGACCTAGGCCTCACTGCTCACCTGCTGCCACCGGTGTGTCTCCAACCACGTGCCGGTATTCACAGCAGTCCCCCAGGTCCCTCATCTAAAACAGTTTCCAGAGACATGAATGACAGAGCCCATACAACTGCACATGCCATCATCGCTTGCCCGCCCCAGCGCACACACGCTGCTGCAAGCCCAGCCCCTCCCGCCGCCCAGCGGTGATTGCCCGCCCCTGCGCAACCAGGCCTCACTGCTCACCTTCCGCCACCGGCGTGTCTCCAAGAGGGCCCACCACGTTCCGGAGGGATCTCCAAGCCCGGTGCCCGCAACCATGGCACCCTCCACATCATACAGCCCTGCACTGTGGGCCACCAGGTCACACACCTGACTCTGGGTCTTGATTACGCAATGGCAGAGACCACATCAGTACACACGGCATCATCACAGGCTGCACACCCGCTCAGCGCTTGAGGTGCCACTAACTCTGTGAAGCGCGACGCAACGCCACATGGCGGGAGGGCCGCACTGCCCGCTGGCCCAGGCCTACACTGCGGCCCAGCAGGGCTCACACTAATCCTTGCCAGTCTGGACCGCCAGGACGGTGCAACATCGCAGGCTGCACACCCGCTCAGCACTTTAGGTGCCCCTATCTCACTGCACCGCAAGACATCGTCCCGTGGCGGGGTGTATCCGGTGCCACCAAGTCTGTGCCCCGCTAGCCATGGACCCTTAATGATTGTGGCCCGTTGTGCGGACGCCATCCTGTCACCCCCGGCACCGGGCAATGTGTGTCCAGTACGTGCGCCAGGCCATTTTTATTGCCAGGGTCACATGTCCTGTGATGCCAGTGCTGGATGGGTGTGGTGTGGGTGTACATCAGCCGTGAGGGAGTGGCTGTGGCATGCTGACAACTAGACCTGTGAGCTGCATATCCCCACATTGAAGACCTAGGACATGTAGCACTGTCGTCCCCCCCTGTGTGCGTAATCGGAGTGGGCTGTCCTGGCGTATGCCAGTCCAGCGTAAGGGTGTGAACAATGACCGGGGCTCTGGGCGTGGTTCCGTCCTGGGCTGGACAAGGAAGTGACTAATGGATGTGTCTCCATTGTAGTGTCGGCGCCACCCGGACCGGAGTCGGCAATCTGTCACCATGTGACAATAGTCCCACAACATGGGCAACATGGACGTAAGGGGGAATCACTGACCCTATATTCATCCATACTTCCACACTTGAAAGATCATAGACATGACACATCTGTGTGGATATGAATGTTTATTACACATTCAAGGTAGTGTTGCAGCTGGAGCAGTACAGGGCCATGCCAACCCCACTTCACATTGTCGGCCCGTGGAGGGCCAGCCAGAGTCCTTCAGGGAACGACAGGTACATCAGGAGAGGAGGACTTCAGTCGGCAGTCTGATAGCTGTGTCATTGGTGACCAAACAGAATATGGCAGTCCATGTCGAGGTCCGAGGTGAGTGTCGCAGAGTGCATCGGGGGACAGTGGAAGGTGATGATGCAGAGGGCAAAACCAAGCAGAAACACGCCACATGGCGGAGATGAATGCTACTGCGTCCTCCTGACCACGAGGGTGGGTTCATCCGCATCTTCGTCGTCTGCTGTTGCATGTGCCTCACATGTGGGTGGTGGTGTACTGTCCCCAGCACTGTGTGGCACAGACACATCAGGGGTCGGAGATGTGGATGGGGTGGTAGCAGCAGCATGCATCAGCGCCAGGCCTTGTTGCAGCAATGCCATGAGGAAGGTCTTTAGGGCATTGAGGGACCCAGCTACCGCTCGCTGGTGTGCAGCCGTGGCAGCCGCTCTTTCCGCCTGCGTCCGCTCCATGTTCTCCATGATCCTCTGCATGTGTCCCAACTCCCGGGCGAGATCGCTGGAGGAACTCTGGCTAGACAGTCATTCTTGTCGCAGAGTCAGGATTCTGGCGATGTCAGCCATGGTCCGTTGGAGGGCATGGAGCGGACTGTGGGCGTCCGTTAGGGACTGTGAGTTGTCCCTGATGGGACTTAGACACCCACGTATGGCGTCTAGTTTGGCTGCCATGCGGTCAAACCCCACCTGCACCTGTTCAGCCAGCTTCTCCTGGCACCCCAACACACAGTGTTGAAAGGCCATGTGTTTGTCGTGGGGGTCCTGGGAGGCAGCCGTGGTGGTAGGTGCTGCCTGCTGTGTGTACTGTGCAGAGGGGGGGCTCCTCGTGGCAGCTGAGTTGCCCTGATCCTGGAAGTGGGCTGCGGAGGCTCTCCACGAGCTGTTCGAGGGCGTCTGAGTCGAAGGTGTGGTGGTCCCCTTCGTCATCAGAGAAGAGAGGTTTGGACTGCTCTGCAGGAGGTGTTAGATTTCCCCCTGCAATGTGAAGGGGAGATGCAGTTTGACATTGTGTACACATGTATGTTGAAGTATTGCACATGTCTGCATTCAGACTGCATGACAGTGTACATTGTGACTGTTTGGGGGGAGCTGCCTATTTGATGCGGGACAGTGGACATTCCGACTACATCACGGATGTGAGTTTGTACTTGTATATTGTCAACTCACATTTCCCTGCAGTGCCATATGTGATTGGCCGGTTTCTACGCACATGCAGCACCTGTTGTGTCCTCTGTTCTGTTGTGGACGTGTTGCGGTTTGTACCACCTCGTTGTCAATGTTGATGTGCTCTGCATGTTATGTGTGTGTGCCGCATTTTGGGAGAGTCACCCCTGCAGCTCTGATTTAGCTGCCCTCCTCCCTTCCATGCGGTGTGCCTCTGGGTTCTGTGCTTCTGCAGTGCTGAAATGTTGCATAACTGTGCGCATTGGTCTCTTGGTGGGAGTTGTGGGTCTGGGGCATGGTTTGTCCGCAGATGTGCTATACTTAATTGTGCATGTGTGCCATTGTGCCCATCTCCCCCGTCCCCCCAGTCCCTGGTGGTTACTCACCCTGTTGCTGTTGTGTCCGGTCATGTTGAGCAGTGTCCGGTCCCCGACTCCTGCCACCGTTTCCCCACTGATGACTGTGGACACCATTTCCTCCATCTCGTCCAGCTCCTCCTGTGGAGCAGGACTCCCACCTCCAGTCTGCATTGCTGCCTTCCGGTTGTTCGCGAATTTCAGCTTGGTTTTGCACTTCACATCATTCCAGCGCCTCTTGACCTCATCCATTGTCCTCTTCAGCACTCCGACTGCATTCACCTTGTCCACGATGGTCTGCCATATTCCATTTTTAGTTGCCAGTGACACAGTGGAGGTGACGAACAGTGATTGATGGTGTTCTATCACCTCCGTTATCAGGATCCTGTTTTCCTGCGGACTGAACTTCGTCTTCCTCTTCTTCTTGTCCTTGCCCTTCCCTGACCCCGAGGTCCCAGGCTGGTCCTCTGTGGGGCTTGTGGGGTTCTGGTTGTCCTCTGTACTTGCTCCGGCTGCCTCCATTGTGCTTGGCTGTTGTTTGGCTTTTGTTGGTATGTTTTTTTCTACTTTTATGGTGCATTTTCCCGCATGACGCGTGGGAATTGCACGGAATGGCTGGATTTCGTAGATTTTTGGATCGCGATTGGCGTCATCGCTACTATTTTCGCGTTTTTGCGGCGCCGCGTTGTTTCTAACGCGTTCATTTGACGCGTTGTCCTGTGACTATCGCATGGTACCGCCGTGTTGTGAATACCACGTTAACACAGAGTTGTTTTCCCGTGATGGACTGCGATGTGTAGGGTTGGGTTAAGCTACACTTGCGGTAGTTATCACACGTTCTTGAGAATATGCCCCATTGTTTTTTATGTGATATAACGTAGCCTTTTGCACTTTGCAGACATCTACTAATTCTTGCCATATTTTCCGACTCTTCGTAGGAGCACCATTAACTAGAATAACTACAGGTACAATTACCTCTTTCTCTACACCAATAGTTTCAATATTTTTCTTTAAATCTAAAGGTAAATACACAACTCTTCCTTTTAAACCTCTTTGTAAATCTGAGGAGGCAGCTTACCTGTTTTAGGCTCCATACGAACTATAGCCTGAAACGGGTGCACAGATTGAATCAGAATGGACTCATAAGTATT
Organism: Calotriton arnoldi; assembly: GCA_963921515.1. NCBI lineage: Eukaryota > Metazoa > Chordata > Amphibia > Caudata > Salamandridae > Calotriton > Calotriton arnoldi. Next base: position 244,640 of record CAWUFW010008451.1, on the reverse strand, counting down.
TAAATCTACCAGTTCTGGAGGAATACCTACCAACTCTAGGTTATTATGTACAGCTCTAGCTGGCATTTTGTTATCCTCTAATGTGGTATAACAATATTTACAAATACGTTGATCACTACCCAAATCAAAGCAATCTTCTACCAACAAATAAGATCCAAATTCCTTCCACTTATCATTGTGTTCTTTTTCACTTTTTAAATACAGATCAACATTCCTAGTTTGATTTCTATAGTGAGTTCGTCGACAACAAATACAAACATAGTTTGGTCTTTCACAACAAATTACCTTAAACTTCGTAATTTCTTCTTCAAACTTCTCAGTACTACTATCGTCCACGTCTTCTTCAACACCTACACTTATCAAACTCTCACTTTCTCTACACTCTTGTTCAGGACCAAAGTAACGAAACTCTATTTCATCACAAACTTTTTTACATCTGATACTGACCCATGCAAAAGAGCACTGTTTAAGTCACTTAAAATTATTGCAGGACTTTTTACATAGTACAATCTTCTTACTAACTTCCGCATTTGAGAGTGATGTACTGCTAACATTCTCAAATGATGAAAAACACTTTTACACACTTTTCTAGAAAGACAAGCCAGTATTTTTTCTCACTTTGCAAGGACCTAGTCCTTGCAGCATCTTAATCTTTTGTTTAACACTTTTTTTACTATACGCTCGTTAGAAATTTCGTAAAATATCAGTAGACTCCTGTCGTATACTACAAATACTACTACAATCCCAAATATACACTGGGGCTTTAGTACGTCTCCCTAGAACTTCATCAGCTATCACTTCTTCTACATTTCTAGGAACTATCTTTTCTTTTTCAATTGCACAACCGTTCTTCACTTCATAAGCACGACCATTGGTATCAACTGCGTGAACTAATGTATTGCTTTGAAAATAGCTCTCTTCATTAGAAAAAGGCTCTGCACTTGAAGTGTGCTTCCATTCACCCAAAAAAATATCACAAAAGTTAGTTCTGTTAATTAGTCTCTTCTTTTTACTTTTGTCCTTCATAAAATGCATTGGTTTATCTAATGATCGCATTCTGTTTAATACTAAAATGAACAATTTTCTTTTTAATTCAAAAGCCCTTTCAACAATACTTTCAATCTGTTTTTTCTTTTTATAAAATGCTGATCTTCCTTTATATTTCTTGCCATCTTTTAATAAATTTTGTACTACTCTACTTTGAAACATACGTTTCCTTATTTCAAAAAATTGATTCATCCTTCTTTTAGCATAGATTGTTTTTTCAGAACGTGATTTGCCACTAATTTGTCCTTTTTTCATTTCATTCTTCTTTGTTCTAGAGGTATTCTTTCTATTTTCTACATTGTCAAAACCCTTTCTAGTCCTTGAAAGTCTTTTAATAAATTCTTTTGTTCTCTTACCGCAAGACTTTTTCTTTTTTCCCACATGTTGTAGTTCATCTAATTCTTGCTGTTGTCTTTTCTTTAAATAGTATTGTTTCTTTTCTTGTTTTCTCTTTACTGTTTTTTTTGTCATGGCAAGCCTTTCTTAATGATGATGAAGAATATCAGAAAAAAAAATGTAAAATGTAATATTATTAATATAACTATATAGAAATATACTATTATATTAGTAAAGAAACACGTACTACATAAAAACCAATTAAATGCTTTCTTTTAAAATCACATGGGGTTTGCTGCACTACATGGGTACTACCTGGGTAATTGAAGGAGTGAATGAGTAGTGTCTAGGTGGTTAGAGGACTGCATGGGTAGTGCACAGGGGATTGTAGCAGTGCATGTGTTAGTGCCTGGGTCATTGCATGAGTACATGGGTACTGACTGGATGATTAGAGTACTGCAAGGAGAGTGCATGGTGAATTTATAAGTGCTTGCGTATTGGCGCAGTCATTGGATAAGTACCTAGTACTGGCTGGGTGATTGGAGGAGTGCATGGGGAGTGACAGGGTGATTGCTGGACTGCATGGGTACTACCTGGGTAATAGAAGGTGCAAATGAGTAGTGTGTAGGTGGTTAGAGGACTGCATGGGTAGTGCACAGGTGATTGTACCACTGCATGTGTTAGTGCCTGGGTCATTGCATGAGTACATGGGTAGTGACTGGATGATTCGAGTACTGCAAGGAGAGTGCATGCTGAATTTACAACTGCTTGGGAATTGGCGAAGTGATTGGATAAGAATATCGTGCTGACTGGGTGATTAGAGCAGTGCATGAGTAGTGACAGGGTGATTGTTGAACTGCATGGGTACTACCTGGGTAAATGAAGGTGCAAATGAGTACTGTGTAGGTGGTTAGCGGACTGCATGGGTAGAGCACAGGGGATTGTAGCAGTGCATCTGTTAGTGCCTGGATCATTGCATGAGTACATGGGTAGTGACTGGATGATTAGAGAACTGCAAGGAGAGTGCATGGCAAATTTATAAGTGCTTGGGTTTTGGCGGAGTGATTGGATAAGATCATGGTGCTGACTGGGTGATTGGAGACGTGCATGAGTAGTGACAGGGTGATTGTTGGACTGCATGGGTACTACTTGGGTAAATGAAGGTGCAAATGAGTACTGTGTAGGTGGTTAGAGGACTGCATGGGTAGTGCACAGGTGATTGTACCACTGCATGTGTTAGTGCCTGGGTCATTGCATGAGAACATGGGTAGTGACTGGATGATTCGAGTACTGCAAGGAGAGTGCATGCTGAATTTACAACTGCTTGGGAATTGGCGAAGTGATTGGATAAGAATATCGTGCTGACTGGGTGATTAGAGCAGTGCATGAGTAGTGACAGGGTGATTGTTGAACTGCATGGGTACTACCTGGGTAAATGAAGGTGCAAATGAGTACTGTGTAGGTGGTTAGCGGACTGCATGGGTAGTGCACAGGTGATTGTACCACTGCATTTGTTAGTGCCTGGGTCATTGCATGAGTACATGGGTAGTGACTGGATGATTCGAGTACTGCAAGGAGAGTGCATGGCGAATTTATAAGTGCTTGGGGTTTGGCGGAGTAATTGGATAAGTACATGGTGCTGGCTGGGTGATTGGAGGAGTGCATGGGCACTACCTGAGTAAATTAAGGTGCGAATGAGCAGTGTTTAGGTGGTTAGAGGACTGCATGAGTAGTGCACAGGGGATTGTTGCACTGCATGTGTTAGTGCCTGGGTCATTGCGTGAGTACATGGGTACTGACTGGATGATTAGAGTATTGCAAGGAGAGTGCATGGTGAATATATAAGTGCTTGGATATTGGCGGAGTGATTGGATAAGTACATGGTGGTGGCTGGGTCATTGGAAGAGTGCACGGGGAGTGACAGGGTGATTGCTGGACTGCATGGGTACTACCTGGGTAATTGAAGGTGTGAATGAGTAGTGTGTAGGTGATTAGAGGATTGTATAGGTAGTGCACAAGTGATTGTAGCAGTGCATGTGCTAGTGCCTGGGTCATTGCATGAGTACATGGGTACTGACTGGATGATTAGAGTATTGCAAGGAGAGTGCATGGTGAATATATAAGTGCTTGGGTATTGGCGGAGTGATTGGATAAGTACATAGTACTGGCTGGGTGATTGAAGGACTGCATGGGTAGTGACAGGGTGATTGCTGTTCTGCTTGTATAGTACCTGGGTAAATGAAGGTGCAACTGAGTACTGTGTAGGTGGCTAGAGGACTGCATGGGAAGTGCACAGGTGATTGTACCACTGCATGTGTTAGTGCCTGGGTCATTGCATGAGTACATTGGTAGTGACTGGATGATTAGAGTACTGCAAGGAGAGTGCATGGTGAATTTATAACTGCTTGGGTATTGGCACAGTGATTGGATAAGTATCTAGTACTGACTGGGTGATTGAAGGAGTGCATGGGGAGTGACAGGGTGATTGCTGGACTGCATGGGTACTACCTGGGTAATAGAAGGTGGAAATGAGTAGTGTGTAGGTGGTTATAGGACTGCATGGGTAGCACACAGGGGATTGTAGCAGTGCATTTGTTAGTGCCTGGATCATTGCATGAGTACATGGGTACTTAATGGATGATTAGAGTACTGCAAGGAGAGTGCATGGTGAATTTATAAGTGCTTCGGTTTTAGCGGAGTGATTGGATAAGTACATGGTCCTTGCTGGGTGTTTGGAGCAGTGCATGGGTAGTGACAGGGTGATTGCTGGACTGCATGGGTACTACCTGGGAAATTGAAGGTGTGAATGAGCAGTGTCTAGGCAGTTAGAGGATTGTATGGGAAGTGCACAGGTGATAGTAGCAGCGCATGTGTTAGTGCCTGGGTCATTGCATGAGTACATGGGTAGTGACTGGATGATTAGAGTACTGCAAGGAGAGTGCATGGCGAATTTATAAGTGCTTGGGTTTTGGCGGAGTGATTGGATAAGTACATGGTGGTGGCTGGGTCATTGGAAGAGTGCACGGGGAGTGACAGGGTGATTGCTGGACTGCATGGGTACTATCTGGGTAATTGAAGGTGTGAATGAGTAGTGTGTAGGTGATTAGAGGATTGTATAGGTAGTGCACAAGCGATTGTAGCACTGCATGTGTTAGTGCCTGGGTCATTGCATGAGTACATGGGTAGTGACTGGATGATTAGAGTACTGCAAGGAGAGTGCCTGGTGAATTTATAAGTGCTTGGTTTATTGCATGAGTACATGGGTAGTGCTTGGCTGATTGGGAGAGTGCATGGGTAGTGCCTGGGTGATTTCATAAGTGTTTGGGTAGTGGCGGAGTGATTTCATGAGTGCTTGGATACTAACTGGGTGATTGCAGAATATGGAATCAGTCAATCATTACTCATGTAGTTTTAAAATCACCTAGTCACTACCTTTGCACTCCTGTAATCGGTCAGGCACCTCTCAATAGTTCACTAAGCATACATACAACTGTATAAATACAATCTGAACACATAGATGAGTCTTTACATATTATCTAGGTAAGTAGATAAATACAACATGCCTGCAAGGGTAATATGTGGTGGTTTACTTTTGAGCTACATCTTGACCATTCTATCTACAAATACGCAACATCATTAAACTATACCTCTCAACAGACTTAAGAAAAGAAGGCTAATTAACAACACCTTTTATGAGCATTTTTAAAACCACACTTTTATTCTACATCTTCACCTTTGTATCTAAAATTATGTGGCATCATTCAACTATACCTTTGTTCAGACTATCCAATCCAATCCAGTAGCATTTATAGAGCGCATAGCTACCACCTACGGCGGTGTCCCGGCACTATGAGGTTAAAGCAGTGGGGGGAGGAGGTAAGGCTAGGGCAGATCAAACAGCCAAGTTTTCAAGGCACTCCTAAAAATGGATTCGGACTCAGCCTTGCGCAGATGAACGGGCATCTCATTCCAGAGGGCGGCTGTTCTAACTGCGAAGGCACGCCCTCCCATCCTAGCTTTCCGAAAGCGGGGGGCATGAAGCAGCAGCTGAGAGTTTGAGCGCAGAGTTCTGTTCTGGTGGTATATCTGCAGTCTCTGCCTAAGGTAGCCAGGCCCACAGTCTCTTGTCGCTCTGAAGGCCAAGGATAAGGCCTTAAATTGAATTCTCTTTTTTACCGGCAGCCAATGTAGGCTGCGCAGGTGAGGGGAGATGTGGTGTCGAAGGGGCACCTTTCTGATAAACCTAGCTGTTGCGTTCTGGACTGTCTGCAGCCTTTGGATAAGATAGGCCAGAAGGCCCAGGTACAGGCTGTTAGCATAGTCCAGCTGAGATGTAATCAAGGCATGGACTATGGTGGCCCGACAGTCCATAGTCAGTAGATGGAGAAATCTGCGCAAGGTTTTAAGTTTCCAGAAACACGCTCCCGAAACTTGACCAATCTGGGCCTTAACAGACAGTTCCGAATCGAATTTAAAGCCTAGGTTTCTGACCGAGGACACGGGAGTGGGAGCGGGATTCAGTTGCAACGGCTACCAAAGGTCAGCTGAGGGGGGTGAAGGTTGATTGAAAAACATCACCTCGGTTTTATCCGTGTTCAGTCTAAGACAGTTGTCTGTCATCCAAGAGGAGATCTTAGTAAGGCAGAACCTGAAACTGTCAAACGCAGCCCTCCTTATAGCTGTAAATGAGAACACCAGTTGCGTGTCGTCCGCGTATGATATTAGTCGTACACCACAGTGGTTCATTATAGAGGCTAGAGGGGCGAGATAGACATTAAACAGGGTCGGGCTAAGCGCCGAGCCCTGTGGTACTCCACAGCCCATGGTGCTAGGAGAGGAGACATGTGGGCGAAGGAAGACCTGCTGAGACCGCTCATCCAGAAATAATTGGAACCAGTTTAAGATGGTCCCCGAGATACCCATCTGAGCTAAGCGGTCTAAAAGGATCGAATGAGAGACCGTATCAAAGGCTGCAGATAAATCTAGCAGCACGAGCATAGCACTGCTGCCCTGGTCTAGGGATTCTCGGATGGTTTCCGCCACTTCCAGCAGAGCGGTCTCAGTATATAGCCCTTCCTAAAGCCTGATTGTGAGTCGTGCAGCAGGTTGTTGGACTCCAAATAGGTGGAGAGCTGTCTCTGCACTTCCTTCTCCAAAATTTAAGCAGGGGCGGGCAGGAGTGAAATGGGCCTAAAATTCATGAGTATACTGGGGTCTGCGTCTTCTTTTTAAGAATAGGCAGGACAAATGCCTTTTTCCAAACTGAAGGGTAGCTACCAACCCTTAGAGAGGTATTCCAAATAATGTTTAAATGGGGATTGAGAAGGGGAGCCAGGAGATTAAAAATCTGGCTGGACATGGATCTAGGGGTGAGCCAGACTTAATTCTTCCAAGATCTTGCAGAGATGCCGCTACAAAAAGAAGCCTAATTAACAGCACCTTATTTCACCATTCTGTCTTAAAATATGTGGCATCATTTAACTTTACCTTTGTACAAACTAATAAAAGAAACCTAATTATTAACACCTTGTATGATCACCTTTCAAACAGCACAGTTGTGCTGCATCTTTACCAAACTATCTATAATTATGCAGAATCATTCAACTATACCTTTGTAGAGACAACAAAAAATAAAGCCTAATAAACTACATCTTATATGAACATCTTTCAAACTACACATTTGTACTGCATCTTCAACCAACTATCTAAAAATATGCAGCATCATTCAACTATACCTTTGTACAGACTTTAAAAACAAGCTTAATTAATAACATCAGTAATCATCTTAAAAAATACACATATTACTGTACAGACTCTTTTTTAAACAAATTTTAAGTACAATGAAACAAACTCCAATATACTTCTCTACACTTACATGTAGCTACAACAATCTCCCAATGAAAACAAGGGCTCTTTTTAGAGCCACCCAATAACCCAACATATAACCTAGGCTTATATAAAAAAAAAATCTTAATTATTTTTCCTTGGAGTCGCGCACCCTGCGCTACTGAAGGAGCCGCGCACCCTGCGCGACTGAAGGAGCCGCGCACCCTGCACGACTGAGGGAGCCGCGCACCTATCGTGTTCACACCAGGGGGCGCGCTGGGAGCCGCGCACCCATCGCGTTCACACCAGGGGCTGCACTGGGAGCCGCGCACCCATCGCGTTTACACCAGGGGCCGCGCTGGGAGCCACGCACCCATCACGTTTACACCAGGTGCCGCGCTGGGAGCCGCGCACCCAGCGCGTTCACACTTGGGGGCCACGCTGAGCACCGCGCTAAGATCATGACTCCAAACTTTGGCGAGAAAAAAACCCGTCCACTTCCATTAATTTATATGTGCCCCGGGGACCCTATCCCCGGGTCATGCCCAAATCTTTTTTTTTTTTTTAAATGGGAGGGGGACCACGCGGCCCCCCTCCTGGGCCATTTTTGGCCCCGGGGACCCCATCCCCTGGGGCATGGCCTCACAGTTGGAGACCGTGGGGGGAGCCCCAATGCCCCCACGGTCCCACCGGCTCCGGAGCCGGCATTGCTTTTGAGCAAGGGGAGCTGCTGACATGCAGCTCCCCTTGCCCAAAAGCAATTCTGCTTTGCTTGATTGAAGCGAGAGCAGGTTTTCGCCCGGAGTCGCGCACCCTGGGGGGTGTTCCTACCCTACCCCCTTTTCTTGTTTTTCATCCTTTTTTAACAGATTTCTTCTGACTCTGTAACCGAGTCACAAAATGGCTGCCAACAGTTCCTGGTTTGGAGTGTTGGCAGCCAATGAGAATGAAGCTCGTGCTCGGGAGGGTTCGCGAACCCACCGCGTCCCCAGATATCGAAACTTTTTCTTTTTCTAATTTCTCAGGAACTACTGAACGGATTTACACCATTTAAACAAAGGACTCTTTTTGAACCAAGACCTACCTTTTTGCCAAATTTGGTGTAATTCCGTTCAGCAGTTCGGGCTGTAGCTTTGTCTAAAGTTTTCTATGGAAATTAACATGGGGAAAACGCGTTTTGAGACCCCCCTTTTTTCTCAGCTCCCGCTTGTCAAATCACCCCGAAACTTTCAAGACAGGAGCTGACCGGAGCGGGCCACAAGTTTTGAAAATTTCGCGAAAATTCGTCAACCGGCGCCAAAGTTATTGGGAAAAGAAAAAACACTTTTTGAATAGAAACGAGGTCCTAACTATAACTACCCACTGGCGACCGCCAGTAGGTAATATATATATATATATATATATATTCACTGAAAAAACCATAGGTTTCAGGGACGTTATAGTTAGCTGGACATTTCACTCGTACAAAACCATAGAAATTCCACTGTTATGGTTAGTTCAGCTAACTATAACTCGCGCCTCGCAATGCACTGCTGATCACATCACATATTACATCATTCATGACATGGTCAGTGACATCACTGATGACATCACTGATCACATCTCAAATGACATCACTGATGACATCATCCATGTGACAATCTGATGCACCTTCTCACACCCTAATATAACCTTTGATACACCCACTCCAAAAAACAGAATACCATTTTTGAAACCATAGACACACCAATACTACTTACTACATATCTAATCACTGGTTCTTAGGTCTACACACTCATCCACTCATTCACCCATACAATCACTCATACATGCAGTCACTCATCAATACAACACTATCATATGCACTCATACACCTACACAGACACTCACATAGCAGCACTCATCCAGAGTTACTCACACACCTAGTCAGTCATGCAAATAATCAATCACACTTCCATTTACTGACCTATACAGTTATACACACAACACATCACTTATTCAAACAGAAAGAAACGCATAATTAGTCTCTTATACAATCACTGATACAAGTACACACTCATCCATACAGCCACTCTCACAATCACTAACTCTCACGTATAGTCATTTATATACTCCAACTCTCACATACACTGTCTTTTACATATGTAGTTAGTTGGACATGTACCACTGAGACATCCATTCACTCACTAACACAACCAATACACATACTCACCCACGCATACAGCTGTTTCCACATGCACTCTTGAACCCATACATCCAGTGAATCAACCACTCAAACATGTATGCACAGAGTCACACACCTCCCACGCACCCACACACACACTGAGGCACCCATACAAATACTCTGGCAACCAATTAATAACCCATATAGACACTCATGTAGCTACTGACCAACCCATGCAGGAGCTTATACAACAGCAAACAGACTGATATAGACATTCACACAGTTTAGTCACTAACCCATGCATTCAGTAAGACACATGTAATAACTCAGTTAAACAGTCAGTCACACACCTATTAAATCCTCCATCCAGACACTTATACACCCACTCATTCTTCAATACACCTTGGTATATATATAATACATATTTAAACTTTAAAGAAAAACACATTCACTGGATGATGTCATCAGTGATGTCATCAGTGATGTCATTTGAGATGTGATCAGTGATGTCATCAGTGATGTCACTGACCATGTCATGAATGATGTAATATGTGATCAGCAGTGCATTGCAGGGGCGCGAGTTATAATTAGCTGAACTAACTATAACAGTGGAATTTCTATGGTTTTGTACGAGTGAAATGTCCAGCTAACTATAACGTCCCTGAAACCTATGGTTTTTTCAGTGAATTTCTAAGGTTTTTTAAATGCTGATTTCTAACTATAACGTGCCTGAAACCTATGGTTTTTTCAGTGAATTTAAAACGTTTTTTAAATGATAATTTCTAATTATAATGTTCATTAAACCTATGGTATTTTCAGTGATTTTAAATTATCATTCCATTCTCAACCTAGTGAAAACAGCCAATATCTGGTGTAAAGCAGAACGACTACCTACAGTGTGAAAGGGAGCCCAGCCCAGAACCACATCTGAAGACCAACACATGTCACAGAGCTACTGACCATGCAGCTCCGACACCCAAGAAGGCCACAACACCCACTGCCATCACCCTCAGGACCTCCCCCCCGGACCACCCCCCTCCCTACTACCACCGAGGCAGTGCAAAACAGGACAGCGGACCTTCCAAAAATAGCATGATCCCTCAGCCACACAATAGCTGAATCTTGGGAGATGTGGCAACCAAGTATGTGTGAAGGACGCAAGTCACCCATCAATAGCCAAGACACCTCCGGGTATTCGTGCGCTCTTATAAATTCCATTAACATTAACATTAACAATAAAAATGCACACAATACCAAGTGTAGCGGTGATGTGGTGGACAGACCTCACTATGCAGAGCACAAACCTCTCCATGTGGACATATACTGCTGGTGCTTGTAGTGTTGTGGACAATAGACGCAACCATGTTACCTCAGGCAGTGGGGAAGATCTCGGTCATGTAGCTGTGTTGTCCCCCCCTGGAAGCGGAAGCGGAGTGTGCTGGTCCAACGTACGCCACTCCAGCGTAGAAGTATGAATAAATAGGCTGGGGCTGTGGGCGTGGTTCACTTGTGGGAAGGCCAAAGCGTCTGCCAGGGCGGCAGCCCTCACCCTGCCACGAGGCCTCCGCCGTGACCGCCGGCCTCCTCGACACAGGCCCGCTGCGAACCCAGCAGCAGAGCACCACAGACTTATGTCTGTACAGACTACTGCCTTCGATCTACACTGCGGACAGCAGGGCTCACAATTCAGATTGAGTCGCGATTGCAGATGACGCACTCCAGTAGGGAAGAGACATTGATCCCAGTGCGGCCCGCCCGGACCACGCATCATCGCAGACTGCGCACACACTGAGTGCTTCAGGTGCCACTAACTCAGTGCACCACAAGTCAATGCCACGTGGACTTATTAAGACAGAATTCATTAGGCAAAAGACATTGCTACCAGTGCGGCCTGCCCGGACCATGCATCATCACAGGCTCCACACACGCTGGTTGCTTCAGGTGACACTAACTGTACAGCTCAACTCAACGCCACGTGGCTGTGGGCCCTTGCTGACCGCTGCCTCCGGCCTACACTGCGGTCATCAGGGCTCACATTTAAAATTGACTCTTGATTCATTAATTGCAGAGTCCAGTAGGCAACTAAGTATTACCTCCTTAAAACCTACATAATATCCTTTTAGTATCCTTGCTTCAAGAACTTGTTTTATATCAATTATAGCTTTAGTACAATGACCAAATTCATCTTGCAAGTCCAAAGGAACACTGAATGGCAGTCTACACTGCGGACAGCAGAGCTCACAATTCAAATTGAGTCTTGATTTATTAATTGCAGACAGAATTGTACTCTATGTCCTCAAATTTTGTCAAGAGGAAGTGACAAAAAACATTCCTTGATGTCTGTGCTGACTACTGCCTTCGATCTACACTGCGGTCAGCAGGGCTCACAATTCAGATCGAGTCGCGATTGCAGATGACGCAGTCCAGTAGGCAACAGACATTGCATGATTGCTGGCTGCGCACATGCTGAGCGCCACACCTACCACTAACTCTATGCAGCTCAAGTCAATGCCACGTGGCTCTGGGCTCTTCCTGACCACTGCCTCCGGCCTACACTGCGGTCAGCAGGGCTCACAATTCAGATTGAGATGCGATTGCAGATGACTCAGTCCAGTAGGCAACAGACATTGCATGATTGCTGGCTGCGCACACGCTGAGCGCCACACCTACCACTAACTCTATGCAGCTCAAGTCAATGCCACATGGCTCTGGGCTCTTCCTGACCACTGCCTCCGGCCTACACTGTGGTCAGCAGGGCTCACAATTCACATCGAGTCGCGATTGCAGATGACTCAGTCCAGTAGGCAACAGACATTGCTCCAAGTGCGGCTCGCCCGCACCACGCATCATCGCTGGCTGCGCACACGCTGAATGCTTCTGATGCCCCTATCTCAGTGCAGCACAACTCATGAACCCTTTATGATACAATGTTTTGTGTATAATTTCACATCTGCTGCCCCAACCTCAGTGTACCACAAGTCATGGACCCTTTATGATACAATCTTGTGTGTATTATTTCACATCTGTTGCCCCTACCTTAGTGCAGCACAAATCATTGACCCTTTATGATTGAATTTGTGTGTCTGATCAAATGATTACTGTTGTACTTGTTGCCAGCACCAACCATTCCCGGACGGCTGGCTTACACTCAAATCAAATCAAATTCAGCTTTATTCGGTGCAAGTAAAACCACCATAAAAGCATATTATTCAAAGAAAATCATTCCTACATTACATCATAATTAAAATCATTAAAGTAGCAAATTGTATTTATGCAGGTTAAGATGTAACAAAGCTTAATACTGATACATATACAATATATAAAATAAAAACATAGAACTGTAATGAAGCAGCCATTAAGGATTGTAAATGATTCAAGTTATCACGCAAACAATTTATATAGGATAATCCATTCTAATTAGAAGTGCTAGTGCTTATTTAGTGCATAGGGATACGTAAGGTGCACAGTGCTGCATCTTATCTTAATACATTGTCTAAACAGTATAGGAAATCATAAGTACATGGGATTACATAAAGTGCAAGTGCATTTTCATTTCTGTGTCAATACTAAAATGAGAGGGTCTAACAATTTTCATCCGTTTTTTCATATAGTAGTGCATCCAAATATGTGTAATCCTTTCTTTTTCTAATGGCAAGTTGCACATATCGGGTCACAAAGTTTATAATTTTCAAATTTCCCAGGCTACAAATAAAATTAAAAGCTTGTTTGTAATTAAAAAGTCTATTCGATAAAAAAAAGGGGCTTTAAAATTGATTTCCAGATATCTCTATAAAAACTACAAAACAGAATACAATGCAACGTGGATTGTGTTGTTTTTCCGTCACACGGGCAATTTGGTAGTTTATGACCCCACTTTTCCATTTTTGGGAATGCAAATAAAAAATGTAATATCCCCATCCTTAATCTGGTTAGGTAAAATCTGTGTTGAGTATTTCTTATCAGCATTAGGTAAGGCTGTAACGTCATCATAAGTGGACGTTCACAATAGGAAACAACACTAGATTTTTAATGGCAACCCTGATCCTTTCGTTTTCCATAACATTAAGATATTTGAGCTTCAGGTCGCTTTTACCGAGCTCTAAAATAGATATAGGGTTCCTTTTATCAATTTCAACTTTACAACGTGTTAACAGATTAAAAATGTGCTCCAACCATGGTATTTTCCGGCTACGGTCTAGGGTTAAACAATCCATTATTATGTCTGGAGTGAATTTTGTTTCCTCCTTTGCCCATATCCCTCTCCAGAATGTCAGGCCAGCCATATTTATCGTGTCACTAAGATATGGGACCGACAATTCTTTGTGGACTATATAGTTAGCTGTAGCCTTAGGGACTGCCAACAATCTTTTAAGAAAGTTGTTTTCTTGGGTTTGTAGGGAGGCGATGTTGGCTCTCCCCCAGATTGCAACCCCATAGCACACCCCTGAGATACATTTGCTCCGGTACAAAGTTAGGATTTCACGAATGGGTTTGTTTCCTAGTTTCGCGGAGAATCTAAAAATACTCTCCGTGATTCTTAAAAATTTCATGTTGGATGATTCAATATGTGTGTTCCATGAACCGTTCCTATTAAAAAGCATCCCCAAATATGAAAAAGATAAGACCCTGTTAATAGTAACCCCGCCCACATGATGTTGTCTATTCTTAGATCTATTACTCCCGCATGTCATGACAAATGTTTTCTTTAAGTTTAGCTGTAGATCTTTTTCAGTCATGTAAGATACAAAATTATCTATTAGGAGTTGCAGCCCGTTAGCTGTCCTGGAGATTACGACAGCGTCGTCTGCATATAGTAAAACTGGCGTGGGGCATGTTCCAACTTTCGGGGCATCTGCAGCCAGGTTTTGTAAAAAGTGGTCTATATTATTAATGTAAAGAGAAAATAAAAGGGGTGCTAACACGCACCCTTGTCTGATACCATACGTGACTCTAAAATCCGAGGTGCATTCCCCCATATTACCAAACCGTACCCTGGAGGTTAGGGAATTATAAATCTGAGACAGGTATTTAATTATAGCAATGGGCGCCCCTAATCCTTTAAGTGTTTGCCATAATTTTTGATGGTTGACTAGGTCAAAGGCACTTGTAACATCGACAAAACATAGGTGAAGTGCCCCGTCCTTTGCTAATGTGTATTTCCCTAGTAATAATTCTAGATTAAGGCATTGTTCGACCGTCCCAATACCTCTTCTGAAACCATACTGTGCCTCTGTCAAAATATTTTGCTCACTGGCCCAGCTTTCAAGGCTTTCTAACATTATACGGCCCATTACTTTAGAGGTGGAATCAAGAAGAGATATTGGGCGGTAACAATTAGCTTTCCCTCTATTTCCTTTTTTAAAAATGGGTACGATAATGCTTTCGACCCAAGTGGCCGGTAATACACCCTTAAGAGTGGCATTAAAAACATTCAATAAAATAGGTATCCAAAAATTCATATTATGTTTAAAAACGTCAATAGGGACCCCATCCGCGCCCGCGGCTTTGCCATTGGCACTTTTTTGTAGTGCCGATCTAATTTCTTCTGGCGTTATTATCGGGGTTCCGACTGATTCTACTATTATAAAATTGCCCCTATTACCGTTGACTATTTTCAAGGCATCTGGGGTGAAAATGCTCTCGTAGTGGGTTACCCAGTCTTCCGGGGTTACCACGGTTTCAATTTTTACTGCATTTTTCTCTCTGAAATAAGGATGATTGATGGTTTACCAAAAGAGAGCTTGATCGTTCAACTCTGCCGCTTGTATTAATTTCTCCCATGCCCCCTCCCGTATCTCCCTTTTCCTTTCTTTCACAACGTTTTATAGTCTTTCCTCACGATACTAATCCTGGCACTATCTCTAGGTTTTTGTTTTAATGCAGATTTAAGTTCCCCACTCAGCCTTGAACATTCGTGGTTAAATCATCTAGGGCTTAAATCACGAATTTTCTTTCTCCTTTTAATTGTTAGATCGCCTGCGATGATAGTGGTAATATTACAAAAGGCAGTTATAATTGCCGGGTCAGAGGAGAAACCATCCAGACAGATATCTATATCGCTTTGGGCTTTCCCTAAAATGTTTTCCATAAATGTGGCTGGATTCACTCCCGTCCACTTTATTGAAATACCATTATTACCTTGTGTGTTGATTTCTGCATCCATTGTATTCCCCTGTGCTTTTGGTGTCAGGTTTAGTCTCAATGACAAAATTAAGGGGTTATGATCACTAAAGAGGCTTATGTTAGTTTGTATTTTTTCTACCAGATCACAACAATTAGATGATACAATGAAATGGTCTATGATTGAGGATGACCTTCCCCCTACAAAGATTTGAATTGTTATTTCTCCATCAGAGCTGGTGGTTTCTAAAACTACTAGATCATATTTATGTACAGCATTATTAATTGCCTCCCCATACATATCATGTGAGAAATGAGGAATCCTATCACCAAATTCATCACAGTACCCACAGGGTTCTCCAACTTCATAGGCACACTTCACACAGTTAAAATCACCCGCCCAAACTAAAATGAAATCCCCATCAAGTCCCTTCAAAAATGTATCCAAATCATTTTCAAGTGCTTTGATAACCTTTATCTTCGTGTTATCAAAGATATTGTTATAAAAGTTTATTAAGACTATGGACTGTTTGCCTTTTGAATAAAGATGCAAAAGCTGATAATATTGTGATGAGACATATGTATCCCTTAAAATCAAAGGCGAGGTGACTGCGATTAGTGTGGCTAAGCCACCTTTCGCTCTGCCCATCCTAGAAGGGCTAGCATTTGTGCAAATAGTTTGATAACCGTTAACAAAGAAAGTCTCAGAGCACCAGGTTTCTTGGATTAATACAACCGCACACCCCTCTAGTGTTTTCAGCCATTCCTCATCCCTGATCTTGTTTTTAATCCCAGCCACGTCCCACGTCATAATATTTAAAAGCTCACTTGGGTATATGGTAGGACCATCTATCATCAGGTCATTGGTAAATGGGTGTTCACCACCCCCGGCACAAGGCTCATCTGAGGCCTGGGACCAGGGGGGTGCAATCGGGTCAACACCTTCCAGACCAGCAGTCAACCTAGTCTCGTGGACAGCATCCCCAACACCACACAGATGCTCCTCCATACCACCATCCTCAGCCTGTGTAATCAAATGAACATCTAGGAGTCCATTATTTGCAATGTAACCCATATTCAAGGACTCGTTAGCAGCCCTGTCTCCCCTGTGTCAATCTATTTCACTGCATCTTTTCAGTGGTAAGTACCTGTTGTACAAGGGCACATTTAACATAGGGTTATGACACATATGTATATTATTATTGCCATAGTTAGGCCTGTAAAAGAAGCCTAATGGGACGGCCATTATATTATCAAAATTATCAGAGTAGTAGCCTTTATCGTCATTAGCGAAAATGTTCAACAGATCACCCACCAGTTTACTCTTTCGAAAATTTACCACTACGCAGTCTCCAGGGCATAACTTTCTAGATTTACCCACCCAGTTGACTCTCCTCAGCATAATAATGTCCTTATATAAAAATATGCGCCCCAACATTGGAGTTGACAGAAAGCCAGTGAACCACCTGATTTTTCAGTGACTCATACGTTTCCCTCTGATTTACGGCTAATTTCGGGATATTATTTAAAATAATAACATATGGGGTTGCCTGGGGCGGAAGATTCAATGTCCCTTTGTTATTATTTTCTTCTTCAGCTGATCTGTTCCTTCTGAGGGTTCGCGGAGTTGTAGGAACTCTTGTAGGGTGGGAGGTGTCATCTATCTCTGACCTTAGACCTGGTGTTTGTCGTGTAATCAGAGCATCCTTCGATGTTGTTCCAATATTTAGTGTCTCTCTCTGTATAGCTGCCCCGATATTAATGGCAAAATCTGTTTTTCCTTTTACGCTCTCTTTTCGGTTTTGGGCTGACAAAGTGGGGCAGGGTGTCTTACTTATAGGTTTAAAGGATTGTGTGTTAATAACCATGTCTGTTAAAAATGCCATGTCTTTCTGCAACAGCTTGATTTCGGACATTAGGCGTCTTTCAATACTGTCCAGCTTACCATGCAGTTTCTTAAATAAAATCTCGAGATCATGTGACTTCTGGTTTACGGAATTACATTCCCCTTTATTCGTCCCAGGGTTAGTTCCTCCCTTTTTCTGTTTGGGTTTTGCTTTTGGTTTAGTCTTTGGTGTGGACTTAGTTGAGTGCCTCTCCACTGGGCTAACAACAGTTAAGATTGGTTGTTTCTTTTTTTTGCCGGAGGAGATGTCGGAGATGTATCAATTGTTAACACTGAAATCTCCAGGGATGGGTTTAGAACACACGGGTTAAAAGGTCTATGGGCATTCATGGTGTTAGTATCATTTATTATTAGGATTTTTTACTCCTTGCTCTTTCCACCCGTATTACTTTCCAGAGTTTGAGGTTCAGGCCCACCTGCTGGCACATTCTCCCTTAAAGCGGCATCAAGTGCTGTTTTTGTTGCTGCCAGTTGCTCCTCTACATGCACGATTTCGTTATTAATGAGGCCCACGGCGTTTTTTAGATACTTTGTTATGGGGGCACTCTTTGTAGGCATTTTCCCCCCTTGCAGTGGTAATTTCCTTTTACCCATAGTTTTATTGTACTGCAAGTTAGTACAACGTTAGTTTCTCTTACCAGATTCGTCGATTTCCACTCAGCCAAAGGGGGTGGCCCTGCCCTGCCTCATCCAGTCGCGGACGGGCCCGCCCTTGGCCCGGGCTTCGCCAAGGGCACGCCCGCGTGCGTCCCGCACTGCGGGGGCCCTGTGGTGTTTTTAAGGGTCTCCGGCGCAGCGGGAGTGACGCGTATGAAGAGCGCCTCCTGGCGCGGGTGTCTCTGGGGATTGGAGTCCCCTCCTCTGTGCAGGCTCCTTCACTGCGGCAAAAATCCTTTAGCGTCCCGCGCTGCGGGGGCCCTGTGGTGTTTTTAAGGGACTCCGGTGCAGTGGGAGTGACGCGTATGAAGAGCGCCTCCTGGCGCGGGTGTCTCTGGGATTGGAGTCCCCTCCTCTGTGCAGGCTCCTTCACTGCAGGAAAAATCCTTTAGCGTCCCGTGCTGCGGGGGCCCTGTGGCGTTTTTAAGGGCCTCCGGTGCAGCGGGAGTGACGCGTATGAAGAGCGCCTCCTGGTGTGGGTGTCTCTGGGGATTGGAGTCCCCTCCTCTGTGCAGGCTCCTTCACTGCGGCAAAAATCCTTTAGCGTCCCGTGCTGCGGGGGCCCTGTGGTGTTTTTAAGGGCCTCCGGCGCAGCGGGAGTGACGCGTATGAAGAGCGCCTCCTGGCGCGGGTGTCTCTGGGGATTGGAGTCCCCTCCTCTGTGCAGGCTCCTTCACTGCGGCAAAAATCCTTTAGCGTCTCGCGCTGCGGGGGCCCTGTGGTGTTTTTAAGGGCCTCCGGTGCAGCGGGAGTGACGCGTATGAAGAGCGCCTCCTGGCGCGGGTGTCTCTGGGGATTGGAGTCCCCTTCTCTGTGCATGCTCCTTCACTGTGGCAAAAATCCTTTAGCTTACACTCACCCCACACACATCCAGCACAGACGTCACTGGACATGTGACCCTGGTAATAAAAATGAGTCGAGCGCACGTGCCTGTACCCAGTTCCAATATCTATCTGTGTCCGTGTGTTCATTATGTATGCAAGATGCCGCCCTTGGGCCCTACCACATTACATTGTGCTGTGGACAGGGTATGCAACCATGTTACCTCTGGCAGTGGGGAAAACTTTGGTTATGTAACTTTCTCTCGGTCATTGTACAAGTACGTATGTAGAGACTGGATCATTAGAGTACTGCAAGGAGAGTGTATAGTGAATTTATAAGTGCTTGGAGATTGGCGGAGTAATTGTATAAGTACATATGTTGGCGCAGCCTAACCCCGAACACAAGCTTGGCTCTAATTGGCTGCCCTCCATGTGCCAAAAACTGAAACTTGAACTTTGCATGGCCCTGTATTGCTACAGCTGCAACACTCCACTGAATGTGCAATACACATTCATATCCACACAGATGTGTCATGTCCACCATCTTTCATGTGTGGAACTATGGATGAATGTAGGGTCAGTGATTCCCCGTACCTTCCATGTTGGCCATGTTGTGGGACTTGGCTCACAGAGTGACACATTGGCGCTTGCGACCCGGGTGACGTCAGCACTACAAAAGGGACACCCGCATCAGTTGATTCCTCATACAGCCCAGGACGGAGCCGCGCCCATAGCTCCGGAGTCATTCTTCACAGCCTCACGCAGGACTGGCATACGCCAGGCCAGCCCACTCCGCTTACGCTTACAGGGAAGGACAACAACGCTAAATGGCCAAGATTTTCATTGCAGTGATCTGCTGGTCACACCCTAGTTGTCAGTACGCCACAGTCACTCCCTCACGGCTAGTATACACCCACACCACACCCATCCAGCACAGGCGTCACAGGACACGTGACCCTGCCAATAAAAAAGACCGGGCGCACGTGCTCGACGCCATTTTAGAGTTGCTTGCACCGGATGCACTGCGGCCGGCACAGGCACACCGGCACGGGACGGTGACTTTCGGTCCACTGAGGTATGGGTACCGTAACTGCTGAGCGGCTGTATAGCCTGCAGCGATGGCCTGTCCCGGCAGTCTGGACAGCTCAGGTTTTGTGTGCCCTGCTGGACCGCAGTGTAGGCCTGAGCCATCAGACAGCACAGGCATACCGGCACGTGGCGTCGCCTTGCTGGTCACAGAGTTAGTGGCACCGGAAGGGCTGAGCGGGTGTGCAGCCTGCGATGAAAAGCCTGGTGCACTGGTATGTCCTCTGCCATGGCGAAATCAAGACCCAGCACCAAATGTGAGACCCAGTGGTCTGTGGAGCGGGGCTGCATGATATGCAGGGTGCCGTGTCTGCGGGCCCCGGGCTTGGGGCTTGCAGCGGCAGGTGGTAGGCCCTCTTTTCTACACGCAGGTTGCGAAAGGTGAGCAGAGAGGCTTGTTAGCGCAGCGGCAGGCAGTGACCTCTGGGCAGTGAGAGTGGATGGGGTGCAGCAGCCTGGGTGCGCAGGAACGGGCAGTCGCCTCCGGGCAGTGGGACTGGATGGGGTGCACCAGACTGGGTGCACAGCAGCGGGCAGACACCTGTGGGCAGTTGGAGTGTATGGGGTACAGCAGCCTGGTTGCGCAGAGGCGGGCAGACACCTCTGGGCGGCGGGAGTCGATGGGGTGCAGCAGCCTGCGTGCGCAGGGGCAAAACAGAGAATTAGGCGTGTGCAGTTGTATGTAACCCTGGGCAAAGCACTACGCTACGCTCGCGTAGTTTGCGCTACTTCGCGAATTACACGTAGCACAGTGCAAACACGCGTAGCGTAGTGCAGCGGTCATTTTTTGCTTGCTCGTGGTCCTCAACGTCAAGTTGGCGACCCCGAGCAAGCAAAATGACATCCCGGTGAGATTTTTTCCTCGTTCGCAATCAGCAACATCAAGTTGCCGATCGCGAGCGTGGAAAATAAACCTCCCAGCGAGATTCTCAACGCGGGGAGGTCAGGTTTCTCATTGCGAGTGGTCGCGTATGCTCGCGACCGCTCGCGATGAGAAACTACCAGTCCGCGTTGAGAAAGCTGCCGCTCGAGTAAAAATCTACTCGAGCGGCAGTAAAAGACAGCTCGCACTGTGCAAGATGCCGTTTTCAATGATTGCACAATGCAGACAAGCATCCGGCACTGTGCAATCATTGCGAATAGCGCACTACGCAGTTCGCGTAGTGCTACGCGTAGCTCGCGTAGTACGAAGTGCACTTCGCGGAGCTTCGCGTAGCGCTACTTCTCGAACTACGCCCAGGGTTAGTTGTATGTACTCTGCCATTACTGATTCTATACTATGTTTCAGATGACTAAACTTCAAGACTGCACTATGTCCCGGCACGTGGTTGGAGACACACCGGTGGCAGAAAGGTGAGCTGTGAGGATTTTCTCCACAGTGTCAACACTCACTCTCCCTCTCCATCTCTTCCTTTCTGTCACTCACAATCTTTCTCTCTCTCTCACTCTCTATCTCTTCCTTTCTCTCTCTCACACTCTTTCTCTCTTTCTATGTCTTTTCCTCTCTCTCTCATTCTTTCTTTCTCTCTCTATTCCTCTCTGTCTCACTCTCTCTCTCTCTCTCACACTGTTTCTCTCTTTCTCTCTCTCTTCCTTGTATCTCACTCTTTTTCTCTTTCTCTCTCTCTTCTTCTCGCGCTCACTCTTTCTCTCTTTCTCTGTCTTCCTCTCTCTCTCTCACTCTTTCTTTCTCTGTCTCTTCCTCTCTCACTCTTTCTCTCTCTCTCCTTTCATGGACGCATGACGCACAATCGTATCTTTCTTTTAGTCTTGCAGGCTGTGATTCACAAATTGTCGAGGTATGACACACCATACCTGTACCTACTTTTATTTTGTTGTTTTGTTTAAATAAAATGTATTATATATGTAAAACCATAGATGACTGAGATTCTTATTTGTCCAACCTCACATGCATCTTCTTTACTATAATTGTGCGACATCAGCCAATTTGTTACGTTCCAGGTTTCCTAAGGTTGCTGTCACATTTGTTTGTGTGGGGGAGGTGAAGGGGATGGCGGACAAGGGGCTGGTGGCGGGGAGTGTCAGAGCAGTGTTGGGTTTCCGAGCTGCATGATCATTGGCTCCATTGCATCTGTTGTCATTCACTTTGAAAGTTAAAAATATCGTCTCAAATACTTAACCACTACTACAAAACACATAACACACCTTCTTAATTCCTAATTTACCTTCGTAGTTGGTATGCAGATTTCAAATGTCACAAACGCATGCAATTCTTTTCTTGTCACACAGTACATCTAATGCACCGCTTTCATCAAGAATGGAACCAGTAATGGCAGAATTTCCCTGTTGCTCCACACATAAATACATATAAAGAACAAATCAAAATAGTTCCTTATTTTTTTTAGATTGCAAAACCTCTCTTTATTGGTTATTTTTTAACTTTCCATATAAACAGTTTTTTTAAGGACACATACAGGTGAAAAGTTCAACGTATTGTATCACCACTTTCTAGAACATTCTACGACACGTGCAGGTTAAAAGTTCATCATTTTTTAAACCTACCGATATTTCTTTTGCAACATTTTTTTCAACATTTAACGGCACGTGGAGGTCAAAAGTTCACCATTCTTTCAAGTTTGAACTGCACCTTCCAAATACAATTAGCAGGTGTGGTTGAGCTGAGCAAATTTCATCCTATAATATGTACTCCACGTATAAACTGCTTTTTATTAACCAATCACAAAGATGCTTTTCACCAAAACTAATATACACCCTACTTTTTAGGACACAATACATTTCATCTCCCAATCGGTTAAAGTTTTGTATGTAAAAAAAAAGTAGTTCCCCATGTTTAAACATATCTCTTATTCTAGGAACAGACTGCATGAGCTACAGACATTTATCCATATCTTGTAGCCATACCTTCAAAATGCTAGTGTGGATTGTAGGACATAGCTATGTTTTCTGGTGCAAGAGGTATGCAGAACAGAGACGTATTGACTTAGACCTAGGTTTACAAAATGTGCACATTAAATGGTTTGCACAGAGAGGATTGAAGTGGCACCAATTGCTCCCTTTGGTTAAAACCTGTTTGCATCTCCAACACCCTGAACTCATGATTGTGCACTGTGGTGATAACGACCGGGGTAGGTTTGGAAATGCTTATGAAAGACACCTTTGGACAATTGATGTTACTTTTGCCTCAAACTGTCTTTGTATATTCCAATATATGCCAAAGACAGAAGTGGAAATGGTCAAACCAATTTTGCCATAAGGTTGAAAAATCTAGGAAGAATGTCAACAAAGCTGTGTCTGCATACCTCAGAGACCATAGAATGGGGTCGATTTACAACAACATACGTTTTGATATGGATGATATCTACAGAAGTGATGGAGTACACTTCACAGATAAGGGAAACCAAGTTTTCCTGATTAACTTGAAGCTGTGCATTCGCACTTACATGTAGCTCCAACTAATAAACACAAGGGCTCTTTTTCGAGCCGCCTTATATTCCCAATTTCGGCTCGCAGAGTGTCACCTGCGGGCCGTCGGGCAGGCTCACAGAGGAAGAGCTGCGGCCCGTGGGCTCAGCTCGGAGAGGGAGACCTACGAGCCGTTGGCTCACAAAAGCACAGCACCGTACTGGCTCGCAGAGGGAGACCAACGGGCCAACAGGCTTGCTAGCAGACACACAGCTATCAGTTAACGGGCTGGCTCGCAGAGATACAGCTGCGAGCCCTTACAGCTGCAACCCGACGGGCTAACTCGCAGAGGGAGAATAACGGGCCAACGGGCCTCCTAGCACAGACAGAGCTACGAGCTAACGAGGTGGCTCACAGAGGTAGAGTTGCGGGCCCGACGGACTGCCTTCTAAAGGCATAGCCGTGAGCTGATGATGTGGGGAGAGGGAGCGTAAAAGGAGTATCTCGCACAGACAGACCTGCGGGATATTTTCAGTATTGCCTCGCAGAGGTAGAATTATGGATGCAATGCCTTTTAGAGGGAGAGATGCGAGCTGATGGACTGAGTCACAAAATGGCTCACAGCTCGCAGTCGCAGAGCTGCGAGCCGACGGACTGGCTTCTAAAGGCATAGCCGCGAGCTGGTGATGTGGGGAGAGGGACCGTGAAAGGGGTATCTCGCACAGACAGAGCTACGGTATATTTTTAGTGTTGCCTCGCAGAGGTAGAACTACGGACCTGATGCCTTGCAGAGGGGGAGTTGTGAGCTGACGGACTGAATCACAAAATGGCTGCCAACACTTCCTAGTTTCAACAGTTCGCAGCCAATGAGCCGCAAGCTCGTGCTCGTAACGCTTCAGCCAATCAGATGTCAGAATTCTTAAATATCGATATCTGGAAAATTTGATATTTCTCTAAAACTACTGAACAGTTTACCCGATTTAAACAAAAGCGTGCTTTCTGGACCAAGACCTTTCTCTGTGCCAAATTTGGCGTAATTCCGTTCAGCAGTTTGACCTGTAGCCTTGTCTAAAGTTTCCTATGGAAATTGCATGGAGAAAACACGTTTTGGGACCCCCCTTTTTTCTTAGCCCCCCCATGACGAATTCCCCCCAAACTTTTAGGATAGGAGCTGACCTGAAAAGAGGAACTTTTTGGAAAATGTCATAAAGATTCGTCAAACGACGCCAAAGTTATAAGCACATCAAAAAATGCTTTTCCTATGAAAACGTGGTCCTAACTATAACTACCCACTGGCGACCGCCAGTAGGTAATAAATATATATATATATATATATATATATATATATATATATATATATATATATATATATATATATATCTCCAAAATGCTGCTGAAGCGGTTCTCCTTCCAACGACGTTGGTGCCAGCCAGTGGCAGCAGCAGCCACTCAGATATTTGTAAGTTACTGGTTCGCAACCAGATGGTCGGAAATCAAGAGGCGGCACACCAGGAAATGGCACAATAGGTTTATTGTGCACCAAACTTAAAGACGACGCGTTTCGGCGTTAGCCTTTGTCAAAGGCTAACGCCGAAACGCGTCGTCTTTAAGTTTGGTGCACAATAAACCTATTGTGCCGTTTCCTGGTGTGCCGCCTTGATTTCCGACCATCTGGTTGCGAACCGAGTAACTTACATATATATATATATATATATATATATATATATATTCACTGAAAAAACCATAGGTTTCAGGGACGTTATAGTTAGTTGGACATTTCACTTGTACAAAACCAGAGAAATTCGGCTGTTATAGTTAGTTGAGCTAACTATAACTCTCGCCCCCGCAATGCACTGCTGATGACGTCACATATTACATCATCCATGACATGGTCAGTGACATCACTGATGACATCTCAAATGAAATTACTGATGACATCACTGATGACATCATCCACGTGACTGTGGGTTTCTGTAAAGTTTAAATATGTTTTATATATATATATATATATATATATATATATATATATATATATATATATATATATATATATATATGCCAAGGTGTATTGAAGAATGAGTGGGTGTATAAGTGTCTGAATGGATGATTTAGTAGGGCTTTATTGGGCTTTATTGTTCCTATATGACTTATTTTCAACATGAGGATGATCAAATGTAGCCAGTCCCCATTGCTATAATCTAGTTGGATATTTATTTTAGTAGGCATTTATCTTACTAATATTGTAGGTTTCTTTCTTTTTGCTATTGGTGATAGTCAGGTAATTTTAACATACAAATACCCTTTTTATGAGCTAATCTTATGATGTAATTATATGTGTATTTATTTATTTATACATATTTATATATTTATTAGAATTGCTCATTTGCACATGTCTGGCTCGTATGATCTTGATCTCCCATTGTCTCAGGCTAATTTTTAATTTCTCCCAAAAAAAAGGAAGACATTTTATTTCAACTCTTCTATGTCTCTGGTGAATTGCAGTCTTTCTCTTTAGGCACTGTCACTTTAAATACACAATCATGCTCCCCATTCGTGTCATGTGATCAAGGCCCCACGAGGGCTGAAACGCGTAATGGCGGTGGTGCAGGGGTTTGAACAAGAATAAACTACTTTGCACTGCAAATTGGGTTCGCTTCGTCTTTGCAGATCGACCAAGCGTGGAAAAGACGTTTCCTGTTTTGTTTAATTCGCCGAGCTGTCTTCCTCGGCTTCAGCGATACCCCTCCTTCTCTAATGGGCCGTGCGGCATGAAGCAGCCATTCCGACTTGTACGGGATATCCAGGACCTCCAGTAAGGAGAAGCCGCGGTGACCGCCGGGCGGCAGCATTTTCTTCCCTACGGCAACAATTGATCAGCGGGACCGGTGTCTGCAGACCCGAGCAATCGCTGACGGTGCTACAAGGTAGGGAAGCTACGAGTGCCCGGTGAAGGAGTGAAAGCGCATCGAACGAGAACATTTATTTCGGAGTTGAGTGCTTTCGTAAACTCATCATAACCCATTATCTTTGTGCACCATGAGCGCCAACACGTTACGGAGCCGCGAGGCAGCGGCAAATTATATGTTTGATGATTCCCCCAGCGGGGCCACTGCTATTAATCCACAGGGATCTAATGCTACCAACTCTAATGGCAATTTAAAGGACATGTTTAAGAGTTTGGAAAAGCTTATGAAATCGGAACAGGCAAAGTGGTGGGAGCATCGCTCCCTAAGCCGGTACTTGGAAGTGGGCAGGATACCAAGGGGGCTACGCATAATGCTGGCTCCCAGTTATGAGCATCCTGACCCTCGTATGCTTGCTGAATGGGCGGACTGCAACTTAGAGTCCTCCCGCAAACTTGTGGAAATCCTGGTAAAATATGCTGAAAGTGACCGTGTGGCCTTGCAACATAAAATTGACTCTTTGAATGCCGAAATCAATAAACTAGAGGTCACGTCTACAATCACCAAATACCGGGAAGAAATGTTAATGAGGTTGCTACATGAGGAGGAAATAATAAAGAAAAGGAAACCGTTTAAATTCCAACGCGATAAGCAAGATTACGAACTTGGTCAGGTATTTACTTTCTCACGCAAGTATGACATTGTTAAAGCTTCTAAATCAGTGACTGCCATCCCAACATCATCCTTGGAGCAGGACTCTAGATCTCAAATTAATACTTCAGCATCTGACCTTAGCTCTGCTGTTGATAGCAGCTCTGACACCGAGCAAAGACAAGTGCAGAGGCTGGGGTTTCACAAATTTTCCCTGGCACAAGAAGTCGATTACCTGCGCCAGGACAGGAGGGAGACACTACGCCCTCGCACTGAAATGCAGGCGCCAACAAAAACTCAATATCTAACGCTGGAAGAGACGCAAGTGCAGTAACAGACGCAAACGCGAAGCCAGCCAACAGAAACAACAAAAAAGCAAGAAAACAATGGAGACACAAGTAACTGACATGTTAAATTCTGTAGATTCTCTCTCAGTCATCAACTTGACCAATGAACTTCTCTCTGAAAATGAATTAGCCATTTTGCCACTTGGTTTGTCTTTCTGTCCCAGGAATGACTTTGATTATGCTCATACAAGGATCGATATGTTCAAATACGTGCGTAAACTGAAATTGCAGAAACACTTTCTACAACAAGGACCACCAAAAGTCATAGCAATGACATCAGCTAGTAACATCAGCCCTTCCATACTAACTGCGGGAGATGTAGACTTATTACAAAGTCTTCTGCAAATGCAAAATGAAAGTGATGATGCACAAACCAGTTGCTCTGAAGTTGTCACTGTGGCACCTACTACGCAATTTAAACCTAAATCCATTTTCTGCCCAGTTATGTTGCGGGACAATATAGATGTATTTCATGAGAAAATCTCGCAGGAGTTAAAAATGTTACATAAAAAACTAGGAACTGGCAAGAAATGTTACAGTAGTCAGGATGATACATATTTTAAATTGATGAAAAAACTACAGGCCAATGACAACATAATTGTACGCCAGTCAGATAAAGGGGGCAATGTTGTGTTATGGCCCAGAGATATGTACATGGAAGAGGCAATGAGTCAACTGAATGATAGAGATTGTTATAAACAAAGCACTTTGGATGTGGCTAAGGCTTCATGGAACACTTTCTATTCAAATTTAATAGCATGGAAAAGTGCGGGACTTTTATCAACAGATGAACTAAAGTTCCTAAAAAACGACTATCCTATCATGCCGGCTATGTATTTTATCCCGAAAATACACAAGGATAATCGCCAACCGCCTGTGAGGCCTATAATATCAGCATGTGGTAGTTTAATGGAAAATGCCAGCAAATATGTTGACTTCTTTTACAGGAACATGTGCGGGGGCTTCCCTCATTTATTTTGGACACTAATGACTTACTTAGGAAATTGAATGACATTGTTTGGGACCCTGATTATTTACTTATTTCCCTTGATGTAACATCTCTCTATACTAGTATCCATCACAGGGACGGCCTCAAAGCAGTAGCACATTTTTTAAATTCCAGGCATATTTGTTTTTACCAACACAACAAAATGTTGCTTGCTATGATTACGATGTGCCTAGAAAACAATTTTTTCTCATTTAACAATCTTATATTCCAGCAGGTGAGGGGTGTAGCGATGGGGGCTTGTTTCTCCCCTAGTTATGCCTGCTTGCATATGGGTCTATGGGAGGAACAGGTCCTCTCGCTCGCCTGTGGAGATATCATGGAGAACAATATAATAAGACTTTTTAGATACATTGATGATTTATTAATAATCTGGAAAGGTAATGAGAATGAAGCTAGGTTGTTCATAGAGCAAATTAATGACAACCCTTTGAATCTTAAATTTTCTGGGCAAATTAGTAACAGCTCTATTTGTTTTCTTGATGTGGAGATCTCAGTGCTTAATAATCAACTGAACACCAGGCTCTACAGAAAGCCGACGGCTGGTAATACATTACTACATGCTGATAGCCATCATCCAGTCCATCTGATTCGCAGTATCCCCTATGGGGAGATGCTGCGAATACGGAGAATTTGTAGCACAGATACAGAATGTCATTCTGCTCAGAAGGAGTGCGGTGAGAGATTCTCGAGAAGAGGATATTCACCTGAAGTCATCAAGAGAGCCATTATCAATGCTAACAAACAAAGCAGAGTGCAGGCACTTGCTGGTAAGAATCTTGCTGCCCTATCTACAAATAAGGTGTCAGTGACATTACAACCCTCCAGGCTCATACTTACCTATAGTAGCCAACACAAGATTATTCGCAGGATTATGAATAAGAATTGGCCTCTGGTACAACATGACCCCATATTAGGGACCAAACTAACCAGGTCTCCACATATAGCCTTTAGGAGAGCTCGTTCTATGAGCAATTCTCTTGTTAAATGCAGCCCGAGGTAAAAACTAAGACTACCTGGCTTAACAGCAGTAAGGGTTTTATCAAATGCGCTGTATGTAAAGCTTGTAAGCATGGCATCAATAAAACTGAATATACCACTCCGTTCAGCAACAAACCCACCCAGATTAAGAAGAAGTTGACATGCAAAACAGAATTTGCCGTATATGTGCTGGAGTGTCCATGTGGTCTGCGCTATGTGGGGAGTACAAAACTACAGGTCCACAAACGGATACTCCAGCACATAAGGGCAATCAATAATGGAGATATGTCCTATCCGGTGGCACGCCACGTTGATGAAATCCATGCCAAAAGTTCCAAAGAGCTCAGATATTTTGTAATTGACACAGTCCTTCCACTTAGAAGGGGTGGAGACCGGGAGGGTCTTTTGCGTAAACTTGAGACTAGGTACATATTAGAATTAGATTGTAAGACACCAGTCGGTTTGAACAGCAGTGAAGATTTTTACACACATTTATAAGTATAGGATACATGAACATCTCAATGGTTTCTACCCTAGTATCATATGTCATGATACCATACTTTGCCGCTGCCTCATTTTAATTTTATTCCTTATAAAATAGACAAAAATTCTTTTTTATTTTATAGGATTTTAGGTTTTTAACTTTGCACATTATAGCACGTGAGAATGTACGGTGTCATTTCATGACACTTTTTTGCACATATGCACTGACACTTTACTTGTTGACATAGAATTCTATTGTGTTGGCCCACTTGGGCTTTATTGTTCCTATATGACTTATTTTCAACATGAGGATGATCAAATGTAGCCAGTCCCCATTGCTATAATCTAGTTGGATATTTATTTTAGTAGGCATTTATCTTACTAATATTGTATGTTTCTTTCTTTTTGCTATTGGTGATAGTCAGGTAATTTTAACATACAAATACCCTTTTTATGAGCTAATCTTATGATGTAATTATATGTGTATTTATTTATTTATTTATACATATTTATATATTTATTAGAATTGCTCATTTGCACGTGTCTGGCTCGTATGATCTTGATCTCCCATTGTCTCAGGCTAATTTTTAATTTCTCCCAAAAAAAAGGAAGAAATTTTATTTCAACTCTTCTATGTCTCTGGTGAATTGCAGTCTTTCTCTTTAGGCACTGTCACTTTAAATACACAATCATGCTCCCCATTCGTGTCATGTGATCAAGGCCCCACGAGGGCTGAAACGCGTAATGGCGGTGGTGCAGGGGTTTGAACAAGAATAAACTACTTTGCACTGCAAATTGGGTTCGCTGCGTCTTTGCAGATCGACCAAGCGTGGAAAAGACGTTTCCTGTTTATATATATATATATATATATATATATATATATATATATATATATATATATATATATATATATATATATATATATATATATATATATATATATTCACTGAAAAAACCATAGGTTTCAGGGACGTTATAGTTAGTTGGACATTTCACTTGTACAAAACCAGAGAAATTCGGCTGTTATAGTTAGTTGAGCTAACTATAACTCTCGCCCCGCAATGCACTGCTGATGACGTCACATATTACATCATTCATGACATGGTCAGTGACATCACTGATGACATCTCAAATGAAATTACTGATGACATCACTGATGACATCATCCACGTGACTGTGTGTTTCTGTAAAGTTTAAATATGTTTTATATATATATATATATGCCAAGGTGTATTGAAGAATGAGTGGGTGTATAAGTGTCTGAATGGATGATTTAGTAGGTGTGTGACTGACTGTATAAGTGAGTGATTAAACGTGTCTTACTGAATGCATGCGTTAGTGACTAATCTGTGTGAATGTCTGTATCAGTCTGTCAGTTGGTGTGTAAGCGGCTGCCTGGGTTGGTGAGTAGCTACATGAGTGTCTATATGGGTTATTGATTGGTTTTCTGAGTATCTGTATGGGTGCCTGAGTGTCTGTGTGGGTGGGTGGGGGGTGTGTGACTATGCATAGATGTGTGAGTGGGTGATTCACTGGGTGCATGGGTTCAAGAGTGCATCTGTGCAGGGCTGTATGGGTGGGTGAGTATGTGTATGGGTGTGTTGGTGAGTGAATGGATGTCTCAGTGGTACATGTGTGAGTAACTACATATGTGAAAGGCAGTATATGTGAGTGTTGGAGTATAGAAATGACTATATGTGAGAGTGAGTGATTGTGAGAGTGGCTGTATGGATGAGTTTGAGCTTGTATCAGTGATTTTATAAGAGAGTAAGTATGTTTTAGTATCTGTATGAATAAGTGAGGTGGTGTGTGTATAACTCTATAGGTGAGTAAATGGGAGTGTGATTGATTCTTTGCATGACTGACTAAATGTGTGAGTAACTCTATGGATGAGTGGTGGTGTGTGATTGTCTGTATAGGTGTAAGAGTGCAAATGATAGTGCTGTATTGATGAGTGACTGCATGTATGAGTGACTGTATGGGTGAATGAGTGGATGTGTGTGTAGACCTAGGAATCAGTGAGTGGGTATGTAGTAACTGGTATTGGTGTGTCTATTGTTTCGAAAATGGTAGTCTGTATTTTAGAGTGGGTGTATCAAAGGTTATATTAGGGTGTGAGGAGGTGCATCAGATTATCACGTGGATGATGTAATCAGTGATGTCATCAGTGATGTCATTTGAGATGTCATGAGTGATGTCATCAGTGATGTCACTGACCATGTCATGAGTGATGTAATATGTGACGTCATCAGCAGTGCATTGCAGGGGTGCAAGTTAAAGTTAGCTCAACAAACTATAACAGCCGAATTTCTCTGGTTTTGTATGAGTGAAATGTCCAACTAACTATAACGTCCCTGAAAACTATGTTTTTTTCAGTGAATTTCAAAGATTTTTAAATGCTAAATTCTAACTATAACGTCCCTGAAACCTATGTTTTTTTCAGTGAATTTCAAAGGTTTTTTAAATGCTAATTTCTAACTATAACGTCCCTGAAACCTATGTTTTTTTCAGTGAATTTCTTAGGTTTTATAAATGAAAATTTCTAACTATAACGTCCCTGAAACCTGTGTTTTTTTCAGTGAATTTCCAAGGATTTTTAAATGCTAATTTCTAAGAAGGCCTACAGAGGAAGGACATGTGCGGAAAGAGGAAGAAAGGGCAGAAGAAGCAAGAGAAATGCAGAAAGAGGCAACAGAAGTCCAGAAAGAGGAAGAAAGGTGCAGAAAGAAGCAAGAGATATGCAGAAAGAACCAACAGAGGTGCAGAAAGAGGCCTTGTTGCAAAGTCATCCTGTGCCCTGGGCACCCCCTAACTTTTTGCTGACTGGTACTGGTGGTAAATGACTCTGACTGACCCTGGGCTCTGCCTTACCAGGCCCGGAGCCAGTGCTATGCTGAAAGACGCTTAGAATACAGTGAAAACACCTACATACACTAGGGTACACTATGGGTTGGGGTACCCTTGTGATTGGCATGACCTCCCCTGTAAGGCCCCAGTACATAATAGGGCAGGGGGATTAAAACTTCCTCTAAATCCCTAGCATATAATAGGGCATGGCAGTTTAGAGGCCAGCAGCCCTTTTCTGCACTTGCATGTGTGCACTGCTGAGCCTGAGGTCAGTTTAAAAGTAGCCCTGTGTGTGCAGAAAGAGGCAAGAGAGGTGCAGAAAGAGGCAAGAGATGTGCAGAAATTAGGAAGAAGGGTCCAGAAAGAGGTGAGAGAGGTGCAGAAAGAAGCAAGAGAGGTGCAGAAAGAAGCAAGAGAAGTATAGAAAGAAGCAACAGAGGTGCAGAAAGAGGCAAGAGGGGTACAGAAAGAGGCAAAAGAAGAGCAGAAACAAGCAAAAGAGATGCGGAAAGAGGCTAGAGGGGTGCAGAAAGAGGCAAGAGAGTTGCAGAAAGAGGCAAGAGAGGTGCACAAAGAGGGAATAAGGGTGCAGAAAGAGCCAAGTGGGATGCAGAAAGAAGCAAGAGAGGTGTAGAAAGAAGCAAGAGAAGTGCAGAAAGAAACAACAGAGGTGCAGAAAGAAGCAACAGAGGTGTAGAAAGAAGCAAGAGGAGTGCAGAAAGAGGGAAGAGGGGTGCAGAAAGAGGCAAGAGAAGTGCAAAAAGAAGCAAAAGAGGTACAGACAGAGTCAAGAGGGGTGCAGAAAGAGGCAAGAGCAGTGCAGAAAGAACCAAGAGATGTGCAGGAAAAGGGAAGAAGGGTGCAGAAAGAGGCATGAGGGGTGCAGCAAGAAGCAAGAGAGGTGTAGAAAGAAGCAAGAGAAGTGCAGAAAGAAGCAAAAGAGGTGCAGAAAGAGGCAAGAGAGGTACACAAAGAGACAGAGATGTGCAGAAATAGGGAAGACGGGTACAGAAAGAGGCAACAGTGTGAAGAAAGAAGCAAGAGAGGTGCAGAAAGAAGAAAGAGAAGTGCAGAAAGATGCAACAGAAGTGCAGAAAGAGGTAAGAGAAGTGCAGAAAGAGGCAAGAGAAGTGCAGAAAGAGGTAAGAGAGGTGCAGAAAGAGGCAAGAGAGGTGCAGAAAGAGAGAAGAGGGATGCAGAAAGAGGCAAGAGGGATACATAAAGAAGCAAGAGAAGTGCAGAAAGAAGCAAGAGAGGTACAGAAAGAGGGAAGAGGGGTGCAGAAAGAAGCAAGAGAGGTGCAGAAAGAAGCAATAGAGGTGCATAAAGGAGCAAGAGAAGTGCAGAAAGAACCAACAGAGGTGCAGAAAGAGGCAAGAGGGGTGCAGAAAGAAGAAGAGAAGTACATAAAGAAGCAACAGAGGTGCAGAAAGAGACAGAGGACTGTAGAAAGAGGCAAGAGAGTTGCAGAAACAGGCAAGAGATTTGCAGAAAGAGGGAACAGGGGTGCAGAAAGAGGCAAGAGAGGTGCAAAAAAGAGGGAAACGATGTATAGAAAGAGGGAAGAAGGGTGCAGAAAGAGGCAATACTGGTGCAGAAAGAGGAAAAGAAGTGCAAAAAGAAACAACAGAGGTGCAGGAAGAGGCAAGAGAAGTGCAGAAAGAGGCAAGAGAGTTGCAGAAAGAAGCAAAAGAGGTGCAGATACAGGCAAAAGAGGTGCAGAAAGAAGCAAGAGCAGTGCAGAAAGAACCAACAGAGTTGTAAAAGGAGGCAAGAGGGGTGCAGAAAGAGGCAAGAGGGGTGCAGAAATGTGTAAGAGAGGTGCAGAAAGAAGCAAGAGCAGTGCAGTAAGAAACAACAGACGTACAGAAGGAGGCAAGAGGCGTGCAGAAAGAGGAAAGAGCAGTGCAGAAAGAACCAAGAGATGTGCATGAAAAGGGAAGAAGGGTGTAGAAAGAGGCTAGAGGGGTGCAGAAAGAAGGAAGAGAAGTGCAGGAAGAAGCAACAGAGGTGCTGAAAGAGGCTCAAAGGGTGCAGAAAGAGGCAAGAGAAGTGCAGAAAGAGAGAAGAGGGATGCAGAAGAAAGAGGCAAGAGGGGTGCAGAAAGAAGCAAGAGAAGTGCAGAAAGAAGCAACAGAGGTACAGAAAGAGCGAAGAGGGGTGCAGAAAGAAGCAAGAGAGGTGCAGAAAGAAGCAATAGAGGTGCATAAAGGAGCAAGAGAAGTGCAGAAAGAACCAACAGAGGTGCAGAAAGAGACAGAGAACTGTAGAAAGAGGCAAGAGAGTTGCAGAAACAGGCAAGAGATTTGCAGAAAGAGGGAAGAGGGTGCAGAAAGAGGCAAGAGAGTTGCAAAAAGAGGGGAGAGATGTATAGAAAGAGGGAAGAAGCAGAAAGAGGGAAGAGGGGTGCAGAAAGAGGAAGAGAAGTGCAAAAAGAAACAGAGGTGCAGGAAGAGGCAAGAGAAGTGCAGAAAGAGGCAAGAGAGTTGCAGAAACAGGCAAAAGAGGTGCAGAAAGAAGCAAGAGCAGTGCAGAAAGAACCAACAGAGTTGGAAAAGGAGGCAAGAGGGGTACAGAAAGAGGCAAGAGAAGTGCAGAAATTTGCTAGAGAGGTGCAGAAAGAAGCAAGAGCAGTGCAGTACGAAAC
The DNA here is from genome assembly GCA_963921515.1 of Calotriton arnoldi. Taxonomy (NCBI): domain Eukaryota; kingdom Metazoa; phylum Chordata; class Amphibia; order Caudata; family Salamandridae; genus Calotriton; species Calotriton arnoldi. Next base: position 209,449 of record CAWUFW010008451.1, on the reverse strand, counting down.
AACAGACATACAGAAGAAGGCAAGAGGGGTGCAGAAAGAGGCAAGAGGAGTGCAGAAAGAACCAAGAGATGTGCATGAAAAGGGAAGAAGGGTGCAGAAAGAGGCAAGAGGGGTGCAGAAAGAAGGAAGAGAAGTGCAGGAAGAAGCAACAGATGTGCATGAAAAGGGAAGAAGGGTGCAGAAAGAGGCAAGAGAAGTGCAGAAAGAAGCGAGAGAAGCACAGAAAGAGGCAATAGAAGTGCATAATGAGGAAGAAAGATGCAGAAACAAGCAAGAGAAAAGCAGAAAGAGGTAAGAGAAATGCAGAAAGAGTAAGAAAGGTACAGAAAGAAGCAAGAGAAGTACTGAAAGAAGCAAGAGAGGTGCAGAAATAAGCAAGAAAAGTTATGAAAGAGGCAAGAGAGTTGCAGAAATAAATAGGAGATGTGCAGAAAGAAGTAAGAGAGGTGCAGAAAGAGGCAAGTGAGGTACAGAAAGAGGCAAGAGAGGTGCCCAAAGAGGCAAAAGAGGTGCAAAAAGAGGTGAGACAGGTGCAGAAACAGGCAAGAGAAGTACAGAAAGAGGGAAGAGAGGTGCAGAAACGGGCAACAGAGGTACAGAAAGAGGGAAGAAGGATGCAGAATGAGGCAAGAGTGGTGCACAAAGAAGCAAGAGAGGTGCAGAAAGAGGCAAGAGAAGTGTAGAAAAAGCAACAGAGATGCAGAAAGAGGCAAGAGAAGTGCAGAAAGAGGCAAGAGAGGTGCAGAAAGAGGCAAGAGTGGTGCAGAAAGAGGGAAGAGGGGTGGAGAAAAAGGCAAGAGGGGAGCAGAAAGAAGCAAGAGAGGTGCAGAAAGAAGCAACAGAGGTGCAGAAAGAGGCAAGAGAGGTGCAGAAAGAGGAAAGAGAGGTGCAGAAAGAGGTAAGAGAGGTGCAGAAAGAGGCAAGAGAGGTGCAGAAAGAGAGAAGAGGGATGCAGAAAGAGGCATGAGGGGTGCAGAAAGAAGCAAGAGAAGTGCAGAAAGAAGCAACAGAGGTACAAAAAGAGGGAAGAGGGGTGCAGAAAGAAGCAAGAGAGGTGCAGAAAGAAGCAATAGAGGTGCATAAAGGAGCAAGAGAAGTGCGGAAAGAACCAACAGAGGTGCAGAAAGAGGCAAGAGGGGTACAGAAAGAGGAAGAGAAGTGCAGAAAGAAGCAACAAAGGTGCAGAAAGAGACAGAGAACTGTAGAAAGAGGCAAGAGAGTTGCACAAACAGGCAAGAGATTTGCAGAAAGAGGGAACAGGGGTGCAGAAAGAGGCAAGAGAGGTGCAGAATGAGGGAAGAGATGTATAGAAATAGGGAAGAAGGGTGCAGAAAGAGGCAAGAGGTGTGGAGAAAGAGGAAGAGAAGTGCAAAAAGAAACAACAGAGGTGCAGAAACAGGCAAGAGAAGTGCAGAAAGAGGCAAGAGAGTTGCATATACAGGCAAAAGAGGTGCAGAAAGAAGCAAGAGCAGTGCTGAAAGAACCAACAGAGTTGTAAAAGGAGGTAAGAGGGGTGCAGAAAGAGGCAAGAGAAGTGCAGAAAGAGGCAAGAGAGGTGCAGAAAGAGAGAAGAGGGATGCAGAAAGAGGCAAGAGGGTATGCAGAAAGAAGCAAGAGAAGTGCAGAAAGAACAACAGGGGTACAGAAAGAGGGAAGAGGGGTGCAGAAAGAAGCTATAGAGGTGCAGAAAGAAGCAATAGAGGTGCATAAAGGAGCAAGAGAAGTGCAGAAAGAACCAACAGAGGTGCAGAAAGAGGCAAGAGGGGTGCAGAAAGAGGAAGAGAAGTACAGAAAGAAGCAACAGATGTACAGAAAGAGACAGAGAACTGTAGAAAGAGGCAAGAGAGTTGCAGAAACAGGCAAGAGATTTGCAGAAAGAGGGAACAGGGGTGCAGAAAGAGGCAAGAGAGGTGCAGAAAGAGGGAAGAGATGTATAGAAAGAGGGAAGAAGGGCGCAGAAAGAGGCAAGACGGGTGCAGATAGAGGAAGATAAGTGCAAAAAGAAACAACAGAGGTGCAGGAAGAGGCAAGAGAAGTGCATAATGAGGAAGAAAGATGCAGAAACAAGCAAGAGAAAAGCAGAAAGAGGTAAGAGAAATGCAGAAAGAGTAAGAAAGGTACAGAAAGAAGCAAGAGAAGTACTGAAAGAAGCAAGAGAGGTGCAGAAATAAGCAAGAAAAGTTATGAAAGAGGCAAGAGAGTTGCAGAAATAAATAGGAGATGTGCATAAAGAAGTAAGAGAGGTGCAGAAAGAGGCAAGTGAGGTACAGAAAGAGGCAAGAGAGGTGCCCAAAGAGGCAAAAGAGGTGCAAAAAGAGGCGAGACAGGTGCAGAAACAGGCAAGAGAAGTACAGAAAGAGGGAAGAGAGTTGCAGAAACAGGCAACAGAGGTACAGAAAGAGGGAAGAAGGATGCAGAAAGAGGCAAGAGTGGTGCACAAAGAAGCAAGAGAGGTGCAGAAAGAGGCAAGAGAAGTGTAGAAAAAAGCAACAGAGATGCAGAAAGAGGCAAGAAAAGTGCAGAAAGAGGCAAGAGAGGTGCAGAAAGAGGCAAGAGTGGTGCAGAAAGAGGTAAGAGGGGTGGAGAAAAAGGCAAGAGGGGGCAGAAAGAAGCAAGAGAGGTGCAGAAAGAAACAAAAGAGGTGCAGAAAGAAGCAACAGAGGTGCAGAAAGAGGCAAGAGAGGCGCAGAAAGAGGTAAGAGAGAAACACAAAGAGACAGAGACGTGCATAAAGAGGGAAGACGGGTACAGAAAGAGGCAAGAGGGTGAAGAAAGAAGCAAGAGAGGTGCAGAAAGAAGAAAGAGAAGTGCAGAAAGAAGCAACAGAAGTGCAGAAAGAGGTAGGAGAAGAAAAGAAAGAGGCAAGAAAAGTGCAGAAAGAGGTAAAAGAGGTGCAGAAAGAGGCAAGAGAGGTGCAGAACGAGAGAAGAGGTATGCAGAAAGAGGCAAGAGGGGTACAGAAAGAAGCAACAGAAGTGCATAAAGGAGCAAGAAAAGTGCAGAAAGAGGAAGAGAAGTGCAGAAAGAAGCAACAGAGGTGCAGAAAGAGACAGAGAACTGTAGAAAGAGGCAAGAGAGTTGCAGAAACAGGCAAGAGATTTGCAGAAAGAGGGAACAGGGGTGCAGAAAGAGGCAAGAGAGTTGCAGAAAGAGGGAAGAGATATAGAGAAAGAGGGAAGAAGGGTGCAGAAAGAGGCAAGAGGGGTGCAGAAAGAGGAAGATAAGTGCAAAAAGAAACAACTGAGGTGCAGGAAGAGGCAAGAGAAGTGCAGAAAGAGGCAAGAGAGTTGCAGATACAGACAAAAGAGGTGCAGAAAGAAGCAAGAGCAGTGCAGAAAGAACCAACAGAGTTGTAAAAGGAGGCAAGAGGGGTGCAGAAAGAGGCAAGAGGGGTGCAGAAATTTGCAAGAGAGGTGCAGAAAGAAGCAAGAGCAGTGCAGTAAGAAACAACAGACGTACAGAAGGAGGCAAGAGGGGTGCAGAAAGAGGCAAGAGCAGTGCAGAAAGAACCAAGAGATGTGCATGAAAAGGAAGAAGGTTGCAGAAAGAGGCAAGAGGGGTGCAGAAAGAAGGAAGAGAAGTGCAGGAAGAAGCAACAGAGGTGCTGAAAGAGGCTCAAAGGGTGTAGAAAGAGGCAAGAGAAGTGCAGAAAGAGAGAAGAGGGATGCAGAAAGAGGCAACAGGGGTGCAGGAAGAGGGGTGCAGAAAGAAGCAAGAGAGGTGCAGAAAGAAGCAATAGAGGTGCATAAAGGAGCAAGAGAAGTGCAGAAAGAACCAACAGAGGTGCAGAAAGAGACAGAGAACTGTAGAAAGAGGCAAGAGAGTTGCAGAAACAGGGGAGAGATGTATAGAAAGAGGGAAGAAGCAGAGAGGCAAGAGAGTTGCAGATACAGGCAAAAGAGGTGCAGAAAGAAGCAAGAGCAGTGCAGAAAGAGCCAACAGAGTTATAAAAGGAGGCAAGAGGGGTGCAGAAAGAGGCAAGAGGGGTGCAGAATTTTGCAAGAGAGGTGCAGAAAGAAGCAAGAGCAGTGCAGTAAGAAACAACAGATGTACAGAAGGAGGCAAGAGGGGTGCAGAAAGAGGCAAGAGCAGTGCAGAAAGAACCAAGAGATGTGCATGAAAAGGGAAGAAGGGTGCAGAAAGAGGCAAGAGGGGTGCAGAAAGAAGGAAGAGAAGTGCAGGAAGAAACAACAGATGTGCATGAAAAGGGAAGAAGGGTGCAGAAAGAGGCAAGAGAAGTGCAGAAAGAAGCGAAAGAAGCACAGAAAGAGGCAATAGAAGTGCATAATGAGGAAGAAAGATGCAGAAACAAGCAGGAGAAAAGCAGAAAGAGGTAAGAGAAATGCAGAAAGAGTAAGAAAGGTACAGAAAGAAGCAAGAAAAGTACTGAAAGAAGCAAGAGAGGTGCAGAACTAAGCAAGAAAAGTTTTGAAAGAGGCAAGAGAGTTGCAGAAAGAAATAGGAGATGTGCAGAAAGAAGTAAGAGAGGTGCAGAAAGAGGCAAGTGAGGTACAGAAAGAGGCAAGAGAGGTACCCAAAGAGGCAAAAGAGGTGCAAAAAGAGGCGAGACAGGTGCAGAAACAGGCAAGAGAAGTACAGAAAGAGGGAAGAGAGGTGCAGAAACAGGCAACAGAGGTACAGAAAGAGGGAAGAAGGATGCAGAATGAGGCAAGAGTGGTGCACAAAGAAGCAAGAGAGGTGCAGAAAGAGGCAAGAGAAGTGTAGAAAAAAGCAACAGAGATGCAGAAAGAGGCAAGAGAAGTGCAGAAAGAGGCAAGAGAGGTGCAGAAAGAGGCAAGAGTGGTGCAGAAAGAGGGAAGAGGGGTGGAGAAAAAGGCAAGAGGGGAGCAGAAAGAAGCAAGAGAGGTGCAGAAAGAAGCAACAGAGGTGCAGAAAGAGGCAAGAGAGGTGCAGAAAGAGGAAAGAGAGGTACACAAAGAGACAGAGACGTGCAGAAAGAGGGAAGACGGGTACAGAAAGAGGCAAGAGGGTGAAGAAAGAAGCAAGAGAGGTGCAGAAAGAAGAAAGAGAAGTGCAGAAAGAAGCAACAGAAGTGCAGAAAGAGGTAAGAGAAGGCAAGAGAAGTGCAGATAGAGGTAAGAGAGGTGCAGAAAGAGGCAAGAGAGGTGCAGAAAGAGAGAAAAGGGAGGCAGAAAGAGGCAAGAGTGGTGCAGAAAGAAGCAAGAGAAGTGCAGAAAGAAGCAACAGAGGTACAGAAAGAGGAAAGAGGGGTGCAGAAAGAAGCAAGAGAGGTGCAGAAAGAAGCAATAGAGGTGCATAAAGGTGCAAGAGAAGTGCAGAAAGAACCAACATAGGTGCAGAAAGAGACAGAGAACTGTAGAAAGAGGCAAGAGAGTTGCAGAAACAGGCAAGAGATTTGCAGAAAGAGGGAAGAGGGTGCAGAAAGAGGCAAGAGAGTTGCAAAAAGAAGGGAGAGATGTATAGAAAGAGGGAAGAAGCAGAAAGAGTCAAGAGGGGTGCAGAAAGAGGAAGAGAAGTGCAAAAAGAAACAGAGGTGCAGCAAGAGGCAAGAGAAGTGCAGACAGAGGCAAGAGAGTTGCAGAAACAGGCAAAAGAGGTGTAGAAATCAGCAAGAGCAGTGCAGAAAGAACCAACAGAGTTCTAAAAGGAGGCAAGAGGGGTGCAGAAAGAGGCAAGAGGAGTGCAGAAATTTGCAAGAGAGGTACAGAAAGAAGCAAGAGCAGTGCAGTAAGAAACAACAGACGTACAGAAGGAGGCAAGAGGGGTGCAGAAAGAGGCAAGAGCAGTGCAGGAAGAAGCAACAGATGTACATGAAAAGGGAAGAAGGGTACAGAAAGAGGCAATGCAGAAAGAAGCGAGAGAAGCACAGAAGAGGCAATAGAAGTGCATAATGAGGAAGAAAGATGCAGAAACAAGCAAGAGAAAAGCAGAAAGAGATAAGAGAAATGCAGAAAGAGTAAGAAAGGTACAGAAAGAAGCAAGAGAAGTACTGAAAGAAGCAAGAGAGTTGCAGAAATAAGCAAGAAAAGTTATGAAAGAGGCAAGAGAGTTGCAGAAAGAAATAGATGTGCAGAAAGAAGTAAGAGAGGTGCAGAAAGAGGCAAGTGAGGTACAGAAAGAGGCAAGGGAGGTGCCGAAAGAGGCAAAAGAGGTGCAAAAAGAGGCGAGACAGGTGCAGAAACAGGCAAGAGAAGTACAGAAAGAGGGAAGAGAGGTGCAGAAACAGGCAACAGAGGTACAGAAAGAGGGAAGAAGGATGCAGAAAGAGGCAAGAGTGGTGCACAAAGAAGCAAGAGAGGTGCAGAAAGAGGCAAGAGAAGTGTAGAAAAAAGCAACAGAGATGCAGAAAGAGGCAGGAGAAGTGCAGAAAGAGACAAGAGAGGTGCAGAAAGAGGCAAGAGTGGTGCAGAAAGAGGGAAGAGAGGTGGAGAAAAAGGCAAGAGGGGAGCAGAAAGAAGCAAGAGAGGTGCAGAAAGAAACAAAAGAGGTGCAGAAAGAAGCAACAGAAGTGCAGAAAGCGGTAAGAGAAGTGCAGAAAGAGGCAAGAGAAGTGCAGAAAGAGGAAAGAGAGGTGCAGAAAGAGGTAAGAGAGGTGCAGAAAGAGGCAAGAGAGGTGCAGAAAGAGAGAAGAGGGATGCAGAAAGAGGCATGAGGGGTGCAGAAAGAAGCAAGAGAAGTGCAGAAAGAAGCAACAGAGGTACAAAAAGAGGGAAGAAGGGTGCAGAAAGAAGCAAGAGAGGTGCAGAAAGAAGCAATAGAGGTGCATAAAGGAGCAAGAGAAGTGCGGAAAGAACCAACAGAGGTGCAGAAAGAGGCAAGAGGGGTACAGAAAGAGGAAGAGAAGTGCAGAAAGAAGCAACAAAGGTGCAGAAAGAGACAGAGAACTGTAGAAAGAGGCAAGAGAGTTGCACAAACAGGCAAGAGATTTGCAGAAAGAGGGAACAGGGGTGCAGAAAGAGGCAAGAGAGGTGCAGAATGAGGGAAGAGATGTATAGAAATAGGGAAGAAGGGTGCAGAAAGAGGCAAGAGGTGTGGAGAAAGAGGAAGAGAAGTGCAAAAAGAAACAACAGAGGTGCAGAAAGAGGCAAGAGAAGTGCAGAAAGAGGCAAGAGAGTTGCATATACAGGCAAAAGAGGTGCAGAAAGAAGCAAGAGCAGTGCTGAAAGAACCAACAGAGTTGTAAAAGGAGGTAAGAGGGGTACAGAAAGAGGCAAGAGAGGTGCAGAAAGAGAGAAGAGGGATGCAGAAAGAGGCAAGAGGGTATGCAGAAAGAAGCAAGAGAAGTGCAGAAAGAACAACAGGGGTACAGAAAGAGGGAAGAGGGGTGCAGAAAGAAGCTATAGAGGTGCAGAAAGAAGCAATAGAGGTGCATAAAGGAGCAAGAGAAGTGCAGAAAGAACCAACAGAGGTTCAGAAAGAGGCAAGAGGGGTGCAGAAAGAGGAAGAGAAGTACAGAAAGAAGCAACAGATGTACAGAAAGAGACAGAGAACTGTAGAAAGAGGCAAGAGAGTTGCAGAAACAGGCAAGAGATTTGCAGAAAGAGGGAACAGGGGTGCAGAAAGAGGCAAGAGAGGTGCAGAAAGAGGGAAGAGATGTATAGAAAGAGGGAAGAAGGGCGCAGAAAGAGGCAAGACGGGTGCAGATAGAGGAAGATAAGTGCAAAAAGAAACAACAGAGGTGCAGGAAGAGGCAAGAGAAGTGCATAATGAGGAAGAAAGATGCAGAAACAAGCAAGAGAAAAGCAGAAAGAGGTAAGAGAAATGCAGAAAGAGTAAGAAAGGTACAGAAAGAAGCAAGAGAAGTACTGAAAGAAGCAAGAGAGGTGCAGAAATAAGCAAGAAAAGTTATGAAAGAGGCAAGAGTTGCAGAAATAAATAGGAGATGTGCAGAAAGAAGTAAGAGAGGTGCAGAAAGAGGCAAGTGAGGTACAGAAAGAGGCAAGAGAGGTGCCCAAAGAGGCAAAAGAGGTGCAAAAAGAGGCGAGACAGGTGCAGAAACAGGCAAGAGAAGTACAGAAAGAGGGAAGAGAGTTGCAGAAACAGGCAACAGAGGTACAGAAAGAGGGAAGAAGGATGCAGAAAGAGGCAAGAGTGGTGCACAAAGAAGCAAGAGAGGTGCAGAAAGAGGCAAGAGAAGTGTAGAAAAAAGCAACAGAGATGCAGAAAGAGGCAAGAAAAGTGCAGAAAGAGGCAAGAGAGGTGCAGAAAGAGGCAAGAGTGGTGCAGAAAGAGGTAAGAGGTGTGGAGAAAAAGGCAAGAGGGGGGCAGAAAGAAGCAAGAGAGGTGCAGAAAGAAACAAAAGAGGTGCAGAAAGAAGCAACAGAGGTGCAGAAAGAGGCAAGAGAGGTGCAGAAAGAGGTAAGAGAGAAACACAAAGAGACAGAGACGTGCATAAAGAGGGAAGACGGGTACAGAAAGAGGCAAGAGGGTGAAGAAAGAAGCAAGAGAGGTGCAGAAAGAAGAAAGAGAAGTGCAGAAAGAAGCAACAGAAGTGCAGAAAGAGGTAGGAGAAAGAAAAGAAAGAGGCAAGAAAAGTGCAGAAAGAGGTAAAAGAGGTGCAGAAAGAGGCAAGAGAGGTGCAGAACGAGAGAAGAGGGATGCAGAAAGAGGCAAGAGGGGTACAGAAAGAAGCAACAGAAGTGCATAAAGGAGCAAGAAAAGTGCAGAAAGAGGAAGAGAAGTGCAGAAAGAAGCAACAGAGGTGCAGAAAGAGACAGAGAACTGTAGAAAGAGGCAAGAGAGTTGCAGAAACAGGCAAGAGATTTGCAGAAAGAGGGAACAGGGGTGCAGAAAGAGGCAAGAGAGGTGCAGAAAGAGGGAAGAGATATAGAGAAAGAGGGAAGAAGGGTGCAGAAAGAGGCAAGAGGGGTGCAGAAAGAGGAAGATAAGTGCAAAAAGAAACAACTGAGGTGCAGGAAGAGGCAAGAGAAGTGCAGAAAGAGGCAAGAGAGTTGCAGATACAGACAAAAGAGGTGCAGAAAGAAGCAAGAGCAGTGCAGAAAGAACCAACAGAGTTGTAAAAGGAGGCAAGAGGGGTGCAGAAAGAGGCAAGAGGGGTGCAGAAATTTGCAAGAGAGGTGCAGAAAGAAGCAAGAGCAGTGCAGTAAGAAACAACAGACGTACAGAAGGAGGCAAGAGGGGTGCAGAAAGAGGCAAGAGCAGTGCAGAAAGAACCAAGAGATGTGCATGAAAAGGGAAGAAGGTTGCAGAAAGAGGCAAGAGGGGTGCAGAAAGAAGGAAGAGAAGTGCAGGAAGAAGCAACAGAGGTGCTGAAAGAGGCTCAAAGGGTGTAGAAAGAGGCAAGAGAAGTGCAGAAAGAGAGAAGAGGGATGCAGAAAGAGGCAACAGGGGTGCAGGAAGAGGGGTGCAGAAAGAAGCAAGAGAGGTGCAGAAAGAAGCAATAGAGGTGCATAAAGGAGCAAGAGAAGTGCAGAAAGAACCAACAGAGGTGCAGAAAGAGACAGAGAACTGTAGAAAGAGGCAAGAGAGTTGCAGAAACAGGGGAGAGATGTATAGAAAGAGGGAAGAAGCAGAGAGGCAAGAGAGTTGCAGATACAGGCAAAAGAGGTGCAGAAAGAAGCAAGAGCAGTGCAGAAAGAGCCAACAGAGTTGTAAAAGGAGGCAAGAGGGGTGCAGAAAGAGGCAAGAGGGGTGCAGAAATTTGCAAGAGAGGTGCAGAAAGAAGCAAGAGCAGTGCAGTAAGAAACAACAGATGTACAGAAGGAGGCAAGAGGGGTGCAGAAAGAGGCAAGAGCAGTGCAGAAAGAACCAAGAGATGTGCATGAAAAGGGAAGAAGGGTGCAGAAAGAGGCAAGAGGGGTGCAGAAAGAAGGAAGAGAAGTGCAGGAAGAAACAACAGATGTGCATGAAAAGGGAAGAAGGGTGCAGAAAGAGGCAAGAGAAGTGCAGAAAGAAGCGAAAGAAGCACAGAAAGAGGCAATAGAAGTGCATAATGAGGAAGAAAGATGCAGAAACAAGCAGGAGAAAAGCAGAAAGAGGTAAGAGAAATGCAGAAAGAGTAAGAAAGGTACAGAAAGAAGCAAGAAAAGTACTGAAAGAAGCAAGAGAGGTGCAGAACTAAGCAAGAAAAGTTTTGAAAGAGGCAAGAGAGTAGCAGAAAGAAATAGGAGATGTGCAGAAAGAAGTAAGAGAGGTGCAGAAAGAGGCAAGTGAGGTACAGAAAGAGGCAAGAGAGGTGCCCAAAGAGGCAAAAGAGGTGCAAAAAGAGGCGAGACAGGTGCAGAAACAGGCAAGAGAAGTACAGAAAGAGGGAAGAGAGGTGCAGAAACGGGCAACAGAGGTACAGAAAGAGGGAAGAAGGATGCAGAATGAGGCAAGAGTGGTGCACAAAGAAGCAAGAGATGTGCAGAAAGAGGCAAGAGAAGTGTAGAAAAAAGCAACAGAGATGCAGAAAGAGGCAAGAGAAGTGCAGAAAGAGGCAAGAGAGGTGCAGAAAGAGGCAAGAGTGGTGCAGAAAGAGGGAAGAGGGGTGGAGAAAAAGGCAAGAGGGGAGCAGAAAGAAGCAAGAGAGGTGCAGAAAGAAGCAACAGAGGTGCAGAAAGAGGCAAGAGAGGTGCAGAAAGAGGAAAGAGAGGTACACAAAGAGACAGAGACGTGCAGAAAGAGGAAAGACGGGTACAGAAAGAGGCAAGAGGGTGAAGAAAGAAGCAAGAGAGGTGCAGAAAGAAGAAAGAGAAGTGCAGAAAGAAGCAACAGAAGTGCAGAAAGAGGTAAGAGAAGGCAAGAGAAGTGCAGATAGAGGTAAGAGAGGTGCAGAAAGAGGCAAGAGAGGTGCAGAAAGAGAGAAAAGGGAGGCAGAAAGAGGCAAGAGTGGTGCAGAAAGAAGCAAGAGAAGTGCAGAAAGAAGCAACAGAGGTACAGAAAGAGGAAAGAGGGGTGCAGAAAGAAGCAAGAGAGGTGCAGAAAGAAGCAATAGAGGTGCATAAAGGTGCAAGAGAAGTGCAGAAAGAACCAACATAGGTGCAGAAAGAGACAGAGAACTGTAGAAAGAGGCAAGAGAGTTGCAGAAACAGGCAAGAGATTTGCAGAAAGAGGGAAGAGGGTGCAGAAAGAGGCAAGAGAGTTGCAAAAAGAAGGGAGAGATGTATAGAAAGAGGGAAGAAGCAGAAAGAGTCAAGAGGGGTGAAGAAAGAGGAAGAGAAGTGCAAAAAGAAACAGAGGTGCAGCAAGAGGCAAGAGAAGTGCAGACAGAGGCAAGAGAGTTGCAGAAACAGGCAAAAGAGGTGTAGAAATCAGCAAGAGCAGTGCAGAAAGAACCAACAGAGTTCTAAAAGGAGGCAAGAGGGGTGCAGAAAGAGGCAAGAGGAGTGCAGAAATTTGCAAGAGAGGTACAGAAAGAAGCAAGAGCAGTGCAGTAAGAAACAACAGACGTACAGAAGGAGGCAAGAGGGGTGCAGAAAGAGGCAAGAGCAGTCCAGGAAGAAGCAACAGATGTACATGAAAAGGGAAGAAGGGTACAGAAAGAGGCAATGCAGAAAGAAGCGAGAGAAGCACAGAAGAGGCAATAGAAGTGCATAATGAGGAAGAAAGATGCAGAAACAAGCAAGAGAAAAGCAGAAAGAGGTAAGAGAAATGCAGAAAGAGTAAGAAAGGTACAGAAAGAAGCAAGAGAAGTACTGAAAGAAGCAAGAGAGTTGCAGAAATAAGCAAGAAAAGTTATGAAAGAGGCAAGAGAGTTGCAGAAAGAAATAGATGTGCAGAAAGAAGTAAGAGAGGTGCAGAAAGAGGCAAGTGAGGTACAGAAAGAGGCAAGGGAGGTGCCGAAAGAGGTGCAAAAAGAGGCGAGACAGGTGCAGAAACAGGCAAGAGAAGTACAGAAAGAGGGAAGAGAGGTGCAGAAACAGGCAACAGAGGTACAGAAAGAGGGAAGAAGGATGCAGAAAGAGGCAAGAGTGGTGCACAAAGAAGCAAGAGAGGTGCAGAAAGAGGCAAGAGAAGTGTAGAAAAAAGCAACAGAGATGCAGAAAGAGGCAGGAGAAGTGCAGAAAGAGACAAGAGAGGTGCAGAAAGAGGCAAGAGTGGTGCAGAAAGAGGGAAGAGAGGTGGAGAAAAAGGCAAAAGGGGAGCAGAAAGAAGCAAGAGAGGTGCAGAAAGAAACAAAAGAGGTGCAGAAAGAAGCAACAGAAGTGCAGAAAGCAATAAGAGAAGTGCAGAAAGAGGCAAGAGAAGTGCAGAAAGAGGAAAGAGAGGTGCAGAAAGAGGTAAGAGAGGTGCAGAAAGAGGCAAGAGAGGTGCAGAAAGAGAGAAGAGGGATGCAGAAAGAGGCATGAGGGGTGCAGAAAGAAGCAAGAGAAGTGCAGAAAGAAGCAACAGAGGTACAAAAAGAGGGAAGAGGGGTGCAGAAAGAAGCAAGAGAGGTGCAGAAAGAAGCAATAGAGGTGCATAAAGGAGCAAGAGAAGTGCGGAAAGAACCAACAGAGGTGCAGAAAGAGGCAAGAGGGGTACAGAAAGAGGAAGAGAAGTGCAGAAAGAAGCAACAAAGGTGCAGAAAGAGACAGAGAACTGTAGAAAGAGGCAAGAGAGTTGCAGAAACAGGCAAGAGATTTGCAGAAAGAGGGAACAGGGGTGCAGAAAGAGGCAAGAGAGGTGCAGAATGAGGGAAGAGATGTATAGAAATAGGGAAGAAGGGTGCAGAAAGAGGCAAGAGGTGTGGAGAAAGAGGAAGAGAAGTGCAAAAAGAAACAACAGAGGTCCAGAAAGAGGCAAGAGAAGTGCAGAAAGAGGCAAGAGAGTTGCATATACAGGCAAAAGAGGTGCAGAAAGAAGCAAGAGCAGTGCTGAAAGAACCAACAGAGTTGTAAAAGGAGGTAAGAGGGGTGCAGAAAGAGGCAAGAGAAGTGCAGAAAGAGGCAAGAGAGGTGCAGAAAGAGAGAAGAGGGATGCAGAAAGAGGCAAGAGGGTATGCAGAAAGAAGCAAGAGAAGTGCAGAAAGAACAACAGGGGTACAGAAAAAGGGAAGAGGGGTGCAGAAAGAAGCTATAGAGGTGCAGAAAGAAGCAATAGAGGTGCATAAAGGAGCAAGAGAAGTGCAGAAAGAACCAACAGAGGTGCAGAAAGAGGCAAGAGGGGTGCAGAAAGAGGAAGAGAAGTACAGAAAGAAGCAACAGATGTACAGAAAGAGACAGAGAACTGTAGAAAGAGGCAAGAGAGTTGCAGAAACAGGCAAGAGATTTGCAGAAAGAGGGAACAGGGGTGCAGAAAGAGGCAAGAGAGGTGCAGAAAGAGGGAAGAGATGTATAGAAAGAGGGAAGAAGGGCGCAGAAAGAGGCAAGACGGGTGCAGATAGAGGAAGATAAGTGCAAAAAGAAACAACAGAGGTGCAGGAAGAGGCAAGAGAAGTGCAGAAAGAGGCAAGAGAGTTGCATATACAGGCAAAAGAGGTGCAGAAAGAAGCAAGAGCAGTGCTGAAAGAACCAACAGAGTTGTAAAAGGAGGCAAGAGGGGTGCAGAAAGAGGCAAGAGGGGTGCAGAAATTTGCAAGAGAGGTGCAGAAAGAAGCAAGAGCAGTGTAGTATGAAACAACAGACGTACAGAAGGAGGCAAGAGGGGTGCAGAAAGAGGCAAGAGCAGTGCAGAAAGAACCAAGAGATGTGCATGAAAAGGGAAGAAGGGTGTAGAAAGAGGCAAGAGGGGTGCAGAAAGAAGGAAGAGAAGTGCAGGAAGAAGCAACAGATGTGCATGAAAAGGGAAGAAGGGTGCAGAAAGAAGCAAGAGAGGTGCAGAAAGAAGCAATAGAGGTGCATAAAGGAGCAAGAGAAGTACAGAAAGAACCAACAGAGGTGCAGAAAGAGGCAAGAGGGGTGCAGAAAGAGGAAGAGAAGTGCAGAAATAAGCAGCAGAGGTGCAGAAAGAGACAGAGAACTGTAGAAAGAGGCAAGAGAGTTGCAGAAACAGGCAAGAGATTTGCAGAAAGAGGGAACAGGGGTGCAGAAAGAGGCAAGAGAGGTGTAGAAAGAGGGAAGAGATATATAGAAAGAGGGAAGAAGGGCGCAGAAAGAGGCAAGACGGTTGCAGATAGAGGAAGATAAGTGCAAAAAGAAACAACTGAGGTGCAGGAAGAGGCAAGAGAAGTGCAGAAAGAGGCAAGAGAGTTGCAGATACAGACAAAAGAGGTGCAGAAAGAAGCAAGAACAGTGCAGAAAGAACCAACAGAGTTGTAAAAGGAGGCAAGAGGGGTGCAGAAAGAGGCAAGAGGGGTGCAGAAATTTGCAAGAGAGGTGCAGAAAGAAGCAAGAGCAGTGCAGTAAGAAACAACAGACGTACAGAAGGAGGCAAGAGGGGTGCAGAAAGAGGCAAGAGCAGTGCAGAAAGAACCAAGAGATGTGCATGAAAAGGGAAGAAGGTTGCAGAAAGAGGAAAGAGGGGTGCAGAAAGAAGGAAGAGAAGTGCAGGAAGAAGCAACAGAGGTGCTGAAAGAGGCTCAAAGGGTGCAGAAAGAGGCAAGAGAAGTGCAGAAAGAGAGAAGAGGGATGCAGAAAGAGGCAACAGGGGTGCAGAAAGAAGCAAGAGACGTGCAGAAAGAAGCAACAGAGGTACAGAAAGAGGGAAGAGGGGTGCAGAAAGAAGCAAGAGAGGTGCAGAAAGAAGCAATAGAGGTGCATAAAGGAGCAAGAGAAGTGCAGAAAGAGGGAACAGGGGTGCAGAAAGAGGCAAGAGAGGTGCAGAAAGAGGGGTGAGATGTATAGAAAGAGGGAAGAAGCAGAGAGGCAAGAGAGTTGCAGATACAGGCAAAAGAGGTGCAGAAAGAAGCAAGAGAGGTGCAGAAAGAATCAATAGAGGTGCATAAAGGAGCAAGCGAAGCGCAGAAAGAACCAACAGAGGTGCAGAAAGAGGCAAGAGGGGTGCAGAAAGAAGAAGAGAAGTGCAGAAAGAAGCAACAGAGGTGCAGAAAGAGACAGAGAACTGTAGAAAGAGGCAAGAGAGTTGTAGAAACAGGGAAGAGATTTGCAGAAAGAGGGAACAGGGGTGCAGAAAGAGGCAAGAGAGGTGCAGAATGAGGGAAGAGATGTATAGAAAGAGGGAAGAAGGGTGCAGAAAGAGGCAAGAGGGGTGCAGAAAGAGGAAGAGAAGTGCAAAAAGAAACAACAAAGGTGCAGGAAGAGGCAAGAGAAGTGCAGAAAGAGGCAAGAGAGTTGCAGATACAGGCAAAAGAGGTGCAGAAAGAAGCAAGAGCAGTGCAGAAAGAACCAACAGAGTTGTAAAAGGAGGTAAGAGGGGTACAGAAAGAGGCAAGAGAAGTGCAGAAAGAGGTAAGAGAGGTGCAGAAAGAGGCAAGAGAGGTGCAGAAAGAGAGAAGAGGGATGCAGAAAGAGGCAAGAGGGTATGCAGAAAGAAGCAAGAGAAGTGCATAAAGAACAACAGGGTACAGAAAGAGGGAAGAGGGGTGCAGAAAGAAGCTATAGAGGTGCAGAAAGAAGCAATAGAGGTGCATAAAGGAGCAAGAGAAGTGCAGAAAGAACCAACAGAGGTGCAGAAAGAGGCAAGAGGGGTGCAGAAAGAGGAAGAGAAGTGCAGAAAGAAGCAACAGATGCACAGAAAGAGACAGAGAACTGTAGAAAGAGGCAAGAGAGTTGCAGAAACAGGCAAGAGATTTGCAGAAAGAGGGAACAGGGGTGCAGAAAGAGGCAAGAAGGGTGCAGAAAGAGGCAAGAGGGGTGCAGAAAGAGGAAGAGAAGTGCAAAAAGAAACAACAGAGGTGCAGGAAGAGGCAAGAGAAGTGCAGAAAGAGGCAAGAGAGTTGCATATACAGGCAAAAGAGGTGCAGAAAGCAGCAAGAGCAGTGCTGAAAGAACCAACAGAGTTGTAAAAGGAGGCAAGAGGGGTGCAGAAAGAGGCAAGAGGGGTGCAGAAATTTGCAAGAGAGGTGCAGAAAGAAGTAAGAGCAGTGTAGTATGAAACAACAGACGTACAGAAGGAGGCAAGAGGGGGCTGAAAGAGGCAAGAGCAGTGCAGAAAGAACCAAGAGATGTGCATGAAAAGGGAAGAAGGGTGTAGAAAGAGGCAAGAGGGGTGCAGAAAGAAGGAAGAGAAGTGCAGGAAGAAGCAACAGATGTGCATGAAAAGGGAAGAGGGGTGCAGAAAGAAGCTATAGAGGTGCAGAAAGAAGCAATAGAGGTGCATAAAGGAGCAAGAGAAGTGCAGAAAGAACCAACAGAGGTGCAGAAAGAGGCAAGAGGGGTGCAGAAAGAGGAAGAGAAGTGCAGAAAGAAGCAACATATGTACAGAAAGAGACAGTGAACTGTAGAAAGAGGCAAGAGAGTTGCAGAAACAGGCAAGAGATTTGCAGAAAGAGGGAACAGGGGTGCAGAAAGAGGCAAGAAGGGTGCAGAAAGAGGCAAGAGGGGTGCAGAAAGAGGAAGAGAAGTGCAAAAAGAAACAACAGAGGTGCAGGAAGAGGCAAGAGAAGTGCAGAAAGAGGCAAGAGAGTTGCATATACAGGCAAAAGAGGTGCAGAAAGAAGCAAGAGCAGTGCTGAAAGAACCAACAGAGTTGTAAAAGGAGGCAAGAGGGGTGCAGAAAGAGGCAAGAGGGGTGCAGAAATTTGCAAGAGAGGTGCAGAAAGAAGTAAGAGCAGTGTAGTATGAAACAACAGACGTACAGAAGGAGGCAAGAGGGGGCAGAAAGAGGCAAGAGCAGTGCAGAAAGAACCAAGAGATGTGCATGAAAAGGGAAGAAGGGTGTAGAAAGAGGCAAGAGGGGTGCAGAAAGAAGGAAGAGAAGTGCAGGAAGAAGCAACAGATGTGCATGAAAAGGGAAGAGGGGTGCAGAAAGAAGCTATAGAGGTGCAGAAAGAAGCAATAGAGGTGCATAAAGGAGCAAGAGAAGTGCAGAAAGAACCAACAGAGGTGCAGAAAGAGGCAAGAGGGGTGCAGAAAGAGGAAGAGAGTTGCAGATACAGGCAAAAGAGGTGCAGAAAGAAGCAAGAGCAGTGCAGAAAGAACCAACAGAGTTGTAAAAGGAGGTAAGAGGGGTACAGAAAGAGGCAAGAGAAGTGCAGAAAGAGGTAAGAGAGGTGCAGAAAGAGGCAAGAGAGGTGCAGAAAGAGAGAAGAGGGATGCAGAAAGAGGCAAGAGGGTATGCAGAAAGAAGCAAGAGAAGTGCAGAAAGAACAACAGGGTACAGAAAGAGGGAAGAGGGGTGCAGAAAAAAGCTATAGAGGTGCAGAAAGAAGCAATAGAGGTGCATAAAGGAGCAAGAGAAGTGCAGAAAGAACCAACAGAGGTGCAGAAAGAGGCAAGAGGGGTGCAGAAAGAGGAAGAGAAGTGCAGAAAGAAGCAACAGATGCACAGAAAGAGACAGAGAACTGTAGAAAGAGGCAAGAGAGTTGCAGAAACAGGCAAGAGATTTGCAGAAAGAGGGAACAGGGGTGCAGAAAGAGGCAAGAAGGGTACAGAAAGAGGCAAGAGGGGTGCAGAAAGAGGAAGAGAAGTGCAAAAAGAAACAACAGAGGTGCAGGAAGAGGCAAGAGAAGTGCAGAAAGAGGCAAGAGAGTTGCATATACAGGCAAAAGAGGTGCAGAAAGAAGCAAGAGCAGTGCTGAAAGAACCAACAGAGTTGTAAAAGGAGGCAAGAGGGGTGCAGAAAGAGGCAAGAGGGGTGCAGAAATTTGCAAGTGAGGTGCAGAAAGAAGTAAGAGCAGTGTAGTATGAAACAACAGACGTACAGAAGGAGGCAAGAGGGGGCAGAAAGAGGCAAGAGCAGTGCAGAAAGAACCAAGAGATGTGCATGAAAAGGGAAGAAGGGTGTAGAAAGAGGCAAGAGGGGTGCAGAAAGAAGGAAGAGAAGTGCAGGAAGAAGCAACAGATGTGCATGAAAAGGGAAGAGGGATGCAGAAAGAAGCTATAGAGGTGCAGAAAGAAGCAATAGAGGTGCATAAAGGAGCAAGAGAAGTGCAGAAAGAACCAACAGAGGTGCAGAAAGAGGCAAGAGGGGTGCAGAAAGAGGAAGAGAAGTGCAGAAAGAAGCAACATATGTACAGAAAGAGACAGAGAACTGTAGAAAGATGCAAGAGAGTTGCAGAAACAGGCAAGAGATTTGCAGAAAGAGGGAACAGGGGTGCAGAAAGAGGCAAGAGAGGTGCAGAAAGAGGGAAGAGATGTATAGAAAGAGGCAAGAAGGGTGCAGAAAGAGGCAAGAGGGGTGCAGGAAGAGAAGTGCAAAAAGAAACAACAGAGGTGCAGGAAGAGGCAAGAGAAGTGCAGAAAGAGGCAAGAGAGTTGCATATACAGGCAAAAGAGGTGCAGAAAGAAGCAAGAGCAGTGCTGAAAGAACCAACAGAGTTGTAAAAGGAGGCAAGAGGGGTTCAGAAAGAGGCAAGAGGGGTGCAAAGATTTGCAAGAGAGGTGCAGAAAGAAGCAAGAGCAGTGTAGTATGAAACAACAGACGTACAGAAGGAGGCAAGAGGGGGCAGAAAGATGCAAGAGCAGTGTAGAAAGAACCAAGAGATGTGCATGAAAAGGGAAGAAGGGTATAGAAAGAGGCAAGAGGGGTGCAGAAAGAGGGAAGAAGGATGCAGAAAGAGGCAAGAGTGGTGCACAAAGAAGCAAGAGAGGTGCAGAAAGAGAGAAGAGGGATGCAGAAAGAGGCAAGAGGGGTGCAGAAAGAAGCAAGAGAAGTGCAGAAAGATATAACAGAGGTGCAGAAAGAGGCAAGAGGGGTACAGAAAGAGGCAAGTGAAGTGCAGAACGAAGCAAAAGAGGTGCAGAAAGAACCAACACAGGTGCAAAAAGAGGCACGAGGGGTGCAGAAAGGGTTAGGAGAGTTGCACAAAGAGGCAAGAGGGGTGCAGAAAGAGGCAGGAGGGGTGCGGAAAGAAGGAAGAGAACTGCAGAAGGAAGCAACAGAGGTGCTGAAAGAGGCATGAAGGGTGCAGAAAGAGACAAGAGAGGTGCAGAAAGAAGCAACAGAGGTACAGAAAGAGGCAAGAGTGGTGCAGAAAGAGGGAA
The DNA here is from genome assembly GCA_963921515.1 of Calotriton arnoldi. Classification (NCBI taxonomy): domain Eukaryota; kingdom Metazoa; phylum Chordata; class Amphibia; order Caudata; family Salamandridae; genus Calotriton; species Calotriton arnoldi. The sequence continues at coordinate 190,502 of CAWUFW010008451.1, read as the reverse complement.
GAGAGGTGTAGAAAGATCCAAGAGAGTTGCACAAAGAGGGAAGAGGCATGCAGAAACAGGCAAAAGGGGTGCAGAAAGAAGCAAGTGAGGTGCAGAAAGAGACAAGAGAGGTGCAGAAAGGCAAGTTATGTGCAGAAACAGGCAAGAGAAGTGTTGAAAGAGGCAAGAGAGGTGCAGAAGGAGGCAAGAGAACTGCAGAAAGAGGCAAGAGAGTTGCAGAAATAGGCAAGTGAGGTGCAGAAGGAGGCAAGAGAACTGCAGAAAGAGGCAAGAGAGGTACAGAAACCTGCAAGAGAGGTGCAGAAAGAGGGAACAGGGCTGCAGAAAGAGGCAAGAGAGCTGCAGAAAGACGGAAGAGGGGTGCAGAAAAAGGCAATATGGGTGCAGAAAGTAGCAAGAGAGGTGCTGAAAAAATCAAGAGAGTTGCAGAAAGAGCCAACAGAGGTGCATAAAGAGGCAAGAGGGGTGCAGAAGGAGGTAAGAGAAGTGCAGAAAAAAGCAACAGAGGTACAGAAACAGGCAAGAGAACTGCAGAAAGAGGCAAGAGAGGTACAGAAAGAGGCAAGACAGGTGCAGAAAGAGGGAACAGGGGTGCAGAAAGATGCAAGAGGGGTACAGAAAGAAGCAATTGAGGTGCAGAAAGAGGCAACAGAGGTGCAGAAAGAAGGAAGAGAGGTACAGAAAGAGGCAAGAGGGGCACAGAAAGAAGTAAGAGAGGTGCAGAAAAAATAAAGAGAAGTGCAGAAAGATGCAACAGAGGTGTAGAAAGAAGCAAGAGAAGTGCAGAAAGAATCAACAGAGGTGCTGAAAGACGCAAGAGAAGTCCATAAAAAGGCAAGAGAGTTGCAGAAACAGGCAACAGAGGTGCAGAATGAGGGAAGAGGGGTGCAGAAAAAGGGAACAGTGGTGGAGAAAGAAGCAAGAGAGGTGCAGAAAGAAGCAAGAGAGGTGCAGAAAGAGGCAAGTTATGTACAGAAACAGGCAAGAGAAGTGTTGAAAGAGGCAAGAGAGGTGCAGAAGGAGGCAAGAGGGGTGCAGAAAGAGGGAAGAGGGTACAGAAATAGGCATGAGAAGTGCAGAAAGAAGCAACAAAGGTGTAGAAAGAGGCATGAAAGGTATAGAAGAAAGAAATAAGAGACGTGCAGAAAAAAGCAAGAGAGGTGAAGAAAGAAGGGAGGTGCAGAAAGCAGAAGAGATGTGCATAAAAAGGCAAGAGAAGTGCAGAAAGAGGAAGAAAGCTGCAAAAAGAAGCAAGAGAAATGCAGAAAGAGGTAAGAGAGGTGCAGAAAGAGAGAAGAGGGATGCAGAAAGAGGCAAGAGGGGTGCAGAAAGAAGGGGGCGTGGCCTGAGGTGACATGTTGGCAAACATGCCCTGTGGCGCATTTTAAGTTGGAGAATTAATTCCTCCTCAATCCTGAGGGTCCCTGGGGGCCAACTAGCCCACCAGGTACCTCCAGTATGCGCCAAAGAGCTGCGTTGCACAGAGGTGTTCAGAGGCCACGCCCTTTTACAACACTCTGCAACGCAACTCCGTGGCGCTTACTAGAGGTACCTGGTGGGCTAGTTGGCCCTCAGGGACCCTCAGGATTAAAGAGGTATTAATTCCTCAACTTAAAACGCGCCACAGGGCGTGTTTGCACACATGTCACCTCAGGCCCCGCCCCCTCCCTTCACCACTGTGCAAACGCGCCCCGTGGCACATTTTAAGTTGGAGGATTAACTCCCCTTGAATCCTGAGGGTCCCTGGGGTGCAACTAGCCCACCAGCTACCTCCATTAAGCGCCACAGAGCTGCATTGCAGAGAGGTGTAAAAAGGGGCGTGGCCTCAGAACACCTCTCTGCAACTCAGCCCCTGGCGCATACTGGAGGTTCCTGGTGGGCTAGTTGGCCCTCAGGGACCCCCAGTATTCAAGGGGAATTCGCTCCCCATCTGCAAACGCGCCAGGGGATTTGGCCTTTGCCTCCGGCACGATGCCGGTCTTTTATTTAATTTTGTTTTTAAGAAGGGGGGCTATGTGGCCCCCCTTCTTTTTCTAATTTATTGGCCCTGGGGACCCCATCCCAAGGCCTTAATCGGCCCCAGGGACCCCATCCCCCGGGGCATGGCCTTTTTTGTTTTTTTCAAATCTTTTGGAGGGGGCTGCGTTGCCCCCCTCCTCAAGCCACTTATGGCCCCAGGGACCCCATCCCCCGGGCCGGCCTTTGTTTTTTTTAAATTTTGGGGAAGGGGGCCGTGTGGCCCCCCTCCCGGGCCACTTGTAGCCCCGGGGACCCCATCCCCCAAGGCTGGCCCTCTCCATTGGGGACCGTGGGGGGTCCCCAATCCCCCCACGGTCCCGCCGGCTCCCCACGTCCCTCGGGAGCCGGCATTGCTTTTCCACATGGGGAGCTGCTAAGATGCAGTGTGGAAAAGCAATTTGCTTTGAATTTTGGAAGAGAGAGCAGGTTTCCTGCTCTCTCTTCCAAAATTCAAAGCAAGTTTGCTATGACAGGACGGGAGCCGCGAGGCTCCCGCCCTGTCATAGCAAACAGCAGTGTCCCGGGGGTGGGCACCCCGGGACACTACAGGAGCCGGCCCTAGGGGGTGTTGGTCCCCAGGGCCATCACAGGCTCCAGGAGGGGGGCCGCGCGGCCCCCCTCCCAACATGTGCAAAGCCCCGGGGAGGTGGTGGTCTCCGGGGCTTCGAGGGTCCGAAACAGACTTCCACATTAAAAATTTTAGTGCCCCGGGAGGTGGCGGTCCCCGAGGCATGTGGGGGGGCTCGAGCCCCCCCCCACACAGGTAATTTAATTTTTTTTAAAAGAAGCCCCGGGGGGTGGCGGTCCCCGGGGCTGCGGGAGGGCCGAGTGCCCTCCCGCACCATTTTAAATTCAAAGCCCTGGGGGGTGGCGGTCCCCGGGGCTTGGGGGGGCCTTAGAGGCCCCCCAAACAAATATTTTATAAACTCCTGCATGCCCCCGGGACTTGGCCCACCCGGGGGCCAGATATCAACGAAGCGCAGGAGCCCACGCTTAGTTTTTTTTTTCACGGCGGGATCCGCGCATCCTAAGTGCATCCCGCCGATTTAAAAAAAAAAAATGCTTTTTTGGGCCCTGGGGGTCCTTGTGGGACCCCCTAAGCAGGACTAGGGGTTCAGGGTGTTTCTACCCTGCCCCCTTTTTGCGTTTTGCGCACTTGTTTCTGTGCCTCGGTTCTACCGAGGAACAAGATGGCTGCCAACACTTCCTGGTTTGGAGTGTTGACAGCCAATTAGCATACAGCTCGTGATCGGGAGGGTGCGCTCAGGGTGTGCGGATCCTCCGCGGCCATAGATATATATGTGTTTTTACTTTTGATTTTCTCAGCAACTACTGAACGGATTTACACCATTTAACAAAAAGGGTTCCTCTCTGAACCAAGAACTACCTCTTTGCCAAATTTGGTGTAATTCCGTTCAGCAGTTCGGGCTGTAGCCGTGTCTAAAGTTTCCTATGGAAAATTGCATGGAGAAAACATGTTTTGGGACCCCCCTTCTTTCTCGGCCCCCGCTTGCTGAATCACCTTGAAACTTTCAGGATAGGAGCGGACCGGAGCGCCTCACGAGTTTTGAAAATTTCGCGAAGATTCGTCAACCGGCGCCAAAGTTATTTGAAATAGAATGTTGTGAATTTCCTATGGAAAATAGGTCCTAACTATAACTATCTACTGGCGACCGCCAGTAGATAATATATATATATATATATATACCTACCTTTTTGGTTTTTCCGTGAATATATATATATATATATCCCAACAATACGTTGCTAATAACAAACGATGCCGAGCCCAATTCCTTCTTAGGGTGGTTTATTAGTTATCTCATGTAGCAAAAAACGCCCCACGTGTTTCGGAGCAGCCGCTCCTTGGTCACGGGTCAAGGTACATTTGTATTCACCAATTACATATAGTGCACATGAATCACAATATAAAGGTAGGACTACTATATCACATACAATGCCTCGCAAAACGGCAACCATTTTGTAGTGGTCAATGAATATTTTAACAAAATGCCTCAGTACATTGTAGCATACTGTCTCAATTAGTGTGAGTTTTATACTTTGTTACAAGGATTTCATTGCTGTCAATTGATGAAAGTTACATCAAAAACTCAGTTAATTTTTGCCCCTGTGGGCTAATGCCAACATTCCATGATGCATCGTAAAAAATGTCCTATTTTGCCAATACAGGCACCATATGACAGAAATTAATAATAACAATTACTGGATTACATTTTGCCCCAGTGGGATATTGTGCATCAAAACTGTTTCAAATCTACACAAGTGGGCAACGTAAGGCAGCAATACTTCATAACAATTCTTTCAAATTCTGCCACAGTGGGCACTATATCAGACTCTACACAAAAAATATATATCCAAACGACACCCAATATTGTAGCTCTTTTGCGTTCCTCCTCATTGCATGATGATATCTCCGTCTCCTACAAAATAAAACAAGTACAAGATTGTCAATGATCTACCTATTTCCTATTAAAAGTTACAAACATTTACCACGAGAGGCATGTACAAGATTACATTATAATTAACAATATTATTAACACCGATGTATTCAAACCGATTGAAATTTCACTATCACAGTTAAACAATTAACCCAAGTGCAGGGATAATACCTCATCCTTGTTTAAACCTGTAGGATACTTGGTTTCATATTTTATGATCATTTTTGATTCTAACCGTCTTAATTCTCTAACTCTGTTCCCTCCTCTTTCAGAAATAGGAATTCTATCAAGAGCACAATATTTTAAAAGGCTAGCATTCTTATTCTGATGATCTTTAAAGTGCCTTGCAATAGGATACTGCTTATCCTCATTGACAATTGCTCTCACATGCTCCAAAATACGTTATTTGACCTGATGAATTGTGCTCCCAATATAAATTAAAGAGCATGGACAGATCAACGCATATATGCAAAATTCAGATTTGCATGTCAGGTGTTTTTTAATCAAAAATGGTCTCTGATGTTTAGATAACTCGATTTGCTTACGATTAATGCTGTGTTTACATGCTTTACATGACCCGCATGCAAAGAAACCTTGTATCTGTTGGGGATCCGTGGCTATTTGCAATGTGCTGCTGCAAAGGATATCATTTAGAGCTGTACCCTTTCTAAAGGTAATTTTCGGATTCTCTGCAACATATTTTTTCAATGTCTTGTCTGTACCTAAAACATGCCCAAATTTCTTAAGACATCTTTTTACCACCCACGCTTGATTGCTGAATGCTGTTATGAATCTTATAGGTTCTTCCTTGTTGTCATCTCTACTTTTTACTTTCAACAAGTCCCCTCTTTTTATTCTTTTCACCTGGTAACGTTTGCGGCCTTGAAGCGATCGGGAAAGTTGGAGGACTTTTTCCGATCAGCTGTTTGTCCGCAAGCATCAATACAAAGGAGTCCGAAGTCCGTGAGAGGAGTACACAGTGACCGGGAGGCTGGCGGAACCTGCGTGGCTAAACTAGTTTAGTCACAGCAGAGGAATAGCGTGGCAAGAGCTAGTGGCTACTAGCTAAGGGGTGTTTGAAATACAATCTCCCCAAGGTGAATCATGATGTCTGCAAATAGAGAGGCTACAAGACGACAAGCAGCAGAGTTGCTGTTTATACCGATTACGAAGAACACAACAGATGGAGACAAACCAAGTAATACTATTTTGATTGAATTACAGACAAAAAAGCAACTTTGGGATAAATTATGGAAAGCTGCAAAGTTGGAACAAGCCAAATGGTGGGAGGCGACAGCTCTCCAGAAATATGTGGACTACGAGAGAGTCTCAAGAGGTTTACGGATTTTCATCACTCCGACATTCAATGATCCCGATCCTGAGTTGATTGAGGAATGGGCCATAAATAACCATAACTGTTCTCCTGTTATGCTGAAACTGTTGATTAAATATGCAGTGAAAGACACACAGAGGTTGGCATTAGAAATTGAGAGATTATCAACTTTAATAAAAGAAAAATACTCTGACAATGAATTTGATCAGGAAATGAACAAACTTAACCTGAGACTGGAGAAAGCAGAAGAAGAGATAAAATTGAAGAAACAACGAAAATTTCATAGGGATCAAATAGACTATGAAATGGGACAAATATTTACATTTGGAAGAAAATTTGATCTTCTCAGAGAAGCTAACCAGACCAGAGTGGAAACCAGCCAAGTGCCTAAAAGTCTGGAGATCACTACTGAAATAGAGGCTGATAAAGAGGTACATACTAACCCTAATTTGAGCATAAACAGCAAGGCTATGGGAAATAACATTCAAGGTCAAGAGGACCAATCGGGAGTAAAATCCAGAATTTTAAAAGAATTCGATCTGATGGCAAGGGGACAACTAGGATTGGGGAGTCCAGGACCCCAGGAAAGCAAAGGTCGGGGTCGAGGCGCCAGAGGAGGAAACAAGAGAAGCGCAAAAAAGCAAGGGAACTTAGATGACTTCATGGGAATGACAACAAGAGGCAAATCTGCAGCAAAATGAAGGACTTACTCACAGTGGTAAATTTATCAGATATTGCATTGTCTATTGGTCAAATTAATGTTTTATCTTTGGGTTTAACATTTTGTCCCATGAATAGATTTAATTATACTGAGGGAAGAATTGACTTGTTCCAATTCACGAGAAAATTAAAACTTAAAAAAGGGTATGAAAATCAGAGAAAGGGAGTGTCACCTACAACCAGTGTTGAGTCAAATCTCACTATTGGAGATATTGAAATTCTACATACCCTGCGAGAATTGGAGGGAGGAGTGGGGTGGATTGATAATCCACTAGTTAGTCTGGCTGAGGAGAATCTGATAATTGACTGTACCAGGTCTAGTGGGTTTAAACCTAAATCCATGTTCTTACCCCAAATACACAATGATGCAATCAAAGGTATTTGAGAAAGGTGTTAAGAATGAATTTAAAAAACTTGACAAATGTAAACCCCAAAAATACAGTAATCTTACTCTGGAACAACAGAAAGCTATTAAAGAACTTCAAGACAATAAATCTATAGTGATAAAGAAATCTGACAAGGGTGGGAACATGGTTGTTTGGTCCATACAGATGTATTTAAATGAGGGCAAGAGACAGCTGGAGGATGTAAATAACTATGTGACAACTGACAGAAAAGGTTATGAGAAAAGTAATGAGAGGTATAAGGCTGATCTCATTAACTGGAAAAATGTAACTTGCTAACAAATGAAGAATACAAGTATTTGAATTGTGAGTATCCCAAGTTATCTGCAATGTATATGTTGCCGAAAATCCATAAAGACAACCATAATCCACCTGCAAGACCGATTGTGTCCTCCATGGGAAGTCTTTATGAAAATACTTCAAAGTATATTGATTACGTTCTAAGACCCTATGTACAATCCTTTCCATTGTATGTACGTGATACAGGAGATTTCTTAAGACTGATTGAGAACATAACCTGGGAAAAAGACATGCTGTTAATGAAATTAGATGTCAACAGCTTATACACATGTATACCGCATAAATTAGGTTTGGAGGCTAGTCGCCATTTCCTAAAAACTCATGAGCTGTCGTATTTTATGCACACTGAAATGCTTTTGACTATGATGTATACTTGTTTGACTAACAATCTCTTCATATTTGATCATGTGATTTATCGTCAAACCCAGGGGCCGGCAATATGGACCTGCTTTGCCCCCAGTTATGTGGGTTTTTACCTTCGCTGGTGGGAGGAGCAGGTGGCGGGTAACATTGAAGCCTTTAACCAACATGTCGTCCTCTGGGCTAGGTACATTGATGATGTTTTTTGTATCTGGAGAGGTACAGAAAGTGAAGCCACAAGTTTTGTGGAAACCTTGAATGACAACAATTTAAATCTAAAGTTTACTAGTACAGTACATATGACTGAAATTGAATTTCTTGATGTAGAAGTTAGGGTGAGTGACAACAGACTGGAGAGAAGATTGTTTCGAAAAAAAAAAAAAATGCTGGCAATAGTTTATTGCATGCAGGTAGTTGTCACCCCATAAACCTAATCAACAATATACCTTATGGAGAGTTATTAAGGGCAAGAAGGAATTGTAGCTCGGACACAGCCTTTCAGGAAGAAATGGCCAGGATGGAAGAAAGATACAGTGAAAGGGGATATTCCAAGAAAACTATAAGACAGGCATGTGAGAAGGTGAAAACAATAAAAAGAGGGGACTTGTTGAAAGTAAAAAGTAGAGATGACAACAAGGAAGAACCTATAAGATTCATAACAGCATTCAGCAATCAAGCATGGGAGGTAAAAAGATGTCTTAAGAAATTTTGGCATGTTTTAGGTACAGACGAGACATTGAAAAAATATGTTGGAGAGAATCCGAGAATTACCTTTAGAAAGTGTACAGCTCTAAATGATATCCTTTGCAGCAGCACATTGCAAACAGCCACGGATCCCCAACAGATACAAGGTTTCTTTACATGCGGGTCATGTAAAGCATGTAAACACAGGATTAATCATATGCAAATTGAGTTATCTAAAAATCAGAGACCATTTTTGATTAAAAAACACCTGACATGCAAATCTGATTTTTGCATATATGCGTTGATCTGTCCATGCTCGTTAATGTATATTGGGAGCACAATTTATCAGGTCAAAAAACTTATTTTGGAGCATATGAGAACGATTGTCAATGAGATTAAGCAGTATCCTATTGCAAGGCACTTTAAAGATCATCACAATAAGAATGCTAGCCTTTTAAAATATTGTGGTCTTGACAGAATTCCTATTCCTGAAAGAGGAGGGAACAGAGTTAGAGAATTAAGATGGTTAGAATAAAAAATTATCATAAAATATGAAACCTGTATCCTACAGGTTTAAACAAGGATGAGGAATTATCCGTGCACTTGGGTTAATTGTTTAACTGTGATAGTGAAATTTCAATCGGTTTGAATACATCAGTGTTAATAATATTGTTAATAATAATGTAATCTTGTGCATGCCTCTCGTGGTAAATGTTTGTAACTTTTAATAGGTAATAGGTAGATTATTGACGATATTGCACTTGTTTTATTTTGTAGGAGATGGAGATATCATCATGCAATGAGGAGGAACGCAAAAGAGCTACAATATTGGGTGTCGTTTGGATATATATTTTTTGTGTAGAGTCTGATATATAGTGCCCACTGTGGCGAAATTGGAAAGAATTGTTATGAATTATTGCTGCCTTACGTTGCCCACTCGGGTAGATTTGAAACAGTTTTGATGCACAATATCCCACTGGGGCAAAATGTAATCCAGTAATTGTTATTATTAATTTCTGTCATATGGTGCCTGTATTGGCAAAATAGGAAATTTTTTACGATGCATCATGGAATGTTGGCATTAGCCTACAGGGGCAAAAATCAACTGAGTTTTTGATGTAACTTTCATCAATTGATAGCAATGAAATCTTTGTAACAAAGTATAAAACTCACAATAATTGAGGCAGTATGCTACAATGTACTGAGGCATTTTGTTAAAATATTCATTGACCACGACAAAATGGATGCCGTTTTGCGAGCCATTGTATGTGATATAGTAGTCCTACATTTATATTGTGATTCATGTGCTCTGTATGTAATTGGTGAATACAAACGTACCTTGACCCGTGACCAAGGAGCGGCTGCTCCGAAATGCGTCGGGCGTTTTTTGTTACATGAGATAACTAATAAACCATGCTAAGAAGGAATTGGGCTCGGCATCGTTTGTTATTAACAATGGATTGTTGGGATTTACGATTCACTCGGAGCGTTGATTTCACAAACGAAAGCACCGCCGCATTATATGGAGAAAGATCAACACACCTACATGGCTGTATTCGAGGTCCTGCAAGTCGGGGGAAACGTCGTTATCGAGCAGGCCATTGCAGGTGAGACGCACGTCTCATTGATTTGTAAACAACAGTGAGCAGCGGCTGGACGAGGGGGCAATTCACGGATCATACTCTGAAAAGAACTTTCACTACATCATATCAGCATGTTTAGTGAATCGGCGCGCCGCGAAGCGGCCAATGACATGTTTAAAAAGCAGAAGGGAATAGAACGAAGTACCACAATGGAACAACTAAAACCCACAAGTAGTTTAAATAACATCTTGATGAAGCTTGAAAGACTATATGAACGTAAGACAAGGAAGTGGTGGGAGGCCACTTCCTTGCAAAATTACATCGAAGTGCATAGAGTCCCGAGGGGACTCAGGGTATATACGGTTCCATCTTATGAAAATCAGGATCCGGATTTATTATCTGATTGGGCAGAACACACTGCACAGTATTGCCAAGGCACTCTAGGGATCCTGGTGAAGTATGCCTGGAGTGACCGGGAGAAGGCATTAAAGGAGATCAAAGACTTGGAGGAGTTGCTGTCTAAAGAAGAAGATAAGAACAAAATAGAGGAACTTCTTGGTCAAATGAAAGTAAGGTTGTCGAAATATGAACAGAAAATAAAACTCAGAAAACAAGAAAAATTCGAGCGAGATGAAAATGATTGTCTGCAAGGCAGAGTATTAACATTTGCACGAAAGTTTGATGGTCCCAGAAAGGAACTAACGCAAAAAAATATCAAAAGCGGTAACCATCAGAGTAGAAACATCAGAATCAGAGGTGACTGAAAATGAATCTGGGGATGAACTTGCAACTGCCATGGGAGGAGTCAAAACAACGACTCCTTTTCACGACGAATTTCAAGTGATCAGACAATCATGGTTGCGGGGGGGCAAGAACAAACCACCCGAACAACCCACCGAAGAACACGCATATTAGGTTGGGGCAGGAAGAGGCAGGGGAAGAGCACCCACCTGGGGGACCCGAAAAAGAAATTCAACAAACGGCAATAGATAATAACAACTTAACAGTGGTTAATTTTACACCAAAACATCTATCTGCAAGTGAGATGAAGGTTCTAATTTTGGGACTAACATTTTGCCCGACAAACTGCCTGGAATTCACACAAACAAGAATTGACCTCTTTTGCTTCATAAGGAAATTGAAGCTACATAAATAATTCAAATTGAGACCAACTTTGAAAGAGACTAAACAACCATCTGCAAGGATTACAGCAACTGATCTTTTAACCTGCAATGATCTATCAGCAGTGGAACTTTTACACAATCTCCATACAACTTTGGACAATCAATCTGGTATTATGGAGGAAATAGCGATACGAGCGTTACAAGTAGGGATCAATCAAGAAATGGAAGAAAGTCCATTTAAACCTAAATCCACATTTATACCGCAGATGCCATTCAACGCGATAGATGTTTTCTCGGAAGCTATGGTCAATGATCTACTTAAGTTCAGATGTAAAAACTCCAGAAGTCCCAGGAAGGACAATCTGACGATTGAAGAGAAACAGGCCCTGAAAGGTCTACTTCAGGATACGTCGATTGTAATTAAGCCTTCAGATAAAGGTGGAAACGTGGTGTTACAAACAAGGATGCAATACTGTGAAGCAGCCTTGAGACAATTGTCAGACAATCTATATTATATACCGACCACACAGAAGGATTTCCAACTAAGTGTGCTTAGTTATGAGACTTTGATAAGGAAATGGTATAACAAATCTATGCTGGGGACGGAAGAACATTTATTTTTACGAAACAGCAATCCAGTCATAGCTACTTTTTATCACATTCCGAAGCTCCATAAAGACAGCCTGCATCCACCAGGTAGGCCAATTGTGTCTTCACAGGGGAGCCTGACAGAACATTTATCTATGTTCATTGACTATTTCCTTTTTCCATTTGTGATGGAACTAGACTCATATATTAAGGACACAAAAGACTTTTTGAATAAGATTGATAATATAACTTGGGACCCTTCATATCAACTAGTAGTGTTGGACATCACTAGTTTATATACGTGCATAAATCATGACGATGGTCTAAAAGCTGTACAATTTTATTTGAATAAGAGACAATTACGGTTTGCTGAACACAATGTCATGTTGATTGAGTTTACTGACATTTTGCCTTACAAATAACATCTTTGTATTTGAAGACAAGTTTTTCAGACAGATCTCTGGTCCGGCGATGGGCACCTGCTTCGCTCCCAGCTATGCGAACTTGTTCGTTGGCTGGTGGGAGGAGCAGGTGTCCAGAACCTATGTGAGAGGGCAAAGCAAAGGTCGAGCTATAGTTTGGCATCGATATATAGATGACCTTTTCATTGTGTGGGAGGGCACTCCTGAATCTGCAAGGGGATATATTGAGGAGTTAAATGAGAACGATCTGAATCTGCACTTTTTGGGAATAGTGAGTCCAGTGGCAGTGGACTACCTTGACCTGAAGGTATTTGTGTCAGAGTGTCAATTAAATACAGCCCTGTACCGAAAAACAACAGCGAGTAATTCAACTTTATTTTCAACCAGTAGTCATCCATTCAAATTGAAACAGAGCATACCCTATGGAGAATTACTAAGGGTAAAAAGAAATAGTTCTAGAACATGTGACTTTGAAGTCGCAGCTAAAGAAAGTTTGGCTAGATTTGAGGTGAGGGGTTATGACTCAGCCCTTTTAGAAAGCACACTTCAAAAAGTGAGAGAGATCCCTAGGCAACAATTGTTAAAAGACAAGAAAAGTCGAAAGAGAGGGTTCAGTGATGCAAATGAAGGGAAGTTTAGGATGATTACTACCTACTCAGCCGAGGCTAATTTTTTGAAACGCACAATGAGAAAGAATTGGCATATCTTAAAAACAGATAATGTCTTAAGTGAAGATATTCCGACATTTCCACTAGTAACTTTTAAAAAGGCTAGATCCTTAAAGGACATACTAGTTCGCAGTCATTTAGAGAAGCAACCACGAGAGATGGGAACTCTGAAGGAAATGCAGGGATTCTTTCCATGTGGAAAGTGCAAAGCCTGCACTAACAGTAAGAGAGTTCTGTCATATAATATTCCTGACATCAATCTGAAAAGACCCATAACTAAATTTTTGACCTGTAGCACTACCTACGCTGTCTATTGTCTAGTCTGTCCATGCGGCTTATGCTACATTGGAAGTACTATCCACCCCCTGAAAATCAGGATTTTGGAACATCTAAGGGCGATAGCTAAGAACGATGCATCGTACCCAGTGGCAAGGCATTATGCTGAGAAACACCTGAGCAATAGAAATGTGTTACAGTATTATGGCTTAGATCATGTGAAAGACCATACAAGAGGTGGAGATAGATTGAAAAAATTACGTAGACTAGAGTCACGGTATATAATTGATTTACAGACAAAATTCCCTAGAGGGTTAAACAGTAGTGAGGAACTGGCATCACACTTGGGTGTTTAAAATGTGATTTCGGATATGTAGGTAATATTTGTTCGTTTTCCTGAAGCTGCAATGAATGAATTTTTTAGAATACAGGTATTTAGGCACAACAGCGTTTTGCCGATTCACGGCAAAGAAATGTTATGTTAAGTTGTCTAATTGTATGGATGGATGTCTTGATTTAGGCTTTTTAATAGTCTGTAGTTGACAATTACCTGTGACATGTCAATGAATTGATAGAATAAGGGTAACAACTATGCAGTGGACCTTGGCCGATCCACGGCTTGATGATTTTAAACAAAGGATGATGTACACTATTTGAATTAACTATGCACGAGAAGCGCATTAAATAATATTATTAAATTGTGAAGAACGAGAAACACGGCGATAGAATTTAGAAACGCCCAAAATGTATTAACAGTACCACGTGAATAATCTCACTGTGTATATCATAAATGTTTAATGATATTCTGGACTGTGAAAGTGCAACTGTGTACACGTTTTACTTTGTAAGGCATTTGCATTTGTAAGAATAATAGGTATATGCTATATGTTAAAAGATGGCGCGATATTTTGAACGCTATCTGTTGGGTCCATTGCGTCCATTGTTGATGTTTACCCTTTTGTAGTAACTGATTAAAAGACGGCTGCCCGCGGTGTGATGGTAACACCGAAGAAGGCAGACCGCCGAAATGCGTTTGTTCACAGAATAAAGATCCTTGAAAACGCCACCCGTGAGTGCTTATTTTCCCCGTACATGGGAATTTTGAGCTAATATATATATATATATATATATATATATATATATATATATACATGCCAATAACTCCGCACCCTGGAAGCGTCTTTTCTCTCCCAAATCACGGACACGGACCCAATTCGGTGCTATGATGTTTTATTCAACCGTCTCCATTACGCGTTTCGACTCCGTGGAGCCTTGATCACATGACATGGATACATAGGTTAGTGCAATATTTAAAGTGAAATGTACATACCAATTTATCATCACGTGTTCAAGGACATAGAGAAAATACTTATGGTACCAACACTGTTTATGATGTTGCTAAACATATTCCATCATTTTTTGGCTGTTTAAAACATAGTACTATTAGAAAATAATTTATGTTCTCATGTTTCCAATGCTTTTAAAATTACACGTAAAATACTAAAAGCAGAAAAGTAAACTAATAATAGGTTTAATCCTATATTACAATATAATTGCATGTTTCTTTTGTACCCTCATATGTCCCTGTTGCGGTCTGTACAAAATTCTATAAAGTGCCTAAGTGAAAAGTGCAAAGTGATTGTGAAAATGTTAATAATGATAAAATTAACTCTATGTGTGTCTCCCTGTTGTCCGACTTATATAATCATGTTTTCATTGTGAGCAAATGCCTAAAATTCAGTTGTTAATCCTCACAGCCTGAGTACATAGATAAAAGTACATTATTTATTATGAACAATGTAAATGAAGTTTATCCACAGCCTTTAGATACCGGAATTTGGAGCTAATATATATATATATATATATATATATATATATATACATATATATGTGTGTGTATGTATATATGTCTATATATATATTCACGGAAAAAACAAAAGTTAGACGGACGTTATAGCGTTATAGTTAGTCTGACATTTCACTCGTACAAAACCAGAGAAATTCAGCCGTTATATTTAGCTGAGGTAACTATAACTCGCGCCCCGCAATGCACTGCTTATGACCTCATATATTACATCACTCATGACATGGTCAGTGACATCACTGATGACATCACTGATGCCCTCTTAAATGAAATCAGTGATGACATCAGTGATAACATCATCCAGTGACTGTGAGTGCTTTATAAAAGTTTGAGTGTTAAATATATATACCAAGGTGCATTGTTGAATCAGTGGGTTTATGAGTGACTGTATGGATGACTCAGTCGGTGCATGACTGACTGTATACATGAGTAAATGGGTGTCTCAGTGAATGTATGGGTGACTGACTCGTTGTGTGAATGTGTGTATCTGTCTGTCTGTTAATGTCTAAGTGGGTGTATGAGTGTGTTAGTGGGTACATGAATGGCTACATGGGTGATTGGTTGTCTGAATACGTCTATGGTTGTCTGGGTGTCTGTGTTTGTGGGTGAAGAGGTGTGTGACTGCCTGTTTGGATCAGTAAGTGGGTGAGTCAGTGGCTGTGTGGGGTACTGTTGCTTGTGTGAAAAGTTGTGTGAGTGAGTGTCTGGCTGTGTCGGTGATTGAGTGCATGTGTCAGTATGGGTGAGTAACTGAGTATGTGAAAGGCAGTATACATGAGTGACAGGGTATATGAATGACTGTATGCGTGAGTGAGTGAATGTGAGAGTGGTTATATAGATGAGTGCATGCTTCTTCCAGTGACTGTATAGCTGAGTGAGTATGTGTTCCTATATGTATGAGTAAGTAAGTGGGTGTGTGTGTGTAACTTTTTGGGTGAGTAAGTGCATGTATGATTGACTGTATGGGTGAGTGTCTAGGTGTGTGAGTAGTTCTATGGGTAACTCACACAGTGTGTCAGCGCCTGAATGCCTGTGTGAGTGGATATGTCAATGGCTGTATTAGTCAGTGAGTGGGTCTATGAGTGGCAGTAAGGGTGCGCAAGTGGATGTGTATGTAGATGAATGAATCAGTGAGTGGGTGTGCAAGTACTGGTATGGCTCTGTGAACAGGTTTGTGAATGGTTGTGTGGGAGCGGCAGTGGGTGTATAAAACATTCTAAAATTGTGTGAGTGGGTGAGTCAGAGATGCTGTGGATGATGTCATCACTGATGTCATCAGTGATGTCATTTGAGATGTCATCAGTGATGTCACTGACCATGTCATGAGTGATGTAATATATGTAGTCATAAGCAGTGCATTGCGGGGGCCTGAGTTATAGTTACCTCAGCTAACTATAATGGCTGAATTTCTCTGGTTTTGTACAAGTGAAATGCCAGACTAACTATAACGTCCCTCTAACCTTTGACTTTCTGTGAATATCTAAAGTTTTTTAAATGCTAATTTCTAACTATAACGTCCCTGAAACGGACCCTCAAGAGGCAAGTGGACTTCATACCCCAACCAAGAGCACGCCAGGAGGTGCGTTTGCGGAGTGGTTGAGAAAGGGGACGTGGCCTTCGACCACCTCTCAGCAATCCCACTGTGTGGGGATTACTGGAGGTTCCTGGTTGGCTAGTTGGCCCCTAAGGACCCTCAGGAGCGACGGGGACTTCATCCCCCAACCAAAAGCACACCAGGAGGCACGTTTGCAGAGTAATGGAGAAAGGGGGTAGGCCTCCAGCGAGTTGCCGGTCCCTATATATTTTTTTAATTTAGGAATGAGGGCTGTGTATCCCCCTTCCCTTGGTGATTATGGGGCCCGGAGACCCCGTCCCCTGGGCAAGACCCATTTTTTAAATTTTATTTTGATTTAAAAGGGAGGGGGGGTGTGGCCCCCTCCCGAGGCCAAAATATGCCCCGTGGACCCAATCCCCCGGGGCTGGGCCTTTGTGGGTTTTTTTTTAAAGGGGAGGGGGGCCATGCGGCTCCCCTCCCCTGGCCGATTTTAGCCCCGGGGACCCCATCGCCCGAGGCCTGGCCAATTTTTTTTTTTAACGTTAGGGGCTCCGAGGGGCCCCCTTCCCCATGTCATTTTTGGCCCAGGGACCCCATCCCCGAGACTTGGCCATTTATTTTATAATTTATTTTAAATGGGGGGGGCCAAGCGACCCCCTCCCCAGGCTGGCCATTTCTTTAAAAAAAACTAAAACAATGGAGGGGACTCCCCATCCTCCGGGGCTTGGCCTCTCGTTGGGGACCGCAGTGGGAGCCCCAAGGCCCCTGCAGTCCATGCTGGCTCCCTGCCTCCTGCTGGAGTCGGCATTGCTTTTGGGCAGAGGGAGCTGCTAACATGCAGCCCCCTCTGCGCAAAAGCAATTCTGCTTCGCTTCATGGCCCTGATTTGTGTGAGAGTGGGACAGCCTGCAGTTGCTGCTCCTGTCTGGAGCAGGAGAAGGGCTGGACTGTTCTTCACCCTTGTTTATGAAGCAAAAGAGCGTGTGGAGTGCTTTGGGTTTTATCCCTGAGCAGAGGGCTGAGTGCGGCTTACTGCCGATGCAACACGTAGTGAGTGCTTATAGTTTGAGGTCACTCTGACCCCGTGGCTTGTGTTTAAGGGCAGCGCTTGTAACCAGAGGAAATCGGTCACTGTGAGGCACCTAAGGCACGTGGTGAGCCTGTCTTCCCTGACCTGTATTAGCAGGAAGAAGCCGCTGGGAGAGGAAACTGAGGAGAAAGGAGCGTGGCCATTCACCAGCTGAGCGAGCGTCCAAGTTTCGCCTAGCTACCAGCGCCGCAGTGGGGTCTCTGGGAGTGCCCGACGATGCCCGAGGAAGCCGCGAAGTTCCCATGACAACCGAAAAGGGGAAGCCTCACCAACAGCAGCAACGCCTAGCACAGGATTCAACAGTGCCAAGGAGAGGCCTGGCACGAGGCAGATCAGTGGGTTTATGAGTGACTGTATGGATGACTCAGTTGGTGCATGACTGACTGTATACATGAGTAAATGGGTGTCTCAGTGAATGTATGGGTGACTGACTCGTTGTGTGAATGTGTGTATCTGTCTGTCTGTTAATGTCTAAGTGGGTCTATGAGTGTGTTAGTGGGTACATGAATGGCTACATGGGTGATTGGTTGTCTGACAACGTCTATGGTTGTCTGGGTGTCTGTGTTTGTGGGTGAAGAGGTGTGTGACTGCCTGTTTAGATCAGTGAGTGGGTGAGTCAGTGGCTGTGTGGGGTACTGTTGCTAGTGTGAAAAGTTGTGTGAGTGAGTGTCTGGCTGTGTCGGTGATTGAGTGCATGTGTCAGTATGGGTGAGTAACTGAGTATGTGAAAGGCAGTATACATGAGTGACAGGGTATATGAATGACTGTATGCGTGAGTGAGTGAATGAGAGAGTGGTTATATAGATGAGTGCATGCTTCTGCCAGTGACTGTATAGCTGAGTGAGTATGTGTTCCTATTTGTATGAGTAAGTAAGTGGGTGTGTGTGTGTAACTTTTTGGGTGAGTAAGTGCATGTATGATTGACTGTATGGGTGAGTGTCTAGGTGTGTGAGTAGTTCTATGGGTAACTCACACAGTGTGTCAGCGCCTGTATGCTTGTGTGAGTGGATATGTCAATGGCTGTATTAGTGAGTGAGTGGGTCTATGAGCAGCAGTATGGGTGCGCAAGTGGATGTGTATGTAGATCAATGAATCAGTGAGTGGGTGTGCAAGTACTGGTATAGCTCTGTGAACAGGTTTGTGAATGGTTGTGTTGGAGCGGCAGTGGGTGTATAAAACATTCTAAAATGGTGTGAGTGGGTGAGTCAGAGATGCTGTGGATGATGTCATCACTGATGTCATCAGTGATGTCATTTGAGATGTCATCAGTGATGTCATCAGTGATGTCACTGACCATGTCATGAGTGATGTAATATATGTAGTCATAAGCAGTGCATTGCGGGGCCCGAGTTATAGTTACCTCAGCTAACTATAACGGCTGAATTTCTCTGGTTTTGTACAAGTGAAATGCCAGACTAACTATAACGTCCCTCTAACCTTTGACTTTTCTGTGAATATCTAAAGTTTTTTAAATGCTAATTTCTACCTATAACGTCCCTGAAACGGACCCTCAAGAGGCAAGTGGACTTCATACCCCAACCAAGAGCACGCCAGGAGGTGCGTTTGAGGAGTGGTTGAGAAAGGGGACGTGGCCTTCGACCACCTCTCAGCAATCCCACTGTGTGGGGATTACTGGAGGTTCCTGGTTGGCTAGTTGGCCCCTAAGGACCCTCAGCAGCGACGGGGACTTCATCCCCCAACCAAGAGCACACTACGCCACTGGAGTCAAGCTATCCTGGCTGATGAAGGCTGATAGCCTGAAACCGGTCCTAGGATGCTTGATTCCGGTCCAGGGAAGACATGGCTTGGCAGTTCGGTCTGGACTGTTCCCATGAGGCACAGGGTCAAGACTGATTTGCATATGGCTATGTCTGAACTGGGGTGGCGTGGTGAAGCAAAATAACGATGGATTAAACCCAGATCTGTGACTGGGGGTGAATGTTTGCCAATGTGCAGCATTCCGTCCATCATCTTGTGTGTTTTGCATTTCGCCCTAAGTGGGAAGGGTATGCCCAGACGTGGGTCCCGTGCTCACTACGCCACTGGAGTCAAGCTATCCTGGTTGATGAAGGCTGATAGCCTGAAACCGGTCCTAGGATACTTGATTCCGGTCCAGGGAAGACATGGCTTGGCAGTTCGGTCTGGACTGTTCCCATGAGGCACAGGGTCAAGACTGATTTGCATATGGCTATGTCTGAACTGGGGTGGCGTGGTGAAGCAAAATAACGATGGATTAAACCCAGATCTGTGACTGGGGGTGAATGTTTGCCAATGTGCAGCATTCCGTCCATCATCTTGTGTGTTTTGCATTTCGCCCTAAGTGGGAAGGGTATGCCCAGACGTGGGTCCCGTGCTCACTACGTCACTGGAGTCAAGCTATCCTGGCTGATGAAGGCTGATAGCCTGAAACCGGTCCTAGGATGCTTGATTCCGGTCCAGGGAAGACATGGCTTGGCAGTTCAGTCTGGACTGTTCCCATGAGGCACAGGGTCAAGACTGATTTGCATATGGCTATGTCTGAACTGGGGTGGCGTGGTGAAGCAAAATAACGATGGATTAAACCCAGATCTGTGACTGGGGGTGAATGTTTGCCAATGTGCAGCATTCCGTCCATCATCTTGTGTGTTTTGCATTTCGCCCTAAGTGGGAAGGGTATGCCCAGACGTGGGTTCCGTGCTCACTACGCCACTGGAGTCAAGCTATCCTGGCTGATGAAGGCTGATAGCCTGAAACCGGTCCTAGGATCCTTGATTCCAGTCCAGGGAAGACATGGCTTGGCAGTTCGGTCTGGACTGTTCCCATGAGGCACAGGGTCAAGACTGATTTGCATATGGCTATGTCTGAACTGGGGTGGCGTGGTGAAGCAAAATAACGATGGATTAAACCCAGATCTGTGACTGGGGGTGAATGTTTGCCAATGTGCAGCATTCCGTCCATCATCTTGTGTGTTTTGCATTTCGCCCTAAGTGGGAAGGGTATGCCCAGACGTGGGTCCCGTGCTCACTATGCCACTGGAGTCAAGCTATCCTGGCTGATGAAGGCTGATAGCCTGAAACCGGTCCTAGGATGCTTGATTCCGGTCCAGGGAAGACATGGCTTGGCAGTTCGGTCTGGACTGTTCCCATGAGGCACAGGGTCAAGACTGATTTGCATATGGCTATGTCTGAACTGGGGTGGCGTGGTGAAGCAAAATAACGATGGATTAAACCCAGATCTGTGACTGGGGGTGAATGTTTGCCAATGTGCAGCATTCCGTCCATCATCTTGTGTGTTTTGCATTTCGCCCTAAGTGGGAAGGGTATGCCCAGACGTGGGTCCCGTGCTCACTACGCCACTGGAGTCAAGCTATACTGGCTGATGAAGGCTGATAGCCTGAAACCGGTCCTAGGATGCTTGATTCCGGTCCAGGGAAAACATGGCTTGGCAGTTCGGTCTGGACTGTTCCCATGAGGCACAGGGTCAAGACTGATTTGCATATGGCTATGTCTGAACTGGGGTGGCGTGGTGAAGCAAAATAACGATGGATTAAACCCAGATCTGTGACTGGGGGTGAATGTTTGCCAATGTGCAGCATTCCGTCCATAATCTTGTGTGTTTTGCATTTCGCCCTAAGTGGGAAGGGTATGCCCAGACGTGGGTCCAGTGCTCACTACGCCACTGGAGTCAAGCGATCCTGGATGATGAAGGCTGATAGCCTGAAACCGGTCCTAGGATGCTTGATTCCGGTCCAGGGAAGACATGGCTTGGCAGTTCGGTCTGGACTGTTCCCATGAGGCACAGGGTCAAGACTGATTTGCATATGGCTATGTCTGAACTGGGGTGGCGTGGTGAAGCAAAATAACGATGGATTAAACCCAGATCTGTGACTGGGGGTGAATGTTTGCCAATGTGCAGCATTCCGTCCATCATCTTGTGTGTTTTGCATTGGAGCAGGAGAAGGGCTGGACTGTTCTTCGCCCTTGTTTATGAAGCAAAAGAGCGTGTGGAGTGCTTTGGGTTTTATCCCTGAGCAGAGGGCTGAGTGCGGCTTACTGCCGATGCAACACGTAGTGAGTGCTTATAGTTTGAGGTCACTCTGACCCCGTGGCTTGTGTTTAAGGGCAGTGCTTGTAACCAGAGGAAATCGGTCACTGTGAGGCACCTAAGGTACGTGGTGAGCCTGTCTTCCCTGACCTGTATTAGCAGGAAGAAGCCGCTGGGAGAGGAAACCGAGGAGAAAGGAGCGTGGCCGTTCACCAGCTGAGCGAGCGTCCAAGTTTCGCCTAGCAACCAGCGCCACAGTGGGGTCTCTGGGAGTGCCCGTCGATGCCCGAGGAAGCCGACGAAGTTCCCATGACAACCGAAAAGGGGAAGCCTCACCAACAGCAGCAACGCCTAGCACAGGATTCAAAGTGCCAAGGAGAGTCCTGGCACGAGGCAGAGCAGGGGCGCTCCCCATATACAGGAGCTTTGACTTCCATCGCCACACCAGGCAGAAGGGCCTTAAACCAGCAGGCCGCGTGAGTTCATAAACCCCTTCCCCTTTTGAGGAATTCCATTGGGGGCATTTTTAATATCTTCATAGTGGTCCACGAGGCCCAAGAGGGCTCCGGACATGCTACAGCCTTGCTTTGCAGTTGCTATGCGAGTTTGAGGGCTGATAGGTGGTATACGCGGGGGACCCAGCGAGATCTCCCTGCTGATGCCGGCAGTGTGGAGCCCCCAACAAGTGTTGGTGCATACCTTGGGGGGGTGCCTGGTTGCCGGGGAGGTAGCAGGACGGGGTAGACCCACGACAGAGGGTCCGACCCTGTTGAGGCTACAAACTACTGTGATAATGCAAAAAGGAGCACAGAGGCTCCTGTATCCTACATGGAATCCCTAAAATACTGCATAACATGTAATAGAGGCGCATATGTGCTGTCCTTATGGGTGCTCTGCAGTTGTAGAGGATTTACCCTATGTGTTCAGGGTGATATGGATATGGTTATTCCTATGTTTGGGTGCATTATCCAACTGCTTCATATGTTGTACCATGATTTATGATTGGGGCTCCCAGCTTTATGGTATTTATTTTTTTAACAATTCCGTCTGTATTTAGCCATATTTCTTGTTTGGCAATCTTATTGGTATTTATCCATATTTATTTTGTGTTTCAAGAATAAACGTAGCTGTAAAATGGTATATTTCTGCGTTTATATAACTCTTCGACGTGCACTCAAACATGGATGCCTGTCACGTTTTAGCAAACTAAGCAGCCACGTATAACAAAAGACTGCACTCACAGGTACATATTAGCATCATACTACAAATACATGTTAATATATGCCTGTATTTAAGGAAATCTCATCCTGTATTTTAACCCTCCATGCTGTCTGCCTGCTCAGCTGTTGCCTAGAATTCATAAAAGACAGCATGGAGAGTTTCTCACAAGAAGCACCATTTTCAGTATTTTTCTGCTTTTAAAAATAAACACAGACAGGAAACGCATTGTTTTCTGTCGGTATTTATCTGTAAAAATCAGTAAAAACGGAAAACCGGAAGCCTTATTTATGATGTTCTCATACCTTATAGTGACAGAATAAGGATTACTCATTCAGGAGCTACATAATACATGCACAGTGGTGATACAAGGTGGTGTTATGCATAAGTGATATTTTCTAGCATGTGCAGCTTATGAGCATTTACCTTATTGCCCTGCCTAAGATGTTATGACAATTGCCTAGTTGGCAAAGTGATTTATGATCTATGCATTATTATGACAATCGTCTAGTTGGCAAAGTGATTTATGGTTTATGTGATTGTGGTCTATGTGTTTTATATACAATATATGAGCTATTTTTATATAACCTTGTGTAGAGTCTCTTTTTGTGGTGTGTGCTGTGCGTCACTGGTGTGTGTGTGTTGTGCAAACACTTTACACATTGCCTTTGGTATAAGCCTGACTGCTCTGCCAAGCTACAAAGGCAGTGAGCAGATGTTATTTTGGATGTGTAACTCCATAACCCTGACTAGAGTGGTGGGTTCTGCCTGGCTTAGGGTCATACCCTGGCCAACCAGAAACCCCATTTCTAACATTCCCCTGTACTGAAGTTGCCAAAAAAACTGTTATATGGGTCAGGGTACAGATACCCCAACCCACTAGGCCCCATGGGGGAGCCTAGAGGGACCCGATATAGGCGCTAAAAGAAACAAAACTGCGAAAAATGCAGCGATCCTGCATCATAATCCTCAGGGAGCCCACCACAGGGCCAACATTAATTTTTATGGGGCCCGAAGTGGACCCCCTCCCTGAGCCTCTAAAGGTCCCGGGGAACCCACCCGGTGGCCAAAAATGCAGAAAATGGGGAGGAGGTCCATGCAGCGCCCCCTACCCAAGTCTGAAAAGGCCCCAGGAACCCACCTCCGGGGCTAATTACTTCAAGGGAGTGGTCTGTGTGGCTCCCCTCCTTGAGCTATTAATGGCCCTGGGGAGCCCACCCCTGGGGCCAACTCAGCAACTATGTCCCAAGGTGCCCACCCCCAGGACATAGCTGTTTCCCTGCCCCGCAGCAGTGTGGGCAGGAAAACCTGTGCTTGCTCTCACTTGGCGGGAGCATTTATAAATCTCCCGCCACGCGGGAGCAAACACCAAGTCCTCTCCCAGCTGGTGGGAGCTTCTAAAATGCTCCAGCGAGCTGGGAGGGGATTTTAGATCGGTTTCCCTGCGCACACTAATGCAGGCAGGGAAACACATCTAAATATTGCTCCCACCTGCAGGGAGCAGCATTATTAGCTGCTTCCTGTGAGAGGGAGCAATGCCAGCTTCTGCTGGTTGCAGGGAGCAGGCTGGGGCCATGGGGGCTTTGGGGCTCCTCTTGCAGCCCCCAACGATGGGCACCCCCCTTTTGTTGAGCCAGGCCTTGGGGAATGGGGTCCACGGATGCAAAATCGACCAGGGGAGGGGGGCTGTGTGCCCCTTTCAAAATAGTGCCGGGCCCCGGTGAGGGGGTCCCAGGGGATGTCATCGGCCCAGAGAGGGGGGACGTGTGCTCCCCTCCCCCTTCAATTTACTGCTGGGCCCCAGGGGGTGGGGTCCCCAGGGCTGAAATCTGAGATGTCATCAGTGATGTCATAAATGATGTCATAGAACATGTCATGAAGGATGTCATATGTGAGGTCATAAGCAATGCATGGCAGGGGCGCAAGTTATATTTATATGCTGCTAACTATATCTAGTGAATTTCTGTGTTTTGTTTAGTTCAAAACGTTAATGTTGTCACTGAATAAATGATGGAATAGAGTATTTCTAAAGTGCGCTGTCACTCAGAAATGAGCATCCTAGTGCTGCTCTAATCAGCAGTGTAGGCCTTGTCCAGAGCCTAAATGGGGCAATTTAAATGAGGACATGACAGAGTGCGTCATAAGGCTTTGAAATGCCATGTCATCAGATTCTTTTTAAAAGCATCTTCTGTGTTTTCAAAACTGAGATGTATTGGCAATTGGTTTATTGTCTCGGTGCCTATCAGCATGAAGGATTTTCCACCTGAAGATTTTAGTCTGAAGGAGGGGGGCTTCAGCAGATTAATATTCAAGGATCTCAGTTTTCTCAGTGTCTTGTGGTGGCTGAATGTGGCAGTGAGATATTTTGAGCCTGTGCCCTTAAAGGCCATAAAGACTAGCAGCAGTGTATTAAACAAGATTCTTTTATGTATAGGTAGCCAGTGGAGCCTTCTTATTGTGACTGATGCTGAGCTCCATTTAGGGAGCCGTAGCACCATTGTGGCTACTGCATGTTGGATCATCTGAAGTTTATATATAGCTGCTTTGCGCATCCCACATTCAAGCTGTTACAATAATCTAGTCTCAACGTAATGAATGCAAATGTTACAGTCTTTCTGGCATTAAGGGGAAGGAAGTGAAGACATTTCTTGAGGGATTTAATCAGGTTGAAACACATCCCGGTTACTGCCACAGCTTGAGGTTGAACAGATAGTTTGGTATGAAATGGAACCCCAAATTCTTTGCTACTTTAACCATTTCTGGTGGAGAGTGGACTGAGTCACTGACAAATTCACATAATATTAATTTAAACTTTTTTTTCAGTGAATTTCTAAGGTTTTACAAAAACATATAAACAGATCTTTCTTTCACACCTAAATATAACGCTGCATTAACTGTTGTTTTTTCAGTGAAATATATATATATATTACAGAAAACCAGGAAGCTCCTACTAGGATCCCCGCCCGTAGTCCGGTGGCTCGTAAATGCCGGTAGAGCCAGATCCGGCGATTAATTCCCCACACGATTCCAAATAATAACGCGCTCTCAGAGATGTCGGATAAAGTGTAGCGTTTAATACTCAGTAGTTATTGTTAAGTTTATCAATAAATACAAGTGCTTCTTCTGTACTCCCCTTCCATATTATAAAAAGGTCGTCTATGAAACGAAGCCACATTACAACCTTTTCGAAATCTGGAATCAGGCTAAGATCCTCTCTCAGTTCCTCCTCCCACAGACCAAGGAACAGGTTGGCGAAACTAGGGGCAAAACATGTGCCCATGGCTGCCCCTAGGATCTGTTTGTATAGATCGCCATTAAACAAGAAGATGTTATTCTGTAAACATAGGTACATCATTTCAACCAGCATGTTGGTATGTGCTAGATAGCTGATGTGTTTTTCCTTCAAGAAATGTGTACATGCCCTGATACCTTGGTCGTGATCAATTATTGTGTAAAGGGAATTTACATCCATGGTGATAAATATATAATTATCCTCCCAGATAATTCCCTCTATTTTACACAAAAAGTCATTAGTGTCCCTCACGTGTGAGGGAAGTTTAGTGACATAGTCTCTCAAGAAGTGGTCCATGTATTTCGAGATGTTTTCGAATACGCTCCCAATAGATGATACAATAGGCCTCCCAGGAGGGACCTTGGCATTCTTGTGTACTTTGGGGAGAAAGTACATTACAGGTAATTTAGGATAATCCCTTTTAAGAAACAAATACTCTTCCCATGCAATGATGCCTTGCTGTTGCCATTCAGACAGTTTTCCCCATGTGCACGTAATGCTGTCATTATATGTTTTTGTATTACATCTGTTGTAAAATTTACTGTTCTCCAGTTGCCTCTGTGCCTCAGATATATACATTTCTCTGCTGAGCAGCACTATGTTCCCACCTTTGTCTGTAGGACGCACCACAATTTCCTTGTCATTAGCCAATGACATAAGAATATCTTTTTGTTTCAGAGATAGATTGAATGACATAGACCCTTTCGAAATCCTTTGATGTTCACATTGAAGTAAAGCTTTAGTGACCACCTCATGAAATGTATCTATATTGTCATGCGGGAGGTAGGATTAAAACACTGATCTGGGTTTAAAAGGGGTAGATTCTGCTTTGTCAGTGTTTATATCCCAGATTTCCAAGTTATTAGATGCACCTCCCTCTGTGTCACCCTCCAATGATGTTTCCAATTCTTGCATTGTCATCAATATGTTCACATCCCCTACTGTAAGATTGGATGGGACAGTGGCATCACTCCTACTACTTTCGGGTGGTTTAGTTCCCTTCAAGCAGTGCCATTTTTTTAGTTTTAATTTTCTAATGAATCGGAAAATATCTATGCGGGTTTCAGAGTAATTAAACATCTCTATAGGACAAAATGTCAAGCCTAGGCACAGTGTTCTTTTCTCCAGAAGGGACAGTGAGCGATTCGTGAGATTGATTATAGTTTTATTTACCGTTTGGCTGTCCATCATTATTTCTTCCTTCTTGAGCCTCCACGACTGTTTCCCATGGGCTCAGAATCCTTTCCTCTTCCTTTGTTTCCTTCTGAGTCTCCTTTGTTGGCTTCTCCCCTGCCTCTTCCTCTTCCTCAGCCTCTTCCTCGTTGTCCCCTCCCTCTCGTTGTCGGTCCCGGTGAGGGGGTAGTTCTTCCCGTCTGCTGCCCCCTCTTCCTCAGCATACGGTACTCGTCTAAAAAAGTAGCCGTTTTGGTGATTACTTCAATTTCTGATATCGAGCTGGTGGTGTTAATCGAGATGTCAGTGTCAGAGTCACTTGTTACTGCTGCAGCAGGAGGAGCATTTCAGTGCCTTCTTGTGTCTTGGTCTTGCCTTCCGTTGGCTGAATATTGTACAGTTGGTCATATTTATGACTGTACGTGAGGATGCGCCCACTCTCATAGTCAGCGCAGTCGCGATGGAGTTTTCTCTGTTTCCGGAGTTTGATATCCTCCTCGTGTTGTAGTAGTCTATTCTTCAAATCTTCCTTGATGCTGTGCATACTAGTTAAATATGCATGGGAGGATAGAGAGGCTATCTTAAAGGAGATTGCGGAACTGGAAGAAGACTTCAAACAAATTACTGACCAACAAACTATTATGAAATTCAAGGAAGATTTGAAGAATAGACTACTACAACACGAGGAGGATATCAAACTCCGGAAACAGAGGAAACTCCATCGCGGCTGCGCCGACTATGAGAGTGGGCGCATCCTCACGTGCAGTCATAAATATGACCACCTGTACAATATTCAGCCAACGGAATGCAAGACCAAGACACAAGAAGGCACTGAAAGTGCTCCTCCTGCTGCAGCAGTAGCAAGTGACTCTGACACTGACATCTCGATTAACACTGCCAGCTCGACATCAGAAATTGAAGTAATCACTAAAACAGCTACTTTTTAGACGAGTACCGTATGCTGAGGAAGAGGGGGCAGCAGACGGGAAGAACTACCCCCTCACCGGGACCGACAATGAGAGGGAGGGGACAACGAGGAAGAGGCAGAGGAAGAGGAAGAGGCAGAGGAGAAGCCAACAAAGGAGACTCAGAAGGAAACAAAGGAAGAGGAAAGGATTCCGAGCCCAAGGGAAACAGGCGTGGAGGCTCAAGAAGGAGGAAATAATGATAGACAGCCAAACGGTAAATAAAACTATAATCAATCTCACAAATCACTCATTGTCCCTTCTGGAGAAAAGGACACTGTGCTAGGCTTGACATTTTGTCCTATAGAGATGTTTAATTACTCTGAAACCCGCATAGATATTTTCCGATTCATTAGAAAATTAAAAGTAAAAAAATGGCACTGCTTGAAGGGAACTAAACCACCCGAAAGTAGTAGGAGTGATGCCACTGTCCCATCCAATCTTACAGTAGGGGATGTGGACATATTGATGACAATGCAAGAATTGGAAACATCATTGGAGGGTGACACAGAGGGATGTGCATCTAATAACTTGGAAATCTGAGATATAAACACTGACAAAGCAGAATCTACCCCTTTTAAACCCAGATCAGTGTTTTATCCTAACCTCCCGCATGACAATATAGATACATTTCATGAGGTATTCACTAAAGCTTTACTTCAATGTAAACATCAAAGGAGTTCGAAAGGGTCTATGTCATTCAATCTATCTCTGAAACAAAAAGATATTCTTATGTCATTGGCTAATGACAAGGACATTGTGGTGCGTCCTGCAGACAAAGGTGGGAACATAGTGCTGCTCAGCAGAGAAATGTATATATCTAAGGCACAGAGGCAACTGGAGAACAGTAACTTTTACAACAGATGTAATACAAAAACATATAATGACAGCATTACGTGCACATGGGGAAAACTGTCTGAATGGCAACAGCAAGGCAACATTGCATGGGAAGAGTATTTATTTCTTAAAAGGGATTATCCTAAATTACCTGTAATGTACTTTCTCCCCAAAGTACACAAGAATGCCAAGGTCCCTCCTGGGAGGCCTATTGTATCATCTATTGGGAGCGTATTCGAAAACATCTCGAAATACGTGGACCACTTCTTGAGAGACTATGTCACTAAACTTCCCTCACACACGAGGAATACTAAGGACTTTTTGTGTAAAATAGAGGGAATTATCCGGGAGGATAATTATATATTTATCACCATGGATGTAAATTCCCTTTATACAATAATTGATCACGACCAAGGAATCAGGGCATGTACACATTTCTTGAAGGAAAAACACATCAGTTATCTAGCACATACCAACATGCTGGTTGAAATGATGTACCTATGTTTACAGAATAACATCTTCATGTTGAATGGCGATCTATACAAACAGATCCTAGGGACAGCCATGGGCACATGTTTTGCCCCTAGTTTCGCCAACCTGTTCCTTGGTCTGTGGGAGGAGGAACTGAGAGAGGATGTTAGCCTGATTCCAGATTTCGAAAAGGTTGTAATGTGGCTTTGTTTCATAGACGACCTTTTTATAATATGGAAGGGGAGTACAGAAGAAGCACTTGTATTTATTGATTAACTTAACAATAACTACAGAGTATTAAACGCTACACTTTATCCGACATCTCTGAGAGTGCGTTATGATTTGGAATCGTGTGGGGAATATATATATATATATATATATATATATATATATATATATATATATATATATCGCCACACTTTCCCTTGCCAGGGATTTTCTCACCGCACTCGCTGCTCCGTATTTTTAAAGGATAATTGATCACAAATCGTCCATGGTAGTTCAAGGGTGTTTAATATTAAAAGCTGCCAACACACCCCCAACGCGTTTCGGTCTCAGCCGAGACCTTGCTCATGGAGAAAAAACCGACAAACATATATATATATATATATATACACAATAGGAAATGTAATATTTAAGTATGAACAATATATAAATTAATGTGCATAAAAAATAAAATTTTAAACATTAAAAATCCAAAAAGCACATTTACAAAAAATAATATAAACATTAAAATAAAGTCAAAAATAAAAACAAGTAATATAAAATATAGAAAAATAAAACAATTAATGCTATAAAATCAATTTCACCATTTTATGAAAATAATTGGAGTCTAAGAATATAAAATATATTATTTCCACTCTAGTTTATGCAACAGTAGGAAAAGCCTTGGACTTCAGAGAGTTAGATTTGCTCCTCCTGCTCCAGTCATCTCAATAACAGATAAAGCAGTGAAGTTCGGAGGAGTTAAATTTACTATTCCTATTCCAGTCAGTGCAACAGCAGTTAAAGCATTGGACTTCAGAGGGGTGAAATGTATTATTCCCACCGACGTCTAAGCAACAGTAGGGAAAGCGTTGGACTTCAGAGGGGTAAAATTGACTATTCCCACTCCAGTCTACACAACAGTAGGAAATGTGCTAGACTTTGGAGCGGTTGAATTTACTATTCCCACTGCAAACAGCGCAACAGTAGTGAAAGCGTTGGATTTCAGAGGGGAAAAATGTACTATTCCCACTCCAGTCAGTGGAACAGCAGGGAAAATGTTTGACTTTGGAGGGTAAAATTTACTATTCCCACTCAAGTCTGTGCAACAGTAGAGAAAGTGTTGCATTTCAGGAGACATAAATTTACTATTCTTACTCCAAACAGGGAAAAAGTAGGGAAAACATTGGATTTCAGAGGGGTAACATTTACCATTTCCACTCCAAACAGCACAACAGTAGGGAAGGTGTTGGATTTGGAAGGGCAAAATGTACTATTCCCACTCTTGTCTCTGCGACAGTAGAGAAAGCATTGGATTGAGAAGGGGGTGAGATTTACTATTCCCACTCCAAACAGCACAACAGTAGGGAAAGTGACATGCTACTTCTATGCAGTCCATGCAAGTGTAGGGAAAATACTTCGCTTCAAATACATCACATATATGATCAAGCCCATGAATGTGGAAAAAGTAGTACACTCTTAATAAAACGAAAATAATAATTTACATAAAAATATATATATACATATATATATATTTTCTTTTTTTAAAGAAGTTTGCGGTTATGTCCCTGTTGCAACACAAATAGAGCGCACTTCTAGAGCTTCTGGTTATATTAATTGATTTCACAACGCAAATAGGTATGACAGATGCGTTTCAGCACGGTCGCCTTCCTCAATGTCAATTACAATGCTAAAAAACAATTCATTTAAATAAAGTTTGCAAATTCAATCAGCATGTTCAGTGAAACAGAGGACGTCTCAAAATTCATTTAGATTTCATGTATTTGTGGCAGCCATCTTTAAACATATATATACCAGGTATTATCTATTGTAGGTGGTGGAAATTCATATGATAACTTCATCCCTTCTTCAATGAAAAAATCATTTATATAATACTTATTGGATAATTTTGCCTTCCTTAAATTGTTTCCTATTCAATATTTCAATGCATTCACTTCCAACAGTTATCATTTAAGAGGGGAAAATTCATCTAGCATTACTCCATGTATATCTTACATTATTCATGCTATTACTTTCGTTATCAAATCACACCCTGAATGGGCTTCCATATTTTTCTACTTCCCCACCAAATATCATCTATCTTCTTGTATTCATTGAACCCATTTATTAAACTGGATGTAAGATACTATGTGTATTAGCCACTTCGTGTTGTAAACCTATCCTATGTGAATCCACATTTCTTCCTCGTTATTCAAACCCTTCGGGGCTTTGCTCTGTTGTTGTATTATATATCTTGATTCCAGTGTTCTCAATTTCCCCACTCGATCCCCTCCCCTCTCCTCTTTTCTCACTTGGTCTAAACAGTAGAATCTGAGGAGACTGCTATTATTTTTGTGTTCCTGTTCAAAGTGACGAGCCACTGGATATGTCTGATCTTTATTCGTTATTGCTCTCATGTGTTCTAATCTTCTTTTTTTTGACAGGGTGTATCGTGCTCCCAATATATTGCTTTCCACAAGGACAGATTATGCAATATACTGTGCAATATGAACTACAGATGAGAAGCTTGTTGATCTGCACCTGTGTTTCTTTCCCTGGAATTGTAAACTCTCGTACATTCCGGCTGTCCTTACAAGCTTTGCAACGGGTGCAGGGAAAGAATCCTGTGACAGGATCCTTTTTTCTAGTTTTGTCAATGTAATGACTCCGTACTAGATGATCTTTTAGGGATTGACCTCTCCTATATGTGATCTGTGGTGTATCTGGTAGATTTTTGCCAATGATGTTATCTGCCTTTAATAGACGCCAATTCCTTCTGAAGATTTGGTAAATCTCTGATGCATTTTCTGTATAATCTGTTATCATTCTTACGATACTTCCTGTTCCCATTTCTTCGTGTTGATCCATGGGTTCTCTATCTATGAGTAACTGTCCCCTTGGTGTAAGTTCTGTCTTTCTCTCTGCTTTCACCAAAACTCCTTTGGGGTACCCTCTCTCTCGGAACCTCCCTATTGCCTTCTCCTTGGCTTTGTTGTATTCAATGGATGTGGAGCAGTTGCATTTTATCCGCAACAACTCCCCATATGGAATGTTGTCAACCACAATACGTGGATGACAACTTCCAGCATGAAGTATGGAGTCCCCTGTTGTGGGTTTATGGTATAGTGTTGTCTGTAGTGTACCATTGTCTACGTATACTGTTAGGTCTAGATATTCCACATGAGTGTCACTGATGTTACTGGTGAAATGTTAAATTCAAATCATTTTCATTGAGAGAGGATATATACTCCTCTGCTTCGCTTCGAGAACCTCTCCAGATGATAAATAGATTATCTGTGTAGCGGGCCCATAAGGCCACGCTATCCATCCAGTGTTCATTGTCCCCTTCCCAGGCCACGTGCTTCTCCCACCAGCCCACGAACAAGTTCGCGTAGCTGGGGCGAAGCACGTGCCCATGGTAGTCCCCTGCTTTTGTAAGTATAATTGGCCAGCAAAGGTTGGAGAGGAGTTGGCCTAACGGCTAGGGCGGTCGACCTCGGAGCTGGGGAACCAGGTTCGAGTCTCGGCAGGGACGCACAATATCCTGTGATTCTGGGCAAATCACGGAATCTCCCCGTGCCTAACAAAAATGAATGTGTCCTCATGTAACGCAACTGGTGCTCGTGTAAAGCGCTCTGATACCCGATACCTTCGGGTCAAGTTCGCGCTATATAAAACTCTGTAAAAAAAATATATTTTGTTAAAAGGTGAAAATGTTGTTATGCAGGCAAAATGAAATCAGTTCGAGAGGCATCTGGTTGTGACCCTGATATTTCAATACTCTTTTCTGTAAAAAGAATTCAACTGCATGCAAACCCTTCTCATGTGTTATGCTTGTGTACAAGCTTGTAATATGCAGTGTAATCAACAACACATTCTTTTCCCATTGTATACCCTCAATGATTCTAAGGAAGTCCTTTGTGTAACTTATATAGAAACTCCTTTACCAAGGGGGAGAGAAAACAGTCTATATATGTCGAAGTAATCTCCAGCAGGCTATTCTTTGAAGACACTATTGGACGGCCTGTGGGATTTATGCTGTCTTTATGTACTTTAGGCAGATGGTAAAATGTAGCAAATTGTAGAAATTCGCAGCGCATAAACTGATAGTCACTTTGCTGTAATATTCTTCTATCTCACCATTTCCCCAGGAGTACATTGAAGAGGTAAATACTTTCTTCATACTTCACTTTTGGCATTGGTGTGTAGCACTCATTCATTGTTAGTTGTCTCAGGGCCTCAGATCGGTATTGATCTTATTTAACAGGATGATGTTTCCTCCCTTTTCTGAGGGTTTGATGATTATTGAATCATCCTGCTTCAAGTCCAAAACTGCCTTCCACTGAGTTATTGAAATATTTTTTCTCAACCTTTCAAAATGTCCGCCTTGCAATTTCTTAAGTTCCTCAATCACAATTTCGTGAAAGGTATCAACACTGTCATGTGTGGTTCATGGAATGAATTTGGATTTGATTTTGAGGTTACTGATGCCACTCTTTTGTGAGACTCCAGCTTGTTCTAGTTGGTCTATTAAGTTTTCTTCTCCCCCTTCTCGTAATTGGGTGTCACAATCTTCCCCTAGTTCTTGTAATAACAGGAGAGTTCTAAGGTCCGTCCCTGTAAGTATATCTGTTTCCTCTCTTGGTTCTATGGCCTGATAGTTCTTTTTTGTAGGATGTGGGAGATGTATTTTCATCAGTTTCAACTTCCTGATGTATTTAAACAGGTGAGTACGTGTTTGTGTGTAATTAAATTGCATGGTGGGACAACACGTCAATCCCAATTCCAGTGTTTTGGTCTCCTCTGATGTTAGAATTCTGTTCGATAGGTTAATTACTGTTGTTTTCGTTTGCTCTACTTCCATTTGCCTCCACGTTTGCTCTGTGTTACTCGTTGTGTTGTAGAGTCTCCCCCGTCTCTTTCTCCCCCTTCTTGTCTTCCTTCCCTTTTTTCTGGGGGATGTGTGCATGGAGGTGGTTGTTGACGGGTTTCTCTTATAAGTTTGTACTCGTGAAAATAAGTGGGCTTCGTCGCTGGTTCACTTTCTCCTGTACTCACTGTTTGTTCCCCTTCTGAGGTCTCCACTTCCGATTCAGATGTTTCTCTAGGTGTCTCCGTTGCACAATTTGGTTCTTGCACCAGTTGCTTCCTTGATGCGTCAAACTTTTTAGCAAATGTCAGGATACGTCCGGATTCGTACTTGCGCTCACCTCTCAGAAATGTAATTTGTTTTCTGCATCTGATAGACCCTTCATAGTCCATCAGAAGTTTCTTAATTTGCTGTCTTAATTCTTCATTCAAAGTGACATCTTTATCTTGTTTGATTAAAGTTTCCAACTTCAAATTTCCTCCAGAATTTTATCACTGTCACTCCATGTGTATTTGATCAGGATTTTGACCATTCCCTTTGCTACCTCTATGGTGTATTCAGCCCACTCTTGTAAGAAGGCTAGGTCTGGATTCTCGTACGAGGGTACAATGTATATACGCAGGCCCCTTGGAATGCGATTTACATCAAGGTACTTCTGTAAGCTTGTAGCTTCCCACCATTTCCTTATCTCTTTCTCATATGCTTTCTCCAGATTGTTATTGAGTGTCTCTAGCGTATTCTGAGAATACATGAAATCTAAATGAATGTTGAGACGTCTTCTGTTTCACTGAACATGCTGTTTGAATTTGCAAACTTTATTTATATTCAAATGAATTGTTTTTTTTAGCATTGTAATCGACATTGAGGAAGGAGACCGTGCTGAAACGCGTCTGTAATACCTACTTGCGTTGTGAAATAAATTAATATAACCAGAAGCTCTAGAAGTGTGCTCTATTTGCGTTGCGGCAGGGACATAACCGCAAACTTCTTTAAAAATTAATCATGACTCACTCCCACGGAGAGCGGAACCCGCGGCGCGAGGTGCGCTGACTGGTGAAACCAGGTGCATGAATATATATATATATATATATATATATATATATATATATATATATATACCACAAAAGTTCGCCCTGAGGCAAGGACACGCCAACAGCAGGATGATTGCAAAAACCATTTAATTTCGGAAACCGACGTTCCCAGTCGTTTTTCCTCTGACGAAGGAGGTGTTCTCAAACACACTTCTAATCGCCGAGATTATTGGTCTACCTGGTGGCTTAAATACATTTTTGTGTACTT
The DNA here is from genome assembly GCA_963921515.1 of Calotriton arnoldi. NCBI lineage: Eukaryota > Metazoa > Chordata > Amphibia > Caudata > Salamandridae > Calotriton > Calotriton arnoldi. The sequence goes on along the minus strand of CAWUFW010008451.1, from coordinate 154,704 downwards.
TCGGTATAAGTTATAATACCGGTGTGACTGGTGATTCTTTCTTGAGGAACTTATATTCTGCCTGCGATATAAGATCAACTGATCTCCAATGGTCTAACTGGCGATGAAAATTGGTAGTGGTGGTCAGTAATACATTTTCATCGACCTTCTTATAGCACTGTTTGTCTTTAAGTTGCAGCCGAGCCTCCTCTTGGTACATGGCAAGCGGACAAAGGACGATATTGCCGCCTTTGTCAGCCTGTCTGACCACTATAACCGGCCTGGCTTGCAGTTTCTTAACCAATTTATCATAGCCAATATCCTTTGCAAGTATAGTTCTTTTAACTTGCTGATCTGTATGTAACTTTTTTAGGTCATGGATGACTAACTCATTAAAAACATCTATTGCATCCTTAGGGACCATGGGCAAGAATACAGAACGGGGTTTGAACGGTGTGACAGGCTTATTGTATACACTAACACCTTGATCTCTTAGTAAGGCATCATCCGTTCCCTCATATTCTCCACCCCTTTCCAGACTGTCCATGTCCCTCAGAGTTTCCAAATCAGAAATCTGTAATGTAGTAGTAACATCCACGTTTCTCCAATCCCGTTGTTCACCCGGCCTGCCTGCTGCATAGTACTTGGCCAGTCTTAATATACGTGTGAATTTAAAACAATCTATCCGGGTTTGTACGTAATCCATATCTTCTGGGGCACAGTAAGAAAGACCTCGTGACAAAATTTTCATTTCTTCTGCATTTAATGACAAATCAGACAGATCGATGATACTGATATTGGTATCCATTATTTGTTCTTCTTGTTTGTCCCTTTCTTTGTCATTTGATCTGCTTGTTCTCCATGACCTGCGGGCTTTCCTCTTCCTCTTCCTCCCCCTCGGAATGGTTTCTCTTGTCCCCGTAAGGGCCTCAAATTTGTATTTCTGTCCCACTGCAAAAAACGCAATTCATCTTCTACAGTGGGTATGCTGCTGGACTGCCGTATCTCTTCATTTTCAATTTCTGCCTCAGAACTAAGTTCCGACTCTGACTCCACAACCCGTTGTGTTGCATTACTTTTGGTGCCAATGGCCATCTTTTGCCGCCTGATATTCTCGAACCGTTTAGAAAATGTAAAGATCTGCCCCCTCTGGTAGTCCAGTTTGTCCCTTCTAAACTTTGTTGCCTTACGATCCTTAATGATCTGTTCATATTTCTTGATCCTTTCTTGCATTTCGCCCTGCAGTTTCTTGATGGTATCTTGTTCTGGCAATCTGCTGAGCTGTTCAGAGAGTATGTCAATTTCCTTGAGAATGGCTTCTCTATCTATGTCGGCATATTTGATTAAATAGCCAACATACGCTTGGAAGAATCAGCATTATTCTGAGCCCACTCTCGCAGCATATCCGTATTGGGATGCTCATAAGTGGGCGCGATCAATATACGAAGGCCCCTTGAGACCCTTCCCACTTCCAGATAGCGTGTCAGGGACTTACTCTCCCACCTTTTGGAGGTCTCTCTTTTAATCAATTTCTCTAATGCTTGTAACAGTTCCTTATGGTCATTGACATTCACAGTTCCTCCCTCCCTCCTTCCTTGCTTTTACGAGTTCATCGTTCACTTCAGCATCGCTGAATAATTGGTCTGCCGCACTCTCCCTTTCTTTGAGTGAGCTAAAGAATGATGATGGATTCAACCCAGATCTGTGACTGGGGGTGAGTGTCTGAAAAGTTTCAGCACTCCCTCCATCATCTCCTTGTGTTTGCTTTATTCGCCCTAAGTTGGCAGGGTATGCCCAGACGTGGGTCCCTTGCTCACTTTGCCACTGGATTCAAGCTAGCCTGGCTGATGCAGGGTGTTACCTAGAAACTGGTCCCAGGATGCTTATTTTCGGTTCAGGGAATACCTGGCTTGGCAGTTCGGGCTGGACTGTTCCCATGAGGCACTGGGTGAAGACTGATTTGCATATAGCTGGGTCTGAACTGAGGTGGCGAAGTGAGCTAAAGAATGATGATGGATTCAACCCAGATCTGTGACTAGGGGTGAGTGTCTGAAAAGTTTCAGCACTCCGTCCATCATCTCCTTGTGTTTGCTTTGTTCGCCCTAAGTTGGCAGGGTATGCCCAGACGTGGGTCCCTTGCACACTTTGCCACTGGATTCAAGCTAGCCTGGCTGATGAAGGGTGTTACCCAGAAACCGGTCCCAGGATGCTTGTTTCCGGTTCAGGAAAGACCTGGCTTGGCAGTTCGGGCTGGATTGTTCCCATGAGGCACAGGGTCAAGTCTGATTTGCATATAGCTGGGTCTGAACTGAGATGGTGAAGTGAGCTAAAGAATGGTGATGGATTCAACCCAGATCTGTGACTGGGGGTGAGTGTCTGAAAAGTTTCAGCGCTTCGTCCATCATCTCCTTGTGTTTGCTTTATTGAAAAAGCAGTCACAGACATGGTGGTTTGCTGAACCCAGCAGCCCACCATCCCTGGTAGTGCTAGCCATTCACAATGGGGTCGCACATTGCACCTGCCTCATGAATATTAATGAGGAAGGCAATTTGCGAACCAATTAGGAATCGCAAACAGTGTCTGAGACACTGTTGTAAATTCCAATTTGCGAGTCGCAAATTGCGAGTCGCAAAACAATGCAATTTGCGACTCGCAAATTGGAAGGGTCGTACATCTGTTCCAAAGTCCTTTGCATCATGTCACCCGGCAACCACACACCCACAAACATTAAAACATGCCCTGGCTTTGTCGCCTACTTATGATGAGAAAATTAATAGTTCTGGGTAACATTCTATGAAGATAAACTCACACGGGGTGAAAGCTTCACACATTCCACAACATAGTTTCTCTCAACACTCACATTGCCTGTCTCAGAAACTCATAACTTTCATTGTTGGGAGTTATTGACCTCCCATTTTCAGGGAATGGAACCTAAAGATGCTTGTAAGTATGACAGTCAGGATTCTAATTGGAGTTCTCTCTGTCAGGTGACATTTTACTGTATGAGGTGAAATTGCCCCTATATTTTGACATTCTCTTGAAACACCAACATTTGCCATCTTTAGTAATTACGCTATTCTTATTGATTTTCACTATCCTCATGGGTTTATAAAGTTTGGAACTACCTTTTCCACCATTTTGGGAATGTGAACAGGGACAATAACTCCTACACAGAATTCAGTGTCCTTTTTTGTTTTGTGGATTCAATTATAATATTCCATGGATCTTTTCTGGCAATGTTGGACTTTTTCGTTACTCTTGGTCATGGTATAACGGAAATTCTCTTCAGAGTGAGGACATATTCTAGATTTAAGTCACTATGGACACACAGAGGAGACAGGTTCTTTCTCTTTTAATAACCTGAATGGGAACTTCCCAGTGGCAGAGTTGGGAGATATTCTATATGCCCTTAGTCTCTTTCTGATGGCAACAAGAAATGGAGGGGGATATTCTCAAGTACGGGCGATAATTATCGCCAACCTAGGTTAACGCAATTTTACATAACGCCGTCTATCGTGGGAAACTAACGCCGTATTCCCAACACGACGGCAACAGGTGATAGTTTCCCAATAACGCGTCAAATATCCGCGTTAAAATTACCGGGACACCGATAAAAAAGGAAACCCAAACGTGAAAAAAGTGGCGATGGGCCCAACAGCGATGAAAATATCAGCGATAAGCAGCGCCAGGCTTGTTATTCCCACGTCAGGCGGGAAAAACCACCATAAAAGCTGCAAAAAAAAACAAAAAACCCAAACAACTGAGAAGCACCATGGAGGAAGCTGGAGCAACTACAGAGGCCAACCAGAACCCCACAAAGCCCCCGAGGACTAGCCAGGGACCTCGGGGAAGGAGAGGGGCAAGGAGAAGAAGAAGAGGAACCCGCGATTTAGTCAGCAGGAAAACAAGATCCTGATTACGGAGGTGATAGAACACCACCAACAACTGTTCATCACCTCCACTGTGTCATTGGCAACTAAAAATGCAATATGGCAGTCCATCTTGGCCAAGGTGAATGCAGTCGGAGTGAAGAGAAGGGAAGTGGATGACTGCAAGAAGCGCTAGAATGATGTGAAGCGCAAAACCAAGCTGAAACTCGCTAACAACCGGAAATCCGCAATGCAGACTGGAGGTGGGAGTCCAGAGCCACAGCAGGAGCTGGATGAGAAGGAGGAAATGGTGTCCACAGTCATCAGTGGGGAGACGGTGGCAGGAGTTGGGGGACCGGACACTGCTCAACATGACCTGACCCAACAGCAACAGGGTGAGTAACGACCAGGGACTGAGGGGGCGGGGGGAGATGGGCACAATGGCACACATGCACAATTAAGTATAGCACAGTGCACACCCACAATGACTCTGGATCATGTCCCTGATCTCCTTGGCATACTGCAATACACATAGAAACAGCAAGTAGGCCCCCGTCGACAATGTGCACAGAGGGAGCCCTCCACACACATCACTAATCTCACAACAAACCCATGCACATGTGCTGAACCCAGCAAAGCTGCGGGTCCGTGAGCCACACTGACAATGCAAGTGACACTGCATGAAGATTAGCATGGCTGCAGTCCAATTATCATGACATGGTGCACGCCACGACACTGAGGTGACTGAGTGTGGACCACATCCGCAAAGGAGCAGGTCACACTCTGACACATCCACGTGCACAAACAACACCTGACGTCAACAAGACATCTGCGGACAAACCTTGCCCAAGAGTCCCAACTCCCACCAAGAGCCCAATTTACCCAAGTCTGTAACATCTCAGCACTGTATAAGCACAGAAGTGAAAGGCACACTGCCTGAAAGGGATAAGGGCCAGCAAAATCAGAGCTGCAGGGGCGACTCTCCCACAGTGCAGCACACACACATAAGAATCAGAGCACATCAACATTGACAACAATGTGGTACAAACTGCAACACTTTCACAACAGAGCAGAGGACACAACTGCTGCCGCTTGTGTGTAGAAACTGGCCAATCACATTTGGCATAGCATGAAACTGTGAGATGATAATGTACAAGTACAACCCCACATCCCTGATGGTGTAGAAATGTCCACTGTCCCGCATCAAATAGGCATCTCCTCCCAAACAGTCACAATGTACATTGTCATGCAGTCTGTTTGTAAACTTGTCCAATGCGTGAACATACATGGAACACACTGTTAAACTGCATCTCCCCTTTACATTGCAGAGGGAGAATCAACACCTCCTGCAGAGCAGACCGTACATCTCTTCACTGATGATGAAGAGGACACCACACCATCGACACCGACGCCCTCCAACAGCTCATGGACACCCTCAGCACCCCACCCCCAGGAGCAGGGCAGCCCAGCTGCATCGAGGAGACCCCACCCCCTGCACAGACCACACAGCAGGAAGCACCCACCACCACGACTGTCTCCCAGGACCCCCATGACCAACACATGGCATTCCAATGCCGTGTGTTAGAGGGCCAGAAGGAGATGGCTGATCAGGTGCGGGTGGGGTTCGACCTCATGGCAGCCAAACTAGTTGCCATACGTGGGTGTCTAAGTCCCATCAGGGACCACTTACAGTCCCTAAAGGACACCCACAGTCCGCTACATGCTCTCCAACAATCCATGGCTGACATCGATGGAGTCATGACTCTGAGACAAGAACAACTGTCTTGTCAGAGTGGCTCCAGCGATGTCAGCCGGGAGTTGGGACACATGCGTAGGATCATGGAGAACATGGAGTGGATGCAGGCGGAAAGAATGGCTGCCATGGCTGCACACCAGCGAGATGTAGCTGGGATCTTCCATGCCCTGCAGATCCTCATCATGGCATTGCTGCCACAAGGCCTGGCGCAGATGAATGCTGCTGCTACTACTCCATCCACATCTCCGCCCCCTGATGTGTCACTGCCACACAGTGCGGCAGACATTCCACCTCCGGCCCCTGATGTGTCAGTGCCACACAGTGCTGCAGACAAAACACCACCACCCACATGTGAGGCACATCACACATCAGAGGACGATGATGTGGATGATTCTGCCTTTGTGGTAAGAAGGAAGCGGTAGCATTCATCTCCGCCATATGGCCTGTTTCAGCTTGGTTCTGCCCTCTGCATCATGCCCTGGAATAACACCTTCCACTGTACCCCGATACACTCCGCGACATTCACCTTGGCCCTCGACATGGACTGCCATATTTGGTTTGGTTACCAATGACACAGCAATCAGACTGCGGACTGAACTCTTTCTCTTCCGATGAACTTGTCAATCCCTAAAGGACTCTGGCTGGCCCTCCACGGGGCAACAATTTAAAGTAGGGTTTGCATGGCCATGTACTGGTCCAGCTTTAACACTCCACCGAATGTGAATAAAACATTCTAATTCACACAGATGTGTCATGTCTATGATCAAGCAAGTATGAAAGTATGGATGAATGTAGGGGCAGTGATTCCCAAAAAAGGTACTCCCTGGGAACTGATATCAATGCGCATGTTTGACCGTGACCCAGATAGGCAGTGAGATGACTGGGAATGTGTGAACTAGCTGTGGCCTCATTGCTCCTAAACAACAATTTCGCAATTTCCCAACTTACCCCCACGTCAATGTAGAAAATAGGGTGTGTGTAAAAAAGTCAAAGTCTAAGTTATGTGGATGCCACAGCTCGGAGCAATGATTTGTCTAAGTGTGCAGAGTTTGGACTCCTGGGATGGTCTGTGCGTAAGTGTGAAGGTCATTCCATGCAAGAGAACTGCGAGCAAGGACTTCTGTGTGTGGGGTGTGTATACGTTGGTCTTTGGTTAGCGCTGTGCCTAGTGTGGGAGTCGTCATCAGCTGCTATGGTATCTCTCAGGGGGTGCTGTGCACATGCAATTCCAAGGTCGAAGGTGCAGATGTGCTACCGCCTTCTAGTTCAGACAATGGAGCTTTCATCCCTAATGTTAGTTTGTCATCTGCTTGCATTCTGGAAATGTGATGTGGATTTTTTTTGGGGGGGGGGGATGTCACTGCTTTGCCTTCCGGCACGGTTCAACCCTTAGCAGCCATGTACGTGCCCTCACAGTCAATTTTGCATGCTCTGATGTAGCAGTGGTGTTTTGCTGCAGTCTGACAGTGATGGGTACAGGTAGCTGTGAGGAGGCACGTGACTTCTCACCTTGCACCTATTATCTGACACTGTTCGCTACTATTGATGGATGACGTCCGTGTACACATGTGATCTGTACATGGCACATATGTCCAGGGGACACCTTGGTGTGTTCCACGCAAGGTATTCCTCTTGGCTTTTTGGCTGGTGTGCATCTCCCATGTTGCTGAGGTGTTCACTGTGCCCCCATGCCCCTTACGTCCATGTTGCTCATGTTGTGGGACTTGAGTCACAGGGTGCATCTCTGCATCAGGGTGGTTCATATTTGACCCCAAATGACACCCGAAATGTCATATTTGACCCCAAATGACACCCGCAAGTTCATATTTGACCCCAAAAAACACCCGAAATGTCATATTTGAACCCAAATGACACCCGCAATTTCATATTTGACCCCAAAAGACACCCGAAATGTCATATTTGACCCCATATGACACCCGCAATTTCATATTTGACCCCAAATGACACCCTGTTGTCTTTTTATGAACACCAATGACAGCCTTCATGTTATGTTTTTGTACGCATGTGATACGCTGATGAGTGGGATTACGTACTACATTTGACACCCTGAAATGGCATTTCAAATACGTGACACCCTAAACAGCCTCCCTGTACAGAGGTGACATACCCACCATCTATTTGCTATTTGTGAGATTGTTAGCACTTAATGTTGCACTTACACTTGTCAGAGTGATGTGCTAGTGCAGAGGACTGACATGCACACAGGGAATGTGTGTTGCAATGAATTTATTTGCATATGCTGTTCATGTGGTCATTTTGTACTGTTCCATGATTGCTAAGTACAGTCACAATGTGACGTGCTCATGCGAAGAAATTGTTAATGATTGTGTTCCTTCGGGCTATTCCTGCTGCAGCTGCAGTGGGGTGTGGTCCACCTGCCTCATCTTCCTCATCATCGTCTGGTGCATCTGGCACTTGGATCCATGGGGCATTGGTGCGTACACATATGTTGTGCAATACACAACATGCAATGATCATCTTGCACACTATTTCTGGGCTGTACAGGATTCTTCCACCTGTGATGTCCAGGCACCTGAAACGTGACTTTAACACGCCAAATGTGCGCTCAACAATGCCCCTGATGCGTTTGTGGGCCACATTGTACTGCCTCTGGGCCAGGGTGTTCGGGGCTCGGAGGGGTGTCATCATCCATGGGCAGAGTGCATATCCTTGATCACCTGTGAGAGGTAAGTGAGATTGGTGTAAATTGGTGGTTCTGCATGCTGTGTTGGCAGACTTACAAGTTTTGTGATTTGTGCGTCTTTGGGATTCATGTTTGCCATGTATTGCTTCTGGCAAATGTGCGGGATCAATGTGTATTACGTAGCCTCACAGCTACTCCTCCCTCCCCCCAAGCCTATTTACTTGTGTGCGCTGCACGGTTGCATCACTTGCACTCCTACGGCACACCATTGTCATGCCTGTCTGCGCATGTCCGCAAGCCTGACAACAACACTGTAATGTTGGCAGTTGAAGGTGGGCGGCCACGTGTGTGTAGGCCTATGGTAAGGATAGGGCGGATATAGATGTAGAGTACAGTTCTGGCTGAACTCACGCTGCGATTGAGGCTAGGCCTTTGGCTTATGCTGCGGCAATGAAGATACACACACAACAGTTGGCATGTATGAGCCAAGACCCCGAGCGGTCTTGCGCTCCTTTATTTATCCATTCGGGCAAGCCCACCCTCCGAGTGCATGCTACATTGCAACATTGTCGATTAAGGTCCGGGTGGCGCTGACACTACAACAGAGACACATTCCATAGTTACTTTTGTGGCCAGCCCGGAACTGAACCACGCCCAGAGCCCAGAACTGAACCACGCCCAGAGCCCCGGGCCATTTCTTCACACTCCTCACACGCCTACGCGTGCGCCGCCGCCACGCTGGGCTTTCGTGCACTTTGGAGTACGTCTCCAGACGTTCCACCCAGGCTTTCCAACGGCCTGCCTGGGACGGGGGTGGCCCCGTGACTGTGAAGGGCTCCAGTGGTGTTACCGAGGACATGCTGTTGGCTGCTGGAGGTGGACTTGTGGGGTAGCCCCACGGGACAATGACTTGTGGTGCACAGAGGTAGTGGCACCTGAGGCACTGCGTCCGGCACGGGCCTACCGCCACGTGGCGATGACTTGTGGTGCACTGAGGTAGGCCCACCTGAAGAGCTGAGCGGGTGTGCAGCCTGCGATGATGCAGTAGGCCTGGAAGCTGGACGGTGACTTGTGGTGCACAGAGGTAGTGGCACCTGAGGCACTGCGTCCAGCACGAGCCTACCGCCACGTGGCGATGACTTGCGGTGCACTGAGGTAGGCCCACCTGAAGAGCTGAGCGGGTGTGCAGCCTGCGATGATGCAGTAGGCCTGGAGGTCCGGACTGGAATGAATTTGTCTGAGACCTGCTGGACCGCAGTGTAGGCCGGAGGGAGCAGTCAGCACACAGAACTCCACGGTGCAGTGCCGCAGGGTGCGCTGGGGGCCTGTTGCGCGGAAGCCAGCGATCGGCTGAGGAGGCTGCCAAGCTCGCCGGCCTCTGGCTTGAAGATTGCACCGGCACATGGTGGGCCCTCTTGGAGACACGCCGGTGGCGGCAGGTGAGCAGTGAGGCCTGGGTGTGCAGGGGCGGGCAATCACCGCTGGGCGCCGGACGGGTCTGGGGACCAACGGGCTGGGGGGCAGCAGGAGCACAGGATCATGCAGGCACCACCGGTCATGGCGGCGGCCTCGTGGCAGGGTGAGGGGCGCCGCCTTGGCAGACACGCCCCTGCAGGCGATAATGAGATGTGCGCCGGGTGGCGTGTGACATAGCCACCTCGTCGCCGGTGTAAATTTGGCCATTGAAGGTAGTCGGCCACATGTGTGTAGGCCCATGGTCAGGATATGGTGGACACAGAGACACATGCAGTAGTTACTTTGGTGGCCATCCCGGAAGTGAGCCACGCCCAGAGCCCTGGGCTATTTATTCACACTCCTACGCTGGACTGGCGTACACCGGCCCAGCCCACTACGCTTACGCTTAGAGGGGGGGCGACATAGCTACATGTCCAAGGTCTTCCCCACTGCCTGAGGTAACATGGTTGCGTCCACTGTCCACAACACTACAAACACCAGCAGTATATGTCCACATGGACATGTCTGTGCTCTGCATACTCAAGACTGTCCAGCACATCACCGCCACACTTGGCATTGTGTACATTCTTATTCATGGGTCACTTGGCTCCTTCGCACATTCTTGGTTCCCACCTCTCCCCACATTCTGCAATTGTGTGGCCGAGGGGCTATGCCTTTGTGGATGGTTTGTCTACATGTCTGGCCCTTGTTACCACAGTTACTTGTGTTGCGTGTCTGGTAGGTGGGCATGTTGGTTGGCATGTTGTATGTGATTTTGTTACGTGTACATTCCCACAGTTGTGAGTTGTATGATTGTGGAGTTGAGGTGTGTGGTGTGCTCCGTTGGTACTTACCAATGAGCAGTCCATTTCCATAGGTGCCATCATGAAAGCGCTGGTTGATGATGGACTGTCGGAACATGTAGGAATCATGCACACTGCCTGGGAAGTTGGCGACGACATTGGTGAACAGTCCCCGGTGGTCCACTATTGCCTGCACATTGATGGAATGCGTGTGCTTTCTGTTGCGGTAACTGTGTGCAGTGTCGGCAGGGGGCACAAGTAGGACATGTGTGCAGTCAATTGCCCCCAACACGTGCAAGAAGCCAGCTATGGCGTAGAAGCCTTGCTTGGTCTCCAGCTGTTCCTGCGCAGTGTGGGGGAAGTGAAGGTGCTGGGGTATGAAGCTGATGATGGCATCCAAGACAGGTGTGAGGAACTTTGATAGGGCTGGCTGTGAGACTCCTCCGACTCTGGCAGTTGTTGGTTGGAAGGTACCAGAGGCCAACAAGTGCAGCACAGCCAGCAGCTTTGTCTGCGGAGGGATGTTGGTTGTCCGCTGTGTTGGTACCGTCAGCCTGTGGGCAATGTGGGTCAGGATACGGAGGATGGTTGTCCTTTTGAGCCTGTAGTGGGCAATGACATCCTCTGGCATTAAGTCTATGAGGCTGGTGCATTTTCGGAAGGTCCGCTGGCTTGTTCTGTGCTGCCTCAGTGGTAGTCCGGGGGGGGTGGGTCCTGGGGGTGGGGGTGGTCTTGGGGGTGGTGCGGTGGGTGTTGTGGCCCTCTTGGGTATCCAAGCTGCATGATTAGTAGCTCCATGGCATCTGTTGGTCTTCAGATGTGGCTCTGGGCTGGGCTCCCTTTCTACTGCAGGTTTTCGTCCTACTTAAGACCAGAAAAAAGCAGGTTTTAAGTCCCTGCTTCTAACATGCCTTATCGCCAGTTTTTGGACCACATCGCCGATCTGGCTGGTCGTTGAGAATATCGCGAAGTGGTGTTATTGTGAGTTTTTGCATGGGGACGCCTACTCTGAATATGATTAGCGTTAGTTGTCGCTGTCAGCCTTGGCGATGTTTTTAGCGGCACCTATCACAGGAAAACTGACGATGTCGGCTTTTAGTGCAGGCTTGTGAATAGGGCGATAAATCTATCGCCACTTTCGTGGCGGAAAAGTGCTGCTAATTCGGTGATGAGTCCTTGAGAATATGCCCCGGAGTGTCCTTAACTAGGCTAAGTGTACACTATCTTTGAGAAATCTGTTGAAGTGCTCTACTAGACCATTACATTGGGGGGTCATACAGAGCAGTATGTGTGTGTTGGCGCGTATTTGTGACTAAAAATTAGACATCTCAGCTGAAGGGAATTGCACCCCATTGTCAGTAACAATTCACTCTGGGTACCCTTCTCTGCTGAAAACTTCCAAAAGCAAACCAAGAACACTGGTAGTGGAAACATTAACAGTGAACATTTCTTCTGGCCACTTAGAATGGTAATCAATAAGCACTACACCATACCTCTTGTTGTATGGCAATTTCTTGTAGGGTCCAGAAATATCTAGGCCCAATTTCTGCCTCGGGCATTGGGCCAAGGTATGGGTGTAAAATTGGTTTTACAGGAATTATCAACTTCAGAATATGTCACACAGTTTCTAACAAGTCTTTCTGCCTCAATGTCCATGCTAGGCCACCAAAAATTATTTCGTAAAAAATTCTTTAAGAAAGATCATTCCCATACGACCTTTGTGGTACTCCTTAACCCCTTCGGTGCTCATGACGGAATGGTTTCGTCATGAGCACCAGTGCTCCTGTGCTCATGACGGAACCATTCCATCATGAGGACAGGGGCACTAAATCCCTCTGCTGCAAACAGCAGAGGGATTTCCTTTTTTTGGGGGGGGCCTCGGGAGGTTGGGAAGAGCTTCCCCAACCTCACAAGGCCCTTTGGTGATTTTCAATGTAATGACAATGGCGCGCTGTCGTCATTACAATGAAAACAAAACTGAAACTTAGTTTCAGTTTCAATGTTTTGGTGCTTGTGGGGCTATCTCAGCCCCCCAGAGCACCGAAACACTTGGGAGAGGTATCGTTGGAAAGGGGAGAATCTCCCCTTTCCAATGGTACCCTTCCCTAGTGAATTCCTGCTTGGGGATCGCCCCAGGAGGTCGATCCCCAAACAGGGATCCACTCACTAGCCACCAGAGAGGGGGGAGCGGCCCCTTGGTCAAGGTCTTTTGCTCCCCCATCAAATTATGCCAGACAGCCGAAGGGGGCAGTAGTCCCCAATCTGCCCCCTCAGGGGCCGGAAAGCACCCTAGACGCCAGGGATTTTTTTTTATTGGCCAGGGGTGGGGGCTGCCCAGAATGGGCATGCCAATGCCCCCACCCTACCCCCCCAAAGAAGGCATAAGACTGTCTGCCCCCCAGGAGGCAGATGGGGGCAATAGCCCCTGATCTGCCTCCCGGGGTGGCAGAAATCCCACTAGGCCCCAGGGATTTTTTTTTATATATATGTATACGTAGGGGTGGGGGCTGCCCAGAATGGGCATGCCAATGCCCCCACCCCAAAAAAAAATGCTACAGTCTTTCTGCCCCCCTGGATGGCAGATGGGGCAATAGCCCCTTATCTGCCCCCCGGGGGGCTGAAAGCCCACTAGGCACCAGGGATTTTTTTTCCAAAGGTCGGGGTGGGGCTGCCCAGAATGGGCATGCCAATGACCCCACCCCCTCCCAAAAAATGCCACAGTCTTTCTGCCCCCCCCGGAGGCAGATGGGGGCAGTAGCCCCTGATTTGCCCCCTGGCGGAGGGGCAGAAAGCCCACAAGGCACCCGGGATTTTTTTATATAGTTAGGGGTGGCAGCTGCCCAAAATTGGCATGCCAATGCCCCCACCCCCCCAAAAAAATGCTACAGACTTTCTGCCTCCCCCCCTGGGAGGCAGATGGGGCAATAGCCCCTTATCTGCCCCCGGGGGTGGCAGGAAGTCCCCTAGGCACCAGGGATTTGTTTCCCTCAGAGTTCGGGGTGGGGGCTGCCCAGAATGGGAATGCCAATGGCCCCACCCCCCAAAAGAGATGCCAGAGTCTTTCTGCTCCCCCCAGGAGGCAGATAGGGCAGTAGCCCCTGATCTGCCCCCCGGGGTGCAAAGAGCCCACTAGGCGCTAGCGATTATGCTGGCTTTTTTGTACGTAGGGCTGGGGGCTGCCCAGAATGGGCATCACAATGTCCTTACCCACCCCAAAAAAAGCCACAGTCTTTCTGCCCCCCTTGGGGGCATATCCGGGCAATAGCCCCTGATTTACCCCCTCCCCAGGGCGGCAGAAAGCCCACTAGGCACTGACTTTTTTTCAGAATGTGCCTATCTGTGGATTTTGGGTCCTAGCGCAGCTGGCACCCAAGGAACCCTAGCAAAATGATACATTTTTTAAAAATAGAGACCCGGGGGAATCCAGGATGTGGTGACTTGTGTGGTTCTCACTCGGTTCTGTTACCCAGAATCCCTTGCAAACCTCAAACTTTGTAAAGAAAAAACAAATTTTCCTCACGTTTCTGTGCTGGAAAGGCCTGGAATCTGTGCAGATCCACAAAATTCCACCCACGCCGCATTCCCCAAAGTCTTTTGATAAAAATGATACCTCACTTGTGTGGGTAGGCCTAGTGCCCGCGACAGGAAACGGCCCAAAACACAACGTGAGCACACCACATTTTTACAGTGAAAACTGACCCTTTCTTGGCAAAGTGCCTAGCTGTAGATTTTGAACCCTAGCTCTGCCAGCACCTAGGGAAACCTAGCAAACCTATACATTTTTTAAATCTAGACACCCAGGTGAATCCAGGATGGGGTGCCTTGTGTGGCTCTCACCAGGTTCTCTTACCCAGAATCCCTTGCAAACCTCAAACTTTGTAAAAAAAACACATTTTCCTCTCATTTCTGTGATGGAAAGTTCTGGAATCTGCATGGATCCACAAAATTCCTCCCACCCTGCATTCCACTAAGTCTTCCGAGAAAAAAGGTACCTCACTTGTGTGGGTAGGCCTAGTGCCCGCCACAGGAATCGGCGTAAAACACAACATGGACACACCACATTTTTACAGTGAAAACTGACCCTTTTTTTGCAAAGTGCCTAGCTGTAGATTTTGAACCCTAGCTCTGCCGGCACCTAAGGAAACCTAGCAAACCTATATATTTTTAAAAACTAGATACCCAGGGGAATCCAGGATGGGGTGACTTGTGTTGCTCTCACCAGGTTCTCTTACCCAGAATCCCTTGCAAACCTCAAACTTTGTAAAAACAAAACACATTTGCCTCACATTTCTATGATGGAAAGTTCTGGAATCTGCGTGGATCTACAAAATTCCACCCACCCCACATTTCCCAAAGTCTTCCGATAGAAATGATACCTCACTCGTGTGGGTGGGCCAAGTACCAGTGACAGGCAAGGGCCCAAAACGTATTGTGGAGACATCAAAATTACCTATCACAAAACGACCTGCTTTTGCAAGAGGGGGCACCTGGGGTTTTTGGCACCGGGCCCAAAGGCCATCTAGGGAATCCTACCAAACCCACACATTTCTGAAAACTAGACACCCTGGGGAGTCCAGGGAGGTATGGCTTGCGTGGATCCCCCAACGTTTCCCTACCCAGAATCCCCTGCAAACCTCAAATTTTGCTGCAAAAACAGTGTAAACATTTTTGGCTTTCTGACAAAAGTCTGCTTGTCCCTGAAAGCTGGGAAGATGGTGATTTCAGCAACACAAACCCTTTGTTGATACCATTTGCAGGGAAAAAAACAGATGCTTTCATCTGTAGCCCTTTTTTCCCATAAAAAAAAAAAAAACTACACTTAGATGTATTTTGGCTAATTTCTGGGTCCCCTCCGGGGGAAACCACAAACCCTGGGTACCTGTAAAATCCCGATGATGTTGGAAGAAAAGGACGTAAATTTGGCGTGGATACATTATGTGGTCAAAATGTTACAGGGGCCTAAGCGCGAACTACCCAAAATAGCCAAAAATAGGCTTAGCACGGGGGGGAGGCCTAGCAGCGAAGGGGTTAAGAATGATATCACTCATTCCTTCAGGGGGAATACATTTATCAGCACGGAAAACCATGTTCCCATCTATACTCAATTAATTAGCCACTTGAGCAAGTGGATGAAGGGACCCTTTTAAGGATCTTAGAGCCAGCTAACCTTCATTCACAAGTTACTATACATGAGTGAGTACTTTGTTCTTCTCTTGTTCACTCATTCATTTTTCTTTATTCACACTTTCCTCGATAATGGCACATACATCACAAATTTGTGCAACCACATCATCTTCATCATCTTCATTTTCTATCTTTTCAGGTTTATTACATGGAAGTCTGGACACAGTCCGCTGGTTGATTAACATTTCCTGTGTTGTAGGGATTCTGCACATACACAGAGCTATACACAGGATAATAGGACCTCGGAATATAGTGGTGAGCCAACCATAAACCTTAGCACCTAAAACCCCAACCTGACTAGCTGTAGCATCTCATTAGCAACAATGCTACCAATGATTAGACAACCCAGAACATGGTATCTCTCTCTCTCAGGACTCGCAGTAGCAAGAACACCCTTTCATAACTCACTCATACCTGTCCACAATGCGCGTAAGAAGAGACACTGTATAGTTTAAAATGTTTATTTCAACTACCGTGCTCTAAGATACAGTACACGTGCCAGTACTATCAGCATAATGCATAAGGATAATATAAGCAGCATAGTTACAACTCCATAGAATACAAACGGGCAAAGCATTTCATAAAGCAGTGGATATATGGCTAAATGACAATACCACCCTCCCGGTGCTAGTTGCTAGTTTATTATAAAAACAGAAGACCTCTGGGCTTTGTCGAGCGAACCCCCATACCTCAATATCTAGATGTAAGATTTACATTATCAGACAAGCACAGCTCTTCTCTCTGGAAAGATTTGTCTCCAAGTGTCTCTAACAGTGAAAATCACAATATTAAAAGCACACGACTTTCTCCAGGGCAGCTGTACATAGAGTGTTATGTCTAAGTGCGAGGGACTGGCCAAATCAGCAGGAACAAGGGACGTTGTTTTTCGACCTTGTACATGGTGTGCAGACGTAGCCCAAAAGGGAACAGGAGAAAAAGTGAAAGATAGAAATGCAGACAGTGCTAAAATAGCCGGGCAGAAGCAGAGGCTGGAAAAACACCGGCACAAAGTAACGTGCGCAAAAAGGCATCATGGTAGCCAGGCCTAAGTCAACGTAGCAAGGCAGACCAGGAGGCCACAAACCACATGACACCTGGAACATGAATTATAACAAAGTTATACTCTTGGAGCCTAGAACATAACCTTGCCACCCGAGCAGTATCACATGTTCCTCCTCCTGGTGACAAAATCTGTGTTAGCGGTTTATGGCAGTGCACAAAGTAAATCTACTCTCCCATATGAAATCCTGGAAATGATTCACTGCCCAAACACAAACAAGAAGCTCTCGTTCAATAACTGAAAACAGTTTTTAAGTTTCATACAAGTTATTGGAGGCATACGTCACTGTCCATTTGTTTCTTCCATTCTATTGATCAAGAACAGCTCCTAGTCCATAGGCACTTGCAGCTACCAAGATTACACAATGCTTGCCACTGACATATGGTTGAAGTGCAGGTGCAGTGACAATTTGACTAAAAGCATCGTTCTGTTCTTTACCCCACTCAAACTCCATGCCTTTACTGAGAAGTTTTCTAAGAGGCTCCATCAATGTTGCAAAGTTTATTACAAATTTTCCATTGTGAAATCTAAATAAAAGAGTCAAAGACACAGACAAATCCCATAGGCGAGCCGAGAGTGGGCTAAGGAGGAAAGCTGAATGGAGACGTGAGAGATGCCTCCCAATGCCAGAGGCTGCTGTGCCCTCCTGTGGCCCCTGCACTTGTGCCTGCAGCTCCAATGGGCAGGATTCAGCGAGCCGGTGAGTGTCATCCAGCCGACCAGCTTGCCGATCAGAGCGCTGTGTTGTGGAGCTCACTAGAGCTCCTGGGACTTGGTCTGAGGCCCAGCGGGTCCCCATGCTTGTAGAAGTGACCCGGCCTGGCCAGTTGGTCCCCTCGCATGCCTGCCCCTGACGCCCCTCAACCAGCTCCACTGACTGTCTGCCTTGCACTGGGAGCTGTGCAACGTCGCTGCCACATTCTGCTGTGCCTAGTCAGCCTGCATTTTTCTGTAGCCATCAGAGGATTACTTTGCAAAGTGGAGAGCTGCCACGGTAATCACTGTTGCCGCTGGGGACTTTGTATCCCACAATCCCTTTCTGCCTATACATCTGTGTAGGATCACAGCCCGCCAAAGGCATCGCAGGGGCTTCACTGACTGTCTGCTATGCACTTTGCAATGCAAGCTTTACAGCTGCATCTCACCATATCCCTGGGATCTTTATAGCTGCATCACACCATTTCCTGCCACTCTGCCAATGACCCCGTGTCATAGCGTGCTCGTGCCCCCCCCACCCCCGAAACTTCAGTAATATTTCTTGGCGGGAGAGTGGCAGCGCAGCACCAGACTCCATGTGGTTTTGGGTCATCTTGGGTGATCTTGGAAAACTTGGACATCAAAACAGCACTTCTCCTTCAAGCCTGCACTTGAGGCTTCTTATCAGGCTCCGTAATCCAACCCAACAAGTTTGCCAACCCTCTGCCAGAGTACTCCTCCCTTAGGATCAACAGAAATTAATTTAATTTAAGCAGTCCATCCACTGCAACATTACTGCACAACAGTAGTACAACAGGGCGCAATAGGAGCACATAAATTGAGCAAACCAGCATTCCAGTAATCCAGTAACCAAGCTATACTGGTGAAGATCGAAGCATGTGGGATTCAAGGCCGTTCACAAGGAGGCTCAAAGTAGGAAAGATCAGGAAATGATCCGACTAGGCCGACCGCACCAACAAGAGATCAGGGGGAGAGAGACCAATGGGATCATTGACCAACAATAAAATAAAACCGAACTGCAAAGGGACAAACGGAGCAATCATAAAAAGAATACGAGCAAAGGAAAGGGCCTTCCCCCTTACCCGACCCTGGTAGCCGTAGATTCTGCCATAACCACCAAACCAACAACAGGGTACAAACCAAAGATCTACACAAAATTCTCCTTCACAAGGGCTGCGCCATGCTCAAGTAACAAAGGCCTCAATGGCCTACCATCCCCATTGCACCCAGTGGTTATAGATCAGACCAACACCTCAGGCGTCAAGCCAACAATGATGTTAATGTTAATGTTACTGAAATTTATAAAACGCGCGTATACCCGGAGGTGTCTTGGCGCTGAGGACATTAGTAGACCTGCTCGGTCGTCTAGTTCTGGAACAACCAGGTTTTCAGTCCCTTCCTGAAGGAGGAGAGGGAGCTTGCACTTCTGAGCTCAGTCGGAAGAGTGTTCCAGAGTTTAGAGGTGCCATAGCAAAAGCTGCAGCCGCCCCAATGCGATGTTCGAATTCTGGGCACTGTCAGGAGTTTGGCTCCTGTAGAGCGAAGATGTCTGGTCAATTCGTACCAGGCGAGAAGTTTTTGCAAAAAGACAGGACCCGTGTGGTTCAATGCTTTGTACGCCAGACACAGAGCCTTGAATTTTATCCGTTGTGCTACAGGGAGCCAATGCAGGCTGCAAATCTCTTTAGATACGGATTTACACCTGGGGATGTTGTACAGTAACCGTGCAGCTGTATTTTGAACACTCTGAAGCTTTTTTAGGTACTGCTTCTGAATGTTTAGGTACAGCCCGTTACAGTAGTCAAGTTTAGACTGAATCAACGATGTGACTACCGTTTTTCTGGTGTCCACAGGAATATAAGGGAGAATCTTCCTTACTTTCTTGATAACTGAAGGAAACGCAAACAAGGGAAAAGAACCCCTGGGTAAAGGCAGCCATTAAGGAGCAGTGGTGCCCAAAGAGCAAAGAACTAATACGGTCTTGGATGACACAAGCATGATCCCGCTTAATCAATTCACAGCAGAGACAGCCGCAGAAATGCCCACTATACAAAAAACGATTGCAATGATGCCATATTCTCAGATAGGACGGGGGTGATAAGGGCCCCACTTGAACCAACAATTATCATTTTATCAAACTCAAATACCAGTAGGCAATTGCCACCAAACCCCTGTGCACCTTTCATATAGCAGTAAACAAACCTACATGGAGGCCTTCCTTAAGGAAGCACTGACAACAAGTACCTCTTCACAACCCCAGGAAGCAAAAGAACTCTCAGGAGGATGGAAATCGGGCGACCTGGGCACCATAAGTCACCCACACCTACATGAAGTGCCAGAGAGCAATATTAAACCTGACTCAACACACAACAAGTCAAGCAAGGGAGACCCACTCTGTGAATCTTACCCAGCTACAGCCACAAAGCAGGCTTGAAACAGTGCCCCGATAATGATTCCCCCCCCAGAGGGGCCAAATACTGGGATTGTAAATGGCAATATGCCAAATACATCATATCCAATGCAAGAGTGGGAAGAATTGGTAGCTTCATATACCCCTGAATTATCACAGGAGAAGAGCAGCAAAATGTCCCAAATCAAGAACACTGAGGAGAAGCAGAATGGGACAGACAATATGTGGTCATCTGTACTAAACTCTATGCAACTGCCAATCAAAACGATGCAATACCAATCTGATAAAATGGACATTCAACTATCTGTTCTTAATTTCCTGGCTATACATGTCTCAAATGTTGTTACCAAACTAACACACATGAATAATCAGAAGGGCTAAGGCTGAAACGCAACTAATTCAAAAATGTTGCACCTGTGTTGCAATAGTTAACAAATTATCAACATTACCATCTGCGAGGGGGGATCTCTTATCTGATATAAAAGAGGCAACAAATACTACAAGGGCAACGGTCCAGGCCAGCCCCTTGAAGGGCATTATAAAATAGGCAACCAACACTACAAGGGCAGCAAACCAGATCAGCCCTGTGATGAGCAATATAACAACTGAAAAAAGAACTGAGAAGGATCAAGGGGACGGAGCCAGCAAAGAAAATTTAAAAAAACAAAATGATTATTCTTTATTCTCAGGAAATTACAGACAATAAAGATCAAGAGATTGATGGTCCGCCACCCAGATCCGTGAAGGAATCAGCTATCAGAAAGGATTACCTTCAGCCAGGGCAGTCAAAGAAGGAAGAGGCGGGGGCAACAGTACTATCTGCCTCAAAACAATGCCGGAAACAGAGGAGGAAGAGCAGGAAAAGGAAGATCGACATAACAGCATACTTCCAAACTGGCTCTGTTACTCCAGAGATAAAAGGCCCTGTGCAGGAGGTAAACAGTGAAACAACAACAGTAAACATGGAAAATAAACGTAATCAGCCAGGTGCGAACACTGAAGCTGCTGAGGAGACCCAAGGGAGTGGGGGGGCAGTGGCCAAGTCCTCCGAACGACTAGTACAATAGAGGGTGAATCAGTAGCTTAACAGGCGGAACCTTCAGCGTTAATTCTAACTAGTGAAAGAACCTTGAAAGCAGTACAGACTGGGGCAACAAGCTCCCCCGAATTGGAAGAACGGGTACCTATGGCAACTCTTTGAATGACTTGTAGGTGCAGTCAGAAACCTGTACTATCCTGCTCATCCTGAGTATAAGTCCAGAGGCAAGGGGGACGTTCTCAATAGAGTGAAAATTCTGCGACTACTAACATCAATCAGTAGACTGGCTGATTTAAGATCCTGTGACTTGGAATCGATTGAGTTCAAAGAATACAAATATCTCTCAGAGAACGAGGTATTAAAAGCAACCTGGAAATCACTTGAAATAGTAAAGAGGATCGTGGATGAACGAGCACAACTAAACATCTGGGGAATCAAATTGATGCCATACGAAGTTATCTGGAACCCCTACTACCAAAACGTAAGGAGCAGCGAGACCCTCGCCCCATGCTCACTATGATGAAGACACAATCCATACCTAGAAGGGCACGGAGCACATCCCCAGTGCACAAAGAGACAACTGAAGGCTGGAGGGTGCGGCAAGCCAGGATTGGCACCTCAACATCAGGCAACTGGGTTTGGGTAGCTAGAACAATAAATATTCTGATCAATAATGCCTTACTTGGAGCAAAACAGTCACCAAAGGACAATACCCAGTTACAATTATGCTCCTGGAACGTAAACGGCTTGCAAAATAAAATAAAATCAAACAATGGGCACACAGCTGTTGTTATACTTTCAAACATTCGATCTTATTTTCCAACAAGAGACTTGGTTAGATAACCATCCCATCTACAAGGATTCAAAACACATCATCTACCAGCTGCAAAAAGTGCTACGTTTGGACATTTAAAAGGAGGGCTTGCAATATATACTTCAATAAAGAGCATTAATGTGGCCAAGGTGCTGGATACTAAATCAACATTGACAAATGCCATACAATCACTTAGAGTGGATATAGGAAGCGGCAATAATGACCTACAACTGGTATTCATAAATGTATACCTGCACCCATGTGATAATATCAATGTAGTGAAACTCTTGCGAGAGGAAATAAGAAGGTTACTAACCGAGAAGCCTACTCCAAATTTTGTACTAACAGGCAATTTCAACATGTATTTGCTAGGGCTCCTGGAAGAGGACCACTTCTTGGAAGAACAACTTTCTGCATGGAACATCCCACAGTAGGAATGTAGCAAGTGTGGAAAGCAAACCGGGTTAGCCAGAAAACTACTGAGGGACATGCAATGTCTAAGTTTCTGTGCATTAAATGGGCGCTTCTCTGACGATCATCTTTCAGCAGCATCCTTTCGTAACGCGTCAGCCAGCACAACAATAGACCACACTTTCGTAACCCTCCCTTTGATTTACAAAATTGCAGACTACCATCTAGGAGCAAAAGATCAAAGTGGTCATCTCCCATAAGAATGAGTATGCAAGGCGCAAAACTAATCCGGCCAGTGGAGGATCCTTGCTCCATACATGCAGTAAAGAATAAAAGGATCAACTGCAAAATCCATCATTCAGAACAACAGTTGACTTTGGTGAAGAATCTTTGGGAAGAAAATAGAATGACAGACCCAAAAATAACAACCAGCTGTGAAAACTTCACTAAAAGATTGGGAGAAGCTCAATCAGCAAATGAAGCGCCACGATTGATGAAAAGAGAAAACCCTTGACAAGGGAATCCCCCACATCACAAATCATGCTAGCCAATCACCTTCTCCACTTCACAAAATTGGCAAATTTTGCGTCTTCAGAAAGCAATAAACAGATCATTACAGAGGCTTCACCTATAGGGCCCGGATACTAATGCCCTAAAGGAGCTGAGCCAATTAAAAGCAACTAAGAAAAGGATAATTTGGAAATCGAAAGGGGAAGCAGAAGAGAAGCTTTGGGCTACGCTACTCCATGGCATGAAAAGCAATAACAGTGCAAGATACTGGCACACGATAAACAGATTACAGAATCCTACACTTCACGGAGTTAGCTCCCACTTGACAGAAGAGGCCTGGGCAACCTTACTTTGGTGTCACTTTAACATGGTAATTCCCAGCAGCGCAAATGAAGAGGAGAGAACTGGTCATACGGATGGATTAAAAAACTCATGATCCAGACAACGTTCAGGCAACACTCACAACTACAATCACGGTCAAACAGATCACAAACAGGATAGCCAAAGGCAGGAGGGAGGGTGCGCCAGGTCCCAACGGGATCCCCCGATCTTGTTAAAACAAGATCCAGATTACTGGGCGGGAGCACTAAAACCAGTTTTTGACCAGATTTCTAAAACAGAAACAATCCCAGCTTCCTGGAGGGGGTCAATTATTTCCTCAATCTTCAAGAAATGTGACAAGAATGAGGCAAAAAACTATAGGCTGGTCGCCTTAATAGACAATGACTCTAAATATTACTCTGGTCTTAACCTGGAAGAACTAACAGATTGGGCATCAAAAAACGCTGTCATCCCCCTCAATCAAACAGGATTCACCCAGCACATGGGGACTACCACAAATATACTTATTCTCTCTCTGCTGATAGACCCTGTTAAAGATGCCAACTTGTCATTATACGTTTGCTTCATCAACTACTCCTCAGCCTTTGACCATATAGATAGAAAGAGGCTGTGGGGCAAACTCACTAAGGAAATATTCCACACGGTCTTTTGAATCCATTGATTCTCCTATATACAGACACTTGTGTCCAAGGGAAGCTGACAACCATCTGTCAAGAAGGATTCCAAACACAAAGGGGCTGAAGCAAGGCTGCATGTTAACCCCAACTTTGTTCAACTTCTTTATGTCAGATCTATCAATGAGCTGGGTAAGTGCAAATCCCATGTCCCAAAGATGGGTGGACTTGCCTTTCGAATTTACTATACGCTGATGACCTTGTACTGATCAACCGAACTCCGGTTGTCCTCCAAAGCTTACTGGAAACCACTCAAAGCTATTCTGCTGAAAATGGGTTAAGCATAAACTTAGACAAATCCAAAGTCATGAAGTTAAACCAAAAAAAGGTCACTCAAAGACATCACTGGCATCTGGCAGGACAAAGGCTAGAAATAGTCAACAAATATAAATATCTGGGAGCCATAATAGACAGCAAGGGCACATTCACAGCTCATAAAGAGGCATTAATAAGAAGAGGCACTACAACAGCCGTAGCACTAAAAAATCTCAAAAACAAAATGTGCTGGACCAAGCTTCACTCCATTGATCCGGGTGATACAGGCAAAGTTCATTCCAACTGTTACCTACGGGAGCGAGTGCATGAGGGGAAGGGATGCTAACACGCTGGATTGTACAGTAACTAGGGCATTGAGAATGATTTTTAACTAACCAAAATATACCTCATCGGCTCAAATAAGATTGGAATTTGGTATGTGTTGGAAGGGGGGGTCCTTATCCCTCACCGCTGCCACCAAATGCTGGAGGCGGGAGTCCCCATCCCACACCGCTGTTGCCAAGTGCGAGATCCGGACCCCTCGTTTCAACGTTAGGCTAAGTAAGGACACCGTCTGAGATAGCCCTGCTCACCCCCTTAGTAGCGTGGCACGAGCAGCCAGGCTTATCTCCAAGGCACGAGTGTACAGTATGTGCAACCACGCTCACAGCAACCCAATGATGTCACCACAAATAGACTCCACACAAGTTTTTATAAAACGAGTATAATCTTTATACAAGAAGATATACGATATGACCACATGATACAAAACCAACATATAATAATGGGTAGTATTCCTCCCGGTGGATTGGTAGGTTCTAATCCCAACCACCGCTTCTAACCAACAGTTAAGCTGACTTCTAACCGTTTCCAAAAGGTTAGGTAGGTCGTATTGCTAGAATCACACATGTTGCAAAAGAAACGAAATACTGCAATGCGTAACGATATACTCCTGAACTGTGCAATAGAGAAACAATGCCATACGTAGTGCCACAGTCATGTACTTTGCAATAGAAGGAATAATGCAATGCGTATCACCACCAGCATGCCCTGTGCAAGGAAGAAACAAAGCAATGCATCACGCTACAATCATGTACTGTGCACTGAAGAAATAATGCAATGCGCCACGTTATAATCAGGTACTGTGCGATGAAGAAATAATGCAATGCGCCACGCTTACAATCATGTACTCTGCAAGGGAAAATAACGCAGTGCGTAGCGCACCCAGCATGTAGTTCGTCAGGCACAAATAGAGTCAGGCGTCATACGACAGTTCGATAGTTCGTTAGCAGCAATAATGCAAAGTGTAATACGACAGTCTAGATGCTCCGTTAACAGTTGTCCCCGACATGGATCAATGATGACACAAAGTACCGCTTCTCACTCCGGCCCCTGTACTGCCCCTCCTTGGGCCAGCACGGGCCTCGATCCGAGCCGAAGCAACAGGCTCACGCAGCTGCCAGGAACGAGAGGCCGAGAGAGTGTCCATCCGAGCCCGCACCCCACCCCAGGTGGTGATCCACGTTACCTGGGGGGGCACGACCCCACTCTCCTCCCCTCCTTCAGCGACTTGGGCTTTGATCCAGAACTCCGTCAATGGGCACGGCGAGCTCGGGCCGGCGTCTCCGATCCTCCGGGACTGCCGGTCCGGGCCGCTACTGTTGCACTCCGAGGGCCCAATGACCTAGCCCTCCTTACGGCGGTCTCAGTGGACACTGAGACCCGCCCTCAGCACTTGTGGAGACTTACTTCGATTTCGGTGCACACGCTACCCAGGCACTCCTCACCAGCGCCTCTGGTTGCACCAGGACACGCACTCTGCGCGTCCGAGACTCGCCTCTTCTCCGGTGCACACGATGACCAGGTGATCGTCACCACTCCTCGGCTTGCACCTCGACGCGCACCCTGCACGTCTGAGTCTCACCTCTTCTCCCGGTGCACACAACGACCAGGCGCTCTT
Organism: Calotriton arnoldi; assembly: GCA_963921515.1. Taxonomy (NCBI): domain Eukaryota; kingdom Metazoa; phylum Chordata; class Amphibia; order Caudata; family Salamandridae; genus Calotriton; species Calotriton arnoldi. Next base: position 128,801 of record CAWUFW010008451.1, on the reverse strand, counting down.
CACCAACGCCTCGGCTTGCACCACAACACGCACCCTGCGCGTCCGAGTCTCACCTCTTCTCTCGGTGCACACAACGACCAGGCGCTCCTCACCAACGCCTCGGCTTGCACCACGACACGCACCCTGCACCTCCGAGTCTCACCTCGTCTCCCGGTGCACACAACGACCAAGCGCTCCTCACCAACGCCTTGGCTTGCACCTCGACACGCACCCTGCGCGTCCGAGACTCAGTTTACTCCTGCATGCCCACGATCACAAGGCACAACTTCTGAGGGTCTCAAGCTGCAAAAGCTGCGTTGCTTGGGACTCCTCCGGAAACGTTTATGTTCCTGTGTTTCCAAACAGGGAGCCAGCTCACCTCGGGCCCTAGGGGTTCAGGACACAGCACAAAGCACAGTCCTGTTCAAGAAGGGGGGACACCACCCACTGCAATGTCCCTTCAGTCTCTTCCTTAGTAAAAGCTACAAACTGCAGGCCAGCCCCAGATCACAAAGCAAGGGTCAGTCCTATCCAGCAGTCTCTTCAGCAACTTCTTCCTTGGCAGAGGTTCTTCTTGACCACGAAAGAGGTCAAAGCCTTTGCAGACTCGACCTGTCCATTGCACCATACACCCAATTCTAGGGGTTTCAGTTCTCTTAGTTATACCCCTTCATGTCTTTGAAGTTCGTTGTGCTCAGGAGTCCCTGACCCCTGCCTAAATCAGTTCTGGGTGTCTCCCTCCCAGTGTCACCTTTCTCCCTTTGATACTGGGGGTCTGGACCCTTAATCATTCAGCAGGAGATGGGTCAATAGTTTTATAGCTGCAACCCAGGCCTCTTCACCTCCTGGGGCCTCTCCTCGCATACTCTCCAGATGCAGGTCAGCCAGGTGCCATCTCACCCCCTCCCATCTCAGATCCAGACAGTCAATCCACATTCAGCAGAGACACACAGAAATGCTTAAAGCACAAAACTCAGCCACTTTCTAAAAGAGTGGTTTCTGAACACACAGTGACAAAACCACTTTCATAGAAAGATGTGTTATGACACTGTGAGTTCATACATACTAAACTTCACCTCTCCATTATAAACATATAGGAAACTAGGCCAACAAAACACCATACCCAGCCTCCCCCATTCTGTCCTATGGGCAGAATGGCCTTTCACCAGTGAAAACAAAATGCAGTGTTTTCTCACTGTCAGGACATAGCACACACCTCAGTATATGTCCTGCCTTTTACCTACACTGCACCCTGCCCAGGGGTTACCCGGGACCTACCACAGGGGTGCCCACAGTGTACGCAAAAGGGAAAGTAAGGCCTGACAAGTGGTTGCACTTGTCAGGACAACATGCTAACTTAGCAAACTGCGCGCAGGCCCTACACTGAAGGCCTGAGTTCCCTTCTCTGCGCGCCCTTGCATTACTAGCCCTTGCACACACAGTGCACATCACTAGGGACTTTTACTAGTAAGGCAAACTTACCAATCATGGCCAACCAATTACCATTGTACTTTATACAGGGAACCCTTGTACTTTGACACTGATCAGCAGTGGCAAAGTACCCAAAGCATCTAAAAACAAAGGAGATAGAGGCAAAAAGTCAGGGGTAATCACGCCCAGATATGCCAGGTCTACCAGTATGCACAAGCTACAACCTGCACGCAAAGGCGCCTATATCAAAAGCTGGTATAAGGTCAAGTGAGCTGAACCTGGCACATTAAACGCTCACTTATGGAATGAATTGTTGTCCAAAAACTGCAGCGCAGAAATGACTTGCAAGAGTCAATAGATCAACTGGGCCTAATTGATCTCTGGGAGGCCTCTGGGGCATATAACAGCTTCAAACAGCTTGTCAACAAAACAGTCAAAAAGGTTTCCTTAGCAGAAGACAAAGCAGGGCAGACAGGAAGGGCACACGGATGGTTTACTTTGCACAGCTACTCCAGGACCATGTCACAATCTTACCTAGGTGCAGGGTTCTCCAAAGCAACTAAGGAGAAATATCTTTGACACCGACTTGGCATCCTCCCATCTCTGCTCCATTTGCCACATGGAAATGATCACAGACAACCTTCAGCTGCCGCCTGTGCGGGGCAGCAAAAGAGGCCGTGATGAATCTGCTGTGCATATGTGGAAAACTCACATACAAATGTAGGGGCAGATCTACAAGAAACTAACGCAGCGCCGCAAGTCATTTTGCTGCGCAGCGCTACGTTAGTTTCGAAGCACAGGGATGCGACATATTTACAACAACATGTTGCATCTCTGTGCTTCCCCCTCCGCTGGCGCACAAACTGCTGCCATGCGCCGGCGCAGGCACCCTTGCACCATGGTGCAAGGATGCCTGCATCATGGGGAGATTGTTTTTGTGCAGGAAGGGGCACCTTCCTGCACAAAAACAATCAATTGAAGGGATTTCCTCTTCCAATGTGTGCTGTAGAATGCAGCACGCATTGAAAGAGGAAAAAAACGAGGAGAAATGTTTTCATTTCTCCTCATTGCACCTCGCGTAGCATTCTGACGCATTTCCAGATTTACGATTTCTCGTAAATCTGGAAATGCATCAGTGGACATGGGTGTTGCGTGGGAACACCCACAGCAACACTCATGTCACGCCCCTAACATGCAAAGTGTTACGTGAACAGGGGCGATATTTACAAGCACAGGTTAAGTCACGCAGGGTGACTTTACCTGTTCTTGTAAATATCACTTAGCAGGCTGCGCCACCGGTGCGTCACGCAACATGATGCCCCGGCGGCGCAAGGGGCTTGTAAATCTGCCCCGTAGACTTCTGCTAAAGCCCCTCTTAAATGCCAAGGGAACAAGAACATGCAGGCAGGCAGGCAGTCAGAGCATGCTTTGCTGCTGGAGATGTTCAGTTAGCCTTTGCCTTGTACAATTCCTGAGCAATCTTGAAAAGAAACTAAACACCAGCAACCAATAGATAATCATGGACCCTCTTTTTATTTGGTTACATACAGAAACCATAGGATGCTAAAACATCTCGGAAAAGAAAATGACCCACAGTCTAAAGGAGTGCCCAAATTATTTGCTAGTTTGCACATTCAAAAGGAACTTTTAAATTTTTTATCCTGCACACCGGTCCCTACCAACTGTAGTAGGAGGCTAAATGCAGCTGACTTTGCACGTTGTTTTTGCAGCTTAAACAGAATATTATGGTTTTACGGTCTCTTAATCTTAATAATTTTAGCTGTAAAAACGTGTTTTACCTCTGATAAACTATTTCTAACTGTTTCTGCTTTTGTTACTTGTACAATGAGTTCATACACTGCTGACTTTGCACATCAGCCCGTTGCCCATACTGAATTTTATGGTCGGATGGTGCGTTACTTTTAAACATTTTTAGCTGCTAAAAGCAGGTTTAACCATTGATAAACTATCTTTTACTGTCTTAGTCGCATGATTTTGCACATGAAGCAATGTTGTATCTGAATATGGTACAATACCGAACTGTAAATTTTGGTCTACAATCATGGTCGACTACTCTGAGAAATTGAATGTCACTGTTCTCAGTATTGCAATGGTTTTAATTAATCACGCAAATAAAGATATTAAATACTTACTTACTCATAGGCAGCTTCAATACATGAATTGGTGGAGGCATGCTCAAATATAGCAGCAAGCCCAAAGTACAGAGGGGCATATTAGCAAGACCGGCGATAAAATTATCGCCGTTTTAGCGGCAGGAAACTGCCGCTAAAACGGCGATAATGGGCTTGCTAATATGCGTTATGGAATTCCAATAGAAGCCCAGGTTAGATGTCCTGCACATCTAACCTGGGCTTCTATTGAATTCTATAACGCATATTAGCAAGCCCATTATCGCCGCTTTAGCGGCAGTTTCCTGCCGCTAAAACAGCGATAATTTTATTGCCGGTCTTGCTAATATGCCCCAGAGTTCCTCTGGGTCTTCCATGCAGTAAACCACAAAAGGCGGGTTAACACACATCCAATCTGAATACGGTCCGTAAAATGACATCATGGTGGGGAAGAGAAACACATTCACATACATCTCTCATCCGCGTTCAGCCCTGCACAATATTATTAGTAGTAAGCAAGAAGTGCGTTCAGTCACGCCGGCATTCTGAAAACAGATCGTGTGCTACTGGTATATCATGAAGCACTCAGTCAATTATGAATGCATACTTAGAAAAGCGAGGAAGTAAACCTGGTCTACTAAGTCTCCTAGGTGTGTCCTACCCAAACACCACAATTCCAAGTCCCAAAGCCCTATCCCGGGGAGCAATGGGAGTGGAAAAAGAATAGTCACTGCATTCAAACAGAAAGATTCAAAAGCACAGACAAATAAATAAGCAATATATACCATGTGGCAATACAAAATAAAGGCTAAAACGTACGTTATTGCCAAAATATGGCAAAAACATAATCAACAAAAATGCAAAAAAATGTAAATCACTCTAATCTCACCCTAACCTCCTCTTGTCGCCATAAAAAAAAAAAAATTACCCGAATCTCCTCTTGACACCCTCCTCTTGTAACCAGGGCGATCTGCAACTGGATACAACTGGAGACCCTCTAGGCACCAGGCATACAGAACCCAGTGAAAGCCACTCTACTGCCAGTCGGACCCTCGATATGAGTGAATCACAGGGTCAACGGAGAAGACAAGTCAAATCAGCGGGGCACTCACTGCTCTCTGCAATTCCAGAAGGACAACCACCTTCCCCTATTGGCCAATACAAATTATAATACTCCTGGTATACTAAAATCTCTCAAAGCTGTGCACAACCAATAAATGCACATACCTACATCTGGGATAGCCCCCAGTGAGTACACACAGTCAATCGCCTGGGACACATAACAGCTCGAAATCAAAAGCACCCTCCCAGAGACCTGAGGCTTCCCCCCCGGCCCAATCCTACACAGTAACTGCCCAGGCATCCAAGTGAAGGTCTTCTGACCGCCAGGAACCGTCTCGTTAGAGGGTGCCATATGGCTTAAGCACCAAGTGATGGTCACCCAACCGTCAGGAACCGTCTCTGTACAAATTTCATCATGTGGTACCTTGAGGTCAGTGTGTCAGGGAGGAAAAACATAAACCACAGCAAGGAAAATATCACAATATTACAATATGACATCTACCAGGATATCCTGAAACAGCTGCGTATGAAATATGCAATGTCACTCAAAATGTCATACAAGAGCAACAGCGTGGAACAGCTAGACAGCTAGGGCTGGTGTGCAGGTGGAACACTGATACTTATGTTTGCAGTGGGGAAGTGGAGGAGAGGCAACCAACAGAGAACTCTTGCCACAGGCAGGCAGAGGAAGCAGAGCCCAGGGTCGTCACCCCGTCCACTGGTTCAAAGCAAGGGTGAAAGAGAAGGGAAGCCAACTGTGGGTTAATAGTCCAACTGGCTACCATGCTTATGCCTGCATTCTCGACCAAATGTGGAATCAAAATAAAAGAGTCACAGCTTTAATACATGAATTCATGAAAGGCATGCTAAAAAATGGCAGCATGCCCAAAGTACAGGGTTCCACTGGGTCTTTTATGCCAGTAAATCACAAAAGGCAGGTTAACGCACATCCAATCAGAATACAGTAACAAAGTTATTTCTTCACAACATGAAAAAAATACAGCGTGCATTGTTGCTCAGACAGTACAAAATTACACAATGCATATAACCCATCAGAGAAGGAAGATGGTTCATGCCACTGGCGTGATACAATTTGGCTTGTATGATGTTCACATGCCCAGGCACTGGGAAAGTGGGAACTTTCTAAAGATTTTCAAGTCAAGTCAAAAAGTAATGTTTATTTAGACCATAGTCTTTAAACAACATTAAAACCCAATTGTGAATATTAAAACAATACAGATTCTTCACCAATTCTATTAAAATTAATAGCCTATAAGCAGAATGGTAACGGCACGGATATCCCACACAATGTGACACAATAACATAATTAATTAATATGTCCAGTTCAGTTCAATCTCCTGAAAATTAATAAAATGTAATTCAATTTTATATTAATTAAAGCAAGGCAAAGTGCATTTTAATAAAAACACAACCTTAAAATCATTAAAATCATTAAAACATCTTCAGTTTCTCCCTAAAGAGACTTTTTATGGCTTTCATATAGTTTCCGATTGCAATAGCAATCTCAAGATTAGGCATCTCTGTAAGTAGGGCTACTGCCTGTTCTCGTGACTTCGTTTCATATTTTAAAAAGATTGGACGTAGAAATAATTTCCGCTGAGCTAAAATTGAAACACAATCTACTAAAATGTGCAACATATCGCTTTTTGTTCCCAACATAAATTTACAATTTCCATCCGGCTGAATCATTTCTTCTTTCATTTTCTCATTTGTCAGCCACGGGTTAATGCCAATTCTTAATCTTAGAATTTCACATCTGAGCCAATAGTTGGGTAATGTGTCCAAGTAAGGAAGGATACCAGGCTTCATTCACCCATGGAGTTCTCATACATTGTACTGATTTTTTCGTTCTCAGATACTCCATATCTACATTTCTGGACAGTTCCTGCCCTTGGGATCTGAGTACGCTCTTTAGAAATTCTGCATGCAGTGTTTGTTGACAAATTCTCACTTTTAGGTTCTCACCTACAGTAAGCAGTTTCTTTCTAGTTTCCTTAGCCCATTTTAGGCTACTAGACTGAATCTCCTTTCTGCACCATTGTGAGACCTTCTGCACTACTCCAGGGTACTGGCGTTTCCAGAACCTTACTAAAGACACTTGAGTCTGTATGCTCCATGCTATTGTTCCTAACTCAACTCTAATGGCCTGGATCATAGCTGAGCTCGGTAGTGACAATAAAGTTTTTAAACACTTCCCTTCTTCTAAGTCCCAACCGCTTTTACCACTTAGGTAAAGGACTTCTGCTCCATACAGTACTTGCGGGGTATCATTGAACTATATGCCTTTAATAACGGTCTGTGGGACATATCTCCGTATTCTCGATAAAAAATTTTCAGCCCACAAATCGATGTAAAGGCTTTTGCTTTCTGAGCTTCTAAGTGCATATGCCACTTTAGTGCACTATCGAACCAGACCCCAAGATATCTATATTCACTCACAATCTCCAGTTTCGTGGGGCCTAAAAACCAACTGAATCTCGTATCTCTTTTCCCAAAACATAACATTTTTGTTTTTTCCATATTTACCACTGAAAACTTTGCCTCACAGTACTCTCTAAAAGCATTTAGTATTCTTTGAGGGCCTAACTCGGTCTGGTCGAGAATCACCAAATCATCTGCGAACAATAAGCATGACACTTTGTTACCATCCATTCTGGGACTGGCGCTTCTGTCAACCTCTAGGGTTGCAGGTAAGTCTGCTAGGAATATGTCGAAAAGCAAGGGGGCCAGGACGCAGCCCTGTCTTAGGCCGATCTCAATTGCTATTTTCGGCGTCAAGGACCCCTCCTTATCCTTAATGACCTGTGCCCAGTTTCCTCTATGTAGCTCTTTTACTATAGCGAGTAAGCCTTCCGGTATACTATATTTTTCCAAAGACTCCCAAAGGCATTTACGGTCCACAGAATCAAACGCGGCCCTAAAGTCAACGAAGCAACAGTATAACTTCCCTTTTTGCTCTATTGACTTTCGCGACACTGCCCATAGGGTGAAGCAGTAGTCTACAGTGGAATGACCTTCCTTGAAGCCCCCCTGTTCTACCGGCACAATAGAACATTGCTCCACCCAATCCTTAAGTCTACTCAGTATTATTTTTGCGAAGACTTTTTCTCCAATATCCAACAGATTAATTAATCTATAATTTTTCGGAGATTTCATGTCACCCTTCTTGGGCATCGGTCTTATTACTGCTCCCTTCCAATTTTTAGGGATTTTTCCTGTATCCAAGGTGACTAGAAACATGTGGGACACAAATTCTGCCCACCAGTTCAACTGGGACTTTATTATGGAGGCTGGGAGATTATCGGGTCCTGCTGCCCTGCTTAGTTTTAATTTGGTTATCGTATTTTTCACATTCAATACTGAGAAATCTGGTTTTAGATCTTCTACTAACCCACTCCAGTTTTGCATCACTCCTTCTTCTGATGCCCTACGAGAGCCATACAATTCCTGCCAATTTTCTTCCCATGCGGCCTCTTCTACCACACAATTCATAGCTCCCACCGGGTGTTCTGCAGCTGCCTGTATCAGCTTCCAAAACTGGCGTATATTCTTTGTTTCAATAGTTTCTAACAGTTTTCCCCAGCATTTTTCTTTATAGACTCTTTTCGAGCTACTAATTAGCATTTTATATTCCCTTCTCAATTTTTTAAGGTTTATAACTCTGTTCAGATCATATTTAACACTAGGGGCCGATTCCGATTCGGGCCGGAAATCTCTCCGACCGAGCCGGACCCGGAGAGAATTCCGACCGAATCGGACCCTAGCAGTCCGACCGAACGAGTACGATGCGCACGCATGCCATCGGACTCGAGTCGGTCGGACTCCCATTGAAGTCAATGGGAGCCTGTCGTACAACGCGTACGCGGGCTCCCATTGACTCAATGGGTGCGAGGCGGACAAGGGCGCCCCTACAGCGTGTACGCGTCCAAGCGCATCGCGGCGTACATGCACAGGTAGGGGGACCCATGGGTCCCCCTGTGTGCGACTCGCGCGCCTACGCGTACAGGGGGTCCGACGCGGACCCCCAAAGTCCGGCTCCGACAGCTTTTTCGAGCCGGACGGCGCGAGTCGGTCGTGACTGCTCGCGGCGCGCATCGTACTTACCCGGCCGGGAAACGTCTCCATAGCGCGGTGCGAGTCGTGTCCATGCGAGTCGGTCGGAGCGTGTTGAAGCCGCGTACGAGTCGGTCGGCGATTTCGCGGGTGCTTGCATCGTACTCGCTCGGCCGGACCCGCGTACGATTCGGTCGGGAAACAGGGCTCCGAATCGGATCCGGTGAATCCGAATCCGATTCGGAGCCCTACCGGCCGAGATCGGAATCGGCCCCTAAGCCTACGTGTTTCTCTCCTTATCTCCCTCTTCATCTTTAAACAGTCCGCCGAGAACCATTTTACTTGCCTTACTGGGATTATATGTTCTTTTGGTGCATGTATTTTCTCATTTTGTAGTTCAACAGGAAGGCATTGCACAACCTGTTCTATTTTTCCTTCATACCATTCCAGGTTCTGCCCTCTGTCACTTCCCAAATCTAGCTTATGTTGTAGTATTGCCAGCTTAGCTATATATTCACCTGTTAGCCTAGTTGTCAATCGCCTGGGGTACTCCACTTGTTGTAAAATTACTTTATCTCGTGGGCTCGGGTTCACATCTGAAATCTCAAACTGCAGTGGATTGTGATCACTACCTTCCCTGTGACAAACCCGAAACCCCTTAATTAAGGCAAAGTTCCAGGCAGACGTAAACACGTAGTCTATTGGGCAATTTTGTGTGCCTATTTTAAATGTTTTCTTAGCTGGACAGTCTGATTCTGACCTACCGTTCAGGCAAAATAGGCTCTTTGTCCCCAAGTAGTTTTCGAAATTTATATCTTGGTTTGTGGAAGCACAATCTGGGAAGGTCGCTAATCTTATGTCATAAGCCTCCAAAATTTCCGTATACCAACGGTCTACCCTCTTTGGGTTTAATTTATGATTAAAATCACTCATCATTAGAATTATATCCGTGCCGTATTTTTCACATAAGGTGTCTATATCAGCTTTAAAATAACCCAATTCAGTACCATATTCCTCGGGACACCCCCATTGCATATACACATTTATGAGGATTAAGTTTTCATATTTTTTATCTACAACCAACAGAGATAACCTGCATACAAGCAGCCATTTACATTTTACGGAAAGTGATGTCACATTCTTCACTACTTTTGTAGACAAAAGGGTCATAATACCACCTGCCGGGCGCCCGAACCTTTTTTACTTTGCTGGGCGATGGAGTTGGATAAAGCCATCAATTATTAGGGTTTTGTCGCATAGCCAAGTTTCCTGTAAGCATATGATCTCGGTACTTTTGGCTAGCTCTTTTAAATTTTCTTGTTTTATCAATTCTCCGAGGCCGTTTATATTCCATGATACAAACTTAAGGCTATGCGACACCCCATTATCCTATTCCACATCATCTAGATATCCTTCCTCCCCAAGCTCCTCATTGTACCACTGGGAGGGACCTGCGAGGCTGCTTCTTTGGCTCCAGTTCCCCCAAAATTTACCAATGTCAGAGTTGTTTGCTATTACATTGAGGTTTCCAGCACCTTCTCCATCTTCCTCTAGAAGCCTCACCTGTCTCTTTCCTAGTCCTGCATGGCACTTTAAGAAGCCTCCGCCTAGTTGGCCATTCCCCTCTACTTCTTCCTCAGGGATTATTTGTATTTCTTCCTTAAATACCTCTCTCTCCGCCTTCCCAATTGCCATCTTTACCAGGTCTGAGTAAACTAACACCCTAGTAATTTCCTTCCCTTTATAGTTAGCTTTAAAACCCACCTGCCGCAGGTCTTTGGTTCCAATTCCTATCAAATTCTGGCATTTTGAGAATGAGTGTAAAAGTTGGGACCTATTTAAGGGTGAAATCTTCCTTGTTTTTCCCCCCCCCTTCTCTACTTGTACTGGTTCAAAATATAACCACTTATTCCCAACTGCCTCTTTTCCCAACTTAGGAGTTGTCATATGTGGCTGCCAGATGTTCTTCCTAGTTGCTGCCATGAATTTACTACTTGCTTCTATTCTATCCCTTTGTTGGGAATCTTTATCAAGGTTTTTATTCAGGGTTGGTGCTATATGGCTTGCTCTATTCAAATGCTGGGATGGTTTTAATTGCACCTTTTTTAATCCCTCTCCATTCCCCTTCTTCATTTTTTTTTGGTCCCTTATTCACTCCTATTTCCCTGGGGGTCCTGGTGGGCAACATCTCTTGAGTAGCAATAACGGGGTTAGCCTCATCATCCCTCCCTCTTTTCACAACCTTTCCTTTCCCTTTTTTTGTACCTTCTTTCCTAATAGGCTCCTAAAATTAGAAGACCTATATCTAGAAAATTCGCCCCTTCTTTTTATCAACATCGGGCATCTTGAAATATAAACATTGTGTGGGTCTTTTGGTAAATCTAAGACCTCAGCGGAGACAGGGGGCTGCTGGTCTGGGACTGATCTTATCATAGTTGGCATTTGGCCCCTGATCCCTTGCAACTCCCCCTCAATCTTATGTAGATGCATTTTTTGTGTTTTTAGAATGTCATTATTTAGCATTGTGACTTCCAATAACCCTTGTAAGGTTCTTTGCAGCATCAACATTATGTCCAACATGAAGATGAAGGTATTGCTGAAATGTCTAAGTTTAGTGTAAAATTTCGCCCCGCATCTTCTTTTGATTCAGATTTTGATTCAGTTCTCTGGGAACCTGGCTGATCACTGCTCGTGTTTAGTTTTGGCCTTGTTGCTATGTCCGAGGCATCCCCCCAATCGATCCTTGAGCCCTCGCTGTTAATCTCCAATGGGTCTAGGTCCATCAATTCCTGGTCCTGTAAAGAGAAGATGCGCAGGGATGAGGACAGCCGTGGTGCCATTATTAAGTCGTTTTGGTTTAAGGGTGATTAATTTGCCAAAAACGATGACTCCATTATTTGCTCACAAAGCTCTACTGAGCCATTCGCATTCAGCTGTTCAGCCTCTACATCCTGGGACTTCGCTGGTGAAGCCACCTTTTTAAAATGTTTTCCCACAAAGTCCTTTATTGACTTTGAGGCTTGCACACACCCTTTTTTCCCCTGCACAGCTTGCTTATTTGCTCTCTTCTTTGGTGCTCTTTTAGTCCTTTCTCTGGGGCTCTCCAAACTCTCTCCAGAAGCCCTCTGTTCCATGGAGAGATCTCCAGACGCAATGTTTTGCTCCGTGCGGGTTTTATTCTTTCTAGGGGCCATAGTGGGCACACGTACTTATGGCAGCTTATTTAGTACGTTTTTTCGAAACAAGTCCAGTATAAATTCGCACCAGTGGGGACCAGCCTAGTCCTCCCTAGGCACCCAATTCTTATTATTTCGCTGACGTCCTTCCAACTGCTTCCAACTGTTTCCCCGCTTTCTTAACCCCCTTGAGTCATCCTATTTAACTGACCGTTATTGGGGGAGGGTAACAATAAACAATAAGAAAAAATAAAACATACACTTACCTCTGTTGTGCTCGGATCAATTAACCATGCCCTTTGCCGTGCTGACCAATTCTGCCGCAAGTCCTTTTTGCAAATTAATCACTGTGCTCTACAGTTGCTAGAGTTCTTATTCTTTCCAATCAGGAAACCTGTAGCTCAGGTAAGTGTTCATGTACTGCTACTGCACAGCTAATGCGAGTATCTGGGGCTCCGGGGGCTACTGCTAGTGCACAGCTAATACCAGTACCTGGGGCTCCGGGGGTAGGACAATAAGCCACCTGGCTCTTTGTTAACTCCCTTTGAGTGCCAGCTCCTTTTTCTTAAGCTGGGGACCGGGTGCTTCGGGTACTACGCCCCCCTCCTTCTGCCGGTCCCAGCCGCTCAGAAGCTGCCCTTGGCGTTCCCTCGCCGTATATCTCTCCTTTTCTCCGTCGCTCGTTGACGTATTGACGCTCGTTGTCGACGGCGTCCCTGCTTCCAAATTCCTTGGCTCAGCACCGCGATCCCGCGCTGCGTCGGGTCGCGTCAGCTCCCTCTCTGACGTCCGGCGTGGCGAGCAACGGCAGTGCACACAACAGAGTAAGCATGCAGTCTAAAGATTTTGGCAATGCCATGATTGCTAAATACTTAGTCCTATCTATATATGATGTCCTAAGGATGGCTGTTGCTGGGCTAGTAAGCTAATCAATGTTGCAAGTAGTGTTCTTGAGCAAGCTTTGCATTACAATCTATTTAGTTTAGCAAGGTTTAGCAGGGTACATTAGTTTATACAAGATCATTCTACCTCTGCACCTATTATGCAGACCCTGTCATCATTGAATATCACATAACATGACTAAAACAAGATGGAGTCCATATAAAATAAAACACGGCTCCACATCGAAAGATCCTAACTTGTCTTTGTCATCTGGAGCAGGTGCCTTCCTTATGGTATCAACAAGAGACTTCTTTCACTGAGATGGTATGTCCCAGATAATCAACTACATTTTTTAACAAATTACATTTGTTGGGGCAAAGTACAAGGCCTTCTCCTGAGAGTCTCATGCAAACTTCTTGCAATACGACTAAGGGGCTCATTACCATGTTGGTCGGAAGCCTCCTACAGTCGGATTCCCCTAGAACGTGTCTGAACCCATCTGCCCAACTCGATCAGAATCCAATCCACCCGACCGATTACAATGTTTGCGGTCGGAGGGTAAATCTTTCGAACATTCCAAATAGGTTCCACCGGCTCTAGGAGAATTTGTGTTGGTTGGATCCGAATTGTACAGCTCTACGGACAGCGTTTCCGCACGACCGATTATGATGTCGAATTCCAACAGCCTTTCCGACTCGGTCTGTCTGACACGAAAAGGCTGTCAGAAACTGACTTTGGGGGCTCCTAGCAGGCCCCCCTTCATCCTGAGGCCTCCAGTTGGGGGCCATGGGGGTACCCAAGGGACCCCCCTTTAAAACCATGCACTGTGTGACAGGCACCATGGGGTGCCCAAGACAGGGTGCAGGGTTTTTCACAGACACCCGTTTTCCCCATAGGAGACAGTGTCGTCGGTCGGAACACGGGCTCCCATAGGAGTCAACGTAATCGGTCGTGCGGAACCACCAACCGCGAGACGGTCGGATCCTGAATCTGAGACGGTGTTGGGCAGAAAGTTTCCGCCCTACATTGTAATGAGGCCCTAAGTGTTTCTTTATGTCTCTAAAAAATATTAACACATCATCTTGGAAGCATCTGACATGGGCTTCCATATCTTTAAAAATGTGAAACATAACACATTGAAAAACTGAGGCCACCAATGCAAGTTGAACAGCATTCTCCTGTATTTGTATTCACCAAAAGGGGTGATGAAGGCTGTCAGGGGTCCAGATTCCTTGGCTAGTACAATTTAATGGTATGCACTATTTAAATCTAAGGTTTAAAAAAATATAGTGGCACCATCCAACATTGACAAGAGATCATTGATTTTGGGTAAGAAGTGACTGTGTACAAGGATGTTAGCATTTAATTATCTGAGATCCACTCAGAGCCTTCCGTGTCCATTAGCCTATTTTGTCAAAACTATGGGAGAAAGACAATCTGTAGCCTCTGTTTCTTCAATGACACCATCTTCCAAAAGGTTTTTGAGTAAGATTTGCAGCTTTTTCTGGACACTGAACTGAACATTTATTAGTTTGTGTTTTACAGGTTCTTTAACTTTATGCGGTGAGTGAAACTCTTTCATTTTCCCATTTTTTCATTAAATCTTTCAGGATTTTTGTCTTTTACCTGATCACTGAGATTGGAGTCCATGACAAATAACACAGGATCAATGACACAATGATCAAGTTTAATCTTGAACAATCTCTGGTCACTCCAACCAAGTATAAATACTCCTTTGTTTGCAACATAAATTTTAATTGTAGCTGATCTGGTTTAAAATTTTACCATAGAACTGAATTACCCATTAAGATGAATAGTATTGCCATGACACGTTACTGCTCTGACATCAGGCCCTTCCAAAGAAGATATATTTTGTGCAAAGTATTTTCCATAAATTTATTTGGATATAATAGTAAATGAAGACCCTGAATCCACTAAACACTTTAAATCCTTTCCTAGAACATTTAAGATACACCTTGGTAGTTTGCTAAGATTGAATTGAACATGATCAACTTCTTGTATCATCAATGCCATCAACTCTATCTTCTATGTCACTTTTTTCTTTTGTAGATGATTGGCTCTCTTCTTCCAGATCAACTTGAGTCACTTGCAGTTTTCCATTCTTAATTTTATGTTCGCATATTCTAGCAAAATGCCCTTGACCTTTACATTGGAACATTCTTTTTAATGGCAGAGCATCCTTGATAGTTGGCCATGTGTAACTCACTTCCACACCTATAACATACATATTTTACTTTATTTTTCCTTTGATTGCCAAACTTACCTTTGAAAGATCTTCCACTGGTAAAACAAATCTCCTCATTTTGTTTTTTTATGTCTATCTTCATTCACCTCTTTGACCCAAGACATTGACTGTGCCATAGCTTTAGCTGTTTTCATCACTTCCTCTAATGTAGGATCTCCTATGAACCAAAGGTGTTTTTGTATTCTTTTGCAAATAATGTTGATCATGAATTGGTCTCTGAGCATTTCATCTGTGGTGGCTCCAAAATTGCATGAATATGAAAACTTCTAAGTGATGTCAGAAACTCATCAAAACTTTCATTTTCCCTTTGATGGCGAGTGTAAAAATGATATATTTCTAGAGTTTTGCTTATTGTGGGTTTAAAAAGTGTTTTCAATTTTGCTAAGGCTTCCTCAAACACATTTAACTAATGTTGGTCCTGAGACGTTTCAATTTTGGTTAAGGATCTGAATACCTCTTGCCCTTCAGATCCTAGTACATGTAATAGCATGCATTTCCTCCTTTCAACAGGCATCCTATGTGCATCTATTGCTGTTAGGTGTGTGAGGAATTCTTCTTTCCATTTTTTCCATTCTAGTGGGGGGTTCTCCTTTGTTCTGCAAGAACTTATTTGGAGGTTCAAATTACATATTGATGCTGTTCAAACTTTAATCAGAGTAAGAGTCTAAATGCCTTATTATGAGTTTGGCAGTCTGATATACCGTCAAACCCACAGTGGTGGTGTGGCTACCGCCGCTCTTGTGGTCCTACTGCCCTATTACAAGTAGGGCGATCGGACCACTATGGGATCGCTGCTGCCGCCAGGCATCCATTATCCCTGGTGGTCTTGCAGCAGTCTGAGGCCCCTAATACGCTGGTGGTGCCGCTGCGGCACTGCCAAGCATATTAGGAGTTTCCTCACTGCCACAGTTTTCATGGCGGTGAGCCCACAATGAAAAGTGTGGAAGTGAGAAAACAAAGGGGACACTAAAGGGCCCCCTGTTGCCTCTGCACCAGGGGATGCATGCAGGGGGGCACATGGTGTACCCCCCTGTATGCATATTCCCCCAGTTCCTGTAGGGCATGGACTCAACAATCCATGCCCTGCAGGAACTACCTTTGATGCTCCCATTGCAGTGCTTTTTTCATAGGCACTGTAGTTGGACTGCCAAACAACCACCAGTCAGAGAAAAAAAAAATCATAATCTGGCGGGTTTTTTTGGGGGGCTTTGGCGGTCTTGAAGTGGGGCGGCAGCGTGGCGGCCCTGCTCCAAGACCGCCAAAGTCATAATAAGGCCCTAAGCAAGGATGTAGTTTATCATGCAGGAAGAATCGTCTAAGAAGAGCTACATTGGAGGAAAATCAAGTTTCAAAATGTATATGATGGAATGGTAAGGAAAAAGGAGCAACAGAGGCCAAGGGAGGCAACAAATATCGTTGTCACTATAATTGTTTTCTAAAATATTGTTTTTAAATCTATATACATTTAAAAAGTAAACATTAAGGGCCTGATTTCGATGTCAATCGGAGTTGCCTCCGACCAACAGTGTTTTCGGGGTGGGAACTGCCTGACCACATGGTGCGGTCGCAAACTCCCATTACACAAATCGCCCGCATCACAAGCTCCCATTGAGAAATGGGAGTTTGTGAAAATCCCTGCACTGGGTGGCAGGCCCTTCATGGAGCCTGCCAACTGGTGCAGGGATTTTTTGGGGTGCCCCCCTAGGACCCCATGCGGAGGGCCAGTGGGGAAGGAGGCCCTACTAGGGGCCTCCTAAGTCGCCTTCTTACAGCCTTTCCATGTCAGTAAGGTCGACTTGGAAAGGCTGTTGGAAACCAACATCATAATCCCGACAGCGGAAACGCCATCCTTAATGGATTATAAGGCCATTCCGACTGGCCGACTGGCTCCTTGAGCCCGTCGGAACCGAGTCGGATTCCCCGGCCGGTTTAAACTCCGACTGCCATCATTGTAATGGGGCAGTCGGAGTTTAAACCTACAATGTCGGTCGGAAAGCCTCAGAGGCCCTAAAATGTTTAATTATAACACTAATATAACAAAAATAAAATATAATTAAATGTTTGAAAAAAATATAAGTTATAATTATTTTCAAAATGTAAAACACACATATATATTAATATATATATTTATTCACATATAGCTAATTAAAAATACTCTTAAACTAATACCTTTTAATTATGTTGTAATTTATTAAGCAATATAAAGTAAACTCTAAAATTGTACAATTAATACTGTACTGTACCCACTACAATTTATACAGTGTAGGCAATGTGTTAGACTCGGGAAGGGTAAAATTTACTAGTCCCACTCCACACAGTGCAAGAGCAGGGAAAGTGTGTGATTGTGGAGGGGTACAATTTGAATTCCCACTCCAGTCAGTGCAACAGCAGGGAAAGTGTTGGATTGCGTGGGGGATGTAAACTTTACTATTCCCCCTCCAGTCAGTGCAGCAGTAGGGAAAGTGTTGCATAGCGGAGGGGTAAAATGCACTATTCCCACTCCAGTCAGTGCAACAGTAGGGAAAGTGTTGGATTACAAAGTGGTACAATTTACTATTCCCACTCTAGCCAGAGCAACAGTAGACAAAGTGTTGGATAGCAGAGGGGCAGAATTTACTATTCCCACTCCAGTCAGTGCAACAGTAGGGAAAGTGTTGGATAGCAGAGGAGTAAAATGTACTATTCTCACTCCAGTCAGTACAACATTAGAAACAGACTAATTGACTTGAACAAAACTAAATCATTTAAAAAACATACTAATTAAAAAATATAAATATGCAAATATAAGAAATCTAAATAATTTTTAAAATACAATTAAATAATTTAAATATTTATTACAATGTTTAATACATATAAATTACAACAAATATTATTATAATTAAAATGCAAAGCTATGGGGCTGATTACGATGGCGAGCGGACTCCAGTCCGTCCGCCATCGTCTCAGGGAGTGGGACCGCCCGCCTACAAGTCAGCGGTCCCACAGGGGGTATTATGATGCCACCATGGTGGTCGCACTTGCCATACTTTGCATTGCAGCGGGTGCTGCTGGCTGCAGCACCTGCTGCAATGTAAAAAAGGCCCTGTTTACATTTCCCTGCACTACGTGGCAGGCAACATGCGGTGCCTGCCACATGGTGGTGCAGGGAAATGTAGGGGGCACCATAGGTGCCCCCCAACCCCCAAACAAAAGTGCCCGGGGTGAAGGGGGGCCCACTACGGGCCCCCAATGCCCCCCAATGACCCTCCCCATCCTCCTACGGCAGACCCAGGACCTACTAACCTTCAGGAGGCTACTCAAGACCTGGCTGTTCGAGCAGTAGCAGCACCTCCTCCCCCCCCCCAGAGCCTTGAGACCCTCACGGGTGAGTAGTGCGCTTTACAAATGTTCTGATTGATTGATTGATTGATCCCCACCAGCCTTTCCATGGCAGGTGAAGCGCCATGGAAAGGCTGGCAGGAATGGACCATCGTAATCCCAATGGCGGTGCCTAGTAGGCACAGCCACCATTTATGGGATTGGGAGGCCCCCGCAGCACCAGCGGGCTCAAGGAGCCCATCGGATGCGTGGCGGTCGGAGTTTCTGACCGCCACGGTACCACCCACATTTATAATATGGCGGGCGGAAAATGACCTCACGATGGCGGTGAACCCACCACTGACAGCCTGGTGGTGGCGAGTTCGCCGCCATCGTAATAAGCCCTTATATTCTTAAAATAATAATAACCCATAAATACAATGCTATTTAAATATATAAAATGAACAACACAATTACCACATACAATAATAATAAATAACATCATTATAAAACATTAATTAACTATTTTTACATTTATTATTTCTTAAATAACTTTCTACCCTATATTTCTACAAAGTACACAACACATATCCTAAATGAATTCTTTAATGATATTAGTACACATGTTACATAACCAAATATTTATTAAAATATTAATAATAATTAACTATTACTAAAATAATTATATTTTATTACCTCCCCAACCTTTATCCATACTAAACAAAAAACCCACACTGAATATATAAATTAAATAAATAACATTTGCATCATTTTCATAATTAACTGTCAATTAAATAATTATTATTAATAATTAACTATAAAAAATGTATTATATTTAATTAACTTTCCACTCTTTACTCATACAAATGCCACAACTCACACTTAATATATGCTTGCCATTTCGTGTGTGCCGGAGGCCGTTCGAGACCTAACAGCCACTGGGGCCAACGAGGTCATGCTGGACTCTCATCCGTTGGCCGTGCTAGGATCTGCCACCGGTATCAGGTGAACTGCGCTGGGCCCCAAGCCTCTGTTTACGAAGAGGCCCCCGCACTCACTTCTTCTAACGAGGCCCCTGCCGCCTGCCATTTCCACAGTGGGGAGCACGCTGCTACGGCTGCAGCCACACCTGCAGATGCCCAGTGAGTTGGGCAGGCTGGGTGGCATCTGCCTCTCCTCCCAGCATGATGTCCAGCCTCCTGGCATCCCTCAACAGCTGCATCGCCCTAGCCATTCGGGCATCAGTAAACAACATTCTCAAGTAAGTTGCTTACTCTAATTTACTGAATAAGCTACTAAAACAAAACCAAAATACCTCACTGATATAACTACTCCAGAAGTTTTGAATAGCTAAGCTCCCTACTACCAGCCACCAGGTCACCTGAACCTAAAATAGTGGCTGGTAGCTTAAGATGACCCTCTAAATATATGCTGGGCTATGTTTGGGCTATAAACATAGCCCGGTCTCCAGACTGCACCACCCTCCCAATCTGGCTGAGGGGCAGACTTCCCTCTGGTCAGCTGCCCCTCAAACCCCCCCATGGCACCTGGGCAGGGAGAACAAGCAATCCATGAGGCAACAAAATATGTGGCTGCTATGGCTGACCACAAGGGAGACACCTGCATCAAGCCTTTTCTCCTCACGTGAACCCGAGCCACCATCCGGAGGACAGGATGAAAAACAGAAAGTGAGTGAGGTGGGAGGGATTATTATAACTGTGTGCATCCATTTGTATGTCTTTGTTGTTATTGACTTATACAAGCTATCCATATTGGAGGCGGGGCGACTTTCATGGTTAGTACTGGAATGAGGAGTACCATACGTGAAAGTAATTAGTGCCAGGAAGATACAGGTTTCTGACTCATGTAATACTTTTCAGAGGAAGTCACCGACAAGATTGAGAAAGAAGTGAAGATTCTATGATTATTCAACTTATTGTGTAATTGAAGGCAAGTTCTATGGCAGTGTCTGCGGCATTATTTTTGTGCTTTTTGACATTTCCACTAACATATTTGTCAACTCAAAATGTATTCTAGTGGCCAATGGTATTAAAACTATGGTTAGTTTTTTTTTACAGAAGTTGCACACTTTTACCTGATCCTAGTCGTAAGGCTGATCACCAACAGTTAATGATGTTGTTTTGCTTGGCAACAGGATATACCACTTTGTTAACATTATCTGTTTTACCTACATGCAAATTGTTACACTCAGCACAAAATCAATCCACATTTACACCCAATTTATAATACAAACAGTGCATGTTTTATTGTGGGCATCCTAGTTACAATTTGAAGTCTGTGTATGTTTTTAGTAGCTGCTTTATTCAGTGTTCGCTGCACAGAATCTCCAGAAAAGCTTCTTTCCAACAATAAACAATGTGACAGTAGCCCGATAATGTGACACATTTTTAAATGTGTATTTTAAATATGTTTGACCACAAAAGGTAGTCGCACCTGGTATCCACAAAATGTTATTATGTAATTAATAGCTAATGTCCGGTGCTTAATTTGTAAGTTAAGGGTGCCTGTGCCCAAAGCGCTGCTCAGAAGTTTGTGGTAGGCGCTATTAAATGTCAGCGCACCAAAGAACAAGGCTGTGTAGTCCTGAATCCAACTCAGGCCTCTTTAATCCACTGCCACACACTCCCTGCCCTTTTATCTGACTCTTGGCTGGTTGCTGCTTTCTCCCCTGTTGGCGGTTTCCAATCTTTGCCTTCCACCTTCTTTCCTGATGGTGTGTTTTTTCCTCTCTTGCTATCGAGACCTGTCTAAAGAGGAAAAATGAGTGCTGGTCCCCACCGGCAACTTCCGGCTCAAATTAAACACTTCTAATATAATTAACAACTTCACGCTTGAATACCAATTTAAGGCGTGTTCATATATGCATCCAAAATATGATATTCTTCTGATCCATATGGCAAATTATGGTTTTGCTTTTTTCTGTGGAAATTATTCTCTGATGTAAGTAGGGCTTTGCTGCTCAACTCCCACCATAACTTCACCCCGTCTAAAGATAAATCTACAAATGGAAAATCACTAACCTTTTTTGGCAGAATTGTGTACATTGTCCTGCCTTACGGAAGTGAATGGGTCACTAACTTCTCTGCATGTCTAAAAGATACAAAACCTTCAAGGAAGTGTGTTTATCACAGTCCATGCTTTAAGTTGCAGTGAGACTCCCTAAAACATAAATTCAGGTCCACATCAAAAAATCCAATAATAACTGCTTCCTGGGCTTCTTCTGTAACATCACTAGTTCCGTTTTTCTACAGAGCCTTCTTCACTCCCATACTCTTGGTGAAGTGTCACATAGGAAGGCAGTATAGATTTTAAGTTGCAGTTGGCCTGCTGGTTTTCTTTCACACAGACTCTCTTTACTCTGATTCAGTACCTCCAGCACTCTCTATGCGCAGGGCTTCAAAGGGCACGTGAGCTCCACTGACAGGACCTGGCCATATCTATCTTTGTGGTTCAGCAAGAAGCTAGTGCTTTGTTTTAATTTTAGGGATTTAAGACAGAGCCCTAGACACAATCACTCTCAGTTTTGTCAGCCAGGCTGGAAGTCTTCAAGTAGGAATCTGGAGGAACTTGTGGTTTCAAATTTTATGTATAGACTTGGAGCTTTGCTTATGCTGTAGGTGGCCTTTACAGTGCAGAGTCTGGCTCTATTATGGACGTTATTGATTGTATCTGCATAGACTCATGCTGCAAACATGTATATTCTCTGTCATGTTTGCATGTTTAGATCATATTTTCTTTTGTCACTGTGTGTAAATCTTGGAAAATGTGCAGTTTAATTGATAGTAATTGCTCCTATTAATGCAAATTGTTGCCCTGGGTCAGGATGTGCAATGGATCCTGATACATTATTGGGTATGACTCTTCCTCACCTTTTCTAGGAGTTGGATAAATCAAGTAATTGTGCCTAATGATACATTTTAATTGATTGTGTCCTGTCCCATTAAATGACAACAATATTGAAAAGCAATATAATTGGAAATAAGACACAGAGAATGAGTCCCCATATTGTTAATAGCGCAGTAGCATAAGGCCACATACACAATTTTCTGAATAAGGTACTTCAGGAGTGGAATGGAACCTGCAACCCCCCCACCACCCCACACCCCTAGCGCCTTGAGACCCTTACGGGTGAGTAGTCGTGCTTTAACAAACCCCTGATTGATTGATTGATGAGAAAGTAGATTATTTGTCGGAGTGGAAGGGAGTCCACCACAAGTAATAACGTCACTATCTTGTTAGGTCCAGTAATTTAAACCTGGGCCCAGCCCCTAGTTGCAATAGTACCGAGCAGACAGGTGTAACTTAAGAAAATATGTAAAGCATTTAAAACTGCCAATATAGTTAAAAAGTCAAAACCCCAACACAATAAAAATCCTATTCCAAGTTAGAATAATGGCACCAGAACAACATAAATCCAATAATGAGATATGAACTTCAAAACTATTAAATAAAAATAGCGCAAAAAAGCATTACATGCCATTGCGGGTCAACTGAATGTGGTAGACCGGGACCTTGGAGTGATTTGAGGCTGACTGCGATGGCGCACAGATCGGATACACCAACATGGTTTGACCTAGTCTGAGGTTTTACCATGGGACTTTATATTGGAATTCAAAATCCTTCAGCCGGACAAGGAAGCAGGCAGTATCCAAGAAGGGCACTATGAAATCGGATATGTGTCGGATGAGCTTCTGGTCAGGCCGTTGATTTAGTTGGGAATAGCACAGAGTGGGTAACTTCAAAATTCGTGGCCAGGGAAGTGCTTTCACTGACTATGAACTTTTGGCACCTTCACGCAGTCAAGCTTTTTACATTCAGACTTAGCCACTTTTTTGCAGGTCGGATACTCCAGCAGGACAAAGTTGCAGGCTGTAGCTGAATAGGACTCTAAGAGGCCGGAAAACTTCTCTGTGAGGACCCGCTGAAACAAACTTGCTGTTGCAGTAATTCTCTGAGCGGGAGAAACCTGAATCTTTGGCCATGTAGCTTAACAGGAGGTCAGCCAACTGGCTTGGGTACATGTGGGAGCAAGTACAGTCCTTTGGGCTTTGTCTCAGGGCTCAAAGAGCAGTAGAAGTCCTTGTTTTGTTCTTCCATAGGTCCATAGAGATTTGATGAGTGTACCAGGGATGCCACATTTATGCCTGGCACCAGCTTGTGGGTGGGGGTGAATCCTGAGTCCTCTCAAACCAATGGGGTAAAAGTTACCAGGGGTTACCCTATCTACTTCTGCAGTGTTTCCTGTGTTCCCACTGTTTCCCTCTCTGCCCAAATCCAATATGGTAAACCCTCATCCTCTTGTGCTAGGTCTGTGTTCCCAATCCAGAGTTATGGCCAGGGAAATGAGCAACCCCTCCTCTGTGCCGCTTCAAACTAGTTCTGGAGGCAGCTCCCTCTTTCTGGAGGCAGCCCCCTCTTCTCTGGAATTGAAGCTTGCATGACTAGGGGAAAAAAAGAAAGGGTTCTGCCAGGTGTCAAGTAGCATTTGCCTGTGACATGGCAGGCATCTTTTAGGTTAATCAGGTTCCTGGGCACTTCCTAAATGGTCATCCTGCCAGAGGAACAGAAACACGTCTCCACACCCAGGCCTTTGTCTCTGCTCTGGGAGCAGATTTAACACCTCATTCAAGGGATTGAGCACCTAGTCAGCTGCAGCTGGAGGCTAACACAAATTAGCCACCAGAGGCTTTAGGCAGGGGAAATGGAGCTTTCTAAAAATATTTTTCCTTAATGTTTATTAAAAACCAGACCACCTATGAATTGGGCTTTTATTAAGTT
Source organism: Calotriton arnoldi (assembly GCA_963921515.1). NCBI lineage: Eukaryota > Metazoa > Chordata > Amphibia > Caudata > Salamandridae > Calotriton > Calotriton arnoldi. Next base: position 104,706 of record CAWUFW010008451.1, on the reverse strand, counting down.
TTACACAAAGGTTTATTTTGACAGGTTGGGTTGCATTTTCTAACTGCTACAGTCAGGCTACAATGGTAGGCTGAAGCCATATTTACACTGTCACAGTAGTGGATGTCATAATAGGTGCTGCAGTCCACTAGTGACAGTCAACTTAGAGGCCATGGGTACACTTTGCACTAAATAATAGGGACTTAGAAGTAAGTTAAATTTAGCAATTAGGAATATGCCAATTAGGAGTATAACTAATTTTGACATGTTTTAAGTGTCAGAGAACTGGGGACGGATTAGCAGAATCCCAGTACGTAGAGTCAAAAACGAAGCTTTAGTCCACAGAAAATGGGGGTGACCATGGAACAATAGGCACTTTCCTACAAGAAGTTAGATAATAAGGTACATACCTATGGTTCGGAAGGAAGAACATGAAATGCTCCCATGTAAAGAATTATAGGTTTGAGGATCCTCATCTCTGCCTCCTCCATATTTTGAAAACTGTTGGTATTTCTTGTGACTTGAAGGATGAACGCTGTTTAGAAGTCATTTTTATCAGTACTTATTAAAGTGGTGAAGGGAGATTAGAATAAGTATATGCCACCCCAAGAAGCCCTAGTGATCTGTAAAGATCAGTTTTAAACCAAACAAATGTACTATTGACTTTTGGTGTTATAGTTATTTTCCACATTGCACATAGTTAAGGGAACACATAAGGTAGGTTCTCTGATACCAATACATTTCAGAATTACTCTAGAATCCCTTTTCAGGACCACTAGAAATGGTCTGGGTGTAGGAGGAATTACTGCTGTAACCCTTGTTGCAAATCTGTCAGCATTTGCTGATGATGTTTTGTGTCAGTGATCCCAATAGCTTGCTTAAAAACATTCCAAACATAATCAACAACTTTTCCTCTGTTTTAGGGTATTTGTTAAAACAAGACAAGTCTGAGGCTTTCCTCCTAAACGACTTTTGCTCTCAGAATAGTATTAAAAAACTGATGAGTCACTTCCTTTGCCAATACGTGGGCAATGACTTTGCTAATTCGGTTGTCATTTATTAACAATTTCAGGTCACTTTGTCACTAATTTCGACTGATACGAGACTGGAGTTCCATCTTTCTGTTCTGCTGGAGTTGGGTTACATGAATAAAGATGTTTCCCTAATATTTTACAGAGTTGCAGGCCAGTTCCAGGCACTTTTTCAAATTTTTAGACCAGCTTCTCCCCAGTTGCATTTCAGTGGAATCACCCCTTTATATTAATGTCTAAACATAAAACAGTTAAACATAATGTTGGCCTTACTCTATCTGTGTTTAAAACCTGGCATACCTCGTTCTTGTTCAAGCAGTGGTGAAATAGTTACTTGAGTCACCAAATCCATTGATTCACCATTGCAGGTTACAATTGATTATAGTAGGCCTGGGTTAAATGTTCATTATGCCGGAGTAATCAGGGTAATTTCAGTAATTATGCTTACTTCTGTGAGGCAAAATTATCGAAATTATTCAATTATGCCAGCTTGGGTAATTAAGAGTAATATGGGGCAAAAATCCAACCACAGGAGCACAGGCACAACAAACTAAGGGGCATATTATCAAGCGGCAGCGATAATTATCGCTGGCCGCGCTTAGCGTGGGATTTTGTATCGCCGGATATCGCTGGAAATTATCGCCATGCTAGTGCTGTATTAACAACGCATAGCGCAATGGCGATAATTATTCTAGCGATAGCGGTGTTTTCCATGTAACATCGCTGGTTTACCAGCGATGTTCCATGGAAAACGGCGATAACCTTGCTGATACGACCCTGTGGTCGTATCAGCATAATCCACCCCAATGTAAAGTATAGATAAGTCAGCATTTTAGCAGACGTTAGTTTTTGGCGAAAACCGCGGTTTCCGCCAAAAACTAACGTCTGCTAAAATGCGTGGGCTTGCTTGTAAATATTGCGATGTGCACATCAGCGATAATTTACAAGCAGTACTGCCTAGTGACGCCCACTTTGCATCTCATTAGAGATGCAAAGCGAGGCGTCGGGAAAACGGGTGCTAACATGCGCTAATGCATGTTAGCACCCACTTGTAAATAGGGCGATAGTTTTATCTCCGCTTTTTTGGCTTTTAAAGCCAAAAAAGCGGAGATAAGGCCCTTGTTGATATGCCCCTAAGAGAGAGCGAGCAGCTGCTGGCTACTGCTATTCGTGTCCTGTAGCATTTAGTCCTATTTTCTTTGTGCAAAATGCATCCTTGGGCCCATCTTGGATGCAAGGGTGTATTTTGCACCTAGAAAAAAGCTCTAAATGCTGGATTACGCTTCTCATACAATAGCACATAATTGCAGGTAATTTGCAGTAACTACATGGGAGAGAATTACGCCAGTTATGCCCACCCCTAGATAATAGCCCTTATACCACTCTGCAGCTTCCTAACGATGGATTTGCATCAGGTTTTCAACTGTTCCACAGTTATTATTTTAGTTTTCCCCAGTTATTGTGGCCACTGAGGCGGCCTTGGGCCATTTTGAGTTTCCTTTAACTAACACATTAGGAATCACCTAATGCTTCTTTATAGTTCAACTTCAAAATTCATCATGGCCGTAGACCATTTCTTTGGAAGGACTCGGCTGATAAGTGTGCAGTTATGTATGTATTCTTCCTTCAGCAACTGAGTGGTTGCTTAGGACCCTAGCTATGTATTCTGGCAACATTATTGTATGGAACTGGGGTATTACTTGAGGGTAGGTATCCACCTCAAGTAATAATCACAGGGTGAATCACTAAAGTCACTAAATTGACCTGAGCTGAACCCCCCTGATAACTATGCCACAGAGCAAACAGGCTTAACTTAAAGGCAATGTGTAAGGTATTTATGCAGTACCAAAACACTAATAAAGTAAAAACACAACACAAGAAAAATCGCAACCCAATTTAGGAAAATAGAGTAAATGTTAATAAATAAAATGACACCAAAATGACAATAATCCAATAAGGGAAACCAGCGTTATGAACTTTTAAAATTTAAATAGGAAAATAGCGGCAAAAACATTAAGTGACCACACCGGTCATCTGCTTGCCTTTTACCAATATCTACGTGCAAGTTAAGGCCAACAGGAATGGATGACAGGTTGGATACAGAAACCTGGTTTGACCAGTTGGAAATGTTACCTTCGGACATAGGGCCTCATTTACTAGTTTTTAACGCAGATCAGTGCAGCAAGTCTCTTTGCTGCACTGCCCTGCATCAAAATAAAAGGGCAGGAATGTGCAGTATCTATGAGATATGACGCATTCCTGTCCTCTTCCACTTCGCTGGCACACAATTGTCTGCCTTGCACCAATGCAGGCACCCTTGCACCATGGTGCAAGGGTGTCTCTGTTGTAGGACTGATTGTTTTTATGCAGGAAGGAGCACCTTCCTGCACAAAAACAATCAATGGAGGCATTTTCCTCCCTCTATGGGTGCTGCAGAATACAGCACACCAGAAAGAGGAAAAACAAGGAGAAATAAAGATATTTTTCCTTGTTACGCCTCCCCTGGTAAGGTGTAGGCTTTTGATGCATTCCCAGGTTTACAAGTCCTTGTAAATCTGGGAAAGCATCAACATCCATGAGTGTTGTGTGGGAACACCCACCGCAACACTGATGGCATGCCTCTTCGACGCAGAGTAAGGCAATGCAGTGACTTGCGCTGCTCTGCCTCACTCCATATCTACAAGGTCATGAAATGCCATGCAAAGTGGCTTTGCGTGGCCTCGTAGATTTGGGTCTGCACTCTGCGCTGCTGGAGCATTCAAAAAAGTGATGCGCTGGCGGCGCAATGAGTCAGTAAATATGCCCCTAAGTCTCTTAACAGGAAGCCAAAAATCTACAGCGGGCAAGGCAGCAGGCGGTCGCTAAAGAGGACTCCACATCGTCGGATCACAGCTGGGAGAGGTCTTGGTAAAGCTGTTGACTTTTGGAGGGAAAGCACCTAGCGGGAGAAAATGGAATTCTGTGCCCAGAGAAGGTCCCTCGCTAGCTGGATACTTTTGGCTCTTCAACCTGTAAAGATTGGCACCTTTGGTTGCAGGCTGTAGCTGAAGAGGGCTCCATGAGGCTTGATCCATCTCCACAAGGTCTTGCTGAATTAGATTTCCTGCTGTGGAAAAGCTCTGAGTGGGACGAAGCAGAAACGTTTGCTTCATTGGATCAGCTTTGCAGGTTGGTTCCAGTTCTCCAGAACTCTTTAGAGCCAAAAAGTCCAAGGTTTCAGGAGATGATAGAAGGAGTAATCTTTAACAACAGCCAAGGGTCCAGGATCTTAGGGACAGCACTTGATGGTCAAGACTCACTTCAGCACATGTTAGCAGCAGGGTCTAGGGCAGGTCCAGTTAGAACTGGCCAGCTGGGCATTTGCAGGAAAAGGCCGCTTGTAGCTTGTTGTGTACCTGTGACTTGAATTTGAGGTCAGCCTTACGTCCTTTGGAATCCACTTCTTTGTACTGAGTACACGAGGGAGAGCAGGTCCAGTCCTCTAGGTTCTTCTCAACAGCTCAAGTCCTTTTCTGTTCTTCCACAGTCCCGGAAATTGTTCTGAGGAGGTAAGGTACTAAGAATTGTACATCTCCTGTGCTTTGAATAACAATGAAGGCTAAAATCACATTCGCATGCACGCTCACTATGATTCTTGCCATACTAATGAGTACATCTACGAGTCAAGTGTAGACGGTGGAGTGTAGCATATGGGGGTTGCTTCAACTGGAATAAAGCATTGACTCTTCTTTCCTACCTACACCAAAGATTCCATTGGCTAAGAATCCTAGACTACCAGGAGTGTCAGATTATAAGGCACAGCTGGCAAGATTACAGCACACACAACTAGGAGATTTTTAATTAAATGGAGGGCTTATTAACTACATCTCGGTTAGATATCTTTCTCTACTTCAGGTAATACCACATCATATAAAGTTGCAATATCGGCTTGTCAGCGGAATGGCTGGGTGCTCTCACAGGTCATTATATTTACCTCACCTCGGAGTGTAGTATCACTGATTTATATCGCAATAGCTAAGTTGAGGATGGTGAGGGTGGAGCCAGGCTACCCTAGGACACAGATTTTGAAAGTCCACTAACAATAGAACAATTGAATTATCGCTGATCACAAACTAGAGATGTCTTTTTTAATAGCAAATATAGATGTTTACATTAAATGCACTTACACAGGCTGTACTATAGCCTAATGAGATTGAAATCCCTTTGCCTGGAATTGCCAACAGGAGGCTTCCCCTCCCTCCACTACAGACACTGAGCACTGCTGCATCTCTCTCTCTCTTTCTATCTCCCTCTCTTTCCCTCTTCCTTCCCTACCTGTCTCCCCCCTCCACTGAGTCTCTTTCCCTATCCTTTGCACAAAGTCAGTCACTGCTGATATTGACTTTGACAATCTATATAGAATTGAGCTGTCACTGGCAAAGTCAACAGTGGTAGGCAGATATCTTCAATCTTGAAACATTATTTTCTATACTTCCAAGATAGTTAGTAAGTTGTGTAGATGTAACATGGCAGCCATAATGGAAGAACAGAAAATAACATTGCAAGATGGTCACCTACTAATATTGCTCTTTCTAATGCTTGCTACACAATTTTACAAACGCTAACCATTCCAATAGTGGCTGCAGCGGCCATCTTGAAATGTTATTATTAGACCTGGCTTCTTTTGGTGTGGTTTCCCTTGTCTTTTTGCTTCCGACCTCCTGTTTTTTACTGTGCTGAACTTCGTTTTTGCTGGTTTTAGGACTCTGGGCACTTTTTCACTGCTGACCAGTGCAAAAGTGCATGTGCTCTGTGTCTAAAATGTACTGGCTTTTGGTTACTCCATGATTGCCATATTGATTTACTAATAAGTCCCTAGTGTATTGCACTACATGTGCACAGGACTTGTAAATCAAATGCTACTAGTGGTCTTGCAACACTGATTGTGCCACCCAAGTGAGTAGCCCTTCAAACCTGTCTCAGGCCTGCCACTGCAGAACCTGTGTGGGCTGTTTTAAACTGCCATGTCCACTTGGCAAGTTCACCTACTTGCCAGGCCCACACCTTCCCTTTTATTACATATTAGGCACCGCTATGGTAAACCCTAGGTAGCCCCATGGGCAGGATGCAGTGCATTTAAAAGGTAGGACATGTGCTTTTGAATTTTACATGTCCTGATGGTGAAAAACGGATATATTTCACTACAGCAAGGACTATCTCTCTGGTAGGTTAGCACTGGAGCTGCTTTGTAACACTTTACAAGTGTAACCTCCAATTGGGAGCAGGTGGAAAACTGGAGTTTGTTGTCTCTAGACTCACAATTTAAAAACCCAGCTTTAGTGAATTTGGTTTTTAAATTGCAGGTCTGAAAATGCCACTCTTAGAAAGTTGGCTGTTTCTTACTTTAACCATTCCGTGTCTCTGCCTGTCCCTAGAATACACGTCTGGGTCAGGGTGACAGCTAGGCTTTGTGCATTCCCTCTAGACAGTCACACAAAGGGAGCTGAGGTGTGTCCAGTATATCCTGATGAACCATTACCAGGCTGATGGCTCTCCCTGAGCTAGAAAGGTGGGAAGAGCTGACACTTGCACCTGAATAGGGTTGTGCCTGTCCCCACACAAAGAGCTGTATACCCCCTATGGTGTGCGTGGAGCCACGGCCCCTTAGTGTGTACACTTACCCTGACTACTAGTGTGGTGGTCCCTACTTGGACAGGGTGCATACCTCTGCCAACTAGAGACTCTAATTTCTAACAGCTATTTTCTATACATCCGAGATGACTATCACATTGTACCTGCAAACATGCTGGACATCTTGGTAATATACAAATGAACAAATTCAATTCTGCAAGCACTGGAAAAGTCAGTATCAGCAGTAAACAAACATTGCCAAAGCGAGAATGATTGACTTTGGCAGTGCTTTTGTGCAGTGGCTCAAACTTCACTTTTGACGTTTCTATGCGCTCGGCTGTAACTAACATTACTACTGCCTATGTTTGTGTTACTCAAATTACCTGTATTGTGAGCACAGAAAGTTGAATTTGCATTACGAGCATTCGAATTTGTGACCTTCCACTCTGGGCAGATGGTCACTGCAAGCATTAATTCGCTCTTAGATAAGTTATTGAAGTTCCCAAACTGCCAATGTTTTTTTCAATTTATTAAATGTTATGAAAAAAATGATAAGACACATTTTATTTTCAAGCCAAAAAAAACGAGTGGTTAAATCTTAGACAGAAAATTGATCATTTACATTTTCAAAAACAACAGTCAGATATAAGCTCCCGTGGAGAAATACTGCTCCATCACCCTTTCAAGTACACAGAGTTATAGTGAGCAGAATTATCTAAGTACTATTAGGTTGTGATCAAATGGCTACATTTTATAATGAGCTCAATGTCTAAAAGGTAAATCCATTCCATGTAGATTTTTGATAGTGCAATTACTTATTACAAATACAGATGTCAGCGTGTAGTTCGCTGACGCTTGCCAAAATCTTATCAATCAGCCTGTCCTTTCTTCTTAGCTCATATGTCACTCCGTACAGAGGAACTGTACTGTAGATCTCAGAGACACATTCATTAATTTTAACAGTATATGGAGACTTTCAGTGCTTGTGTATAACAATTGTCCCATAGGGGCAGCCTTATTTATCCAAACCATAGTACTAGAATTAATTTCTTATTCCTTCCTATGTGGTTTAAATGGCATTCATATGACGTGACAGGGCTAAAATATCAGAGCAACAGGGCAAGCCTTATTATGGAGCTAAGGACGCCTTTTGGCAGAGCACAGTTTGTTCATTTTAATTGGGAACCTCTCTGCCTTTTTCTACACATTCTGAACCTCAACATTTGTTAATCTGCCCTGTATTAAACTGATATTTTTGCAACAAATAATTACTACTTTTTGATGTGTTTAATTTCTCACTAGATTCCACTTTTATTATTCTTGTCTGCAATCATACTATCCCTTCCATATAAACAGCAATTCACCAAGGTCTTACAAGGTTTGTTAAAAGAGCGATGTTGTGATAATGCATTATAAGGAATAAAGTACCTTGTGGCGTAAATTAAAAATATAGCGTCAATCACCTAGGAGTTCCATGAACTTATACAGGAACCTGGCCTTCAGCCTCATTACCCTATATGGTAATGGGACTCCTCTGTGACTTGCAATATCCTTATAATATACAGCAGAGTGAACTTTATCCAATTTTAAACTATTTTTTCTCAGACTCTGACTTTCACCCTGCTTGAGTATTTAATCATTTCATTTTTCAGTTTTGGTTGAGGGGCTGTTTGCCTTTGTGGGAGGAACTGATAGGATGGTGCGGAGTCAGATATATATGCTGCTTCCCTGAAGAGATCACCAAACAGGCCTACATTAGTATGGGCATCGGTTTATAGTGGGAAGTAATGCTAATGTATTTAGCTCACTGTGTTGGCATTGATTGGAATTACCAATTAACATCATCAGAAGGCAGCACTCGAATGTCACAGTGGCAGTGGGCATTACGTCAAGCAAATTGAGGATACTGTACCCTAAATGAGCAGGTGCCTATATCATGCCAACGGAGACACTGTAGGTGAGTGATTTGTGGCCTGATTTAGAGTTTGGTGCTCAGTTGTTTACTCTATCAGGGTGACAGAGTAAAGTACTCCGTCACACTGATGGAGACCCCTCCTTACAAATTCTGAGATGTCCGCCGGCCAAGCGGACATCTCTAGCATGGCAGGAACCTCCACCACTGTGGTTTCTGTCAATGCTTTGTAAGTGTGGCAAATGGCTCCATCAACATAATGGAGCTGCACGACAAACTAGTTTTTTTATTTTCCAAAACCAAAAACCCAAAGTATGATTCTGTTTTGAAAATGTGAAAAAATGAATGCTCCCTTCCCCATGGAAGTTTTCTTCTATGGCAAAGGGTGCTATTTTGCAGTTTTCACTGCCCCTTAACCTGGCAGTGACGGTTGTGTTCGCCCACTCTAAATAGGGTGGGCGGAAACATGGCCAAACCTCTGACGACCCTTACTCTGTCGGGCTGCTGGAGGTTTATATCGGTGGCAGAGATGGAGTAGTCTCTGCCATCGACATAATGAAGGTCCGCCGACTCTAAATGAGGTGGAAGGACCACTGGCGTAGCAAGGGGGGGCGGAGGGGCGGTACGCCCCGGGCGGCACGAGAATTCGGGGCGGCAGGTAAATTTATCGCCAGCACCCCTCCCGGCTCTTAGGCGCTCGGCGGCGGCGGCAAAAGGCAGGGACCGCCACGGGCGGCAGAGTGCCTAGCTACGCCACTGGGAAGGACCTTTATTTTGGCGGAAAGGGTACTCCATCACTGTTGTGTACCCTCTCCGTCAAATTCTAAACTCTAAGGGGCATATTAGCAAGGGCACTATCGCCGCTTTAGCGGCACTTTTTGCCGCTAAAGCGGCGATATTCATATCGCCCTATCAGCAAACTGTCTCTAACAGCAGTTAGCGACAGTTTGCGGGCATTAGCGCCCGTTTTTTACCGCTTTGCATGTCAGCGATATTTATCGCTAATGACATGCAAAGTGGGCGTTCCCGACGAACAAACCTGGGAAACACCCGCTAACAGGCCTATCGCCTATTAGCAAGGTGGCCATGGCCCCAGTTAGCGACGTGAAAAGTCGCGCTAACCGGGGTCATCGCCATTTATTTAACACCTGCAATTAGCAGGTGTTAGCCATACCTAACATGGGGGGTGGATTATGCTGATACGACCACAGGGTCGTATCAGCAAGGTGTTCTCCCTTCTCCATGCAACATCGCTGGTTTTTCAGCGATGTTGGCCCCTTTCCCCCGCTATCGCTGGAATATTCATCGCCATAGCGCTAATCGTTGCTAATACAGCGTTAGCGTGGCGATATATTCCAGTGATAGCCGGCGATAAAAAAAAAATCACGCTAAGCAGGGTTAGCGATGATTATCGCCTCTTCTTGCTAATATGCCCCTAAATTGGGCTGATAGTTTGTTATCATGATAGTCTCTTTCATTCGTAGAGTTTGAAGCACTGGCATGTATCTAAACTACTCACACCTTTAAAACCTCTCGTTGACATCAGCAGCGTGTATTTGACAAGTGGTTCCCCAGGGCCACTGATAATCACGTTGATAAATATTGCTTATCCCATCTGTTTATCACCACCTCCCTCCTTCCCACTCCTACGTTGATACTCCTCTATGTTTCACAGGCTGTGTTTTAGACACTCGTTTTCACTCCATGTTGCCTGTCCGTAGCTTCGCTCATCCGTTTCTGGAAGATTTCCTGCTTTGATGCCATTCCAAGCGTCACCGTGTAAAGCACCATCTGCAGAAAGGTGTTTGGAAAGTAGCCTGGTCGCAGCTTTGTTCCACCAGCACAGCAGGCCAAAACCTGATCTGGCATCAAAAGTGCTAGAAAACCGAATGGCAGTCTGTTCAAATAAATAGTCATTGAAAGTTGGCAGAGAGCATTTCTCCTTCGTAATGACCTGGCTTTTATCAATGCATTGGTACAGTTGTCAGTTCTCCTGTTGATTTACTATTGCAGGTTATTGAGCTGGCACAGTATGATGCCTGTGTTGCTCTCAAATACATGCCTAGCCTCTGTGATCCCACTGTCATGCTTTTTCATCTTGCTTGGTGAAAGTTTTGTAGTTTTATTCTGCTTTTGAAAAGGATGCATAAGAACCACATTGTTTTAATGGTAAAATTGACTGCATGAAGTTTTCTCTTTCTAGTGGTACTTGCATGCATTCTTGAATGCTCAATAGTTGTTTAGAAATGACTGTACAAAACCAAAGCATAATATAGCAGCCATTAAAAAATGATGAAAAATAGCGTGTTCTGTGTTACAATGGACAACTTCTAAGTAGAAGTACCCTACAATATAAGGCAGATCGGGCATTTTCCAAGCATATTTGCATTACTTCTTAGCCATACAGCATCCTTGATATTGTTGATGTGGGCATTTCACCCCTCGTCCATATACTTGAAGAATACATGGTAAGCAGAGATAATCTGTATTGTTCTTGACGATAAATATAGCAAATTGCCTGAAATTGAACTCAGGCAAGACTGAGGCCTTGCTTTTTGGATCCAATGTCTCTTTCTGGTCACCTAACTGGTGGCCACAGGAACTTGGGAACCTCCCCACTCCAGCTGCAAAAGCAAAGAATCTAGAAGTAACTTTCCACACAGCCCCATCTTTCAAACATCAAGTTAATGTAATCACTTCCTCCACATTTTGCACACTAAAAATGCTTAGAAAAATGTTTCCTTTCATACCTCAGGATCTCCAGAAAACAGTTGTCTCCACTCTCATCATTTCCAGGTTAGACTACTGTAACGCCGCCCTCTTTGTTAGTTTACAGAAAGGTTTTCTTGGCAAGTTACAAGTCCTTCAGAACACGGTGGCCCGACTCCTGATAGGGATTCCCAGACATCAGTCTGCTAAACAAGCTCTCACATCTCTTCACTGGCTTCCGATGAAGATAAAGGATCGATTTCAAAGTCTTATGTATAGCCTTTAGGGCCTACCACAATGCCGGACCAGGATACCTTAAATACCGGTTCTGCTGGTGTAACCCACAAAGAAATATTCGCTCCTCCGAAGCCAAATTGGTCAAAGTCCTGAGTTGTCGACTCTGTAGGTGGAGTGGCAGGAGCTTTGTCAGATCCACTTCTAAATTATAGAACACCCTACCCTCTCATCTGAAGAACTCTTCTTGCTTTCATTTAGAAAGGCCCTTAAGACTTGCCTTTTTTTTCTCTAACTACTGTCTTTTACAGATTCAGGCATCCTCTGTCTATCCGTCTTCTTTACTAATCACCCTTTTTCAGGTTCTTAGCGCCTAGACACCTCCAGGCATTAGCTCACACTTCATAAACATAAAATCAAATCAAATAGTATTTTTATAACAAATATTCCTTTGTATTTGTTAGTGATAAATGACTGGGTCTTTGGGGATAGGAACGACCCAGCATATCGTGTTGACCATCTAGTGATGGGCACTGGCGGCTGTCCTGCTGCCTTGTATCGTAAACGAGCTGGGAAGTCCATGCCCCCCATACTAAAGCGGTGGTGGATGTGTGGAAAGGGGATAATAGATTCCTTGGGTGGGACAACAGATTGACGGAACATACCCCACTGTGGGACAGTGATATGCAAGAGGAGGTCGGGAAATTACAGGGCTTCGGCAAATGGAAACTGCTGGACATTGCCCACTTGGGGGATGTATGGCGGGGCCCGGCGATCATATCGTTCGAAAACCTAGTCTGAGTTTCAGCTTGCGGAAACAGAACGATATAAGTATATGCAGCTGGGGCACGCACTCCGTACACATATCCGTGAGGGGGAACGTATCCCGGAGTACATCCCCTTGGAAGATTAGCTTCTAATGGATCCTATCACCGAAAAAGGAATATGCCTCCTTTTCACGCATGTCGTCACCCCGCATGCAATTACAACGCGGTCGTTACAATGACCTCGTTGTAACAACGCATCCCATTACCCCGCAAGTCGGAACAACGACTTGCGGAGGGGGGCGCTGGATGTTGGAATAGTATAATTTACTATTCCAACTCCAGTCTGTGCGGACAGTAGGGAAGGTGTTGGATTTTAAATCCAACACCTTCTCCCCCTTCCGCAAGTCATTGTTTCGACTTGCGGGGTAATGGTATGCGTTGTTACAATTACAACGCAGTCGTTGTAACTACCGCGTTGTAATTGCATGCGGGGTGACGTCTTCGTTGTGAGGGCTGTACTTGCCAAAAAAGCACTATCCCTAACATACAAGAAGATCGTTAATAATTCACCCGATCCCTTGGGGGTGCTGAGGGAGGCCTGAGAAGCTGACATTGGGTTGCTAGAAGATGATGATTTGGGTAGAAGCCGTACAAAGCCCGAGAGAGGTGGCAATCAGGGCAAGATTCAGACTAGTACAGTTGCAGATCCTCCCTAGGTCCTACTCCACAAGCACGCCCATGCACAAACTTGGACGCCTACATACAGACACCTGTATTCGGGGCTGTGACAGTAAAGGTACCTTTTTCCATATCCTATGGGAATGCCTTCTTATACACCACTACTGGGAGAAGGTAACACGGGTGATGTCAGAGGTCCTGGGACAAGAAAATCCCATAGAAGCCAGATGGCATATACTGTGTGTAACGGGGGAGCAGACATGGCCGAAATACCAGAAACTCTGGCTCATGGTGGCTGCAATGGTGGCCAAAAGAAATATTGCCAGGGCATGGAGGGCTGCCCTGTCACCGAGCGTGGGTCAATGGAAGACTGACTTAGGCTGGTGGTGTACAGCAGAAAAAGTAGTGTACGAAGGTAGGGGATGCCCTAAGAAATGGGAGAAAGTGTGGCACCAATGGGTCGCTTACAGGGGTCTGTAAAGCAGTGGGGGGGAGCGGGGGCGGGCCGGTCACCGGATTATGCAAGAACTCTTGAGTGAGAGCAGTTAGTGATGTAAGTCCTGCGATTTAATGAACTAATTGTTTGTGAAGTGGAACTGTATTATACAATGCCTTCATCATCCATTTCCTTTGGTCACTGTACTGCACACTGCATAATTTTATATTCAATAAAAAGATTTGTTAAAAAAAAAAATATTCCTTTGTGTTTCCGTCTCTGTAAACAAAACTTGATAAAATATCTTTTTAAAATCTTTTTAGTGACAAAACATTAACTCATGTCACATTTTTTCTCTGACCAATGTGCCATGCGAAATGAAATGAGCCATCAGTTTCCCAAAATTCAGTGCTTAATTTGAGTCGCTGGTGGCTGGTGGGGCACAACTGCAGTCATTTTTGGGGATTGGCACTCATTGTTCCTCATCAGGCATTTATAGAGAGCAAGAGAGGGAAAACACACAAAAGTGAAAGAAGGAGGAAAAGAAAGATGGAAAACCGTCACAAAGAGAGAAAGCAGGAACCTGCAAGAGTGAGATAACGGGGAAAGGGTGTCTGGTAGTGGATTAAAGAGGCAAGAGTGGACTGTAGACTAGCAGCCTTGGTATTTGGCATGCTGACAATTAATAGCGCGGCCGCGAGATTCTAATCAGAGTTTTGGGTATTGGCACTCATTCTTTTACAAATTAATCACTGCTAATATCGAGTCAAGCCAAAAGGTGTGTGGGCATTTGAGCTTGTTGCCGTCTCATTAAAATATAGGATATGTGACCCACCAGTAGGAGGACCTAATTCAATGGAGACAGGACCCCAGGCATCGTGATTGTTTGCCTTTTTGGTGTGAAAGTGTATACATTTAGCTGGTACGTTCTTGTGTCATAATCCCCGTCATGTTCACTGTTTAATTTGAGGCTTTTTGTAACTTGTTTTAGGATGTTTATAGGCATAAAATTGTTAATTGTATCTTTTGGCTTAGACTGAGCCTAAAGTGTTTGAAGAATTCATAGTGGCCAAGACCCCAAGGTTCCTTCCATGCTACCTATTCTAAAACATTTCCTTAAAAACAGCACAAAGAGACTCCACCTCAGGCTCAGATGAAGACGTTTTTGACGAGGAGCACCCGATGATGGAGTTTGCCACCTTCAGTTGGTGAAGGTTTGTGTATTCTTTAGAGTAGATCTTCAGTCAACCTCGTTTGAGCATAATCATCTAAAATGATGCACTTTTTTAAAGTTAAATGCAAAAAGAGTGGTAGCAATTTTGTGATTATAAAACTAGGTTGGGGAGATTTTATCACATCTTACAAAGAAGTTTTAAAAATATTCCAGAGCTAAGAGGACCTTAGGCATGTACTTTCTTATGCCATCTTGTATTTGGCAGTATACTGACATGACGCTTTAGTATGTCATCTCCAAAACATAGGTTTGCAACACATAGGGGCATATTTACAAGCCCCTATTGCCACAGCATTGCGAGAAGTTGGCCTGGCATATGCTGTCCACTATTTGTAGTGGGCACCTTGCACCAGTCCAAACAACCCTCTTATTGGAGATAGGTTAAAGACAACCTTTATTGAAAGCTATCCTAGTGGTAGCTATGGAGAGCAGCCTTCAGGCTAAGTCTTGAAGGAATGTAAAGCAGCTTGTTTTACCAGTCTATAATCTCTTGAGTGACCAAATGAAAGAGGACCACACCAGGTATATATTCAAAATATATGTATTTATTACTAAACACACCCCTCTAGACTCTCTAGAGTTCGAAGTACATAAATTATAAGTTAGTTATCTACAGTAATAGCACAAATACACGTTTGAGCCCCAGGGGCGTACCAAACCATATACCAATAAAGTGGTATAAGAACCACGACTGAGCTAGACACAAGGCCTAGAGCCTGTAGAAGTGCTTGGACCACAAGGAACCACCCAAGGTAGTGACACAGGGGACCCACGGGGGACGCGTGCAGTGTATGAACACAGCCGCGAACCGCCGTTAACTTCTATGGGGAAAGTCGCGATTAGAATTTAAAAGAAAAGGGACACTTAGAGGAGGACTTGGAGCAAACCCTTTGAGAACTAGGCTGTTCTAGTGTCAATACCCATGGGAGCACCGGAGTACTCGAGTTACCTCACCCAGGGGAGCCGGGTGCATAGGTGTCTTTCGGGGTCGGGTTTCGTCGTCGCTTTCAATGGCGATCTGCTGCAAAGTGCTGCTGGCGACCAAGTCGAAAGTTTTCGGGTGGATCCAAAGGTGGATCGAAGATCTGAAGAACCTGAAAGCAGAGGGGACAGAGTCTGGGTCACTAGCCAGTGACCAGGAAGGCGATGAGCAGATGCCCACCGATGTCGAGTGCTTCAGGTAGGTTGACGGTTGTCTTGACTCTTCAGCTACGAGGTCCAGGAGGCGTCGACGACAACCAGGAGCTGGATTCGAGCTGTCCCACAAGGTTTGTCGATTGCAGGGGTGTCGGCGACCGGATTGGACCCAACAAGCCTTGGCAACGGCATGTCTCGTGGAAATGGAAGAAGGACGATGTTGCAGACCAGCAAGGTCTGAGGGACTCACCCAGCGAGGGTAAGTCAGGGCACACCTGGAGCAACCAGGGAGCCCAAGCAGAAAAAGATTGGCCTTCGGGAGGGCCTACTAGCCAACGGACTAGCGACCGCGAAGGAGCCTCGAGTCGATGCACGTGGAGCTGGCTCACAGGACACTCGTGGAGTGGAGGCCAGTAATCTTCGGTGCAGTTGGTGCTGGAGGCTGGGGCTACTTGGAGCCCAAAGCACGACTTCGTGGGAGACCCAGAAGAGGATGCACTTGCAAATGCAATTGGTGTCCAGGGGTCACGGTTCCACGTTACCCACGACAGCTACGGGCCTCAGCTTTGCTGGGGACTCAGGGCAGCCTCGGGGAAGTCTGGAAATTCACCTCTGGTGATGCAAAGACTTCGGCGTCCGACGGGAGCTTCAGCGATGCAGACCGGACAATTGCTTCTTTGGTGCCTGCCAAGCAGGGGAGTCACTCCTTGACCCCAAGGGAGATTCTTCAGTCCTCTAATCTTGAAGTAGAGCGTCGAAGGTCCAGGATTCTGTGTCAGAGTTTCGTCCAGGTTAATCTAAAGTCCTAAGGACTGGGGTCCCCTACTTATACTAAGGTAGGGGGTTGGACATACTCTGTGGGCCCACCTATGGGAGGGTCAGGGCAGAGGGGTGGTTACACCCCTTTCCCTTTGTCCAGTTTCGCGCCAGAGCAGGGGCTGGAAGCCCCTGAGCCGGTTTGAACTGGGGTATGCACAGGGACACCAAGTGTGCCCCCAGTGCAGGACTTCAAAGCACCAGAGAGTGCTCCCGCCCAGCCCCAATACACACTATCCTGTCTGGGGAGGTGGTCACACCTCCCTGGGACAGGAAACCTATTGTCCAGGCCTCCCCTGCCGGAGTTTCGGTCAACAGCAGGAGGCCAGACTCGTGTCTGTGGCAGCGGCATCCATTTTGTGATGCCAGGGCTCTGGAAAGTCAGTACCGGGTACACCAGTGTGTACATGTCTTTCCCTCTAGAAGGGTGGAATGCTACCCCGCCGCCAGAACTGGCGGGGGGGTAGTATTCCAAGATGTTTGACACCAAACACGACATGTTTCCGTGCAGCCATCCCAAAGTTAGCATTTAACGCGAGGTTATAATGCGCTTAAGAGTATATGGTCAGGCTGCACTACAAACAGCATCAGAGAAGGGTCTCCGAACGCTGCAGAGGGGCCCTGCTCATGCAGGGGCACCCTCTCACATAGGAACCACGCACTCTGCCTTCAGGATTGATAAGGCCTGCCATAGGAGTGACTTATAGGTTTATATGTGTGTATGTATGTAGTGATATAGGTAGCCTATATCACAGTAAGGGGTGCATGCACCACCTTACCCAGGCTGCAGTAGCAGACCTGTGGTGTCAGTTTGGATGGCCTTCCAGGGGTGGCACAAAACATGCTGCAGCCCCTAGTAGGCCTCTGAGGTACCTATGCCCTGGGTACATAGTATACCATATACTAGGGACTTATAAGGGCACTCCAGATTCCAATCAGAGATGTGCCTAAGGCACATGGAAACCATTTTAGAGAGGAAGCAGCTAGGCTGGGGTTCTGATTAGCAGGGCCCCAGCCAGACTAAGGTCGAAAAACAGTGAAGCATCAGCAAAAAGTGGGGGTACCCATGTGAAGCAGATCCTACTCTCCTACACAACCCCCCAAACGTAGGGACATTAAACTAACCTTGCCCAGTTAAGTCTTCATGTTCTAAGTGGAAGTACCTAGAGAGTCCATCTGCATTGGCATGGTTACTCCCAGGTCTATGTTCCACTGTGAAGTCCATCCCCTGTAGGGAAATGGACCACCTAAGCAGTTTGGGGTTTTCACCCTTCATTTGTTTTAGCCATAAGAGGGGCTTATGGTCTGTTTGAACAAGGAAGTGAGTACCAAACAAGTATGGCCTCAACTTCTTCAGAGCCCAGACCACAGCAAAGGCCTCCCTCTCAATGGCTGACCAACGTTTCTCTCTAGGGGTCAGCCTTCTGCTAATAAAAGCTACTGGCTGATCCTGACCTTCATCATTCAATTGTGACAGTACAGCCCCTACCCCCAAATTTAGATGCATCAGTTTGAACAATGAACTTCTTGGAGTAATCAGGACTCTGTAGAATGGGAGCAGTGCACATGGCCTGCTTTAGGTCATCAAATGCCTTTTGACAGCTAACTGTCCACTGAACCTTTTTGGGCATTTTCTTGGAAGTTAAGTCATTCAGGGGTGTCACTATTGATCCATACCCCTTGACAAATCTCCTATAGTACCCAGTCAGACCTAAGAAGGCTCTCACCTGAGTCTGGGTAGTTGGAGCAGTCCAGTCCATGATGGTCTGGATCTTGCTCTGCAGTGGTTGAACCTGGCCTCCACCCACAAGGTGGCCCAGGTACACAACCTGACTCAGCCCTATCTGGCACTTGGTGGCCTTGATAGTCAGGCCTGCTTTCTGCAGGGCCTGCAAAACATTTCTGAGGTGGACCAGGTGATCCTCCCAGGTGGAGCTAAAGACAGCAATATCATCTAGATATGCTGCACTATAGGCTTCCAGACCTGTAAGGACTGTATTCACCAACCTCTGAAAAGTGGCAGGTGCATTCTTCAGACCAAAGGGCATCACCACAAATTGATAATGCCCACTAGGGGTTGAGAATGCTGTCTTTGGCTTTGCATCATCAGCTAGTCTGATCTGCCAGTAGCCAGCTGTCAGGTCAAATGTGCTTAGATACTTGGCTGAGGCCAAAGTGTCTATTAGCTCATCTGCCCTTGGTATTGGATGGGCATCAGTCCTAGTGACTGCATTGAGACCCCTGTAGTCCACACAAAACCTCATCTCTCTTTTCCCACCATTGGTGTGAGGTTTTGGCACAAGGACCACTGGACTAGCCCAAGGGCTATCTGAGGGTTCAATAACTCCAAAATCCAACATCTTCTGGACTTCTGTCCTGATACAGTCCCTGACATGGTCAGGTTGCCTATAAATCTTATTTTTAATAGGCAGACTGTCCCCAGTGTCCACTTCATGAGTGCACCAGGTAGTCTGACTGGGTGTCAGTGAGAATATGTGTCTGAACTGATTGAGCACCTGTCTGCAATCAGTCTGCTGCTGGGTAGTGAGGCTGCCTGCCAAGGCTACACCATCCACTGACCCATCATCAGGGTTCTGTGAGAGCAGGTCAGGGAGTGGGTCACTCTCTTCCTCCTGTCCCTCATCAGTAGCCAGAGCAAGCCCATGTCTGCCCTGTCCACATATGGTTTTAACCTGTTGACATGGAGAACCCTGTGGGGACTCCTGGGTGTTCCTAGGTCTACTAAGTAGGTAACCTCACCCTTCGGTTCAACAATGGTATGGGGTCCACTCCATTTGTCTTGGAGAGCTGCTTGGGCCACTGGCTCCAACACCCACACCTTCTGTCCTGGCTGGTAAACAGTCAGTACAGCCTTTTGGTCATGCCAGGCTTTTTGAAGTTCCTGGCTAGCCTCAAGGTTTTTAGTTGCCTTTTTCATATACTCAGCTATCCGGGAGCGGAGACCAAGTACGTAGTCCACTATGTCTTGCTTTGGGGGCTTGAGAGGTAACTCCCATCCTTCCTTCACCAAGCACAATGGACCCCTGACAGGGTGACCAAACAAAAGTTCAAAAGGGCTGTAGCCAACCCCTTTTGAGGCACCTCCCTGTATGCAAATAAAAGGCAGGGCAAGAGTATGTCCCATCTTCGCCTAAGCTTTTCTGGGAGCCCTTTAATCATGCCCTTCAAGGTTTTGTTGAATCTCTCAACTAAACCATTGCATTGTGGGTGATAGGGTGTGGTGAACTTGTAAGTCACTCCACACTCCTTCCACATTGCTTTTAAGTATCCAGACATAAAGTTTGCACCCCTGTCTGATACAACCTCCTTAGGGAAGCCCACTCTTGAGAAAATTCCCAGGAGGGCTCTTGCCACCACAGGTGCTGTAGTGGTCCTAAGGGGAATAGCCTCTGGGTACCTGGTGGCATGATCCACTACCACCAGGATAAACCTGTGCCCAGATGCTGTTTGGGGATCCATGGGACCAACAATGTCAATCCCCACCCTTTCAAAGGGAACCCCCACCACAGGTAGTGGTATCAGGGGGCCTTTGTGGTGCCACCTGCCTTGCCACTGGCCTGGCAGGTTACACAGGAGCGACAAAACTCCTTGGTGTCTTCAGACATGTGGGGCCAGTGAAAGTGAGGGACAATTCTGTCCCAAGTCTTGTTCTGGCCCAGGTGACCTGCTAAGGGAATATCATGGGCTAGGGTCAATAGGAAGCCCCTGAACTTCAGAGGTATAACCAACCTCCTGGTAGCACCAGGCTTGGGGTCTCTACACTCTGAGTACAAGAGTCCATCATCCCAATACACAGTATGGGGACCACTAGCTTTCCCAGCAGCCTCAGCAGCAGCTTGCTGTCTGAGGGGTTCAAGAGAGGGGCAGCTCTGCTGCTCCTGGCTCAGATCTGCCCTGGAAGGGCCCCCTGTCCCCAAGAACTCAACCTGGTCAGGTTCAAGCTCCTCTGGGACAGTTCCTTCCTCAGGACTGAGATCATCCCCCTCAAGGGACTGATCTTCCTTCTGAGCCAAGGGGAAGGCACTGCCTTTACCCTACTACTCCTCTTCTTGGAGGGCACTTGGTCCATTATTCCAGAATCCAAGGCCTGTTCAGTGTTAGACATTTTGGCTTGTGACCTGGTCACAGCAAACACATCTGCAGGGATCCCCAGCATTTCTGCATGGGTCCTGAGCTCCACTTCTGCCCAAGCTGAAGTTTCTAAGTCATTGCCAAGCAAGCATTCAACGGGTAGGTCTGCACTTACCACAACCTTCTTAAGGCCAGTTACCCCTCCCCAGGAGAAGTTAACAACTGCCAGAGTATGGTCTGTTCTGACGTTGCTAGCATTGGTCACTTGGTACATTTCACCAAGTATAATCTGCCCAGGATTCACAAGGTCTTGTGTCACCATGGTGACACTTGCCCCTGTGTCCCTAAATGCCAAAGCCTCTCTTCCATTGATTAAGGGCTGTTGTCTGTACTTGCCCAGATTACTGGGACTCACAGAGGAGGTCATATCCATGCCTCCATCACAGACTAGGACAGCCTGAGTGAGTTCTCTGACTAGGTCAGAGCTCATCTCTTTACCCAGGGTCAACCCTACTAAACCCTTGGCTTGTGTAGTCCCACCACCAACTGTAACTGCACTAGGGGGAGCAGGTGCCTTAGGGGCATTGGTGGTGGCTGGAGTAGTGTCTTTGGACTTGGTGCACTCACTGGTCCAGTGGGTCTTTTGCTTACAGACCTTGCACCATGGTTTCCTTTGGCCTTTCCCTTTGGTAGACTGTGAATCCCCACCTGAAGAAGATTTTTGGGGGCCTTGTGAAGACTTTTGATCTTTACCCTTCTCCCCACCCTTATCAGAGGTTTTCGAATCTTGCTTCTTAGGGTCACCACCTTGGTTCTGTACCTTCTGCTTCACCCTGGTTCTGACCCATTTGTCTGCCTTCTTTCCCAATTCTTGGGGAGAGGTCAGATCAGAGTCTACCAGGTGCTGATGCAACAGCTGATTTTGACAGTTATTAAGAATCTGCTCCCTCATGATCAGATTGTACAATCCTGTGAAGTCACATACCTTACTGCCCAATAACCAACCTTCCAGAGCCTTGGCAGAACAATCAAAAAAGTCCACCCAGTCTTGAGTCTGTGCTTTTTGGGTATCCCTGAACTTTAACCTGTATTGTTCAGTGGTTAGGCCAAACCCATCAATTAGAGCACTCTTCAAGACTTTGTAATTATCCTCCTCTCTAACAGTGAGGAGCTTGTCTCTACCTTTGTCTGAAAAGGAGAGCCACAAGATTGCTGCCCACTGCTCCTGAGGGACCCTCTGTACTTTACAGGCCCTCTCTAGAGCAGTTATCCATTTGTGGATGTCATCCCCACTCTGGTAGGGAGGGACAATCTTGCTCAGGTTTCTATGGTCATAAGACATTTCCCTATCTTTGGGGAAATTTCTGCCACCATGGGACTCTAGTCCCATCTTTTGTCTCTCTCTATAGAGATCTAGGGACTCCCTGTCTATAGCCAATTGCTGTCTTCTGAGTTCAAGCTGGGCTTGCTCATACTGAATCAGTCTCTTTCTCCTTTCCTAGGAGGATTCCCTCCTATGAGAGGAGACAGAGGTCCCTATTGAGGTGTCAGAGTGGTTAGACTCCTGAGAAGGAGACCTAGACCTTCTGGGCACACTCAGAACTCTTCCTGGGGGGACAAAGGGGAGGTCATTCTGATCCTCCTCCTCCTCCTCCTCCACAGGAGGAATTGGGTTTTCCAGGACAAGGTCATTTTCACCTTCCTGGCCAGTTTCAGAGGGGGGGGCCTGGGTTTCTTCACCCCTGGCCCCTTCCTCATCTTCTGCCCCACCCTCTTTGCCTACCCCTTCAGACCCTAGGGGCCTGCTGAGATCATCAGCTAGTAACACCTCCCTGAGGTGTTGGGTGCTGGCACTTTTGCCTGCCTTCAACTTCCTAGTATTGCATAATGCTCTCAATTCCAAGAATGGGAGTTTATCATACTTGGAGGGAAGAAGCCCACTGGCTTCTGGCAAGGACTCACTGGGTCCTGGCTTTGAAGACATTACTAGTGAGGTGTGGTGTATGCACTACCTACTCTAGTGTGGCCTACTAAACTCTCTTGAGTTGTAGAAAGGGTGTGCTATCCCTTAACACACAACTCTAAGTTCAGTAGAACTTACTGTATTACTAAGCTTGATTTATATGTACCTTAGGTACCCTTAGTGGTTTTCAGTTGATCAATTCAATTGAGATTACCTGGTAAAACAATAGCAAGCTGGAATCCCACACGCTGCACACCAATGTGAGAAGTTGGCCTGGCATATGCTGTCCACTATTTGTAGTGGGCACCTTGCACCAGTCCAAACAACCCCTTATTGGAGATAGGTTAAAGACAACCTTTATTGAAAGCTATCCTAGTGGTAGCTATGGAGAGCAGCCTTCAGGCTAAGTCTTGAAGGAATGTAAAGCAGCTTGTTTTACCAGTCTATAATCTCTTGAGTGACCAAATGAAAGAGGACCACACCAGGTATATATTCAAAATATATGTATTTATTACTAAACACACTCTAGTCTCTTTATGAGGCTAGAGTTCGAAGTACATAAATTATAAGTTAGTTATCTACAGTAATAGCACAAATACACGTTTGAGCCCCAGGGGCGTACCAAACCATATACCAATAAAGTGGTATAAGAACCACAACTGAGCTAGACACAAGGCCTAGAGCCTGTAGAAGTGCTTGGACCACAAGGAACCACCCAAGGTAGTGACACAGGGGACCCACGGGGGACGCGTGCAGTGTATGAAAACAGCCGCGAACCGCCGTTAACTTCTATGGGGAAAGTCGCGATTAGAATTTAAAAGAAAAGGGACACTTAGAGGAGGACTTGGAGCAAACCCTTTGAGAACTAGGCTGTTCTAGTGTCAATACCCACGGGAGCACCGGAGTACTCGAGTTACCTCACCCAGGGGAGCCGGGTGCATAGGTGTCTTTCGGGGTCGGGTTTCGTCGTCGCTTTCAATGGCGATCTGCTGCAAAGTGCTGCTGGCGGCCAAGTCGAAAGTGTTCGGGTGGATCCAAAGGTGGATCGAAGATCTGAAGAACCTGAAAGCAGAGGGGACAGAGTCTGGGTCACTAGCCAGTGACCAGGAAGGCGATGAGCAGATGCCCACCGATGTTGAGTGCTTCAGGTAGGTTGACAGTCATCTTGACTCTTCAGCTACAAGGTCCAGGAGGCATCGACGATGACCAGGAGCTGGATTCGAGCTGTCCCATGACGTCTGTCAATTGCAGGGGTGTCGGCGACCGGATTGGACCCAACAAGCCTTGGCAACGGCAAGTCTCGTGGAAATGGAAGAAGGACGATTTTCCAGACCAGCAAGGTCTGAGGGACTCACCCAGCAAGGGTAAGTCAGGGCACGCCTGGAGCAACCAGGGAGCCCAAGCAGAAAAAGATTGGCCTTCGGGAGGGCCTACTAGCCAACGGACTAGCGACCGCGAAGGAGCCTCGAGTCAATGCACGTGGAGCTGGCTCACAGGACACTCGTGGAGTGGAGGCCAGTGATCTTCGGTGCAGTTGGTGCTGGAGGCTGGGGCTGCTCGGAGCCCAAAGCACGACTTCGTGGAACACCCAGAAGAGGATGCACTTGCAAATGCGATCGGTGTCCAGGGGTCATGGTTCCACATTACCCACGACAACTACGGGCCTTAGCTTTGCTGGGGACTCAGGGAAGCCTCGGGGAAGTCTGTAAATCCACCTCTGGTGATGCAAAGACTTCGGTGTCCAACGGGAGCTTCAGCGATGCAGACCGGACAATTGCTTCTTTGGTGCCTGCCAAGCAGGGGAGTCACTCCTTGACCCCAAGGGAGATTCTTCAGTCCTCTAATCTTGAAGTAGAGCGTCGAAGGTCCAGGATTCTGTGTCAGAGTTTCGTCCAGGTTAATCTAAAGTCCTAAGGACTGGGGTCCCCTACTTATACTAAGGTAGGGGGTTGGACATACTCTGTGGCCCCACCTATGGGAGGGTCAGGGCAGAGGGGTGGTTACACCCCTTTCCCTTTGTCCAGTTTCGTGCCAGAGCAGGGGCTGGAAGCCCCTGAGCCGGTTTGAACTGGGGTATGCACAGGGACACCAAGTGTGCCCCCAGTGCAGGACTTCAAAGCACCAGAGAGTGCTCCCGCCCAGCCCCAATACACACTATCCTGTCTGGGGAGGTGGTCACACCTCCCTGGGACAGGAAACCTATTGTCCAGGCCTCCCCTGCCGGAGTTTCGGTCAGCAGCAGGAGGCCAGACTCGTGTCTGTGGCAGCGGCATCCATTTTGTGATGCCAGGGCTCTGGAAAGTCAGTACCGGGTATACCGGTGTGTACATGTCTTTCCCTCTAGAAGGGTGGAATGCTACCCCCGCCACCAGAACTGGCGGGGGGTAGTATTCCAAGATGTTTGACACCAAACACGACATGTTTCCGTGCAGCCATCCCAAAGTTAGCATTTAACGCAAGGTTATAATGCGCTTAAGAGTATATGGTCAGGCTGCACTACAAACAGCATCAGAGAAGGGTCTCCGAATGCTGCAGAGGGGCCCTGCTCATGCAGGGGCACCCTCTCACATAGGAACCACGCACTCTGCCTTCAGGATTGATAAGGCCTGCCATAGGAGTGACTTATAGGTTTATATGTGTGTATGGATGTAGTGATATAGGTAGCCTATATCACAGTAAGGGGTGCATGCACCACCTTACCCAGGCTGCAGTAGCAGACCTGTGGTGTCAGTTTGGATGGCCTTCCAGGGGTGGCACAATACATGCTGCAGCCCCTGGTAGGCCTCTGAGGTACCTATGCCCTGGGTACATAGTATACCATATACTAGGGACTTATAAGGGCACTCCAGATTCCAATCAGAGATGTGCCTAAGGCACATGGAAACCATTTTAGAGAGGAAGCAGCTAGGCTGGGGTTCTGATTAGCAGGGCCCCAGCCAGACTAAGGTCGAAAAACAGTGAAGCATCAGCAAAAAGTGGGGGTACCCATGTGAAGCAGATCCTACTCTCCTACAAGCATCATCACTTTTTTATGTTCCTGTGGTGATACAGGCTTTGGCTTATTTACAAAGCAGTGTTAAGCCACTTAATGTGGCTTAACGCTGCTTTGGAAATATGGCATGCTTTCGTGCTATACTTAGCGTTAAAGGAGAGGGCAATGGGTGTTGCGGTGGGCGTTCCGCCGCAACACCCATTGATTTTGACACTGTCCCATATTTACAATGCTTTATTTCTCCTCGTTTTTGCTGTTTCTATGTGTTCTGCATTGTGCAGCACACATAGAAACAGCAAAAAGTCATGTATGATTGTTTATGTGCAGAAGTTGTCCCTTCCTGCACATAAACAATCATTTTAAAAATGACAAGTTGCAACTTCTATGTGTGCTGCACAAAGCAGCACACATAGAAGTTGCAAATCGCCATTTAAGATTGTTTATGTGCAGGAAGTGAGACCTTTCTGAACATAAACAATCATTCCCCTAATGCAAGCACCCTTGCACTATGGTGCAAGGGAGCCTGCATTGGTGCTAGGCAGCTGTAATTAGCACCAGCTAAGCGGCAAATGCAGGGCTGCTCCGTATTGTTGTAAATACTGTGCCGCCCTGCGTTTCAGAAGTGGCAGAGTGCGGTGTTAAGCTCTCTGTCACTTCTTTGTAAATATGCCCCATAGTGCGATCAATGACTTACTTCAATGAATTTTATAATTTCCAAAAGTTAGCATTTTGCTCCAAGTGTTTTGTACAATGTGCATTATGTCCTGATGTTAGCATGGGTGGTTTTTCATAGTCAGTTTGTGACAAAGTGGTTTATTATTTGAAGTGGATTGACATCCACCACAAGTAATAAAGGAACTAACCTATTAGGTCCAGTAAAAGTAATTTAAACCTGAGATCAAGCCTTTTTAGCTGTGGCACAGAGCACACAGTGTTAACTTAGAGTAAATGTGTAAAGCATTTAGTAATACCAGCACAGTTAAAAACTCCAAAGCACAACACAATAAAAATCCCACACTAATGTATAAAAATACAGAATAATTGAATGAGCAAAATGACACCACAATTACAGCAAAATGACTAAAAATGACTAAAATTCAATAAGGGGAACTGGAGATATGAATTTCTAAAGTTTTAGGTAAAAATAACACCAAATTGTGCAACATGCCAATAGTTGTCAATGTACGCAGTAGATCGAGACCCGTTTGAATTCTGGTTGAAGGCGATGGAGCATGGGTCTGATACACCAATAAGGTTCGGCCCAATTGGAGGTTGTACCTTGGGACTTAGGAGCATATTTATGAGAGCCTTGCATCAAGTTTGCACCACGCAAAGTGGTACATGTGTGACGCTAGGCTCTGAGTCACCTTTATGAAGCCACGCAAAGCCATATTGCATGGCTTTGAGTGGCCTCATAAATCTTCAGTAGGCAATGCAGTGCAAATCGCTGCGTCGCCTTACTCTGCGCAAGGGAGGCATTCCATGGACATTGCAGTGGGTGTTTCCGCGCAACTCCCACTAATTTTGGTGCATTCCCAGATTTACAAGGACTTGTAAACCTGGGAATGTGTCAAAATCTCATGCCTCCACAGGGCAGGCATAACGAGGGGAAATTTGTTTATTTCTCCTCTTTTTTTCCTCTTTCTATGTGTGCTGCATTTAGCAGCACACAAAGAAGGAGGAAAACGCCTCTATGGATTGTTTTCATGTAGGAAGGTGCCCCTTCCTGCACAAAAATAATCCTGCCTGCGTTAGGACTAGGCTGCTGAAATGGCGTCTGCACAGGGAAAAAGGACAGGAATGCACCACATTGGATAAATAGAGTGCATTCCTGCCCTTTCACTTCGATATAGGGAAGCACAGCAAGGTGACTTGCTGCACTGCCCTATGCCAAAACCCCATAAATGAGGCTCGTAGCCTTTTGGTCTAGAAGTCAAAATCCTTCAGCAGGGCAAGGCAGTGGTTGTAACTGAGGAGGGCTCCACTTCGTAGGATAGACATTGAACGAGGTCCCAGTGGAAAAGCTCAGAGAGGGAGAAATTGGAATCAGGCACCCATGGAAGTCATCTCACCGGCAAGATACTTTTGGCACCTTCGCCCAGTCGGTATATTTACCTTTGGACTTATGGACCTCTGGGTGGGCATAGGGAGCTATGACCGGGAGAAGAAGGGTTCTGCCATGTTGGATTTATGTAGAAAGGGGCACTGTGAGATAGTTTACAGCAAAACACACAGGAAGTCTTACAAAAGTAGGTACGGTCTCCCTTGGGAGCTTTTACCCCATTGGTTAATGAGTGGTCAGGAGTTTCCCCCACCCTCAAACTGGCACTGGGAATAAATGTGACACTCTCAGTACCTTTCTCAGATCGCTTGTTTGTGACCTGAGAAGAGCCTTGTAGACTGGGCATGTATTCCATCTTGCACCCAGGAAAAGAAATGGACCACAATAGTCATAAGGCTGACCTTCTGTTTGGGCAACAGGGACACAACAAGCTCCAAGAGGCCTTTTTCCTGCATTCCCAGCTTGCCAGTTTCAACTGGACTTGCCTGAGACCCTAAAGATGGCCTCTGGTGGAGTGAGCATTAAGCCCTAAGTGCTGTCCCATAGGTCCTGGACCCTGGTTGGTGTCAAAGTGTACTCCTCCTACAGTTTCCTGAAATGTGGGACTTAAAGTCTTTATGCCAACCTTTTACTCTGAGAACCGATGGTGGACCAGGATTAAACTGCCAAGCTGATACAACAAAGTTGCATCTCAGCTGGGCCAAAGATACAGGTTGATCATGCTACGTTCTTCTCTGCATCAGCCAATCTGATTCAGTGGGACATTGTGGGGAAGTTGTCTGGTCTTGTGGAGCCTTCTTTGCCTACAGCATGCAGCCTAGACCAGCTGGAAGACTCCAAGCTCTAAAGTAGTCCAAAGGTAGAAATCTCCACCAGTGTGAAGGCATGAAAAGTATAAGGCCGATGAGGGACTTTCTCTGGACGCAAAACTCAAATTTCTTCTGCTCTGAGCTTCCCACCAAAGGTCAATGGCTTCACTGAGACCTCATCCAATGGCTATCTGATGACGTGGAGCCTTCTTCAGCCACAGCATGCTACCTTGCCCCGCAAAGGATTTTTGGCTTCTATTGTAGAGTCCAAAGGTAAAATGTTTCACTGGGACAAACCTGGTCTTTGCATCTGACC
Source organism: Calotriton arnoldi (assembly GCA_963921515.1). NCBI lineage: Eukaryota > Metazoa > Chordata > Amphibia > Caudata > Salamandridae > Calotriton > Calotriton arnoldi. The sequence goes on along the minus strand of CAWUFW010008451.1, from coordinate 75,929 downwards.
TATGCTCTATCGCAGTCGGCCTTAAGGTTTGACTTTGTCCCAGTTAAGCATAACCAGATGACTGTGGTTGGCATTTAACACTATTTGGTGCTATTGTGAACTATAAAATTTAGAAATTCTGAACTTGATTTTTGTCGTCATTTTATTTATAGAAAATTACCCTATTTTTCTACACTGGGTTGTGATTTTTATAACTTCTTAAACCCCTCATCCAGAGATGTCACAGGAACCCCATCTGCAATCTCACTGGCACCATTCAAAACAAAGTACACTGTCTAAAATGTCCTGCAGGCAGGACTACACCTGATTGTGGGATAATTTTCTAGAGACAGGAACATGTCTACATCACCTCTGAAGGGGGATCATGAGACCTGAAGTAAGATCCTTCACTATGACATACTCTTGCTGAGACGCATAACACCACAATCTGTAGGCCTCATGACCCTGATATGTAAGCTCATCTAACTTATACAATCAGGACTCACTAACTTTAGTGTTTAATTGTCTTGCTTTTGGTTTGCTGCTCAGTATTGACAAGAGAATGCCTTCATACTGAGACAAATGCAACTATCTCACATTTCCTTCTGTCTAACTTTACCTAGAAAATATTGCCAGATTGCTGAAGTTCAAAATTTGATGCTGACGTGTGTTATATTATCACAGCTTAAACATACTGTAATAATTTTCTATAGCTTATTATGTCCTTTCCCTCATAACACTTCAATTCATTCTGCCTCTTTTCAGTTGCTTCTGTCTTTAGTGGACAACACACCACATTATACAGACCCAAGCTGGCACTGCCCAGCAATACTGTTAGGCTGCTAGCTCACACTGCACATCCCCAGGCACATACCCCAATCCTGGATTCCTCTCATCCCTTTCTCTTTTCTCCTAACAAATCACATACCCCACTCAGTCCTATTAGTAAATAAACCCCACTACTTGGGATAATTGGCTCTTAGTACTATTACATCACAAAATCTTACCTGTTTCCTGTGGTTCAACATTTGCCAAGGAATACACAATCAGATGGTAGCAGTCTTTCTTTGCTTCTTCACCACTTATGGTCCTATTACCCACAACAATCCCACTCCAAATTTGGGCAGAGTGCTCTCATAGGGAGTTACTGGTAGACATACTATTACACATTCCAGTGCCTCATACTATCCCACCACAACACTTGAGGATTACCACTCTATACATTAATGGTATACCACAATATATCAAACAGAAAACATTACTGCATTAGTTGGACACTAAAATATCAGACATTACTTTTCTACAAGAGACTCGCTTATCAAATACATAATTTTTGGAACTAAAGAGAGATTGAGTGGGCAATGTAGGCAATGTATTAATAGCAGCTCTATTGTCCACTCTCATGGGATACCTATCAATCTCCATAGGAAATTATAGTAATGTGGTGTAGCTGTCCTCATAAGGAAAATGATACTGCACAAAAGTCATCAAGAGCGACCCCTGACCTTGACTGGTAGGTCGCTCCCCCACCACACAGCTCCGTCTGTGTGCCCTGCTGCTGCCCCTGATTGTGCTCGTTTTTCCTTTCTGTGCCCCCTTGCTGCCCCTGATTGTGCTCGTTTTTCCTTTCTGTGCCCCCTTGCTGCCCCTGATTGTGCTCTGTTTTTCCTTTCTGTGCCCCCTTGCTGCCCCTGATTGTGCTCGTTTTCCTTTCTGTGCCCCCCTTGCTGCCCCTGATTGTGCTCGTTTTTCCTTTCTGTGCCCCCCTTGCTGCCCCTGATTGTGCTCGCTTTTCCTTTCTGTGCCCCCCTTGCTGCCCCTGATTGTGCTCGTTTTTCCTTTCTGTGCCCCCTTACTGCCCCTGATTGTGCTCGTTTTTTCCTTTCTGTGCCCCCTTGCTGCCCCTGATTGTGCTCGTTTTTCCTTTCTGTGCCCCCCTTGCTGCCCCTGATTGTGCTCGTTTTTCCTTTCTGTGCCCCCCTTGCTGCCCCTGATTGTGCTCTGTTTTTCCTTTCTGTGCCCCCTTGCTGCCCCTGATTGTGCCTCGTTTTTCCTTTCTGTGCCCCCTTGCTGCCCCTGATTGTGCTCGTTTTTTCCTTTCTGTGCCCCCTTGCTGCCCCTGATTGTGCTCGTTTTTCCTTTCTGTGCCCCCCTTGCTGCCCCTGATTGTGCTCGTTTTTCCTTTCTGTGCCCCCTTGCTGCCCTGATTGTGCTCGTTTTTTTTCCTTTCTGTGCCCCCTTGATGCCCTGATTGTGCTCGTTTTCCCTTCTGTGCCTGTTTCCCGCCACTGTGCCCCTGCGGCCCCGCCCCCTCACTGCCCATTCGCTGCCCCATTCCCTGCTCCTCCCTCCCACCTCCCCATTTATGGCGGCTGCTGCGCGGCCGCGCAGCGGACGTGCGCAGCGGGCGCGCCCCTGGCGCGCAGAAGGCACGCCTAAGGCAACTCCGTCTGCGCCCGTCCGCGCCGTGACCGCGCCCAGCGCCAGACCCCCTGGTCCGGGCATCCCCCGTGCCCGCCACATCAACAGACGCCGATACGACGCCAGCACCCTCCACGCACTCAACCCCGGAAAAGATCACGCCTGCTACCAGGCCACCCCGAAGCGCACCCAAGGGCCCTTCACCTGCCGGAACTGCAGCTTCACCAGCACCCGCCCCGCCAAACCACCGCCCAGGAAAGAACCCAACTACCTCAGATGCATCCTCCTCAACACCCGCTCCGCCCGCAAACACGCCATCGAACTCTGGGACCTTCTCGACTCAACCTCCCCAGACGTCGCATTCCTGACGGAGACCTGGCTGAATCCCGCTTCAGCCCCCGACATCGCCATTGCCATCCCGGACGGATACAAGATCACCCGCAGGGACCGCACCAACGGAGTCGGAGGAGGCATCGCCATCGTCCACAGGAACACCCTCAGAGTCTCAACCAACACCGACGACACCCTCAGCACCGCCGAACACATGCACTTCCAGATCCACACCGATCCCAACACCACCCTCAGAGGAACCCTCATCTACAGACCCCCGGACCCCGACCACAGTTCAGCGATTCCATCGCTGACTTCGTCAGCACACACGCCATCGCCTCCACGGACTACATCCTCCTCGGGGACCTGAACTTCCACCTCGAGAACAACAAGGACACCAACTCCACCACCCTGATCGACAACCTCGCCACCCTCGGACTCAGACAGCTCGTGACTACACCCACCCACGCCGCCGGCCACACGCTAGACTCCATCTTTTCCGCAAGCCCACACGTCTCCTTCAACCACACCTCCAAACCCCACTGGACTGACCACCACTGCATCCACTTCACCTACAGGAAGCCCACCACGCACCACCGCACCGAACAAATGCCTCGCCGCTGCTGGAGCAGAGTCACGGAAGACCAGCTAACCACAACCCTCGCCCTGAGCCCACCCGCCAAACCCTCCGACCCCGACACCGCCGCCCGCAACCTCAGACAGTGGATCGACGACTGAGCCAACACCCTCGCCCCGCTCAAGAATCCGCCCAACAGCCACACCAGCAAGAAAGCCACCTGGTTCACCGAAGACCTCCAGGCCTCCAAACGAACATGCCGAAAACTGGAGAAGATCTGGCTCCACGAACGGACAGCGGACAGCTACGCCGCCCACAAGAGCGCCACCCGCAGTCACCATCACCTCATCAGATCCGCCAAAAGGGCCTCACTCAAAGACCGCCTAGACAACAGCGCACACAACAGCAAAGAGCTCTTCAACATCGTGAAGGAACTCTCCAACCCCAGCTCCAACACCAACGACATCCAGCCGTCGCGAGACCTGTGCGACTCACTGGCCACCTTCTTCCACCGCAAAATCGCCGACATCCACGACAGCTTCAACACCACGACCGCCCCGGCAACCACCGAGACCACTGCCCCCACAACCACCAACCGCCTGCTCTCCTGGACCAACATCAACGACGAGGGCACCAGCGAGATCATGAACACCATCCACTCCGGTTCACCGCTAGACCCGTGCCCTCACCACATCTTCAACAAAGCCAGTACAGCCATCGCGCCCCATCTCCGGAAAATAATCAACATCTCCTTCGAGACAGCAACCTTCCCGGAAAGCTGGAAGCACGCCGAGATCACCGCCTTACTCAAGAAACCCAAGGCAGACCCCAAGGACCTCAAGAACTTCCGACCCATCTCTCTGCTCCCCGTTCCCCGCGAAGGTCACCGAGAAAATCGTCAACAAACAACTGACCCGCTACCTCGAGGAGAACAACATCCTGGACCCTTCCCAGTCCGGCTTCCGCAGCAACCACAGCACCGAAACCGCCCTCATCGCCGCCACCGATGACATCAGGACCCTGCTAGACAACGGAGAAACAGCAGCCCTCATCCTCCTGGACCTATCAGCCGCCTTCGACACGGTCTGCCACCACACACTACGAACACGCCTTCACGACGCCGGGATCCAAGAGAAGGCCCTGGACTGGACCACATCCTTCCTTTCCGGCAGAACACAAAGCGTCCGCCTCGCCCCCTTCCGATCCAAGGCCACCAAGATCATCTGCGGCGTACCCCAAGGCTCCTCCCTCAGCCCAACGCTGTTCAACATCTACATGGCACCCCTCGCCCACGTCGCCCGACAGCACAACCTCAACATCATCTCCTACGCTGACGACACCCAGCTGATCCTCTCCCTCACCAAAGACCCTCACACCGCCAAAGCCCACCTCCACGAAGGAATGAAGGCCATCGCCGAATGGATGAGGACCAGCCGCCTGAAGCTGAACTCGGACAAGACGGAGGTCCTCATCCTTGGTTCCAACCCTTCAGCCTGGGACGACTCCTGGTGGCCAACATCACTGGGAACAGCCCCGCCACCCACCGACCACGTACGCAACCTAGGGGTCATCCTCGACCCCACCCTCTCCATGACTAAGCAGGTCAACGCCGTTTCCTCTTCCTGCTTCAACATCCTCCGAATGCTCCGCAGGATCTTCAAGTGGATCCCCACCGAAACAAGAAAAACAGTCACCCAGGCCCTCGTCACCAGCAGGCTGGACTACGGAAACGCCCTCTACGCAGGAACGACGGCTAAGCTCCTGAGACGGCTGCAACGCATCCAGAACGCCTCTTCACGTCTTATCCTCGACATCCCCCGACGCAGCCACATCACACCCCACCTGAGAGACCTGCACTGGCTCCCTGTCAACAAGAGGATAACCTTCAAGCTCCTCACCCACGCACACAAAGCACTCCACAACTCCGGACCAGCCTACCTCAACAGACGACTCAGCTTCTACACCCCCACCCGCCAGCTCCGCTCGACCAGCCTCGCCCTCGCCACAGTCCCCCGCATCCGGAAAACGACCGCCGGCGGCAGATCCTTCTCCCACCTCGCCGCCAAGACCTGGAACACCCTCCCCACCAACCTCCGACAGACCCAAGACCTACTGGCCTTCAGAAGACTCCTCAAGACCTGGCTCTTCGATCAGTAGCAGCACCACCCACCTCTTCCCCCAGCGTCTTGAGACCCTCGCGGGTATGTAGTGCGCTTTATAAGTGACATGATTGATTGATTGATTGATTGATCAAGAAAAGGACAGATTAGGAAGGAAGGTAAGCCTTTGTAAAAACTAATAATACTAAACAGAACCAATTCATTGTACACACTAAACACACACAACCAAAAAAAATTCTCTACGGTATCCAGATTACTTACTGAATTTGGCTCTACACCACTGGCGATCAGAAGAGATTGGGACTTAGCCCCATACCCTAATCTAGATAAATTGGATAACCCAGACAAAAATAAATATACTGCAATAGAGCAATATTACACTGCAACATAATAGAGAGTGGGATTAGTTACCATTCACCAGTACATCTGTATCTTGACTTGGAACATGTTAAATCTATACATTGACACCCATGCTTGGCTTACTGATATGTCCTGGACAAAAAGGCCTTCAGGGTCCACACGCAGACATATTTAGAAGAGAAGAAAGAGTGACCCTCCCCGTCACAAGTATTATGGGCAGCAGGCAAAGCTACTTGGATAGGACTTTTGATGAGAGACTCCGCCACAGCCAAATGAAAGTCTAAGACTTCACAAATAGCAGATCGTTGTTGCCAGCTCCTACTCTACTGCATGTCACTTGCCTCTAGCTGGTGTTTTTTCTTTTTGTTTTTTCACTGTGTACCATTGCAACATTGCATCTCTTCAGCCCAATATCGTAACCACCCTGTAACTCCATATCTCCTTTGGTAAGACTGTGATTTATTAGCCTTTTTTAACTCCTGTTTAACATTGTGAACCTTGTGGACTGTTATATTGTGAACTTTTGTTATTGTAATTTCACTGTTTCCGCTACTCCTTTGCTGTATTTTCCTGCCGTTTTTGCACTCATTCTCTCCCGCCACCCAGCTCTCCGCCCCCTCTCAGGACCTAACTAAATGGAGGCAGCAGAGTGGCCATGCAGTGGACACACTGCCGGTTTGCCAAAGGTAAGCCCTTCTGCACCCGTCTGCACCTGGAACTTGCTCAGCGACAGGAACCCTGGTTCTTCCACCCCACACAGCTACACCGCCGCAGACCTCCGAGCCCTGGATCCCAGGCACATCGACAACAACTGCTGCCTCACATCTCCACGCACCACCCAGAGGACCATTCTTCTGTCAGCATTGCCACTTCACCTGCAACACTGAAGCATCCACCAATTCCAGAGAAACCGCAAACACAACTGTGTCCACTATGCTGACCGAGACTGCCACCCCAGACATTATCTTCCTCACCAAGACTTGGATGAACCCCCCCTCAACACCGGACATTGCCATCACCAATCCCGAAGGCTACAAGATAACACACTAGAACGGAACCAACAAACACGGAGGTGCAATTGCCATCATCCACAAGGATACCATCCGCTGCATGACCTCCTCAAATGATTCGACCCCGATAATAGAGCACCTCAACTTGCAAATCCACACAGATGGAAAAAGCACCAGTGCGAACCTACAGACCACCAGGATCATGCCCCAGCTTCTGCAGCACCTTCCCTGACCTCATCACTCCAATTGCCATCGACTCGAAGCACTACATCTTCCTAGGGGATCTTAACTTCCACCCAATTACCCCAGGGACACCAGCACAATCGACTCCATGGAAAAGATGAGCAACATTAACCTCAAGCAACTGGTCACCGTGGATGCATCACGCCATACACGAGAAGGAGTATAAAGAGAAAGGTTTATCATGACCTTTTCGAAATTATTATTTGGAGCTAAAGATGGATTCACACAGCAGGTTTCATAAGTAGAGATATGACATGGAATCTCTATGTACTATCAGGTTCTCATATTATTGATCACAGAGTTATTTTTTGAGATATTTATACTTATTAGCCTTGAAAAAGTCCTTTGGACGAAACACGTGTCGGCTGCTTGTATATATTTTTCTAAAAAGATTAATAAAGAACAAAACAAAGAAAACCGTGAATTGATCTGCGATCTTCAATTATATCGTGACCAATGACAAAAGCTAGCTTCACTGGCTTGGACTAAAACTCAGTGTGCTTCGGCAATTGTGGGATATATTATTGGACTCCAGAGGGGATTTTGTCTCTAGTGGTGGTTGTTTTGTCTTCCAAGGGCAGAGGAGGACGTTTTGCCTGAAGAGCACCTAAAACACATTTAGTTCGTGTAAAGCAATTTTTCAGACATATGAGAAAGTGGATGTGCATGTTACATCTGGCAGCTTCTGCCTTGGTTTTTTTGTGTGAAATAATTCACTAAACTTGTACACAGGGTAAAATGGGAGGGATACTCGAGTCCATCTCTCTCCACCCCTACCAGTGACCAAATATATGAGAATAGGAGGGCCAGCGGTAGAAGCAGAGAAAACAAAGGACTGTACCACTTCTTCATCATCATTTGGGTGGTCATTTAGGTCTGTGGAATGTAGTGAATCCATGCAAGGCCAGGAAGATATGTTAAATGCCTGGTTGTTCAGAGATGTAAACATGACTGCAGTTGTGAACTGAAGTTCTTGAACTCTATCTCTGTGCAATTTGATGTGGAATGGGCAATTCGTGAAAACTAAAAATGCAAACAATAAGAATTCCAAATATATGTGGGCACTAATATTTCTCCCTAGGCTTTGGATAATTACCACAGGCGTCGTCACTACACACTCTCCTATTGAAGCTGATTTACAGTTTGTACTTGACTCCTATAAAATTGGAAAGATGACACTTGTAAAACCCTATGTAATGATCCTCTTTGAGTTCTCCCTGTTTCTTGACAGGGTACCTTAACCCGTTTGCTGCTCCGAACGTTCCGCGCCAGTGCGGAACGTTCTATTAAACGGGCGGGGCCGCGTCGGCCAACGGACGTGCGCAGCACTACCGAGGTAGTGCTCGCGACGGCCGTTGGCCGACGCACGCAGCAAACGGGTTAAAAGAACATAACCTCAATTTTAAAAGTTGGGATAAAAGTTCAAAGTTTATTTCAAAGTTTGTTTAATCAGCAATACACTTCAGAATGTATCTTGGAATAGATCACTGTAATCCCTTAGTAAAGTTTAGAATCAGAGACTATAAATTTCAAAGCTTGTTTGCATTAATCACACAACTTTGGGATACTTCTATGTGCTCCATTGGTCCATATAACTATCCTTTAGGAAGCAACCAATCTCTGTGATGGAAATATGGAATCCATGTTGTGAGGTCCTGGCTGCAGCAACATTGTAGCAGGACTACCTAGCACAAGATACTGTGAACCATGAGGAAAGTTAAACATGACATTCCAAGGTGGCAGCTCTCTCTCTGGAAATACGCAAAAGGCCATGGCCTGTGGATAATTGTAGTTCACTGCAAGCAAGATCCAAACAGTGCACTTTCCCTGCATGTGCAACTTCAATATAGACAGCGCAAGCTGTTCAGGACTTTCTTGAGCTCGTCGCCAATCGTCTTGCTCCCGAAGTTGAAGATGTGGTGGGGACAGGGGTCCGTGGGTGCTGCTGAGTGCACAGAGTTTATGATGGAGAATGTGGCTTGAAAACTAAACATGCAAACAATAAGAATTCAAAATATATGTGTGCACTTATATTTCTCCATATGCTTTGGATAACTAACAGAGGCATCGTCACTACACAGTCTCCTATTGAAGCTGAGTTACAGTTTCCACTTGACTCCTGTAAAACTGGAAAGATGACACTTATAAACACGTATGTGATGATCCTCTTCGAGTTCTCCCTTTTTCTTCACAGGGTACCTTAAAAGAATATAACCTCAGTCTTAAAAGTTGAGATAAAAGTTCAAAGTTTATTTCAAAGTTGGAATGAGTAGAGCTATAAAATAAATAAATGTGAGCAAAGGGCTAAGCAGAGATGAGGGACACCATTGGAAGGTGGTAGTGAAGGAATCCATGAAGGAGGTCAATGCGAGGCGGGGGGAGGCAACAACAAAAATTGTCCTATACTGGACGCAATCAGCGCTAAAGCTGGCACTACCAGTTTGATGCACATGGGCTACACAGGCATGTAAGCAGCACCTCCAGTATCACTTCTCTTCAAACTCTTGTAAGCTCATCTTTAATTCAAGAGCACCCTGATCAAGGCTGATTAGAATTTCTCCATACCTTATCAGATATACATCCTATATAACTCCTATTTGTCAGACAATGATGAGGCATATTCTCAAGGAGCCATCGCCGACTTATCGGCACTTTAGCACCGCAAAAGTGGCGATAGACTTATCGCCCCATTCACAAGCTGGTGCAAACTGCCGACATCGCCAGTTTTCCCGCGATAGCTGCCGCAAAACACATCGCCACGGATGAGAGCGACAACTAACGCTAATGATATGCAGAGTAGGCGTTCCGGTGCAAAAAAACATGAAAACACCACTTCGCGATATTCCCAACGAGCAGCCAGATCAGTGATGCGATCCGAAAACAGGTGATAATGCGCATTAGCAGCAGGGATTCAACACCTGCCTCTTACTGGTGTAAAGCAGGACGACAACCTGCAGTATGAAAGGGAGCCCAGCCTAGAGCCACATCTGAAGACCAACAGATGCCATGGAGACAATGATCATGCAGCCTGGAGACCCAAGAGGGCCACAACACCCACCGCAACCACCCCCGGACCCTCCCCTCAGGTCATAAAGTCCAGTAGTCAACGGTAGTGGAAAACAGAACTTTATTACAAATACATAAACAACAAGACGAAAAGCACAGCCAACACGTTCCATTCCCAACGGGAACTTCACCAGGGCAACTTGTGGTTCCAATAAACTGCAAATGCTGCGGGAACTCCCCAATACCATTCCATATCCCGAAATCAGTAGTCAGAAACCTGTTGGAGAAATGGTGACAATGGTCAAGCGTCCTCATAGTCACAAACGTAATCTGGTACAGTGTATTGCACTTGGACAAACCGGAATGCATACAGGTATGATGAATCCAGTCCAAACATACTGTAACAGAAGTCCGTGTGCCCGCAACCTCCGCAGGAAAGAAAAGGAAGGTTACGACCACACAAACATCTGTTACGGTCTCATCATGCAGGATTCATCATACCTGTAAACATCACGGTTTGTATCATCTTGATACCCCTGCACCTTCATTTCCCCCACGTTGTGCATGAACAGCTGGAGACCATGCAAGGGAATTACGCCATAGCTGCCTTACCGCACGTGTCGGGGGCAATTGACTGTACACATGTACCACTTGGGCCCCCTGCCGACCCTGCACACAATTACCGCTACAGAAAGCACACGCATTCCATCAATGTGCAGGCGATAGTGGACCACGGGGGACAGTTCACCAATGTTGTCGCCAACTTCACAGGCAGTGTGCATGATACATACATCTTCCGACAGTCCATCATCAACCAGCGCTTCCAGGATGGCACCCATGGCAATGCACTGCTCATTGGTAAGTACTGACTGAACACACCACACACCTCAACTCCACAATCACACAACTCACAGCTGTGGGAGAGCACATGTAACAAAATCACATACAACATGCCAACCAACATGCCCAACTACCGGACACGACAACACAAGTAACCGTGGTAACAGGGGCCAGACATGTAGACAAACCATCCACAAAGGCAGAGCCCCTCTGCCACACAATTTGCAGAATGTGGGGAGAGGTGGGAACCAAGAATGTGCGAAGGAGGCAAGTGACCCAGCACAAAGAAAGGACACAATGCCAAGTGTTGCGGAGATGTGCTGGACAGACTGCAGTATGCAGAGCACAGACATGTCCATGTGGACATCTACTGCTGGTGTTTGCTGTGTAGTGGACAGTGGACGCAAACAGGTTACCCCAGGCAGTGTGGAAGCCCTTGGACATGTAGCCATGTGGTCCCCCCCGTAAGCCTGAGCGGAGCGGCCTTGGCCGGCGTATGTCGCAAATGAATACCCTGGGGCCCTGGGCGTGGTCCAGTTCCGGGATGGCCACCACAGTAACTACTGCATGTGTCTCTGTGTCCACCATATCGTGACCATAGGCCTACACACACGTGCCCGACCACAATCAACGGCTGCATTCACACTGGAGACGAGGTGACTACGTCCCAAGCCAACCCGCGCACATCTCGTCAGCGCATGCAGGGCCGTGTCTGCCAGGGCGGCGCCCCCCACCCAGCCACGAGGCCACCGCCGTGACCGGTGGTGCCTGCGCGATCCTGTGCGCCTGCTGCACCCCAGCCCTGGTCCCCAGACCGGTCCGCCGCCCAGAGATGACTGCCCGCCCCTGCGCACCCAGGCCTCAATGCTCACCTGCCGCCACCGGCGTGTCTCCAAGAGGGCTCTCCACGTGCCAGTGCAACCTCCTCAGCCGATGGCTGGATTCCGCACCACAGACCCCCAGCGCACCCTGCGGCACCGCACCGCGGAGTCATGTGTGTGCTGACTGCTGCCTGCGGGTACACTGAGGTCAAGCAGGGCTCACAAATCAAATCGAGTCCTGATATGCTGGACGCCGTGTCGAGGCCAACGCATCATCGCAGGCTGCACACCCGCTCAGCTCTTCAGGTGGGCCTAACTCAGTGCAACGCAAGTGATCGCCACGTGGCGGTAGGCCCGTGCCTGACACAGGCCATCGGGTGCCACCAACTCAGTGCAACGCAAGTGATCGCCACGTGGCGGAAGGCCCGTGGCGGACCCAGGCCATCGGGTGCCACTAACTCTATGCAACGCAAGTCACGGACCCCTCATGATTGAGTACCGTGGATGCGGACGCCATCATGTCACCTCCGGCAGTGGGGGACGTGCTGTGGTGGGCCCCTTTTATTGGCAGGGTCACATGTCCCGTGACGCCTGTGCTGGATGGGTATGGTGTGGGTGTAAACCAGCCCTCAGGGAGTGGCTGTGGCATGCTGACGACTAGACCAGTGACCAGCAGATCACCACAGAGAAGACCCGGGACATGTAGCTGTGTCGTCACCCCCTGTGAGCGTAAGCGGAGTGGGCTGGGCTGGCGTATGCCAGTCCAGCGTAGGGGTGTGAACAATGAGCCCGGGGCTCTGGGCGTGGTTCAGTTCTGGCCTCGACAAGGAAGTAACCAATGCGTGTGTCTCCGTTGTAGTGTCTGCGCCACCCGGACCGCAATCGGCAATGTTGCACCCTGTGACCCAAGCCCCACAACATGTGCAAAATGGACGTGAGGGGGAATCAGTGACCCTACATTCATCCATACTGTCATACTTGAAGGATCATAGACATGACACATCTGTGTGAATTTGAATGTTTTATTCACATCCAGTGGAGTGTTGCAGCTGGAGCAGTACAGGGCCATGCACACCCCACTTGACATTGTTGCCCCGTGGAGGGCCAGCCAGAGTCCATTAGGGAAGGACAAGTTCATTGGAAGAGGAAGAGTTCAGTCCACAGTCTGATTGCTGTGTCATTGGTAACCAAACAGAATATGGCAGTCCATGTCGAGGTCCAAGGTGAGTGCCGCAGAGTGTATCGGGGGACAGTGGAAGGTGATGATGCAAAGGGCCGAACCAAGCTGAAACTGGCCATATGGCGGAGATGAATGCTACCGCTTCCTCATTACCACAACGGCAGTCTCATCCAAATCATCGTCCTCTGATGTGTGATGTGCCTCACCTGTGGGTGTTGGTGTCTCGGCTGCAGCACTGTGTGGCACTGACACAACAGGGGCTGGAGGTGTATTGCCGGCTGCACTGTGTGGCAGTGACACATCAGGTGCTGGAGGTCAAATGTTTGCCGCACTGTGGGGCACTGACACATCAGGGGGGCGGGGATGTGGATGGTGTAGGAGCAGCAGCATTCATCTGCGCCAGGCCTTGTGGCAGCAATGCCATGATGAGGATCTGCAGGGCATGGAAGATCCCAGCCACATCTCGCTGATGTGCAGCCGTGGCAGCCATCCTTTCCACCTCCATCCGCACCGAGTCCTCCATGAACATCTGCATGTGTCCCAGCTCACGGCTGAGATCGCTGGAGCCACTCTGACTAGACAGGTGTTCTTGTCTCCGAGTCATGACTCCAGCGATGTCAGCCATGGCTCGTTGGAGACCATGGAGCGGACTGTGGGTGTCCGTTAGTGGCTGTAAGTGGTCCCTGATGGGACGTAGACACCCATGGATGGCATCAAGTTTGGCTGCCATGAGGTCAAACCCCACCCGCGCCTGCTCAGCCATCTCCTTCTGGCCCTCCAACACATGGCGTTGAAATGCCATGTGTTGGTCGTGGGGATCCTGGGAGACAGCCGGGGTGGTGGGTGCTTCCTGCTGTGTGGTCTGTGCAGGGGGTGGGCTCTCTTTGATGCATCTGGGCTGCCCTGCTCCTGGAGGTGGGGTGCTGAAGCTGTCCATGAGCTCTGGAGGGCGTCGGTGTCGAAGGTGGGGAGATCCTCCTCGTCATCAGTGAGGAGGTGTTTGGTCTGCTCTGCAGGAGGTGATGATTCTCCCTCTGCAATGTAAAGGGGAGATGCAGTTTAACAGTGTGTTCCATGTATGTTCACGCATTGGCCAAGTTTCCAAACAGACTATATGACAATGTACATTGTGACTGTTTAGGAGGAGCTGCCTATTTGAAGCGGGACAGTGGACATTTGTGCACCATCAGGGATGTGGGGTTGTACTTGTCTATTTTCATGTCACAGTTTCCTGCTATGCCAAATGTGATGGGCCAGTTTCTACACACAAGTGGCAGCAGTTGTGTCCTCTGTTCTGTTGTGAAAGTGTTGCAGTTTGTACCACATTGTTGTCAATGTTGATGTGCTCTGATTCTTGTGTGTGTGCTGCATTGTGGGAGAGTCGCCCCTGCAGCTCAGACTTTGCTTGGCCTTCTCCCTTTCAGGTGGTGTGCCTTTGACTTCTGTGCTTATGCAGTGCTGAGATGTTGCATACTTGGGTGAATTGGGCTCTTGGTGGGAGTTGGGACTCTTGGGCATGGTTTGTCCGCAGATGTCTTGCTGCCGTCAGGGGTTGTTTGTGCACGTGGATGTGTCAGTGTGTGACCTGCTCCTTTCCGGATGTGGACCACACTCAGCCACCTCGGTGTCGTAGCGTGCAACATGTCATGATGAGTGGCCTGCAGACATGCTCATCGTCATGCAGTGTCACTTGCATTGTCAGTGTGGCTCACGGATCCGCAGCTTTGCTGGGTTCAGCACATGTGCATGTGTTTGTTGTGAGATTGGTGATGTGTGGGGAGGGCCCCCTCTGGGCACATTGTGGACGGGGGACTACTTGCTGTTTCTATGTGTGCTGCAGTATGGCAAGGAGATCAGGGACATGATCCAGATTCATTGTGGTTGTGCAGTGTGTCATACTTCATTGTGCATGTGTGCCATTGTGCCCATCTCCCCCCGTCCCCCCGGTCCCTGGTGGTTACTCACCCTGTTGCTGTTGTGTCAGGTCATGTTGAGCAGTGTCCGGTCCCCCGACTCCTGCCACCGTCTCCACACTGATGACTGTGGACACCATTTCCTCCATCTCATCCAGCTCCTCCTGTGGCGCAGGGCTCCCACCCTCAGTCTGCATTGCTGCTTTGCGGTTGTTTGCGAGTTTCAGCTTGGTTTTGCGCTTCACATCATTCCAGCGCCTCTTGACCTCGTCCATTGTCCTCCTCAGCACTCCGACTGCATGCACCTTGTCCAGGATGGCCTGCCATGTTCCATTTTTTGTTGCCAATGACACAGTGGAGGTGACGAACAGTTGTTGATGGTGTTCTACCACCTCCGTGATCAGGATCCTGTTTTCCTGCAGACTGAACCGCATCTTCCTCTTCTTCTTCTTCTTCTCCTTGCCCTTCCCTGACCCTGAGGTCCCAGGCTGGTCCTCCGTGGGGCTTGTGGGGTTCGGGTTGTCCTCTGTACTTGCTCCGGCTGCCTCCATTGTGCTTCGCAGTTGTTATGTGTTTTTTTGGGGGGGGTTTTTGCTGCTTTTATGGTGATTTTTCCAGCCTCACGTGGGAATTGCAAGCCTGGCGATGCTTGTCGCCAATTTTTCTATCGCGGTTGGGCCCATCGCAACTTTTTTCACGTTCGGGTATCCTTTTTTATCGCCGTCGCGGTAGTTGTATCGCGGACATTTGAGCGTTATCGGGAAACTATTGCATGTTACCACCGTGTTGTGAATACGACGTTGACACAGGGTTATTTCCCCGCGATAGACGGCGATATGAAAAATTGCGTTAGCCTATTTTGGCGATGTTTATCGCACGTTCTTGTGAATATCCCTCGATGTGTATTACATGAACTCACTGTCCGTCTATGAATTTTAGGTACCATATTAAAAGTCAGGCACCTAATAGCACAAAGAATGGTGGCTTTAACCATTAAAAAGATCTATCACATTTAAGGTCTCTAGTTAAAAGGAATATCTGTTACATGTAAGTGACTATTTCTCAAGTAATGAGGATACAGTATGCATTCTTATTTCTAATTAAGTTAGTCTTATTTTCTAATCATCCTAATTGTGCCTCTCTGCATGCTAAATAGTGTCAGCCATCTTGCGATTACTGTGCCAGCTATCATAAAAGAGGTTCTAAAAGTGTAAGATAAGGTAAGGAATTTCAGAATTATCAAACATGCAACTGTTGTACCAAATACATTCACAAATGTTATTTTAATTATTTTAATGCATTTCACTATCAAAACAGACATTTCTGAATCACCAGGCTTTTTTCACAGCAACATCTACAAATGATACAACTAAAGGACCAATGTCCAAAAAACAAGAACACCAAAATGATGCTTGTGTGTAAAAGTCACAAATTATACACCGACTATTTACAACCATTCCTTTGATATCGCAATGCAACATATCTACTAATAGGTTATGTCACATAATCTCCAGTCATGAAGGTTGCAGAATGACCTCATTAATGAATATTAAATAGGCATATCAATATTTCTCCCCTCTCCGGTTGGCCACAATCACAGGGATTGTTGCCTAAATTTTTTTTGCTGGTGCTACTTAAATAATCTGGTGCTGGTTTAAAAAAAATATTTCCCATTTCAGAAAACATCAGAGGGAGTAGTTGGTGAAACTGTGGACCACAGCCTGCTCAAGTTTACTGAATTGTACGCTAATTCCTTCTTAAACAGTTCTGCCAACTGATTCACCACCTCTACCACAAGTGCTGATACAGGATCCAAAGCCCTTGCTGCACACCAACCAGATCATCTTCCCCATACCTACCTATACACCTTTGATGTTCCTGGTGCCTATGACTCCTTAATAAGCTCTTAAGCTTCCTTCGATAACCAGACAACTGCCATGCTCTCCTGAAATCAACCATCCCATCAGAACCAACTGGCCTCCTGTTACCAACTCGTGACAATTTCCCTTGGCATCCACCAGCAGCTGCGGAACACAAGGTAATAACACCTGATCGTCCATCAATAGGATCATCACATCCGGGAACCACAGCTGTGACTGCCAAAATGGAGTTATTAACTCCAACTCCAACCTCTCTCTCCTGACCTTCATGAGAACCCTCTGAAACAATGAGAAAGGTGGGGTTGCACATACAGCCTCCCTTTCCCCCAATCCTGAAGGTAAGCATCTACTCCGAATGCCTCCGGGTGCAGTCTTCAACTGTAAAACTTCTGAAGCTATGCCTTCAACCTGTCTGCGAATAGATCCACCTACAACAGACCCCACCTCTGGTTCAAACTCAAAAATACCTTCCTGTTCAATCTGCAGTTCCTTGCATCCTTTAGATTTCTCGAACACCAATCCGCCTCTACATTGTTCTTCCCAGGAATATATTGAGCCTGAACCATAGTCTCCCTGCCCAAGCAGTAACTCCAAAACTCCTTTGCCAACTTCACCAACCCCCTCGATTGTGGCCCTAGCAACTTGTTGACATAACGGACCGCTAAAACATTGTCCATTTTCAGCAGCACACAACACTTCAACTGATTCTTTACAAAACTCCACACTGTGAATGAACTTGCCACTAACTCTATATGCACCTCCTTTTCTTTCTCTGATCAACAGCCCTCTGTTGTCACCTATCCGTACCTTGCTCCCCATCCATACAGACTTGCATCCAATTGTAACACCACCTCTTTGACCTCCCCAAAAATGGCCCTTCCGTTTCACGCCACCATGTTCATTAACCACCGATTCACCTCCTGCATTGCCTCCTGACTCATCTCTATCGTTTGTGAATACTTTGCTCTCAAACGTAAATGATAACCTTTCAATCTTTGAAAAGCCCGGTAATACAGGAGCACTGGAAAAATCACCTGAATGGACGCAGATAAAAGTCCCAACAACCTTGTTTCTGACGCAGAGATTTTTGAACTGACTGCCTCACTCTCCTCAATTCCTTGCGTATCTTTTTCACTTTCTCCATAGGTAACTTCAACACACACTCCAAGGTCTGTATCTGAAAACCTAAAAAATTAATCTCCTGCACTGGTATCAAAGAAGACTTCTTGTTCAACACAAAGCCTAAATCCTCCAACAACCTCATAGCTAACTCCGTCTGATCTACTGGCAACTCTCTTTTCTCCGCCACGATCAACAAATCGTCCAAATACATTATCAACCATACCCCTATCGATCTCAACCAAGCCTGCAAAGGTTTCATGACCTTCGTGAAATACCACGGAGCTGACATCAGCCCGAAATGCAGGCTCTTGAATCTCCGTCGCTTTCCTTTCCATCTGAACTGTAGTAATCTCTGTGCTCTACACACACTTGGATTGTTAAATAACCATCCTTCCAGTCCGTCCTTGTTAACCAATACCCTTTTCTTAATAATTCTCTCAGCATGCATATCCCTTCCATCATGAAGTGATTGTAACATACCCAATTGTTTAGTTCTTTCAGATTTATTACCAGCCTCATCCCTTTGTCCTTTTTCACCACTACAAAAAATATGTTGCTTAGAAAGCATGTTGAGCCCTGTTCTGCCCTCTCGAAGGCCCCTTTCTTGAAATTGAATCCACCTCTTGTGTTACCAACCTCTCCTACTACTTTGAGAATCGTAGAAGCCTTGGACAACATTCCTGCACTGGTACGCCTACAAAGTCCATATAATACCACTGAACCATCCTTATCACCCAAGGATCCTGTGTAACCTCTCTCCATCTCGAAACAAACTGAGCCAGTCTTCCGCCCAGTTCTACACAGGTACATGAAAGGTCATTTCCTAAACTCACCTGTTCCACCTCTTGCTCTTCTCTCACTCCGTTATTCACATAACCTTGCTCTCTAAAAACCTCCTTGCTCAGATTTATACCCATACCCATAGGGTCTGAAGCCTTGTGTGAAAGAACCACAAGTGATCCCTTGTCTTGGGCCGGGGTATCGAGCCAGCATTCTCCCGGGCCACCAAAAACTTTACATATGTCCTTCAGCACTATTTGTAATGAATTAAAAGCGCCGACATATCTGGACATGTCCTTGACGAATTCCTCGCCAAACAACATCCCATTATTCTCTTCATCAAACTTCACTCGCTAATTCTGTTAATTTAGGATCTATTTTCATTAAGATGCTTTTGCGTCTTACTATACACAAGGACACATTGGTATTGCCCAGTAAGCAAATCACTCTCTGGACCCACTGGCGAACCTCAAATACATCCACACCAGTATTATTGGTATGTGCCTCCTCGCACAAATCAAACTCTTTCATAAGTGGACACTAAAATGTACAAGAGTCTATCTTGGCACCCCTTCAGGCCCTTATCTAACCCTTTCCTAGGGTCTCTGCCAGTTTTGTTGAGGAATCTTAACATCTTATAGGCCACCTTAGACTGCAGGATAGGTTTCGGGCACTAGGAACATAGCCTTGTCCGAACCTCCATAGGGATTTCCCTGCGTATCCAATATGAAACATACAGTGCCACATGGTTTGCTGGTGACCACTGAGGTGACAAGGAGTGTTGTATTAGTAGAGGATCAAACATCTCCTCACCCTGAGGGTCAACAAAATCACCCATTTCCAATTGTATTTTTTTTGTCCCATTTTCTTTTTCTTACTCTTAACACTTTCTTCCTCAGTCTCATCTAGATCCGACGAGCATGATAACTCTACATATCCACTTGAATAAGTCTCATCACATGCCACAAAATTATGGCTTGTCCCTTTTGCCTTTATAGAATCTTCTTTGGCTTTATAGCACCTTCTGAGTCTGGTGCCTTACGCCCAGACCCTCTATTTCCCTTAAGCATTAAGCTCTATTTTCCTTTCTTAATAACACTCTTTTGGCACCTTCAACCTTAGAATCACTAGCTACCGCATCAACTTCCCCTATTGACCAAAACATCTCCTCATCTGCATTCCTCAAATCACTTTTTTTAAATGCCTCTCTACACTTCTATCTATTTTCCTATCCATTCTCTCTGCCAAATCTCCAGACATTTTTTCCATATATTCTCTCATTTTATCCTCTAAAACATTTCCTTTATCCTGCTCCATAGATATAACTGTTATCTTTCCATAAAATCCAATTCTTGCAATTCCCGTTTGCCTTCCAATACCCTCTAGATGTCAAAATCGCAGCTGACTGAACCCCCCCCCCAAAAAACACTGTGTGACTAGGCAATTACCTCACAATATGAATAATATGGCCAAAATATGGCTGCCTAATCATAAATGATTTCATGTCCTTCAATTACCAAGCCTATAAAATGGCCCCTGCACGCAACGTGTACGGCGGCATCATACCGCCAAATATCAATTCGAACGTGCATCGCAAAGATTTCTTGACACGTGCTGGAAAACCTTTCCTCAACTGCAGTGACCTGCCCTCACGTGCCTCCTCTCGTGAGAT
This sequence comes from Calotriton arnoldi, assembly GCA_963921515.1. Taxonomy (NCBI): domain Eukaryota; kingdom Metazoa; phylum Chordata; class Amphibia; order Caudata; family Salamandridae; genus Calotriton; species Calotriton arnoldi. The sequence continues at coordinate 55,675 of CAWUFW010008451.1, read as the reverse complement.
ACTGTGTCATAAAATATGCCAGTAAGTGCTTTTTTGAATATCCATACAGTTACTGTTCACCTTTCAAACAATACTTCTAAAAAAAAAAACAACCTGCCTCCTAGCATACTCGAAACCAACTCAAGGTCTTTCCTAATCAGCTTTCTCTGTCCTTCGTCACAAATCCCTTGCCTCCCAAGCTAACAAGATATTCATATTAGCCTAAAACGTGTCATACTTAAATCTCTTCTTGTAATTACTTTGTTTATCAATTACCTTTGTCATATATGAAATCATGTCACCATTACACATGCTCAATCAATCTTTCAAACAACATACTTCTGTTTACTTATCCACCCATTTAAAACACATATTCTCATACACCTAAGAAGTAACTTGAAATAGTACTTATCTGTGTATGAGCAGCAACAAAAGAAGTAAGATGGCTGTGTGTTCTATGTTATTATGCATGTTCTAAAGAAGTCTAGAATTTTAAGGATGTTCTATTCTTATTCTAAATTCTTTGTTGCTGCTGTGTATGAGGGCAGTAAAGGAGTAATGCATAATATTGGCCTCCATGCCTTGCCATAAAATCCACAAACCCTGGGCACATTAGAACAACTAACATATTCGGAAAAAGAACACAAATTTAGCAGGGATACCTTTTGTGGAGAAACAGTTATATATGCTAATGCACAAAGTGCTTTGAAATGAAACAAAATGCTGAGAAAAAGTGATTACAACAAGCCTCAGCATTTAAGGGGTTAAACAGTATTTCATGGAAAACACAATAAAACATTTTGGTAATTCACTCCTTTCATGAAGGGGATCCAAGATGCATATCCTTTTCTTTTCACAATTGTTAGGTAAATTGCCTCTATTTCCTCCTCAGAGGAATACCTTCACTTACTTTAATGTTGTAAGATTTGAAGCACTTCCTTGCAATATTATGCTTAATTTCCATAAAATGTGTAGCTGGTGGGGAACATTCATCTTCTTTCCTAATTTTAAGATTTGAGTTCATTTTTTGAATACGTGCTTTTCCCACAATCCATGGAGGCAATGAGCTGCATAAATCACATATTAACTTTTGCAGATAAAAAACCTTTCATTTTATATGGTCCACCAGTAAGGGTATGACATATATTATTGCCAGTTTCCACATTGTTGCAGTTATTTCAACTTAAACAAGGATAAGTGCCTATTTTCCAGGTGAAAAGGTGTTTGTTGCTCATCCATTTCTTTAGAAGTTGCTCTTGCCAAGATCGTTTTAAAATTGTTGGAACCCTCATACACAAACATTGGTGTATACTTGAACAACCTTCTGATTTGCTCATCAGTTTCAATATGTTTCCATTATTTATAAAGGATATTGATGAGCTTGATAGATTTTGATGGAGATTCATAAAGATAACTCTTATGCTTGTTTAATTTGTTTGATCAGTAGACTTTCTTGTTTTAGCTCAAACTTTCTTTGCAGCACCCTTTAGGATTTCATTATGAAAGTCAAGACTCAAGACTGAATTGCTGACTTTAATACTGATTACACTCTTTCAAATATTCAATTATTTCTTTCCACAGCCTAATGATATATTGAAAGTATTGTTTAAAAAAAATATGTTTCCATAGCACCATTCACTGTTTATGATATTGTCATCCTAAAATGTATGCAGAAAGATATTTGCATATGAAGGGGTCACATGAGAATGAATATTTGCTGTCAAACATAAAATAATTGTGGTACGTATGTGTATCTGTAAACGTTGTAAAAGTAAAGTATTGTTCACCTCTCATGCAATAACCATACTTCACGCTGTTGTGCTAGCGTAAAAGGCCATTGATTAGGGCAAGGTTGCTAACATACTACTGAACTTTTATTAACATTAACAATAATTGCAAAATATGAGTCTCAACGTAACCCATACAATGTCATTCTCCCCGCACCATTCACAACTCACCTGCTTCCACTTCCCCAGTAAGACCATATCATTTGCTTCACTCTTCCCCCTTTCACTCGCTGACCTCATCCCATATACCAAATCTCTCCTTCAATTGCCCTCCAAACATCGTCCCTTGTAGAACCTTCCCTTGCTCGTCACATACCGCGCACTGCCATCAGTCACCTGTGCACCCTTCCTCACCCGAGGGGTGGATATGCCCGTATATGACTCATCACCCCTCAAAATTACCGCTATTTCCTGCAACCTGCCCTAAACTGGCAACACACTGCAACTCCAGTACCACCCATCTCCTTACAACATTAACGGTAGGTGGGAGGACTAAAGTTCCCAACTCCCCTCCCAGTGGTGCTTGGTGTCAGGAAAAGGCCGGATACTCCTCTCCTGACACCTTTATAGCCCTACATAAACCCACCCCTTCCCTCTATCTTAACCTATTCCCCACCTAGTCCTGTTGGCCAGCACGAAATGCCCCGATGGGGAAGACTGGTCTATGACCTTCACTTCCCCTGGGGGGTGGCATCATGCAAGAACCACACTCCATGCTGCACTAGCATAAAAGGCCATTTATAAGGACAAGGCTGCAAAATTTATTAACATTAACAATAATCCCAAAATTTGAATCTTAACATAACCCATACATTTTTATTCTCCCCCCACCATTCACAACTCACCCGCTTCCACTTCCCCAGTAAGACCATATTATTTGCTTCACTCTTCCCTCTTTCACTCATTCCAAATACCAATCTCTTCTTCACTTGGCCTCCAAACATCATCCCTTGAAGAACCTTCCCTTGTGCCTCATATTCCACGCACCGCCATCAGTCACCAGTGTACCGTTCCTCCCCCCTGAGGGATGGATATGCCCTGTATATGACTCACCACCCCACCCAAATTACTGCCAACCAGGGAACCCCCCGTAGGGGATTACCTGCCCCACTGGCACTCCCGTGCACCTTTCGCCTCTAATCAATCCAACCTACGGCACCAAATAGTCTCATTCCATAAGGCACTCACCACATCTCGCATTTCCATCATGTAATAAGCGTTCCCCAAGCGCAAGAGGTGCACTCCATCATCCCTAACCAGGCCTGCTCCCTCCTCTTTAAGCCCCACATGTGCAATCACCTTTATGTCATGAGCCTGGCAGAAAGCCCTCTTTGCCCTGTTCAACTTTCTCCGGGTCTTATCAATTGTAGCATGCTTCAAAGCCCCCCTCCAGACCCTGCATGGCACAAACTCAGTCCAAACGACACATGTTACTGAAAAATTCCGTTTGATTGCCTCCAAGTCCTTCTGCATATGTTGGAGGAGTGTCAATCCAGACAAGCGAAACAAGTCATTTTGCCCCAGATGAATCAAAAACATATCCGGTCAGCCCCTCTGCAGAACCAACTTCATCAGCCATGGTAACAACGCACCCCAATGCATTCCCCTTTACCCCACAAAAGCACCTTGTGGTGCCTGCTCCTCAAGCCCATGTTTCGTCCATAAACTTGTTGGTCCGCATATTTCACTGCCCAGTGTACAAAGGAATGCCCCACAATCTAGGTAACCATCTTGGTTCCTGGCCTGCTCACCCTGCAGAAGAGAAAAGAGGCAATTAGCGCAGAGAATTTACTCCCCCCAATTTCCCGCCACCAGGACAGAAACCCTACTATTTTCGCACATACCGCTCGCAGAACCTCGAACTCCACCTGCCAATCTGACAAATTCTACCCCAATACCATCCCAAGTGCGCCACTGCCATCGCTGTCCCAGTCCAGAAAGAGTGTGTATCAAAACCAGATTGGTCTCTACCCAGCCTGCGCAAAGCCATGCGTAACACTGCCAACAACTAAAACGTGGTGACCCTGCTAACCTCCGCGTGACAAAAAACGCCTGATAAACTTCTCCAACAAAAGGAAGGTTCGCCATTCCCAGACAGGGCAGACCTCACTGCAACCATCCTCACCCAGCCATACCCATCGCCTCCTGCCTGCCTGATCCGTCATCGACCATCTCAGCCAGATAACCGACCTCCCATGGTCCAAAAGCACCTCCTCATACAAAACCCCTCCTTATCGGGCAGGTCCCAAAAGTTCAGAAACACAATACGCCCGAAAAAACATCCAACTCGGAAAACCAAAACCTTAAATGGATCGTAATGACACAAAGGCAGAACCGCCAACAAATCCCACAACAGCTTGAACGTGATAGCCTGTAACAACGCTGCCCTCCCCACCCCCTGCTCCCAGCCCCACCCCTTCAAGATCCTCCCAAGAATCTCATCCTTGGCAGGGTCAAAACCCAAATATAGCTTCCCATAGAAGGAGATCCCAGCTAACTTGCCCTCTATAGTAGTATGTGACAAACCTTTATCGATGCAAAAAAGAACAAAACTCAGCACTCCATGTTCTGTGTCCTGCCTCTCAAGGCGCATTCTCTCCGTAGAAATGGCTGAAAACTCCCCAAATTCGCTCCATGCCAACCTGTAACTTCTCCTGGTGGACTCTGCCAATGACTTCTCCACCAGGCCAACTACTCTCACTCCCCCCAGGCCCAGATGTCCACTGGCAATTCTGTCTTCAACTCCTCCGCTACTGGTGTCAGACAGCGAAACTGATGCCACTGCGAATGAAACAAGGAATCTGCTATATCATTGCTGGCCCCCGGCACATGCTTCACCCTGAACACAACATTAAGCTGCAAGCACACCAGCATGAACCTCCTCAACAGATGCAACACCCTCAAGTCTCTCACTCTTTTTCTGTTCACCAGCTCCACTGCGGTCGTATTGTCCACATGGAAAAGAACAGTCCTGTTTCTCAACTCACTACCCCAAACTGCCAACAGCAGAAAAATCTCCAGAAACACAATGCTTCGTCCTTCACTCATCCAATGTGGCGGCCACTGCTCTGCGCACCATCTCCCATCCCAGAAAAGACCAAACCCAGAAGTCCCGGCAGCATTGAAGAATATCTGGACCTGCCACACCGTATTCTCTTCCAAAAAGTCCAAGGACACACCATTGATATCTTCCACGAAAGTCTGCCAAACACACAAGTCCGCTTGTACTCCCAAGGAGATCCGCACCCTGTGGTGCAGCAGCACCGCTGCCGACATGGCCATGCCGAGTTGCCTGCAAAAAGTCCTCCCTGCTCTCACCACCCTGCATACAAAGTTCAGGAAGCCCAACAGTTTTTGCATCACCCTCAACTCAATCTTCCGCTCCTCAATCACCCGTAACAGAAAAACCTTGATCTCATCCACTTTCCCCTTCGGCAGACAAGCCACCCATCGCACAGAGTCCAGCTCAATTCCCAGGAACGTCAGCACAACACTAGGCCCCTCCGTCCTCTCAGGAGCCAAAGGCCCACCAAACTCCCCTGACAAAGTCTCAAATTGTTAGCAACGCCCGGACACAGTCCCCTGATGCACACCTCCGAACAAACAAGAAATCATCAAGGTAATGAGACATCCCACAATGCACACTGCGTCTGTTGAAAACCCACTGCATAAATGTACTGAAGAGCTCGAGTAAGGCAAAAGAAATGGCACAACCCATCGGAAGCACTTTATCCCCAAATATGGCACCTCCAAACTGCATACCAAGTAAAGAGAAATCAGCAGGATGAATGGGCAGCAGACAAAAGGTGTATTTGACATCCCATTTCGCCATCTCAGCCCCCACCCACACCTCTGGAAAAGTTGGATGGCATCATCCACAGAAGCATGCACCACCCTGCTATCCTCCTCCGCAAGGAAATCATCGACCAACCCACCTTCCGGCCCAGATAGGTGGTGAATCATTCTGAATTCCACCAGCTCTTTCTTGGGCACCACCCACAACCAGCGGCGGCCAGTAACATTACAATATGGTGAGGTGCGATGCCCAAAACACTCACCATTTATGCCGGCCTCAGGGTCCGAATGCGGTCTCTGTCCTGGAACTCTCTTCCTCGGCGCTGCCTCGAGTTGTACAAGGGAGGTACTTCCTCCTTTGTAAAACCCAAAACTAACCAATCCTGGAGCTGATTGAGTGGAGCAGGATCACCCAGTGCTCATTTTGAGGCTGGGGGCCTGCAGCTGCAATCCCTCAGCTGTTTCTCAGCCTTTGGATTGTAGGCTCTGAAGTGCACAGGTCCTGGCAGGGGGCTTCATTAATAGTGCAATTGCACTAATCAGCCCCACCCTCTGCCCTCATGCTGTAACAGCGAAAGCCTGGGACATATTAATAAAATGGTATTTATTACCATTTTATTAATGTGTGTGCCTGCTGCACTCGTAGCAGGAGGATCCGCTTCTGCTCCCAATGAGGAAAAAATCAGATCCGCCAAGGGCCACTTAGAGAATGGACCCGCAATCCTACCCTCCTCCACCTCCTTGACCAACTTTGCTGCTACTACCTGAGGAAGTTCCTTTGATGTCCTCAAATTGTCCGCCCACCTACGCCCCCTCAGACCCTGGTACCCAACCCGAAACCCTTCTGTGAAACCCCACTGCAAATGCAAAGCTGCCTCCCTGTCAGGATAAACGGAGAGCCAAGGTACCAAGGTCTCCACTCTAACTGGGGTAGGAGCCCTTTGCTGCAGACTGTCCCCAACCTCTACAGGCCTTCCACTGCTCTGCAGGGCTGGCCAATGTAAAACATTGCATGATGGAATGTCGTCCTCCGCACTTGGAACATTCATGCTTAAACTTGCAGGGGTGCAGCAAGAAGAACTCCTTGTTAAAATTCCAGCACACCCCAGTGGTGGGCAAAGCTGGCTTTGATACATATCCTGCTCCCTGAAAGGACTGGTACGTCACAGGCAGGAAACTGGCTGTATGCGTTGAAGCTGAGGACTGAGTGGACGACATACCCTGCATCCAAAGCTCCGAATCCACTTCCCCCCATGGCTTATCTGGGTTGATACTGAACCTGGCCCTAAACTCCTCATCATAACCCAGCCAGGCATAGCCTCCAAAATGCATCTGTGCCTTGCGAATAATGTCCATGTACTTCACCAAGGCAATCGCCCTATCCAAATGACGCTCACAATATATGCTAGCGTGTATTAAAAAGGATGAGGTCCAGTTCTCCATGTTTATGGGCACCCTCGGTCTCCTGGTCAACTCACACTCTTCCTCTTTGGATCCCTCTTTGGCCTGAATCTCCCTATGCAGGAGTTTGAAAACATCAACATATTCCTATTTCCAAATCCTATTCTTGGTTTTCTCTGGCAAATGGGACCCCAAGGGCATCATCAATCCCATATAAGGCAGTCTCTTCTTATGTTTATCTTCCTCAGTCTCCTCTTTCCTATCTGTCCCAGCAGTACCGTCCATCTGGACCCAGGTACCCTTCACCTGCTTACCACTCTCCACCTTTCTTTGTACCCCTGCCGCTGCCACTGCGCCTGTCAGTGCGGTATGTGATTCATCCACCACACCCTCCCCTACTCCCACAGAACAAGGCTCACCCTTAGCCAATTATCCCCTGCAACCAAGCACAGGCTTCAGGGATAGTTTATTGTCCTTATCTATTTGTTTTGTACAACATGCACTGCTGCAGAACAGAACTGGCCCTCTGCGGTGTCACCATGGGGCCTCATGCTATGAGCAGAAGCTGGTGGAGGAGTCAGAGTCTTGGAAAAGCCAGCTTCCTGCTCACTTTGGATCAGTCACAGAGAAGCATTGTGCCATACCATAAACATACTTTAGCACCTCGTAAGGGGCAATATTTCACTGTATGCATGCAATTACAATACACTAGGGAGACAACAATAACATTGCATGTGCATTTCTGCATTTATTTAGTGCTTAATTCTACCTATGAGGTACTGCAGAAGTGAATGAGTGGATAGATAGCACACTACACCACACATGTTTGGAATAGTGTTAAGCTGAAATATGGTCTATGTGAGAAATGTTTCTGGTGGGACTTCAAGTCGAGGTGTCTGTCTGTAAGCAAAGCATGTAATCAAGAACAAAGGATTGAGAAATCATAGAAAGGTATTTGTGCTATACATTTGCATTCTTGTGTCTAGTTGGAAGAGAGTGGACAATGTGGTAAATGTTTTGGAGTCAGGTGTGATGTAGGATGCAGTGCTCCTTTTGCTGAGATCTTATAGCTGTGTTGATGAATGGTTGTGTAGGCTAGCTGAAAGGTGGAAAAGGTGGTTAGAGATGGGATTACAGCCAGGCACAACAGGAATCCATACCGATTGCCCCACTTCCTTAAGCTTCATTCAGCAATGTGGCAGTTGTGAAATATTTGAAACCCACATAATCAAAATAAGGTGTTGGACCCAATATGTATATCTGTGAATAATTCAAGAATGTGAAATTAAATGTAATCTTTTCCACTATATTTCTCCATTACCATCACCCTAACCTTTTTGCCTTACACAATGTGTTGTGTGTCAGTCTCTGACATTTTATGGCACAGGGATCGAAAGACAGCAGTAATGCCTCTTCCCACTTCCTACTCTTGCACCCTCTGCGTACATCATGTGTAACACCATCACTAACACCTATTATCTTCCCCTACTCCAGCCTGTCCTAAATGAGAGCTAAAATTTACTAACTCCATCCTTGACTTCTCGCAGCCCTGCCCATTCCCCACGGCTGGCCTTACTCTACCCCTAACCATATAACGCCTTCTTTTACACTCTCTCTCTTACTTCATTCTAACCAGTCCCCAAAGTAAGACTGCTTAACCCACCTGTGAGACAGGAATATGGATAAAAAGTGCTTAAACGATATCCCTATATACAATGTAAATTATCTGATAGGATAATAAATTAGTAAGATGGTGCGTGTGCCATTATTTCAAAATTCCCAAATATGTGCCTACAATTGTGTGTAATTCAATGTCATTCATTTTTCCCCATTGGTCCAGGAAGTTGCAGCATATGTGAAGTAGGCAATGGCCAGCTGGATGGATGTGGAGTTGCTCAAAGATGTAACAAACAGAAGCTGTTTGCCTTACTCTGAGTTTAGTAGGGTTTCATTACAAATTTAGAAAGAACTCAATATAGACCAATCTCAACATGATCATAACGAAATAAAGTAAGACTAGGATAAGTCCAAATCTCCTCAAGAGATTTACCCTATATTATATAAAGTAAACAACTAACTCTATGATGACGATACAGATGATCAGGAAAAAGACTTGAGTATTAAATTGTATCAGATGATTTTCCAAAGTAAGCATGAGGAAGCTATCTCTCCCTACACTACCTCAAAAAGGGCAACCCTAAGCTAAGAAACATTTGGTAAAGGTGAAATCAGAAAGGGGTCAGCTGGCGGAGTCTTCAGTAGAAGGCATTCTAAAAATGGGTCAGGTAGCATAAAGCCACATAAGCAGAAGCATAGATCTACTATGCATGAAATCTTAAGATGACTCTTCTGTCCCTCACTACGTTCAGCATAAAATATTAATTGCATTCAGGGTAGATAATCTCACGTGATCCTTGCTAATGAATTTCCTGGCTCTGGCACAACTGGTTACTTCCGCTACCTTTCCCACATCGATAAGTTGCAACTTTGTTCGTCCTTGGTGATTCCTCTCCTCTCCCATGTGAACTCACCTACTTGCTCATTACCGCGCTTCTCCTGGCCAACTATGTCTTCTCATACCTTGCTGTCTAATGAAAACAAAACCTTTCTATGCTAACTAATGAGGTCTTATTCACACGTGCAGTGGAAACAAAATACAAGAAAATGCATTCTGCATTGAAGGTTAAACATGAATTACATGTTAGATTTAAACATGAACATGAACTATACTTTCTTGAGGCCCACTCTAGTCAACTCTAACAGTGCACTGGGGTACAGAATATGTGCACATTTTTACACACACAATAAATACAGCCTCTTAATACATGTATAAATTGTAAGGACTTACAAAGATGTCATTCTGAATGCACTTGCATGAAAATAATTCTTGACACACGTATAAATGTTAAACGTTTGTTTACACATTCACATTCTAATTTATTAACCTCAGAATGAGACACATTTTAGTAACTTTTCCTGTCACCTTAATATATAAATGTTACCTAGACCTTTATTAATCACGTTCTATACACAAACCCTTCATATGGAGTACTTTAAATATGCAATACTCCACTCTCCATAGTAACATTAATCACACAGAATATATTCGAGTGCTGACTACTCATGATTATGATGCACTGCTACAGTATCTCAAATGGGAGCAAGATTACAATTCTCCATTCTCATCTTGCCACGGTGCCTCCCTCCACTCCAATGAGATTGATTATGTTGACAAAATTATGTCAGGCTTCCTACTCACCTGCTGCACTGAGGGTGTGTGAAGGCAGACTGAAGAGATGACCATCATGATCAATTATATAGGCAGTGGAAGTTGGTGCCAAACCACAATGGGGAGCACAAAAAATATACATATAACAAATACACATAACATATACACATACATATATGCATATATACACATATACACATAACATGTACACATAATACACATAGCAAATACACAATAATATACACATTAACATAAATAAAGACGTAAAAAAAAATCATTTACCTTACACTGCTTGCCGCTCCATGTTCTGCAGCACGTCCTCCAAGCTTGATGCCCACAGCCAACTCTATCCTTCAATCAAGACGCTGTTCTAAAGCAACATGGTTGGTTGGAGCGGCTGTCTCCACGCTGTTAGAGTAGAAAAATTCATGTTTGCCCATTGTTCTATGTAAGTTAGCATTCGCTGCGCCACTTTCTATGTGGGCGCCATTTTGAGTTATAATCGAAACCTGTACTTTGCTATTTCCGAGAAAAGGCCTCTGTTGAGTGCTGTTTCTCCAAGGCTATTTTTTTCTTCACTAATGAATACACTGTTCTTATAAGCGCATACCTTTAGATAGAGGCCTTCTCCCACTTGTCTAGTAGCGGGCATGGGCAGAGTGACCTTGATTAGTAGATAGTGTGTGCCCGGCCGCAAAATCGAAACTTATCCTCTGTACTTCATTGTTTAGCTGCATCTACTTGGAAAATTCCATTGTGGGCGTGCCTTCATTGGTTCGGAAATGTACATAATGTATCTTTATGCTTGCTGATGTCAGTCCCTCAGCAGCACTCCTAAGCGACTGGGCAGACTGGGCTCCACTTTGAGTGTACCTAAATAAACAGATATTGGTTTGTATTCTCTACTGTCTGACCGACTCTTCATTTTGTATGGAAGGCTGAGAGGTGGTCGTGAGTGACCCGGGTGACCCTAATCGGGCCACTTCCTTCAGTTGGCGCCCGAACAGGGACTCCTTCGGGTGAGTGACCCATCCCCTTCCGCGGACGTGGGGGAGGTCGAGGCCATCGTCGGGTCGGACTGACGGTTCAGAGATCCCTGTATGAGGAGCATTGATTGCTCGCAGTTGCCCCTTCCATCCTGCCGGACGGCGCCTCGCACAGCGGTTATCCCGACTGGAGTCCTAAACGGCGAAACCCTTGGATCTGACCGTTTGATCTGAAGAGTCGGCAGTGGAGAATTAGTTTGCTTGACCTGCATATACCAGGTGAGTTCGTTTTGGTTCTTTGTGAATATGGTACCATTTTGGTTTGAATTTGGTATGGTCTGAGGACCGTCTTTGGGATAAAAGCATTTGCAATTGCTTTGCCAGGCATAAATAGTGAACTTGAGAATGCCTGGTGTCAGTAAACTGTTTTCTTTGTGCTGTCGCTGTTGTTCTGCAGATGCTCGATTGGAAGAAGCTCAGCTGGTGCCTCCAGATGGCACTCCTAATTTTGATATGTATGTGAAGCATGGTCTTGGACCTATTATGTTTAGTACATTATGGCACAAATATGCGAGGGACAATGCCGAGTTGCAGTGGCCGTTGACGGGCACTTTCGATGAACAAAAGATTGGGGGCCTCATTTATGAAAAGTGACACATTGCTGCCTGAAAATAGCGATGCGTCACTTTTCATTGCGCCCTCCTTGCGACATGCTGGATGCGTCATATTTACAGTATGACGCATCATGTCGCAAGGAGTTACAGATACGTCAGTATTTCTGACGTATCTGTAGGCGAAAAAAGGACGCCTTGCTGGAGTGTGTCACAAAAGTGACGCAACCACAGCAATCGGTCATTTCACATGGGCAAGTCCCATTTCAAATGTGCTCTGCGTCAGTCTTACGCCTGCTGAGAGGCAGGCGTAAGATATTGACGCATTTGCATCCTAGAAGTGGCGCAGTGAAATCTCATAGATTTCACTGCGTCACTTCTACGAGGCTTACTTGCGTCGGAACGCCCACCCTGCATACATTATACCTGGCGCAGGTATAATGTGGCGCGGGGGTTAACAAAGTGACGCATCTACCTAGATGCGTCACTTTGTAAATATGACGCAACATGGTGCATTTTTTACGCCGCTGGTGCGTCACAAAAAGTGACGCACCGGCGGCGCAAAAGTGACGCAAGGGCTCATAAATAAGCCCCTGGGTATTTACAGGAACAGTTGTTCAAGAGGCAAAGTAGAACGTGGCAGAAAGCGGCTAGGCAGAGACGATTGAAGACGGAGAAAGAGGCACGGAAGGGGAAGATGCAGACACTGACTCAGAAGGCTGTAGCGTATGATAAAGAGAAACAGGAGAAGGGAGTTGAATGTGAAGATAGGAGATTTCGATTGCATGTTGATACATCGTATTTGGCTCAGGAGGAAACTGATACTTTTGTGGAAGAATTGTTAGATACCCGACCTCTGCCCCCATATGCCCGGCAAAGGATATATCCCACTGTCCCTGTGCCATCACAGCTGCCTGTTACAGCTGTTCCCACTGTTCCTGTATCTACTGCTGTCGTCTAGATGGCTGTGGCTTCGGCTCCTCCTCCTCCTTCTTTGCCTTCGCCGTCTGTGGCAACTGTGACTGTTAGTACACCAAGCACACCTATTGTTTCGGCATTCCTATCTCCAGTTCTCTCTCCCCCGGCGCACCCGCCTGCAACTATCCTACCCGGTGCTTCTGTTGCCTCTCCATCTTTAATGGTTCATTTCCCAGCATTATTGGGTGCTGAGACGCCGACACGTGGATTTGAGGATAGAGATTTGACAACATTTAAGGAGCGTATGGGCCCTTTTGTGCAGTCGGCGGTGGGGGATGAGGAGAAGAAGGAAGTAGCTAATCAGGCTGCGCAGTGGGGTCGTAATCCCATTTACAATGTGGAGGATGTTTCGGGTGTGATGAAAGATTATGAGCCCTTTGTACAGCAGCATGCTCTTAAACATATGTCCTCTCTGTTGATTGGCCTTTGGCAGCAACATTTTGGGGACGACGTGCCACAAAGTTTATTCGATATTAGAGATCATGCGTACGCCAGTGAGTTAGACCCAGGCCAAGTTTTTGGGAACATTACCACGTTGGTTGCCTATAGGGGCAGGTTGCATGAGAAGAGTCCTACCCCGGTATCTCAGTTCCCGATGAGAGAAGTTCATCCCATATATCACCCAGAGATACCAGAGTTAACGGATCAGCGGGGTAATGTTACTCGAGCGGGTGTAGCGGCTTGTTTCCAAGAACAATGGGTTTATACTCTGTGGAAACGGAGTGAGGTTCTATCCCTTAAGGCTCATTTGCCCGACCCTAGGAAAACTCCTACAGCTTATTATAAAGAATTGACTGAAGCTGCCTCTTCTACTATAATGACTCTTGCTGATATCGAATTGTTCTTTGGTCTCCTCGTTCCAGTTGATATTTGGAGACAGGTTCATACTCAAGACCATGTTGCGGAATTGGGTGGGATCAGGTACGAAAGCCAGGTGATAAGCCCCGAGCCGAGATACTTGCTTTGCCAGGTTGCATAATTACATACATGCATTCTCTTATCCCGCCGAAGAAAGTAAGTTGGGACAAGCTGACGGCTTGTCGACAGGAGAAGGATGATAGTGTGTCTGATTTCTTTACTCGTTTTGAAGATATGTTTTTGGATTATAGTGGGCAGGATATGTCTATTGAGGGAGGTGTTCGATTGTTTGTTGACAGGTTTGTTTCTAACTTACTTCCTGAAATTGCAACTCGTTTAAAAGCATCTGAGAGTACCTGGACCATCTCTTCCCCTTCTGTTATTTTGAATGTGGCTCAATATTATGAGCATCGTGATCAGGAAGAGAAAGAAAAGATAGATAAGAAGAATAAGGATTTAAAGACGAAGGTGCTGTTGCAGCAAGCGTTTAGAGACACCAGTGGGGCCGAATCAGTGTGCATATTGTAAGGAGGAGGGCCATTGGTGTAGTGAGTGTCCAGTTCTTTTGCAGAAGGTGGCGGTTCCTAGAGGGCAGGTCCTCGTGGACGAGGTCGTGGGACTGATAGAGCCCAGAGTGCTGCAGTCTCACAGGGTCGTTCTGATACCAATTACTTTGATGACCCTCATGATGGACAGTATTACCATGATGACTATGATATGGATGAAGCGACAGGAATGTCTTACAGCTAGGACAGCCAGGGATAGAGTGAGGGACCAGTTCCGATACCTGTAGACCAGCGTGGTAACAGCGGAACTGCAAGGTTCGACTAAGGAATTTTTGGTGGACACAGGTGCAACAAAAAGTTCTGTTTCTCGAAATATGGTCCCTGGGACGGCTCTGTCTGGCCATAATAATGTTTCGGTAGGTTTTTCAGGTGTACCGGTTGTGAGCCCCATTTCAAGACCCCTTGCATTGACTATTGGTCCCTTTACTGTGGATTCTCCATTTTTATTGACATTCAATTGTGGTGAGAATTTGATGGGTTTGGACTTGTTGAAGGAATTGCATGCTACTATTTATTGTTCTCCGTAAGGTGTTTATATGACGATGGGCCCAAATGTATGTACTAAACAGTGCTTGTCTCTCCCTCTTCCCACTAAATTTGCTGATGTACCATCTACTCTATGGGCAACGGGTGATACAGATGTGGGACTGCTGCTTATACCTCCGGTTTCGATTCAGGTTAAAGATAATGCTGTTTTGCCTCGTATCCCTCAGTATAAAATACCACAGGCAGGGGAGATAGCCTTATTGCAAATTATTCAGGATTTGATCAGGAAAGGAGTAGTTGAGGAGACGTCTGCTAATATTTGCAATAGTCCCAGTCTTCCGATTCCTAAATGGACACCCTCAGGTTCCCCTGATGATCATGAAGATGTTTACCATTTTGTGATTGACTTGCGCAAAGTTAATAAAATAGTGGTTCCCCAGTTTCCAGTGGTTCCAGATATTACCACACTTTTGACAATGATTCCTTCCACCGCTAGATTCTTTTCTGTCATTGATTTGAATAACGCGTTCTTTAGTATTCCTATTCATCCATATAGCAGATATCTGTTTGGGTTCACCCTAGCTGGTAGGAGCTTTTGGTTCTGTCAAGCTCCTCAGGGCTATACAGAGAGTCCAAGCATTCATAGCCAAGCGTTAAAAGGTCAGTTGGATTCCCTTTTGCTTCCTTCAGGTGATGTATTGGTGCAGTATGTTAATGACCTCCTTATTGCTTCTGACTCAGAGCAGGGTTGTAAAGATAGTATGGTTAAATTATTGTTGCATTTGGCTCAGCATGGCCATAAAGTTTCTTTTTCTAAATTTCAGTATTGTCGACAGAAGGTCACCTACTTAGGTCACCTACTGTCGAAGGAGGGTAGGAGGTTGACCCCTGAGCACATCAGTACCATTGTTAAAATGCCTATTCCACAGACTCAGAAAGGTGTATTACTTCCTACTGTCGACAGTGGATACCTAACTACTTCCTACTAATCAAACCCTTGCTTGCCTTAGCAACGAAAGAAGTGCATGAGCCTTTGCCTTGGACGCCTGAATGTCAGCAATCTTTTGAGCAATTGAAAGCTGCGCTTTGTTCAGCTCCAGTACTTGGCACCCCCAATTGCGGCAAACCGTTTGTGTTGTTCGTGCATGAGATGGCTGGTTGCGCGCTTTCTGTCCGAACACAAAAATTTGGAGATAAGTAACGGCCGTGTGCTTATTTCTCTGCTGTTCTTGATCCAGTCACGAGAGCCATCCCAAGTCGTCTAAGAGCAGTCGCGGCTGTGGCCACTTTGATCAGACAATCGGCTGGACTTGTACTGGATACTGATCTCACAGTCATGGTACCCCATGCTGTGGATACACTTCTGAATAAGACAAAGACACAGCACCTTACCAGTGCAAGTCTTACTGGCTATGAATTGACATTGTTTGCTGAACATATCACGATCAAAAGATGTGCTACTCTGAATCCAGCCACGTTACTACCCCTCCCTGCTTTTGCAGATCAAACAGCTAAAGAAACGGCTCGGACAAAGATGAAAACAATGTTTGTAGCAGGTCCGGCTAGGTGGGTGCCTGAGGTTGTCATGTTCGAGGACACCCTTGAAAATGTAAAAGAGATACAAAGCGAAACCACAGTAGAAGAGTGTGGCAGGAAAGTACAGCACAATTGAACGATGAGGGATGTTGGATTGATAAGTCAGGGAAGCAGAGATGGATGTTGCCCGATGCATATGTTCTCCCTGTGGTTACGATGGCCCATGGTCCAGCCCATATTAGTGCTAAGGGTATTTGCACGTTGTTGGACCCTGTATGGCAGAATGACAATATCCCTAAGACAGCGGCACATTTAGTGAAGTACTATATGATGTGCATGATGCACAATCATGGAAAGGGTACCCCTACACAGCCTGGTAATTTTGCACCGCCCACTTTTCCTTTTGAAGTCCTTCAAATGGACTACATTGAGTTAGAGAGATGTAATAATTTGAAGTATGTTTTGGTGGTTGTATGTGCATTTAGTAAATGGGTTGAGGCTTATCCCACTAAAGACAATACAGCCATTACGACTGCAAAGGTACTCCTGAAGGAGTTCTTTCCTTGTTTTGGCTTGCCCCCATTGATTTGGAGTGATAACGGAAGTCATTTTAATGCAAAAGCGATCCAATTGATTTGCGATGGTTTACACATAAAGCAAAAGTTCCATGCTGCCAATCATCCACAGTCAGCAGGTTTGGTTGAGAAGTATAATGGTACTCTCAAGCTCAAACTAGCGAAAATTCAGGAGTCGACAGGGTTAAAGTGGCCAGATGCTTTACCGTTAGCTCTTTTGTCAACAAGAACAACGGCACATTCTAGGACAGGATTGTCACCGTATGAGGTCATGTTTGGACGCCCGCCAAAAATCTGGGGCGTCCCGCGACCTCAGCGGTTCTCTGATATTGAGTACCCATTGTTGATTGACTATCTTGGCCAGTTAACCGTAAGTTTGCATCTATTCACCAACAGGTCCAGGACACCCTGTCAGCTACACCAGAGGGGCCTGGGTACAACATTCAGCCTGGTGACTTCGTGTTGATTAAAAACTTTCAGTGGAAGAAAAGTTTGGAGCCTCGTTGGAAGGGACCAGAACACGTCCTTCTAGCAACGCGCACCGCGGTCAAGGTCGCTGGCCGTAAAAACTGGATTCATGCGACACATTGTCGCAGGATTCCCTTGCCCCTGCCCTATGACCAGTGGGTGAGGGATGGACTGGGGACTCTGAGTGTGAGACAGTGTCTGGGTTTGTCCCTTTCAGTGATGCCAAGCTGACCTGTACAAAAACAGATAAAGAAAATGATAACGTGCTGAATGCAGCAGTTCCTCCGGAAATACAAGCTATCCAGGAGCCCTTATTTGTTGACCATTGTGTGCCTCGAGTCACAAGGTACAATTTGCGCCCTCGGCTGAGGGGCGGTGCACCAAAGGAGAAGAAAGATTAGTTAGGGATGGACTGCGTAAGTCAGGGTGTACTTTGCTATAGTACCTGCGGAGTTAGTTCAGGTTGATGAGAGTTTTGTGCGCTGTTTGTACATTGGACAGGATAGATCAAAGTATCCCTTGGGGGTACATTTTCCTGATCGACGTAGGATATGACCTTAGGACAGAGCAAGCTCCACCGCCGGTGCTCAAGAGCGCCAACGTATTGATGGACAAGAGGAGCCTGTACCAGTGAGGCTCTGACGGACACTGGGAACTTGTATATTTCTCTTGCATTTTGCCCCCATTTCATCATTCGTTATGCATCCCTTTGGTAGAATGGTTGCTGAGGAGGAGCAGCCAGTGATTCTTGTTGCCCAGCACAATGCAGTGTGGACCCGTAAACAAAAGTTAACAAGTATTGCTCTTGTGATTTTGCTGTTAATCATGTTATGTGGGGTATCAAGGGTTCTGGAAAGTGATCAAAGTGTACCTTTACATAGTAAGGATAAGGTTGTTCCTCAAGCCCGGAAGAAAAGGATGGCCTGAGCGATGTGTTTCAAGAAACACACAAGAGGTTTTTTGGAGAAGGGACTGCTTGTTACCCCACTGAATCAGTCACTAGCCTATAGACAGCATATCCATTGTCAATTATACCTATACTCGGCCCCTTGGCTTTGTAGAAGTGCGAGGAGTATTTGGGTTTGGTTATCCAGGTCTTTGTCTATATCATGGAAAGCCACGAAGAATGGGATATCCGGGGTGTGACAACAACACTTATTGCGACAACTTCTATATGGAAAAACAGAATATAACGTTGGTGGGTTACCAGTATAAGGAATTGACAGTTCCCCGAGAAGCTGGTTATTACCCTGCTTGTTGTTCAATTATCAATTTTACTGACACTATATTGTATGTCAATTGTTCAGGGATAGTATTGCGTAAGGGCACGTACTCTTTGGTAAATACAAAGGACCCCAGTACCTTTGGGAGGAATCCAGGTATTCTGCAGTAGATTATAGTAGACCGGTGTATGCACCCCCAGGGTTTTTCTTTTTGTCAAATGGGACTTATTCAAATGTCCATAATGGTATGGATGATGTGGCACTAGGGATGGTACTGCCTTCGTGTGTACCTTGCAAACATGCGAAGCCTCAAGTAAGATGGGTTAAAAGGACATTGACCTAAGAATTCTGTGAAGTAGTGACATATCTTGAAGTCAATAATTATAATAATGGTATTACTTTTGGGTACATTCTTTCCTCCATAATTACATTTGGTGGTACTGCTATGGCCAGGGGTGAGAAAGCTAGAGAATATTTTGGATGTAAGCTGCAAATATTATCTAACTCCACAGCAGCAGCTTTGTGTGACATCACCACCCAATTGGAAAGTATGCGAATATATTCTGAGCAGACTAGATATGCAGTCGATTTCATCCTAGCTAAGAGGCGTGGTGTGTGCGCGGTAGTAGGAGACCAGTGTGTAGTCAGGATCACGAATATGGAAAAGAATATTACCCAACACATTTTAGACATCTTAGAAAATGTTAAAGGAATGGAACGTGGGAACTGGAATTGGTCTCTTTTTGGCAGCTGGGGTTGGATCCTTGAAAAGGTGATTTATTTCATTGTGATCTTGGTCTCTTGCTGTGTCCTTGTTCAATGTCTTCCCTTCTGTTGTTCTTATTGCACCACTCTTCCCAGCCCTAAAAGGAAAATATCGATTCATGACACCAATTCTGCAATTATGGTTCAAAAGGAGATCGATGACCTAATGCAGATAGATGAGGGCATTTTCGAGACTTCTTCCCTCCTTACGGTCTCCCTTTCTGATGCTGACAGTATGGATTGTTCCTAAGCAGTTTACTTATGATTTTCTGTTTTATTGATTTGTATGTTCTTTGCTATTACTAGAAAATGTTTAGCTCATGTTAAAAGGAGGGTCGGTTAGAATAGAAAAATTCATGTTTGCACATTGTTCTATGTAAGTTAGCATTCGCGGCGCCATTTTCTATGTGGGTGCCATTTTGAGTTAGAATCGAAACCTGTACTTCGCTATTTCCGAGGAAAGGCCTCTGTTGAGTTCTGTTTCTCCAAGGCTATGTTCTTCTTCACTAATGAATACACTATTCTTATTAGCACATACCTTTCCCTTTAGATAGAGGCCTTCTCCCACTTGTCTAGTGGCAGGCACGGGCAGAACGACCTTGAGTAGTAGGTGGTGTGTGCCCGGCCGCTGAATCAAAACTAATCCTCTGTACTTCATTGTTTAGCTGCATCTGCTTCGAAAATTCCATTGTGGGCGTGCCTTCATTGGTTCTGAAATGTACATAATGTATCTTTATGCTTGCTGATGTCAGTCCCTCTGCAGCACTCCTAAGCGACTGGGCTCCAATCTGAGTGTACCTGAATAAACAGATATTGGTTTGTATTCTCTACTGTCTGACTGACTCTTCATTTTGTATGGAAGGCTGAGAGGTGGTCTTGAGTGACCCGGGTGACCCTAATCGGACCACTTCCTTCAACGCTCAAAAAAGCACTGTAGGACTGTGCCTACTTTCTCCAACCCGGCTGCCCAAGACAGCTGGGTTGGAGAGGTTTGAATTGCGTTTGTCGGTTTGGCCATAGCAAGGTAGCGCGCCAAACCAACATGCGCAATGCAAACTTAAGTGGGTACTCCTCACTGCTGCTAATCATTGGCAGCAGTGACACACTGGTTCCGCTCTGCCCTCGCACTCTATTTGCTGGCAGAAAGTGCCAAAAATAAAATGGCAATAAAATAATGTTATTACTATTTAATTTTTGACACTTTCTGCCAAGCAGTATGGGGGGCAACGCCCCTCTGCTCCCACAGAGGAACCACTGCTGGGATTGGAAATTTATTTTCTGCTTCACAGACTCTGGCTCTGCCTCTTGCTAATGAGTCAGTCACAATGTGCATAGGTAGAGCAAGAGGGCAAGGCTTGGCCAAGTGCAGCTACTTATGTGTTTGTTTGTATGATTGCTTTCAGGTGTGATTGGTGAGGTTCATCCACATCCAATGGTAAAGTTTGCTTCCTAGAATCTATGATTCTCAATATTATGAATGTAAATAAAGGCCAACAGCATCCTATTTATGCAGAAGGGGCCATATTAGTCTCTTCATTTATAAAAATTAAGTGCACAGTTTTCATGAAGAAAGTGAATTCAGAATTTTACACCCTCGATTTAGCCTTGCAGGCATGTAACATTATGCTCTCCAATTTTTCAGCGTGAATATGGCCCAAAGGGACTCCCTCATTCAGAATGCAATTTGCAGATTAAATTAAAAGTGCAAAACGATTTTTGTAATTTCCGTCAGTCAGTTTCACGCTCGTAAGAGGATTCTCACAGACTAGTATTTTATGTGAGTAATTCTCCTACTGTGGATGTAAAATGGGAGATCCATGGGAAGAAGGAATACCCTGGAAGTTTGTAAACACCTCCTCAAGCTTAGACATTTACGATATTCAGAAACAATTTTTCAACACCAGTGGCGGCTGCTTTTTCTGGGCGGAAGGGCTATGCCCTTGCAATTTTCATCATTTTGTGGATGGTAATTGCTAATAGTAATTACCATCCATGTTGTTTTTAAATTTATGGGTCTACTACAAGTAGGAAGTATTCAGGCAGCACTAAATACTTTTGTTGTCCTCCTGTCACGGCACACTCTCCGACCCTCTTGTATGCGAGGGCAGGCAACCATACTCATTTTCAGACACATGCTCCAGTGTGCATGGTTCTGTCATTTCCTATAATTTGATTTAGGCATAAGGGCTTACCTTACATCAGCCCTGGCCTTCTATTTGAGGGCCTTGCGGAACCACCCCCATATGACGTTGCAGCAGCATCGGTTCTTAAGGCTGCACTGGGTGCATAGGGCATTAGCCCTGTACTTTCTGGGCTGCGCATCACTCATGAATCACCAACTCCACCCTTTCTCAAGATGTCACAGGCTGAGGTGGGGTCGGCAAACATCACTGACCCCACCCCAGCCTGTGACGACTTGGGAAAGGGTGGGGTTATAGTGTGATAATGACTAACCACAGGGAGCATCCATATGTCCAGAGTGCTCCTGTAGGCCTGGCATTGTGTTTCCCAAGTTAGAGGGCTGGCCCCAGGGTCTTTTTTAGAGAAAAGAGCAGGCCAGGCAGCACCGAGAACAGGAGGCTGGCAAAGGGAGGGGCTGGAGTCCATCCTCGGCACAGGTACGAGCATCTGCCTAGAGAAAGAAGGGAATTGGGGTGGCTGTGTGGATTATACTGGGAAATGAGGGCTGCATTTATGAAGCATCTTCCTCTCAGCTTTATAACCATTTCTTCAATAATGTGACGCCTTGCCATGGTTATAAGGAAGCACTCTGTAATATTTTGTTTTCCGTTTATTACATTGAATTATTGCATTCTGCCCCATTATTAACCCCATTATTATCCCCACTGGCCTCTGACAGAGCCAGTCCAATAAAATGTTCCACTGTTGGTTTATTCTTTATATTGGGACTTCCAGCACAAATCAGCCTGATTTGTGCTTGAAGTACCAATATAAAGAATAAACCAACAGTGGAAAATAAATTGGAGTAACAATTGGACTTTTGTGTTGTCTTCGTTCTCGAGAAGAGAGATAAATGATTTGTGTATTCTTTTACAAGGATTGATATCGCGGATTAAGTACTGTACTTATGCCTTTAATATATCCATGACTTTTATGGTTATGTTAACTAATCTATGAGGGTGCTGAATGAGGTTCTAATGAATACTTATTGGTTGTACATTAGCTTTCTAATTTACCGTTGTCACCTTTGGTAGTAGGGAGTCTGAACAGTGATAGCACCTCTGTGAATACAAAATGTTTTTATGAATTTTTCTCACACACTATTTGATTGAGATAACACGCCAGTATATAAGGTGTGGTAACTTTCCCATTGGGGACCACTACTACCACGTTTTTGAATATGCTGTGAACATATATGCACATCACAAAAATAAATGCAGGTAAGATAGGTCAGATGGTTAACATTCCTGCTGCAGTAATCTGTGTGCAAGCTGCAGGACCAAGTTAACATACTAATTAACTAGCTCAGCAGGGTAGTGGACCATCCCCAGGGGTTCACTGAAACTTGAAGGTCGTAGCTTAGATTCCAAGCAGCATTGCTGAAGAGATTCAGTTAACCTGCTGCGCATTTGTACATGTAGTTTGCAACTATGAGTAAACTCGCATAGCAATGTATGTTGTTTTGGGCAATGTGGTAATTCATAGGCTTGTCAAGGCAATATCTGTAATTAGTGCAATAACTATGACCTGAATCTTTAGCACTAACCTAAAAGTATTTTTTCCCTCTCATCTTACTTGCACATTAGGCAGCTCTGGCCTCTATGTGTGTGCAAGTCACTAATGCATTAAGCAGCCCTGGCCTTTCTGACCAGCTCCCCTTATCCTCACATGCCACTTAACCTTCATGCACATGTAGGTAAGAGAACACATTTTTACAAATGTTTTATAAGGGAGATCCCAAGTATTTTTCCTGGTAACTGCACCACTGGGGAGGCAAACTAGGAATGAGTGTTCCTGTAAAAACTACTGCTTATAGGTCATTTTATTAAGGAAACTGTATTCAAAAAGGCACCATTTTGTGCCATTTTATATATATTTTTTTCTTGGGGGAGAGACCCCTAGCGCCACCCTGGGGAGAGATATGCCCAGTCACTGCACTCTCTTGAGCAAATTCATGGTTTTGTTACACCTCACCACTTTGAAATGTCAACTCACCACTTTGAAATGTCACGAGCCGCCACTGTTCAATCAATCAATCAATCAATCACGGCATTTATAGAGCGCGCTACTCACCCGGGAGGGTCTCAAGGCGCTGGGGGAGGGGGTAAGTTACTGCTCGAACAGCCAGGTCTTGAGCTGCTTCCTGAAGGAGAGATGGTCCTGGGTTCGCCGAAGGTGAGTGGGGAGGGAGTTCCAGGTCTTGGCTGCCAGGTAGGAGAAGGATCTTCCTCCGGCGGTGGCTCTGCGGATGCGTGGTACGGTGGCGAGGCGTGGCTGGTTGATCGTAGCTGGCGGGTGGGCGTGTAGAAGGTCATGCGGTCGTTGAGGTACTTGGGGCCCAGGTCGTGGAGGGCCTTGTGTGCGTGGGTGAGGAGTCTGAACGTGATTCTCTTGCTGACGGGGAGCCAGTGCAGGTCTTTCAGGTGTCCGGTGATGTGGCTGTGCCGGGGGATGTCCAGGATGAGTCGTGCGGAGGCGTTCTGGATGCGCTGGAGTCTTTTTGAAGTTTGGCTGTGGTTCCGGCGTAGAGGGTGTTCCCATAGTCCAGTCGGCTGGTGACGAGTGCCTGGGTGACGGTCTTCCTGGTTTCAGTGGGGATCCATCTGAAGATCTTGCGGAGCATGCGCAGGGTGTTGAAGCACGAAGATGAGACGGCGTTGACTTGTCTGGTCATCGACAGGGAGGAGTCCAGGATGAAGCCCAGGTTGCGTGCGTGGTCCGTTGGCTTGGGCGCGGTGCCCAGGGCCGGGGGCCACCAAGAGTCGTCCCAGGCGGAGGGTGATGAGCCCAGGATGAGGACTTCCGTCTTGTCTGAGTTCAGTTTAAGGCGGCTGTTCCTCATCCAGTCGGCGACGTCTCTCATCCCGTCGTGTAGGTTGGCTCTGGCGGTGGTGGGGTCGTTGGTGAGGGAGAGGATCAGCTGGGTGTCGTCGGCGTAGGAGATGATGTTGAGGTTGTGTTGGCGTGCGATGGCTGCGAGGGGGCTCATGTAGACGTTGAAGAGGGTTGGACTGAGTGAAGATCCTTGTGGAACGCCGCAGATGACTTCCGGTGGCCTCGGATCTGAACGGGGGAGGCGGACTCTCTGGGTTCTTCCGGCGAGGAACGAGATGATCCATTCCAGTTCTTTCTCTCGGATTCCGATGTTGCTGAGGCGCTTCACTAGGGTGCGGTGGCAGACGGTGTCGAACGCCGCGGAGAGGTCCAAGAGGATGAGGGCTGCTGTTTCCCCGTTGTCGGTTAGGGTTCTGATGTCGTCGGTGGCTGCGATAAGGGCGGTCTCGGTGCTGTGGTTGGCCCGAAACCCGGACTGCGAGGGGTCGAGGGATCCATTCGTCTCGAGGAAGGCGGCAAGCTGTCTGTTGACGGTCTTCTCGATGACTTTGGCCGGAAACGGAAGGAGCGAGATGGGACGGTAGTTCTTGAGGTCGGTGGGGTCCGCCGTTGGTTTCTTCAGGAGGGCGGTAAGCTCGGCGTGCTTCCAGCTCTCCGGGAAGGTGGCGGTGTGGAAGGAGGAGTTGATGATGTCCCGGAGATGGGGTGCGATGGTGGCGTCGGCTTTGTTGAAGACGTGGTGTGGGCAGGGGTCGGTTGGTGATCCGGAGTGGATGGAGTTCATCGTGCGGGTGGTGTCTTCGGTGCTGATCGGGGTCCAGTTGCAGAGGGTGGTGGTGGCGGGCGTTGGTTCGGCGGTAGGGTGCGTGGTCTGTGCGGTCGAAGCTGTTATGTATGTCGGTGATCTTGCGGTGGAAGAACGCGGCGAGTGAGTTGCAGAGGTCTTGCGAGGGGGTGATGTCGTTAGTTTCCGGCGCTGGGGTTGGAGAACTCTTTGACGATGCTGAAAAGTTCCTTGCTGTCGTGGGCGTTGTTGTCCAGTCGTTCTTTGAGTGCCGACTTCTTGGTGGCACGGATCATCTGGTGGTGTTTGCGGGTGGCGTGCTTGAGGGCGGTCCTGTTGTCTGTGGTCTGGTCGAGTCGCCAGGCTTTCTCGAGAGTGCGGCAGTTCTTCTTGGATTCCTTGAGTTCGTTAGTGAACCAAGGGGTTTTCTTGCTTCCGGGTCTGCTGGGAGGGTTTTTTAGTGGTGCGAGGTCGTCGGGCGCAGGCGGTCAGCCACTTGGCGAGGTTGCTGGCTGCTTCGTTTGGGTCCAATGTGTTGGTGGGTGTGTTCTGGCTGAGGGAGGCGGTGAGCTGCTCGGCGGTGATCTTGCTCCAGCTCCGGCGGGGAGCCTGTTGCGGGTGGTGGTGGGTCGCAGTCTTTCTGAAGCTGAAGTGGACGCAGCTGTGGTCGGTCCAGTGGAGTCCGGTGGCGTGGCTGAAGGAGATGTGCTTGCTGGAAGAGAAGACGGGGTCAAGCGTGTGGCCGGCGTAGTGGGTGGGCGTGTTCACCAGTTGCTTGAGTCCGAGGTTGGCGAGGTTGTCCAGCAGGGCGGTGGTGTTTCTGTCGTTGTTGTTCTCCAGGTGGAAGTTGAGGTCCCTAGGAGGATGTAGTCGGCGGAGGGCATGGCGTGCGGGCTGATGAAGTCTGCAACACCTTTCCTCCCTGGAAATGGCTGTAAATAAACTCATGTAAAGTTCTAGCATATTTCCAGGTTGGTAAAAAGAAGGGAACACAGTCACACCCCAAAATTGGTGGGTGTATTGGGAAAAGAGTATCGCCACGGGGAAGAATATTTTCCAGTGTTTACACTTGCTGTCTGTTTGTTTTTTTAAGTATTTGTGTTTTCGTAGTCTCAATGGAGTTCACCAACCATTTTTCCCTGGAACACGTTTCAAGGAATAACATGAAAAGTTATGATTTTTAGACTGGTGGACATTTGCCCCTGCTCAATTTTACGAACCTGCGGGTGCCGCTTTCCAACTGTTTTTAAGAGTAGTGTCCAATATATGTTCTATAACTTTCATCATTTCGAGGCTGCAGGCTAGCAAGAGAGAACAAGATTTGAGTCGAACATTTTAATCTTTATAGGCAGTAGGAGCTTGGTTCCTAATCTGATTTGCTCAGTTTGAATCCCAGTACACATATTAAACAAAGCTTACCACATGCCTGATTTTTTTGATAGGTTCAGTAAAGGCATGAACAGGAGCATGGTACAGATAGGGCCAAGGCAGAGATAGCGTGAAAGCAATTTTAAAGCTTAAGCAGTACAGTGCCAATAACCTTGGACAATACTGTTATTGAGTCTTCAGGCCTGCAAACCTTCCTTTCACAAAAATCCAATTCCATTAACACAATTTAATCATTTTTTACTTGGAGGCAAAGAAAGGAAGGGGAGCACGTTTTTCTTAATGGTTACATGCCAGCATTTAGTCTGTGCATCCTTGGCCGCTCTTATAGTGTAGAAGAATAAATCAATTAACAATAATATTTCGGAATAGAAATTGGGTATTAGATTTCCACTTATTTTCTTTAACTGACGCCAAACCCCAAAAATGTGGTGTTATTTATGTTGGCCTTAACATGGAACATATCACAAACGTCCAGGGGCTTCAAAATACCTTTACCTAATGCATTCTGTTTGAGACCAATTTGGGACTGAGACAGCATTTAAGTCAAGGAAAATACCCCCGAGGACTAAGCATTGTTAAGTGCAAGTAATTTTGTTTATCCACTGACCAGAGGCTGAAAACGTTCTTTTAAAAACACTGCAAATGAAAAAATGGTACTGTGAACCTTTATCCTAATTAGATATGGAGAAGTGTAATCTTGATCCCATCTGAGATATGGTAGGAGTGCATCATATTCATCCATAGTCAGCACTCCAATATTCTGTGTAATTAACGTTACTAAAGGGAGTGGAGTATTGCATATTTAAAGAATTCCACATGACATACTCATGTATATAACGTGATTAATAAAGGTTTATGTGACACTTACATATTAAGGTGACAGGATAAGTTAACATAAATATGTCCCAATGGGAGGTTATTAAATTTGAATGCATGTAAACGTATGTTTAAACATTTATACGTGTAACAAAAATGTATTTCATGCAGGTGCATTTATACATGTATTAAGGAGCTGCATTTATTGTGTATGTAGAAATGTACACATATTTAGTAACCCTGTGCACTACTAAAATTGCCTAGAACGGGCCTCGAGAAACATTTTGGTCCATGCTCATGTTTACAGTTTAACATGTAATTCGTATTTAACCTTCAATGTAGAATGTGTGTACTTGTTTTTTGTTTCCATTGCAGGTATGGAGAGAGAAAGCCTCATTAATTAGCATAGCAGGGTTTTATTTTCCTCAGATAGCAAGGTATGCGAAGATGAAGTTGGCAAGGAAAAGCGTGGTAACGAGCAAGGAGGCGAGTTCTCACGGGTTAGGAGAGGAATGACCAAGGACGAGCGAAGTTGCAACTTGTAGATGTGGAAAGGTGGTGAAAGTATCGAGTTGTATCCGGGCTACGGAAATTCACCAGCAAAGATCACATGAGATTGTCTATTCTGACTGCAATTGATATTTTATGTTGGACGAAGCAAGGAAAGGAGAGAGCCATCTTAGGTTTTCACAGAGAGCAGACCTATACTTCTGCTTTTGTGGCTTTATGCTACTTGACCCATGGTTGGAGTGCCTTCTACTGAAGACTCCGACAGCTGACACCTTTCTGATTTCACCCTTACCAAATGCTTCTTAGTTTAGGGATGCCTGTTTAAGAAAATGTAAGGAAAGATAGCTGCCTCATGCTTATTAAGGAGAATCATTAGATGAAATGTAATACTCAATTCTTTTTCCTGATCGTCTGCATCATCGCATTGAGCTAGTCGTCTGCTTTATATTATATAGGGTAAACCTCTTCAGGAAATTTGGTCTTATATTGGTCTTTCTGTACTTTTATATGATTATGTTGAGATTGGTCTATATTGATTTGTTTCTAGATTTATAATTAAACTCTACTTAATTCAGATTAAGTTGTCGAGTGGACTATTGTGTGACCACATTGGTTGCACTAGAATGAGATGTTAACAAGTGATAGTTTTCTCCCTTTAACTCTCATGCTGCTAGAAAAGTTGCCCCTCTGGAGATAAATATTTGACTGGGCCCAAGCTCCAACAACTGATAGCATTATCAGATGGTTAGCTCTCAAACTAAAGGGAGTTAGAATCTAACCTAGGATAATCTAAACCCCAACCCCAGTGACCCTAGTCCGGAATCCAGGGTCAAGACGTGGAGAATAGACTGAGTTCCAGTGGCGTGTGTTGAAACAGCGACAGCAGATGAGTGAGTATCAGTAGGGAAGGATGTGTGAAAATTATGCTTAGCTTTGTGGTATAATATTGATTGTGTGATGTTTGACGGAGATGTTGTGAGAGTTATGTGAATGTGGTAGTAAGTTATCGAAGTTGACGTTTTTATTGTGTATGATGTGACCTAAGATCCCGAGATATATAGTAAAGGTGCAGAAGACACCGTATTGTGATTGTTTGCTAAAGTTTTGTGAAGTTTGTCGGTGGGGGGCCAATTGAGATAGGGAACTATGCAAGATAGAGCTGTAATTAGACTGATCAACTTTTGCGCAGAAGGGAAATTATACTGAATTAATTGATTCCCTGCTGGTCGAGGTTTCATTTGTGAATGTGTGTTCTTTGGGTGACTGATTCTATTGATTCTTCTAGCGGAGCAGACAATTGTTAGTTAATGTTTTAGTATAAACAGAAGTGAAAGAGAGAGAGAGTGTGAGAAAGATTGTGAAGGAGGGTGAACTGTTGCGAGGAGTGAGAGTGATGTCAGAGCATACTGCGCTGGGATAGATCGGTTAGTGTAACGTCGTGCTGGCATTGGTTTGAAATTCTCTCTTGGATACTGAGCTCTTATTGAATATTGTATTGCCGGAGGAACTTGATTTGTTTTAAAATTTGGATTGAATTGAAATTGTTGACATAAAAGGTTGAAAAATTAGATGCTTTAGAGCAATAAGAGATATGATACAAGGAGATGTAGGTGTGCCTACTAGAATTGGCGAGGAAGCACCACTGGAGGGCATGCCAGCTCATTATATGCCAACAAAAGTAGGGCTCCATACTATTATATGGCTTAAGAATTGGCACACGATCAAAGAGAAAGAAGGTGCATTGATCTTTCCATGCTACGGTATTTCCAGTTTGAGAATAATTGATCATTTGAGAGGGATATTGTTTGCCATTAAACCATTACCAAGACTTACACAGTTTGAACTGCTTAATGCATGGGAATGTGCAGCGCATGTCAAACAAAGAGACAAATCTCAAGGGAGGATGTAGAAAGCGATGAGTGTATTCGTAGATGCGAGACGGGATGAACAACATAGGAGGTGGAGAGTAGATATGATTGAGGGAGCAAGATTATACCCTGCCATAACAAGCGAGGGAAATTATGCTGAGAGAAGATGAATGGAAAAGAAAAAGGAGAGGGAGGGAAATGCAGACAGTGACAGTGATGCAAGTGACAGGCTTTTGGATGGACTGTTAGCTGAAAATCCACCCCCCATATAATCAGACGCTTACAGGAATTGGGGGAAATACGAGTCTTACAGGTAGTCCTGGAAGTGCGTCAGCACCGGTTACTTCTAGACCTGGTGTTGTAGGGGTTATAGCAACTGGCACGACACAAACTACAGCAGGGAGGAATATGGGAGCATGTGTCCCAGGTTCTTCGGGAAATTGTAGCACTAACCTGGCTTTGAACGGATGCTCTTACAGTATCAGTTACTATTGATAAAGATATACTATCCCTTAATGTATACCTAGGAACAGGTATTGTCTTGAAAATACACTCCTATTATTTCACACCAAGTCTAAAAATATTAATAATCCAAATACACATATATGACAATTACTATTTTTATTAAAACCTTAGTATCCAATATACATAATTAAAAAACTGTCCCAAATCATGTGACACAATCGTTTCATAACAAAAACATAATATGCTTAAAAATACGATAAAAAACAAACCCCAAATGCATCATACAAAAAACATTTTCATAGAAAAGATAAAAGAGAGAAAAAGAAAAAGAATTATGACAGTACAATTTATCATTAATATTGCATATCACATGAGACAATTGATCACTAGGCCTTTATGTCCTTAAATTAACCACATCTAAAGAGCCAAATGTTCCCTGGATTATGCAGTTGATTTTGCGTCGACGCGTTTCGATGGCTTCTATTGATAATCCATCTTTTTCAAGACCAAAATATGTTTTAATCTCTCTGTGCCATTCTTTTATGGCCATTAAAAATTTCCTGTTCTTAGAATCGACTGTATAGAAGACCCAAACTCTTCTTTTTACTTTAATATGTCTCTAAACTTCCATGCACCTCGCTTTCTTGTTCGTGCTTACAACTAGCTTTCGCATTCCTCTTTTCATATATATGGATCCTGAACGAGATTCGCCTATTTCCGTAGTCGACAGGAAGGACGGTTGAGGCTGTAACGATATTGTCCCAAGCTCACCGCGTTTATTAGCGAGAGGAACCCTACAGTGTGTGGTCCCACATTTTTGTTACTGAAATCGACTGGGAATACAATTAATAAAGTTTCCAATTCGCATTTTAAACAAAGAATTATAAAACAGTAAGGGGGAGTAAGACTACGGAAATAGGCGAATCTCGTTCAGGATCCATATATATGAAAAGAGGAATGCGAAAGCTAGTTGTAAGCACGAACAAGAAAGCGAGGTGCATGGAAGTTTAGAGACATATTAAAGTAAAAAGAAGAGTTTGGGTCTTCTATACAGTCGATTCTAAGAACAGGAAATTTTTAATGGCCATAAAAAGAATGGCACAGAGAGATTAAAACATATTTTGGTCTTGAAAAAGATGGATTATCAATAGAAGCCATCGAAACGCGTCGACGCAAAAATCAACTGCATAATCCAGGGGAACATTTGGCTCTTTAGATGTGGTTAATTTAAGGACATAAAGGCCTAGTGATCAATTGTCTCATGTGATATGCAATATTAATGATAAATTGTACTGTCATAATTCTTTTTCTTTTTCTCTCTTTATCTTTTCTATGAAAATGTTTTTTGTATGATGCATTTGGGGTTTGTTTTTTATCGTATTTTTAAGCATATTATGTTTTTGTTATGGAAACGATTGTGTCACATGATTTGGGACAGTTTTTTAATTATGTATATTGGATACTAAGGTTTTAATAAAAATAGTAATTGTCATATATGTGTAGTTGGATTATTAATATTTTTAGACTTGGTGTGAAATAATAGGAGTGTATTTTCAAGACAATACCTGTTCCTAGGTATACATTAAGGGATAGTATATCTTTATCTATGAATCTATGAAATGGTACTCTAATCCCTTTGTGTTTGAAGGGGTCTCTCTCTATATCTATTGTCAGTTACTATTGAACCATAATCCCTAGGTACGATCTTAGTCCTGCAGGGAATGAGAGCCAGAGAGCGCCTTCTTTTACAGAAGCGAAGGTACTAGAAGGAGGAGAAGATATCCAGTGATTTCAATTTGTTCCATTGGTGCCAATGAATGCGAGCTCACCATGTGCAGCAAGTGCAGATCC
Source organism: Calotriton arnoldi (assembly GCA_963921515.1). Taxonomy (NCBI): domain Eukaryota; kingdom Metazoa; phylum Chordata; class Amphibia; order Caudata; family Salamandridae; genus Calotriton; species Calotriton arnoldi. The sequence goes on along the minus strand of CAWUFW010008451.1, from coordinate 23,733 downwards.
TTTTGTACTACAGAATGGATTCAGACATATAAAGTCTTTTCCAGGACTGGCACGTATGAATTCCCCTGTATGGGAAACTCTCCCAAACTAACGAAATAGTATGCTCCAAGACAGCACCACACCAAGAACTTCTGAGAGTCAACATCAATTTGATGTCCAGGCTTTAGAGCAAAGATTGAAAGAGCATAATAATATGAATCAAATGGAAATGAAGTGCAGAGTGAGTCAGGGGACAATAAAATCAGCTGTGAAGGGAGATTTAATAGATCTGGTTAAATTGAAAACTGAATTTGATGAAATGATAACTGTGAGTCTGGAGCTTAATCGAAGAGATACCTACCAACAGACTGAATTTTTGATCATGAGTAAAGATGTCACTAGGAGAGTGAGACAGGCCCATGAGAAATTATCTGAATTGGCTCAGATATGATGTTGATATAGAACGAACAAATGCTTTACAGAAAAATCATAGACTTGCATTCAGCGATCAGGACATGGAGAATCTGATATTACCAGGATTGAGGACCCAAATTCGAGTGTTAATCATCTGAATTTGGAGTACTTTAGACAGCTGGGAAGAACGATGGACAAAAAGAAAGGGTTCTAAAAGAACAACGGGGTAAATGGAAATGGGTGTCAAGGCTTTCCATTTGCGGGAAGTACGGAGTGGAGGATATGTGTACGTACCTTGGAGTAGTGGTGGTCTTGTGGCTTTTACTAATGATTTCCTGAGGCTGAGAGAAAAGCCTGTAGAGTGGTACAAACAGGTTGATCAATTTCTGAACATTCCGAAGGTGTTGTGGATCAATCTGAATACGGTGTTTGAAATTGTGGTCCCTAGTGATCTATGGTTGGCATGTAAGATAGCTATAAAATGGCCTGAAGGAGAGCCTGAGAGAGGCCCGGTGACACATGGTCTGTCACCTATGGCGATGAAGAAATACAAGCAGGTGATCACTTGGTTGAAAGCAAAAGTGCCACCGCAGACTATTGATTGGATGAAGATTGACAGGACAACCCAAGAACCTAAAGATATGATTCACACATTCTATGAAAGGTTGTTGAAGGCTTTAAAACGGTATAGCGGGATGGACACTCTAGAACCCAAGGATATGGGGCAGTTTGTGTCCCGATTTGTGAATGGGTTGAGACCTGAAAATTAGTATAATGAGACAGCAACATTTGATCTGTTGGCAGAATAAGTCTGCCGACGAAATTCTGCATTATGTAAAGTACTGTTGTGACAAAATTTAAATGAAGCATAAAAAGCTGAAGGAGAAATTGATGGTAGCCTAGATGAATGCAGTTCCAAGGGATCTGAGACAGCCTTAGGTAGGCAATACTACCCCTGTACAAGGAGTCTACCAGTCTGGGACTCCAATACAACAAGGTGGAGGATTTCAGGGACAAATAAGGGGAAAAGAATTCCTATAGATCCTAAGACTGGAGTTGATGTTGCCACGTTAAAGAAGTCAAACCCATGTCACTATTGCAATAAGTTGGTGCATTGGAAGTGCAAATGTCACTTTAATTCTGCAAATCAAGAACAGAATGGAGGGTTAAGTCAACCTCAGGGTAATGTTATGCAACCCCAGAATGTGCCCAAGTCGAGATTTCAAAATTTGGCGCGTTCATAAGGTCCTTTGATGCAAGTGACACAGCCCCTTATGCCTCAGCAAGCTATAAATAGTGCCCGATTTAATCAGAATGCAGAATAAATGGGAATCAGAACATGCCCACTTTTAATGGTCTGTACCATCAGTTTCCGGTGTTTGACGCATCAAATGAGCATGGTTCAGATCAGTTCTTATGACTGCGACCGAGGGGGGGTGGGGGAGACTGTACACTTGGTGTGGTCTTAGAGATAGACCAGAGTGGTTCGTACATTGATGCTAATGTAGATGGCCAGAATGTCACTTTCCTGATTGACAATGGTACTACATGCTCAACTGTGAGAACAGCAGAGGTTCCAAACCTACCCCACTTGGGAAAAACAATCCAACTTGTAGGAGTCGCAAATAAACGGTTGTCAAACCCCCTTACTGAAGAAGTACCTGTGAAGATAGGTACATTTGAGGATAATCATCAATTTGTGGTGTCTGGTTCTATTCATGGGTGCCTGTTAGGATGTGATTTCCTGTGCAAGTTAAATTACACCATCAATTGCACACTGAATGGTATTGAGCTTAAGACAAATGATGAGGACATTGCCTTTAAGCTAGCAAGTCAGAACCTATGTGTCTCACTGTTCCCCATGTTGACAGTGGAAGACTTACCGTTAGATCTCAGAGGTCCAGTGAGAGATCTAGTTTGGGATTTTTCTGGAAAGGACATTGACTCATCCGAGGAGTTGAGCTGGTTCGTATCCAGGTTAAGCCAAATACAAAACACTCGAGAACGCCACAGTTTAACCTAACACCCAAGACAGTTGCTGGAATTACTTCTGTGATTGAGACTATGATTGAGCAAGGCATTTTGAAGGAGATCCTGGGAAGTACATGTAACTCACCCATTATGAGCTTGTAGAAGGCGAGTGGTAAGTACTGCATTGTGCAGGATCTTCTCAAGACAAATAATGTAGGGGTTCCTTTTTGTCCCGTGGTACCGAATCCATCTGTGATATTGTTTCAGATTCCATGTGAGGCTGAATGGTTCATAGTCATTGATCTTTGTCAGGCCTTCATTTCTGTGCCCCTCCATGAGGAAAGCCAATTCTTATTTGCTTTCTGCATGGGGAATCATGTTTCAAAATGGTGCCTTGACCAACAAGGGTATAAAAAGAGTCCTTCCATTTTCAACCAGATTTTGAAGAAGAATCTGGAGTCCCTGGTCACACCCTGTAATTCTGTCTTAGTCCAGTACATCAATGACCTTCTGGTTGCATTGAACACTCGAGATGCCTATAAAACCAATACAATTGCCCTGCTGAACCATTTGGCTGAGAATGGACATAACGTGTCCCCAAATTGCAGTACTGTATGGCAGAAGTTCTCTACTTAGGACATCACATTGTGAATGGTGCTAGAAAGGTGTTCTAAGAAAGAATCTCGGTGATCATACAAATGAATCTGCCTCACATGCAGACAGAAGTCAGGATGTTTCTGGGAATGGTGAGCTACTGTCGCCAGTGAATACCCAACTTTTCCCTAATGGCCAAGCCTCTACAGATGCTGAAACACAAAGATGTGTCTGATCCAGTGCCTTGGGACAATGATTGCTTGAACGCATTCCTGGAGCTGAGAGAAAGCCTTTGTATCATTCCTGCATTAGGAATGCCAGATTACACAAAGCATTTTTGCTCTTTTGTATTGAATGAGAAGATTGTGCGCTCTCCGTATTGACACAGAATCATGGAAGTGCCCATAGACCAGTTGCCTATTTCTCAGCTACTCTAGATCTAGTAGCATCTGCTTTGCCTCGATGTCTCATATCCGTTTCTGCAACAGGTGTCAGCATAGAGAGATGCAAAAGCATTGAGATGGGTCACCCTTTGACTGTCTTCAATCCCCACTCTGTTGAGATATTGTTGACTCGAACTTGTACTCAACACCTAACCAATAGTAGGCTCATGAGGTATGAGCAGACAATTTTAGCTGCAGAAAATGTCACCCTGAAAAGATGTTCAGTCCTGAGCCCTGCTACTGTGTTACCTTTACCTGATTGTGATGCGGATGATATTGAAGAAGAGCATGACTGCCTCAATGTCACTAAACTATGCATCAAGCCCCGTCCCAATATTTCTGATGAGCCATTGTCTGAATCTGATTGCACCCTGTTTGTGGGTGGCTCTTGTCTCAGATACAATGAGGGGAACCTGAGGGCTGCTTATGCTGTCTGTACTGTTAAGGGAGTGGTGGAAGCTGCCTGGCTCCAAAGAGTATTCTCGACGCAGGTGGCAGAGCTGATTGCCCTTACCAGAGCATGCTGTGTTTCAGACCAGCTAAAAGTGACAATATTCACCGATAACCAGGATGGGTTCGGTGTAGTTCATGACTTCAGACAGTTATGGTCTCAGAGGGGATTTATGAGCTCGTCAGGGTCCCCGATCCGCAATGGGGAAAATGTGAGAAAACTGTTAGAAACCCTGCAGATGCCAGCACAGGTTGCTGTCGTTTAGTGCTCTGCCCATTGTAAAGGAAACGATTTTGTGACAATAGGTAATCGTTATGCTGATGAAGTTGCACGTTACTGTGCACTAAGCTTTGTACTTTCAATGGTAAATACACAAATGAGGGAACAAATTAAACCAACTTCAGCCTCTTGATGACAATTGCAGACAAATGGGAGGAAGTGAGGAGGTTGCAAGAGGAAGTTACTGAGGAGGAACAGGAAGTTTGGATCAGGGCAGGATGTGTAAAATGAGATGATGACATTTGGGTTTCAGGAGATGAAAGACCAATACTGCCTAATAGTTTCTTGCCACTGGTGACGAGGTACTATCATGGGTCGATGCATGTAGGAAGAGATGCCAGGGCGAGGTTGTTTAGGCAGACTTGGTTTAACTCGAAGTTTAAAGCGATGGCTGAGGCATTGTGTTCTCGATGTGTGATTTGTCAACAAATGCATGTGGGAAAGCAAACTGCTGTTACACTGAGTCGTGTAGGGATATCTGGAGGTCCAATCAACAGAGTGCAACTGGATTTCATTCAGATGCCAGTGTTTAATGGATTGAGATACATTCTAGTAGTGGTGTGCATCTTTTTTCACATTGGGTGGAAGCCTGCCCAACTAGAAGATGTGATAGCCTCACTTTAGCTAAGCTGTTATTGAGGGAACTCATTCCAAGATTCGGATTTCCAACCTCTTTGGAGTCAGACCAAGGAACTCATTTTAATTATGAAGTCCTGAGAATGTTATGTGCAACGTTACAAGTGCAACAGAGATTACATTGCAGTTATCAGCCAGAAGCTGTTGTGGAACAAGTCAACTGCACTTTGAAATCTAGACTTGCTAAAGTGTGTGCTTCTGCATCTAGGAAATGGCCTGATGCTTTGCCTCTGGTGCTGATGAGTCTTCGCAGTGTCCCAGATCGAACAGGACAAAGGCCTCATGAAATAATCATGGGGAGGGCTATGTGATTGCCTGTTGTGCCTGCAAATATGCTTGTAAACATCACGGACGATTTGGTGCTCCATTGCTGTAAAGGATTGGCTGACATGGTTTGTTCTGTGTCTCACCAGATCAAAGCTGCAGCAGCACCGCCACATCAGGAGCAGTGCCACGACCTTAGTCCCGGTGACTGGGTGGTAGTGAAGAAGCATGCCCAGAAGAACTGTCTTGAGCCTCGTTGGCATGGTCTATTCCAGGTGATGTTATTCACTACAACTGCTGTGAAGTGTGGTGGTCTTCCAAATTGGGTCCATGCGTCTCACACTCATAGAATCCTATCTCCTCTTAAACGAGAAACAGCACCTCTCCCAGAAGAGATGCCAGCACTGGTTGAAAGGCTACAGGAAGAGGTTAGCCAAGCTCCTGGGGACCAAACAGAGCTGAGGCAGCACTTGAACGATCTGAGGGGGGTCTCAATGAATCTGGAGCTGAATCCGAACTTGAAGCAGCTGATGCTGTGTTGGTGAATGAAACAGATTCTGAACCCAAGGAAGGAACTAGTGCTGTGGGATCACAAGTGGTGGTGGAAGAAAGATAGCCAAAGAATAAAGAGAGAAGAAGGTTGAAGTTATCCTGTGAAAGATCTCTTGAACTGAAGCTTCTGGTGAATCAGAGTTGAGTGGATCAAATCTCAGAAAATCAAGAAGATCAAGGGTGCCTTTTCAGAGGTACTCTTCCCCTGAGTGACCTTATCTTGCTACTAATGGCAACGAGAGTGACTTCTGGACGTTCTGAAATAATAGCGGAAATCCTTCTGAAACTTTCAGAACTTGATTTGAACTATCTCTTTACAATTGCACTTCCTTCCCCGACAAGACTGAGTGCTTTGAGAAATTTAGTGCTGAATGAGACTGAACTTCCCTATCTGAATCCCGAAGAGGCTCCTGTGCTTGTTGATTACAAATAATGAATGCTATTGGAGATGCTTATTAACGAACTTGGTCCTCAAATTATTAGAGAGGTTGAATGAACTTTGTTGAGTGCATAGAGAAGAATTCCAAGATCCGAGTGGACAAATAATAAAATTAGGGTTAACATTTAGAAGAACAAGGAGTAGAGTTAGGGAATACTCACGAAGATGATATATATTGTTGTTAGAAATGGGGGTCTCTAGTTGGCAATGGTTTTCCACCTTTGTCGAAGTAGTGACCCTTCTTCCTAGTCAGGATAAGGGGGATACACTACTGAAATAACCCCTGCTCACCCCTTTGGTAGCTTGGCACGAGCAGTCAGGCTTATCTCAGAGGCAGTGTGTAAAGCATTTGAACATAACCAACAGTAACACAGTGATAACACTACAAAAGGACACCACACCAGGTTAGAACAATATCCAATACTTTATATATTCAAAACAAGACCAAAATGATAGAAATCCAACATACAGTACTTAAAAATATGCACTTTGCAAGAATGCCCTTAAAAATGCAGTTCCTTGATTCTGTAGCTCCGTCCGGTGCTACCGCAGAGCTGAAAACAACAGAATCCAACAGTTCCGTCCTACTGCGTCAGTCGTAGTGTTGGCGAGTCGGAAACAGCACCTTTTCGTTGCGGCCGATCACATTGGTGCCCTCGTGGCAACCGTCGTTGTTGCGGTGTGGAGCGGAGCAGTGCGGTGTGTGGTGCCCTCAAGTCACGGTGTAGGCAGCGGCTCAGTGACGGTCATACAGCAGCGTCGGTGAGACCAGGGCTGCGGTGCGGTGTGAAGGTGGTGCTTGTTGTGGTGCTGACATATCACGATGCATGCGACAGAGCTGGTTGCAGGGAGCTGATGTCGGTCGGTCCGGACTGCAGTGTGGGACGAGGTGGTGCGTCAAGAGTCTTACAAGCGGTGCCCCCAAGCCACGCTGCGGTTATGGGTGTCAAAGTCAGCGGGCAGCGACGGCGTCGATGAGACCAAGGCGAGGGAGTGTAGCAAGGTGGTGCGGAGTGCGGTGCCCACAAGTCACGGTGCAAGCAATGGCTCTGTGGCGGGGATGGCAGTCGTCGATGACGGTGAGACCAGGGTTGTGGTGAGAGATGCGGTGGTGCCCTCTGTGGTGCCTTCAGGACACGGAGCCAGGGACGGCGTCGGTTGCTTTCCCCCCTCTATGGCAACTGAAACTAAAATTCCAGAGGTGGTACCTAGAGGTCCGTGAAGTCTTTGCGGTCCCTGAGACTTCAGAACATGAGGCAAGCGCTACTTTAAGCCTTTGGAGATAGTTAGCAACAAGTTGAGAAAGTTCAGTCCAGTCCTTTCACTGCCCAAGGCAGAAGCAGCAATTGCAGGCCAAACCAGCAAAGCAACTACACAACAAAGGGTCAGTACTCCTCCTGGCAGTTCTTCCAGCTCTTCCTCTTGGCAGGTTCCTTGATTCCAGCAAGCTCTAAAATTCTGGGGTCTGGGCCCCAATATTTATACTCAGTTTCCCTTTGTTCTTTTGGGCAGAGAGTGTCTGTGCCCAGCCCAAACCAGTTCTGTCCTCTCTGGCACGGCTTCCTGGCAGGAAGTGGAGACAGCATTGTCCAAGGCAGACCAGGCCCATTCAGGTGCAAGGAAATCTGCTCCCACTACTATAAATGCAGCCCAGGTCTATTCAACCAGTGCTGCAGGACCACTAGCTAGTTTAAGAAACAGTGGTCCCTAGACAAGGGCAATGGACAAAAAACATGGATGAATATAGACTCAAAATCAGTTATATATTTGAAACTGTCCAGCCGGACAGGGTTATTTTTAATATTCAAAAATTCAGACAAAAACCATAAAGTGGGACACAAGCCTGTATCCTACTGGACATACTGAACAAACAAAAGATACAAAAAATGGAGAAACAGAAAAGGCTCAGGCAAATTGACTTGTTTGTATGTTGCACATTCCAATAGTACAAACAAGAATGAAGTAGGACACCGTTACACATAAATAATACTCATTTGGAAAGTGTATCTGGTGTACATTAAGTCGACGGCGTTTCGATCCCTTTAACAAATATTGGGATCATCATCAGGACATTTACATTAACATGCCTGAAAACAATTGCCTGCAAATTAAGGGATAAGAAAAAGAGACAAAAAAGAGAAAACTAAATTAGATTTCGGGAGAGAAAATGAAAAAACGTCGTGGTGTGAGACTAAAACATAGTGAAGCACTCTACTAAAGTGTCTACAGAAGCGGCATGGCGTGGAAGCCAGTGGCAACAATTGACGTGAACAAGGGCTGAATAAGAGGCAAGACGGCGAATAGTTCAGATGGGAGTGATTAAAAACTGGTAAGTGCGTAAACCAGGGAATAGCGCGGGTGCTGTTTTGAAAAAAACAGAGAGAGGAGGAGGATAGAGGACAGAAATAAGGAGTTATGACATCGTCACGAGATGTGACGCTGCAGCGTGTTAATGGTGAGGGAGATTGAATGTACCTCCAATCAGTGCTGATGGCACTGAGATTAGAAATATTGGACGCGTAGGCGGCTATGGAAAACCGGCATCTGGGCGAGCAGCAGGGGTTTAGCAATGTAACCTGTTGAGGAACAAAACTGTGATATTAAATACTGGCGTGGTTTACGTGATCTAGGGAGAGAGAGCGAGTGAAAATAAAACTTCATACCGTATTCCTTGGATATAGTACAATAGTCGGTGCGAACCGCGTCTGCCGTTTCACACGTGGAATATAAGGGAGAGGGTCGGGGTTGACCTGTAGAGGAAACGGAAGAATAAGAATGGGGCGTGTGGCGTGACCAATGGAATACGCCGCGGAGATGGTGCCGGGGGGGCCTTACCTTGATAGAGTGATGTGCTATGTTCACTGCCTATGCGCAGCCGGCATCCTCGCGGGAGTGAAAAGGAACTGGTGGGGACTGCTGATAACGTTAGTCTGCGTCCCGACGTGGGAAGTCATGTGACCGGAAACGATCAAGGCCCATACGGTGATCGGAGTGCTAGGTGAAATGCGGCGGTCATATTTAAAGGAAGGGCGGCGAGTGCATATTGATGTGCAATGGAATAAAAGGGGATAGTTAAAGAAGCAACAAAGCTATATCAAAGAGATCACATTGGACCACTCTTCTACATATTGGAATACAATCAAAATTAGATATACTCTGAGGGGACAGTATCCCACAGTGGTTGCCATGTGAACTGATGAGAAATACTGCAATTAATACACATCAGTTGCTTCAGTAATTCACAGTGCGAGAATACACATCAGATATGCTCCATAGAGTGGACATGCCAATTGCAGCGGCCATTTTAGAAGTAAAGCATTTGATTTACAGGCCCTGGCACTCTCAGTGCACTTTACTAGGGACTTACTATTATGCCAATCATGGAAACACCAATCCATATAACAATTTACAACAGGAGCACTTGAAGTTTAACACTGAACAGCAGTGAGAAAGTGCTTAGAGACAGTAAACCAGCAAAAACAGAGTCACAACCAGGAGGTCAGAAAGTAAAAAGACAGGGGAAACACGCCAAAAAATGCCAGGTCTAACAATTGTTAATAAAGTTGAGCACAATTAAGGACTGTTTTGCAATTTGCAGAGGTAGAGACGACAGAGAAGATTCTGTTGCTGCTATTTCTCTACCAACTTGCTCTGAATCCAAATAGTATGGAACCCAATAATAATAGTCGGAGACGCAGGTATATAATAAGCACAATATTAACAATATTAGTGATAGTCTTAATAGCGCTAATTGTAGGATTAAGTTTCAGTCCAACAAAGGTCGAAGGAAAGAAAAATACGTCTGTACAGAAACCATCACACAAAGTCAGTGGAGGGTTAAATTCATTAGAAGGGCACAATTTACATACTGATTTATCTAGAAGAGATTGCACATTAAACGCTTACACTAACCTGCTTTATGAGTATGTCGACACAATGGAAGCAAGGGACTGTTATGTTTGCATGCAGTTACCTTCTTCAGTGGCTGTAGTAATTTTCAGTATTATTATTCTAATTATGATTTAGACTGTTCAGAAATCCCGCTGTTCAAACATTTGCACTGACATTCCTACTCTCAGAATGCAGAAACTGTTAGCAGATATTTTGCCTCGATTAAAACACTAGACACTGCTTATGCCTATAGATATAATTTGACCTGCATCATTACTGGCATTGAAAAGAAATTCTTAGAGCAGGTAGAAGATAGATATAGAGCAGTGAAGATTAATGAAATTAATGCAGATAAAGAGGTTTGTGTTACAAGTTGGTCGCAGGAAGAGGTAGTTCATCAAGCTGCAGGGAACACTGGAGTATTGACATTGGATTGGCAATACCAAGGGAAATTGTGCATATACAATGATGAGAATGAATACAATACCATTCCTGTAGGGGAGAGTGAGCATGATCATACTTCTGAGGTTTGAGAATCTTGGACGTTATTTCTAGATGGCCCAGACCCTGTGCTTCCTGGAGTTTATTCTATTTGTGGGGCAAAAAGCATATTTTAAGTGTCCGAACAAATGGTATGGCACATGTTATGTAGGAGTAGTGTTTCCAAAGATCTATCATGTGGAGAATTTTGATCATCATGTGTGGGAGGAGAAACCTAGGTCCAAACAAGGTGTCACGGGATATATTTTTGGAGCTATAATTCCAGGAGTAGGGGTGAAATTGAATGACATAAAGATTAGAAAGCTTTCCACTGTAGTTGATAAGTTGTCTACTAATACTACTGGATCTTTGTTGCTTGTGAATACAGAGATGGTTGCTATTAGGGCTATGGTTTTGCAGAACCGTCTTGAATTAGACATTCTGCACTCAAAGGAAGGTGGAGTCTGCCAGATGTTAAAATTCCAACAGTCCAACAGTGTTGTGCTTATGTCCCAGACAAAAGTAAAGATTTACAGAAGTTCATAAAGAATATTACTGACTTACACAATAAAGTGAGTGGATTGGCAGCAGAAGGTGTTTGGGACTCTGTTGGATGTTGAATTGTGCTGTAGGTAGATGGCTTGCAGATTTGGGAAGTGGTATAGTGGGTACTATTTTGAGACTGTTGTTGATTATTGCACTTTGTGCAGTAATCTTGATTGCGGGTGTAAAGGTGTACCGGAGATACAAGGAGCACAAAGGAATATTATGAAAAAGAGAGAACTTGAAGTTAGAATGGAAACAGAACAAAAATTATAATGAGATGAAGCGTTTGAAGGAGTTCAAGAGAACAGCAATTGCCACAACAAATATTTAACTTGGTTATTCTGATATGATCAAGAGATAAGATAAGAGATTCTGTGATGGCTTGATTCCCCATCAGAGAGGGGGGATTGGAGAAGTGTAATCACTGCTAGAAGCCTGGTCCCTGGGGGACCGTAAAGGAAAATTATCACATAGCGCTATGCCTCAAATTCACAAATTCCCCCACAGAAGGCAGAGCCCTCGGCAATCAGAGCAACCAGTAGTATTATTTCTTTATGGAGGGTGCATGCATGGGGACTCCTCCCCAGATTCATTACTGGAACTGGGGACCTAATCCCCAGGGGCCTGGTGTTACACTTATCACTGTATGACTCTACACAAACACAAGTACTGTTTCCCACCACTGAACAGCAATGTGAAAAATTGGGTTGCTTGCTCAGGAGGGTGTGAGCACTTCTCAAGCAACAGTCACAATTCCCATCAGTGTAAACCACAAAAGTCACTTAATTAACTTGTGCTTAACCCTCTGGTAGCTTGGCAAAGTGTAAAGTATTTATGCAGTACACAAACAGTAGTAAAGTGAAAACACAACACAAGAAAAATCCCACACCAAATTAGAAAATCCAATCAGCAGAATAAAAGTTTTGAATTTTTAATTTTAATGTGAAAAATAGCGCCTACAAGATTAAAGTGTTAACAGTGGATTTCTGGTCGCATGAGACCGGGGCAAAGTCAAAAGTTATGTCTAACCCCAATGTAGTGCGGTTCAGATATACAAAGTGTATTGGGTACGGTCTCAGCTTACATTCAGAATTAAAAGAAATTTCAAGGAAAAATGTCTGAGAAGGTAAAGTTCAGTAGAACAAAGCAGTTGACGTTGTCTGAGCTTGATTCATCATTGGGGAGCCATAAGATGAAGTAGCATTGAAGAATCCTACATTCAGATTTGTTTGGATATAAAAAATCTCCATCAAGAGGAAGCAAAAGACTGTAGCTGACGATGGCTCCACTAGACTGGATACCCCTTCTGCGAAGAGCTGCTGAGCAGGAATTGCTGCTGCAAAGAACGTAGCAGGAGCTGCCATGAAGTTAGGCTGACCGTCAATCCACCTTGGATCCACCTTGGATCATCAAGCAGGTAGGTCCCAGCCTCCTGTTGGTTCTCAAAACACTTTTTGGACAAAACATTTCTAAATCCTGTTTTGGATTTGGGCTATCTGGGCACCTTTACCATCTCTTCTAAGGAGCCAGAAGTAGAGAGGCACCACTTGGAGGGTCAGGACTCAATCAAGTATGGTCCAGGTGCAGGTTGAACATGGTTGGAGCCTGTTCTGTCCTTGAGGTCCTGATCAGGTGGCCAGCCAACAGGCCATTGGAGTCACCTGTGGAAGTCCTGGGTTCAAGGAGAAGAGCAGGGCTCAAGCAGCAGGGCAGACCTCTGTGCTTTAAAGCAGGGTTCAGGCAGCAGAGCAGTCCTTTTTGCTGCAGCAAAACAGTCCCCCTGAAGTACACAGCAGGCCACAGCAGCAGGCAGTCCTCTGAGATTCCTTCTGCAGGCCCTGGAGTTAACTCAAGAGTGGGTCTGAGGGTTTCATTTGTATACCTGGAGTCGCCTTTGAAGTGGGAGAAACCTCTGGAGGCTTACCCCCACAGAAGTGTCTGGAAATTCCTGCCTCCCTGCACTAGCTCAAGCCACAAAAGGCTAGTGTGCAGTTCTTTGTGTCTACACTGGGCACAGCCTATTAATGTGTAAGTGGGGCTGTGCACAGCTCCCCCATCCTGCCAGTGATGGCCCATTCAGGCACACCTAGCCTCTCTATTGTGTGACTGACTGGGAGGAATATACAAAGGCCAACTCTTAATCATGTGACACAGGAAAAGGGTGCAGCCACCAAATGGTTAGGACAAGAAAATGTCAACTTTCTAAAAGTGGGATTTTTAGAAGTGTGACTTAAAATCTGACTTTACCATTATAGAGGATTTTAAATTACAGTTCCTTAGATATTAAACATGACATTGCTACCTGCTCTCAATCAAAAGTTAGCACTTATCAAATGTAATAGGATAACCCTATGTTATCCTATATGATGGGTAGGCCTCACAGAAGTACAAAACAAATTTGTGAGTCTTTCACTATCAGGACATGTAAAACTTAAAAGCACATGTCAACATTTTTAAATACAATGCACCCTGCCCTATGGGCTGTCTAGGGCCTTAGGGGTGACATATGTAATAAAAAGTGTGTTTAAGGCTTGGCAGGGGGTTATTTTGCCAAGTCTAATTGGCAATTTAAAACTTCGTTCAGGCTGAATTAGCAGACCTGGAACAGGTTTTAGAGGCTACTCAAGTGGGTGGGAAAAAAGTGCTGAAGGCCCACTAATAGCTTTTAATTTACCAGACCTGGGTATATGGTATACTATTTTTATTTAAAGTGAATTTCTAAAGTTTTAGTTTTTTAAACATATGTTAATGTGTTGTAGCCAAAGCTGACCATAACTTCACTTTGATCTTTGGATTTTTCACTGACTATTTATGACTTGCAAACCAAATGCAGGGCTTATGGCCTCACAATATCTATGCCAATTAATAACAGTATCTAAAAGCAAAATGTAATTAAACTGCAACACCTACTGAAACAAGAAATAATAATTTCACTTTAACCTTTGTTTAAAATACTGTTAGCACTGTTGAAAGTTGGCCTGTCAAAATAGAACTGTAGAGAAAGGCAAAGTCTGTGCCACATAATAATAGTGATATTTTTCTTTTCATTGAAGAGTTACAGAACGCCAAGAATCTGGAGGTTTTCTTAATGTGAAATGAGACTTTAATTCATTACAAGAGTTATTTTAACTATATGACACTTTTTGATCCTGATACAGATTTTCCTCTAACAAAAGGCATCTTTCTATGATCCATATTAAAAATAGAAGAAAACAATAAGGGGCCGATTCCGATCTCGGTCGGAGGCGCACCCAATACCATTCGGTCGGGAAAAAAGCCATGCGAAAGCCTGTTTTCCGACCGATCCGTACAGCACACCGAACGAGCAAGTACGATGCGCACAACAGCAAAAAATCCGGCCGAGCCGTACTCACCCAAACCAGGTCCTGTTCTCCGACCGAGGCGAATCTGGAAACGCCGAATCGAGTCGCACGGAAGGAAAAATGCAGCCCCGTCCGGCCGGACAAGTACGATGCGCTTCCCGTACGCGCCGAACCCGTCGCTACGCACGGCACGTTAAAGCATCCGGGAGAGGCGCACATAAGCTCCGATTCGCGCCACAACACGATCCACGGCTACGAGACGAACACGGCACCGACGAGGACGACGCGAGCGACGAGGACGAGGCGAAGCGACGAGGACGACGCGAAGCAACGAGAAGGACGAACGACACGAACCAACCATGAATCCCTTCGTCCCGATCATACCAATATTCTACATCTACTACCGGAACAGGCACGGACGCGTACGGCGCAGAAGGTAAGCCAGACACCAACCACAAAACACATACAACACGTACACGACACATCACACACATACACGGGGATGCTGAATATACTTACACCAGCAACAGCAGCACCATAGGGGCGGGATGCCCATCACCAATGCCACATATGCACACAGGGGCCTGAATGCGCACCACCACCCCTACCCAGGGGGTTTAGGATGCCTACCACTACTACCACCCTTAGCCAGGGGGGGGCTGGATGCCTACCACTACTACCACCCTCACCCAGGGGGGCTGGATGCCTACCACTACTACCACCCTCACCCAGGGGGCTGGATGCCTACCACCACTACCACCCTCACCCAGGGGGGCTGGATGCCTACCACTACTACCACCCTCACCCAGGGGGCTGGATGCCTACCACTACTACCACCCTCACCCAGGGAGGGCTGGATGCCTACCACCACCCTTAGCCCGGGGGGCTGGATGCCTACCACTACTACCACCCTCACCCAGGGGGGCTGGATGCCTACCACTACTACCACCCACACCCAGGGGGGCTGGATGCCTACCACTACTACCACCCACACCCAGGGGGCTGGATGCCTACCACTACTACCACCCTCACCCAGGGGGGCTGGATGCCTACCACTACTACCACCCTTAGCCAGGGGGCTGGATGCCTACCACTACTACCACCCACACCCAGGGGGGCTGGATGCCTACCACTACTACCACCCACACCCAGGGGGGCTGGATGCCTACCACTACTACCACCCTTAGCCAGGGGGGCTGGATGCCTACCACTACTACCACCCTTAGCCAGGGGGCTGGATGCCTACCACTACTACCACCCTTAGCCAGGGGGCAGGATGCCTACCACTACTACCACCCACACCCAGGGGGCTGGATGCCTACCACTACTACCACCCTCACCCAGGGGGCTGGATGCCTACCACTACTACCACCCTCACCCAGGGGGGCTGGATGCCTACCACCACTACCACCCTCACCCAGGGGGCTGGATGCCTACCACTACTACCACCCTCACCCAGGGGGAGCTGGATGCCTACCACTACTACCACCCTCACCCAGGGGGCTGGATGCCTACCACCACCCTTAGCCCGGGGGCTGGATGCCTACCACTACTACCACCCTCACCCAGGGGGGCTGGATGCCTACCACTACTACCACCCTCACCCAGGGGGGCTGGATGCCTACCACCACCCTTAGCCCGGGGGCTGGATGCCTACCACTACTACCACCCTCACCCAGGGGGGCTGGATGCCTACCACTACTACCACCCACACCCAGGGGGGCTGGATGCCTACCACTACTACCACCCACACCCAGGGGGCTGGATGCCTACCACTACTACCACCCTTAGCCAGGGGGCTGGATGCCTACCACTACTACCACCCACACCCAGGGGGCTGGATGCCTACCACTACTACCACCCTTAGCCAGGGGGCTGGATGCCTACCACTACTACCACCCTTAGCCAGGGGGCTGGATGCCTACCACTACTACCACCCACACCCAGGGGGGCTGGATGCCTACCACTACTACCACCCTTAGCCAGGGGGGCTGGATGCCTACCACTACTACCACCCTTAGCCAGGGGGGCAGGATGCCTACCACTACTACCACCCACACCCAGGGGGGCTGGATGCCTACCACTACTACCACCCTCACCCAGGGGGGCTGGATGCCTACCACTACTACCACCCTCACCCAGGGGGCGGGATGCCTACCACCACTACCACCCTCACCCAGGGGGGCTGGATGCCTACCACTACTACCACCCTCACCCAGGGGGGCTGGATGCCTACCACTACTACCACCCTCACCCAGGGGGCTGAATGCCTACCACCACCCTTAGCCCGGGGGCTGGATGCCTACCACTACTACCACCCTCACCCAGGGGGGCTGGATGCCTACCACTACTACCACCCACACCCAGGGGGGCTGGATGCCTACCACTACTACCATCCACACCCAGGGGGGCTGGATGCCTACCACTACTACCACCCACAGGGGGGCTGGATGCCTACCACTACTACCACCCACACCCAGGGGGGGCTGGATGCCTACCACTACTACCACCCTTAGCCAGGGGTGGCTGGATGCCTACCACTACTACCACCCTTAGCCAGGGGGGCTGGATGCCTACCACTACTACCACCCACACCCAGGGGGGCTGGATGCCTACCACTACTACCACCCACACCCAGGGGGCTGGATGCCTACCACTACTACCACCCTTAGCCAGGGGGCTGGATGCCTACCACTACTACCACCCACACCCAGGGGGCTGGATGCCTACCACTACTACCACCCTTAGCCAGGGGGCTGGATGCCTACCACTACTACCACCCTTAGCCAGGGGGCTGGATGCCTACCACTACTACCACCCACACCCAGGGGGGCTGGATGCCTACCACTACTACCACCCTTAGCCAGGGGGCTGGATGCCTACCACTACTACCACCCTTAGCCAGGGGGCTGGATGCCTACCACTACTACCACCCTTAGCCAGGGGGGCAGGATGCCTACCACTACTACCACCCACACCCAGGGGGCTGGATGCCTACCACTACTACCACCCTCACCCAGGGGGGCTGGATGCCTACCACTACTACCACCCTCACCCAGGGGGGCTGGATGCCTACCACCACTACCACCCTCACCCAGGGGGGCTGGATGCCTACCACTACTACCACCCTCACCCAGGGGGGCTGGATGCCTACCACTACTACCACCCTCACCCAGGGGGGCTGGATGCCTACCACCACCCTTAGCCCGGGGGCTGGATGCCTACCACTACTACCACCCTCACCCAGGGGGGCTGGATGCCTACCACTACTACCACCCACACCCAGGGGGCTGGATGCCTACCACTACTACCACCCACACCCAGGGGGGCTGGATGCCTACCACTACTACCACCCACACCCAGGGGGCTGGATGCCTACCACTACTACCACCCACACCCAGGGGGCTGGATGCCTACCACTACTACCACCCTTAGCCAGGGGGCTGGATGCCTACCACTACTACCACCCTTAGCCAGGGGGGCTGGATGCCTACCACTACTACCACCCACACCCAGGGGGGCTGGATGCCTACCACTACTACCACCCACACCCAGGGGGCTGGATGCCTACCACTACTACCACCCTTAGCCAGGGGGCTGGATGCCTACCACTACTACCACCCACACCCAGGGGGGCTGGATGCCTACCACTACTACCACCCTTAGCCAGGGGGGCTGGATGCCTACCACTACTACCACCCTTAGCCAGGGGGCTGGATGCCTACCACTACTACCACCCACACCCAGGGGGGCTGGATGCCTACCACTACTACCACCCTTAGCCAGGGGGCTGGATGCCTACCACTACTACCACCCTTAGCCAGGGGGCTGGATGCCTACCACTACTACCACCCTTAGCCAGGGGGGCAGGATGCCTACCACTACTACCACCCACACCCAGGGGGCTGGATGCCTACCACTACTACCACCCTCACCCAGGGGGGCTGGATGCCTACCACTACTACCACCCTCACCCAGGGGGCTGGATGCCTACCACCACTACCACCCTCACCCAGGGGGGCTGGATGCCTACCACTACTACCACCCTCACCCAGGGGGGCTGGATGCCTACCACTACTACCACCCTCACCCAGGGGGGCTGGATGCCTACCACCACCCTTAGCCCGGGGGGCTGGATGCCTACCACTACTACCACCCTCACCCAGGGGGCTGGATGCCTACCACTACTACCACCCACACCCAGGGGGGCTGGATGCCTACCACTACTACCACCCACACCCAGGGGGCTGGATGCCTACCACTACTACCACCCACACCCAGGGGGCTGGATGCCTACCACTACTACCACCCAGGGCCAGGGGGCTGGATGCCTACCACTACTACCACCCTTAGCCAGGGGGCTGGATGCCTACCACTACTACCACCCTCACCCAGGGGGCTGGATGCCTACCACCACTACCACCCTCACCCAGGGGGGCTGGATGCCTACCACTACTACCACCCTCACCCAGGGGGGCTGGATGCCTACCACCACCCATAGCCCGGGGGGCTGGATGCCTACCACTACTACCACCCACACCCAGGGGGGCTGGATGCCTACCACTACTACCACCCACACCCAGGGGGGGCTGGATGCCTACCACTACTACCACCCACACCCAGGGGGCTGGATGCCTACCACCCACACCCAGGGGGCTGGATGCCTACCACTACTACCACCCACACCCAGGGGGGCTGGATGCCTACCACTACTACCACCCTTAGCCAGGGGGCTGGATGCCTACCACTACTACCACCCTTAGCCAGGGGGCTGGATGCCTACCACTACTACCACCCACACCCAGGGGGGCTGGATGCCTACCACTACTACCACCCTTAGCCAGGGGGCTGGATGCCTACCACTACTACCACCCTTAGCCAGGGGGTCTGGATGCCTACCACTACTACCACCCTTAGCCAGGGGGCAGGATGCCTACCACTACTATCACCCACACCCAGGGGGCTGGATGCCTACCACTACTACCACCCTCACCCAGGGGGGCTGGATGCCTACCACTACTACCACTCTTAGCCAGGGGGGCTGGATGCCTACCACTACTACCACCCTTAGCCAGGGGGGCTGGATGCCTACCACTACTACCACCCTTAGCCAGGGGGCTGGATGCCTACCACTACTACCACCCTTAGCCAGGGGGGCTGGATGCCTACCACTACTACCACCCTTAGCCAGGGGTGCTGGATGCCTACCACTACTACCACCCTTAGCCAGGGGGGCTGGATGCCTACCACTACTACCACCCTTAGCCAGGGGGGCTGGATGCCTACCACTACTACCACCCTTAGCCAAGGGGGCAGTATGCCTACCACTACTACCACCCACACCCAGGGGGGCTGGATGCCTACCACTACTACCACCCTCACCCAGGGGGCTGGATGCCTACCACTACTCCCACCCTTAGCCAGGGGGCTGGATGCCTACCACTACTACCACCCCCACTCATAAGATGGACAATGCATGACACAACAAGCACACCACAACCTAGGGAATGCAAGATAAAGACATCCCCCCACCACCATGACAAGCGTGTGTAGGCTGTGTCAAATGCCTACAACACCGAACATGACTTTGAACATACAATGTGACCCCCTAGCACATGTGCCACACATATATGTGTGTGGCACCCACAATGCAAGCAGCCCATGACCATTGTGGCAATGGGGCCTAAACCCCCATCATCACAGTGACCAAAAGGCAAGTGTGGGGTCCATAGCCGAAGCACATTCTGACCATTGTGGCAATGGGGTCTAAACCCCCATCATCACAGTGACCAAAAGGCAAGTGTGGGGTCCATAGCTGAAGCACATTTTGACCATTGTGGCAATGGGGTCTAAACCCCCATCATCACAGTGACCAAAAGGCAAGTGTGGGGTCCATAGCCGAAGCACATTCTGACCATTGTGGCAATGGGGTCTAAACCCCCATCATCACAGTGACCAAAAGACAAGTGTGGGGTCCATAGCTGCAGCACATTTTGACCATTGTGGCAATGGGGTCTAAACCCCCATCATCACAGTGACCAAAAGGCATGTGTGGGGTCCATAGCTGAAGCACATTTTGACCATTGTGGCAATGGGGTCTAAACCCCCATCATCACAGTGACCAAAAGGCAAGTGTGGGGTCCATAGCCGAAGCACATTTTGACCATTGTGGCAATGGGGTCTACACCCTCATCATCACAGTGACCAAAAGGTAATTGTTGACAAAGAAAGAGCTGCAACTGCCAAACTGCTTGGATCATTCCTGGTCACAGAACCAAAAACTCATCTGTGGCAAAGTAGTGTAGGTGTCCCATTGCAACATAAATTG
The DNA here is from genome assembly GCA_963921515.1 of Calotriton arnoldi. Lineage (NCBI taxonomy): Eukaryota > Metazoa > Chordata > Amphibia > Caudata > Salamandridae > Calotriton > Calotriton arnoldi. The sequence continues at coordinate 3,143 of CAWUFW010008451.1, read as the reverse complement.
GGGGAGCCAAATACTGCAGTGCAAATGAAACATTCCTTTGGCCATGTGCAGACAAACAACACCCATGGGGGCTGAGACCGTCAACAGTCATCAATGACACAATGACAGAAGTGACCATCAGAATGCAGAACCACATATTTGCACCAATGGGCACACAAATGCAGATATCCTGTGGAGACAGCAGATGTGAGGTGAACAGATACCATACCATGGCAGCAATGGGACACACAAACCATGATCACTGTGCTGACCGATAACCTAGGAGTCCCAGGGACAGCAGGGGAAACACACCAAACAACATACAGCCAATGGCACACCCAAGATATGCCAATGCAGTGGTGCAGATGCACAAACACAAACAGGCAGACCAACACTGTCATCATACACAGCAGGTGAGGGGTGGGGGTGCCAGTGTCCCCAGGCAACCACACAACACATGAGGAGAGCTGAATACCAATCATACAGATGTGCATACACTGCCACACTAAGGTAACTCATGGATCCAAATCCCCTATGTGGGCAAGCAGGCATTGTCAGATGAGAGGGAGCACAAAACACACATGTCACACAGGCACGTAGGAACAACAACTGACACAGCAAGACACAGACGCACCACCCCCAGGGCCCCCACAATGTGGTGACCCTGGGCTGAATAAAAATCCCACTGTGATGACAAAGCTAAATGTCGTTCACACTGTGAACCACAGTCAGGTGTCCTGAGCAACAAACTACCATCACACCTACACAAGCACAAATCAATCAGCATGGCCAGTAAGCCAAGGCCAACATGGAGGCAGGGGACTAGCTGGGCAACAACTCCCATCTGCACACACTCAAGACCACACCCCTCGACCTCTAACAATGTGCAGCAGTGAAGTACACATGCACTGGTGACATTGCACATGCACCCATGACTATTCCAGGGTGGTGGGTGGGAACCAAGGTGCAGAAACACATCACACATGGCCACTCAACAAGACTCCTGAATGTCTGACACACTGCACACTACGCTGTACATGGACATGACGGCGATACCACACCAACCAATGGGATCCCAGCCACAGTCACACACCAATGAAGAAGCCAAGGTCACCCACAAAGAACACACATAGACAACAACCAACATTGCAGCCCGGACCCTGAGGAGTGCCAGCAGTCACACACACAACGTGTCACAATCACTGAAAGACAACACGAACTGAAAATCACATGACAGGGGCAAACAACAAGTGCCAAGGGGAAACCTGACTGTGACCCATCTGCGTCTGCACACAAACTCAGCCCTGACAGCAAACACACCTATGGGTGACACCCTGATGACCAGTAATGTGCCATGCACCCACATCACAGAGAACACAGGGAGAAGACTTTGGGGGAACATAGCTCAAGTCAGCAAGCATCACAAACAGGTACAACACTAGGGATCACAGCATGCGCAGATAAATGGAAGTGAACAAACAGACATGCACATACAACACACACCTTGGGCGCAGGCAATGTCACACGTGTACACACTGCCATGAGGGGACTCCACTCCTGTGTGAGGAAAGCTGTGCCATATGTTGCCTCAGTAGGGCCCCATCATGTCAGCTGAGCACTTGGTCACACAATCAACAATTAGCACCAAATGAGGGCTCCCATCACATCAGCCTGGTCATGGATGTGCCAACGGAATCATCAGCACAGATCCAACACACTTGTATAGCAATGTTGCACTGACTACACGGATGAGTCCTTCCCCATTGATGCCCAAACCTGCATGTCCACTGGAGATGGCAACACGGTCAGGGAAGTAGACAAATGCAACGATGGCAGGCACAACAGATGTGCAGGGGTGGAAGCCACAGATATGAAATTGCTAATGTAAGTAGGAAACCCATTGCCAAATACTGAACACATGACACCCTCAGATGCTGCTATTGATGATATGGATACACCACATGATAGGACACATTCCCCCTGGACCACATGGGTTCCTGCACAGTAACACTTCATAATCATGAGACCAGATATCACCATCACTGCAGCAAGGGCATGGTTAGCAGCACCAACAACATGTACATCTGAAGCATGAGCACTAGAGAAAAGAAAGTTGCTTTATTCAGCATATGTGTTGATTGAAAACGACGTCCAGAAAAAATAGAGCAAAGGCCAATGGCCAGTCCATTGTCAAAGTTCAAACAGGGTGACACTGGCAGATGTCACCCTACGCATGCCTGCACAAAACCAGGGACAATCCACTAGGAGGGGCAACCGGGGGGCAGGCCAGGCACCGCAGGGACAGGATCAGGGCTCACCAGGGGAGTCAGGGAAGGGGTGGTGGGTGCTGGCGAGCCACTGACAACTGCAGTGGAGGTGTCTGACATGGTGTGTGCCGGCACAACTGGGGGCATGACTCAGATGTCGTGGGTGCCGGCACAACTGCAGTGGACCCTGCAGATGGAGTGGACAGGTCCGCCACTGCAGTGCCCAAGTCAGACAGGGCGGTAGTGGACTCCATTGCAGTGCCTACCTCCAGGGGAGGAGAATGGGGAACAGGCAAGGTGGGTTGGACAGAGGGGAGGACACCCTCACCACATCAGTGGCACAGACAAGCGCAGCGGGGGTGTGGTGCTGGGAGAGCAAGTGGCAGGGGGAGAAGGCCTGATCCTCTTGGGGATGGTATATCTGTGGGTGGGGGAACCTGGGGCAGGGTGTGGTGGGGGCACCTGTGCAGTGGGGGCCTGAGGGATGGAGGACGGAGACCTTGTGCCTGAGCTGCAGGGCGGTGGCGGGGTCTTGCTCTTAGGACTCCGGGGGACTTGCGGGTGGGGGCCTCAGTCCGTCTGCGCCTGGGGGAGGGTGTCCGGGGCGAGGGGCACTCTGCTCCGTGTGGGTGGGCTTCCTCTTCCCCCGGCTTGCTGGAGCAGCTTCATCGGTGGGGAAGAGGCCGAGGTCACAGAGGAAGAGCTGCTGTGACTTTGGGGTTGCAGGTGAGGCAAGGGAGGGTGCTTTGGAGGGAGAGGGAACTGAGGACTGCGCAGTGCATGTGGATGCGTGTGTGTGTTCCAGGGCCCCATCCCCTGTGAGTCTGGCTTCAGTCCCCTGAATGTGCGTGCGTGTGCGTTTTGTCATTGGCGTGTGTGTCAGTGTGCTGATGTGTG